>OV839567.1:78630370-79259905 GCA_929447395.1 Epistrophe grossulariae
CGATGACTTAAGAGTATGTATACAGATACTTTACTGTCCAGTCAGCTAGACTTGAAGGTGTCTTATGGTAATGGGCAGCATATCGAAAGCTACTTTTATAATATTACCAATTGGAAAGAAAAAATACAACCTAACAGATGGAACAGCTTTTGCGTCACCTGCCTTCTTGGAGATTCAGAATAAAAAAAAACAATCTTGTCTCCATCTTGTCTTCATCTTGTCCCCAACTCTACTTGTCAGTCGTATCGTTAGGTGGTATAATCTAGGCAGAATAAAAAAAAGTAATCTTGTCTTCATCTTGTCCCCAACTCTTCTTGTCAGTTGTATCGTTAGGTGGTATAATCCTGCGCACGTTAGTGGTCAGTAGGTAAATAGTACGAATGTGTCGCTTCTATTTGCTCTTACTGATAAAGTGGTTAAGCATTTAAGATGTAAGATTTCGGTTCAAAACAAATTAAATGACGTAAGGTGAAACTGTGAGATAAAATGCACTAATGTGTCGCTTCTACCTGCTCTTACTGATCAATGTTATTTATTTATTTATTGGAATTAGGCTTATTAATATCTAGCGTACAATATGTTTCTTAGAATCTATAAATTATAAAATGTTCTTTTAAAGTCAGTTTTTGATACAAAATAAAAATTAATTAATAAATTATGATTAACGTTATACAATTTCAACATATTATTTAAGCATAGTACGCAGCTGAAGAGAAACGAAAATTTTCATAATAAAATTGAAACAACGAAATCATGAACGAAAAATTTCGTTTTCATTTTTGTTTTGCAGTACGCTGTTGAACAAGCGAAATTGATTATTGTAGCAGATTATTTGGAGAAGTCTCCACTCCTTTTTCGCAGTGAATTATTTGCACGAACACTTAATTGTCTACGGAAAAGTGATATTCGAGTTTTTATTTGTATGTTTATTTGTTGTTTCTTTGATTACAGCAAAGACTTCTGTGATTTTTTTGTTTTTTTTTTTTTATTTTTTCTTACAATTGGTGAGATTTAGTTTTTCCGTAGTCCATACTCCGTAGTCGTTTCGTTTACATTTTTGTTATCGATTTGGAGAACACAGAAAATTTTCGTTTTGCTTCAGCTGCGTACTATGTAGGCTTTTAAGGTGAACTGCGTTCGTAGTTGGTACGATAGTGTGTTATATAAATATGGTCAGGAAGACCTCTTAGATTACGTTTTGGGCAGTAAAGTTAACGCAAGACAAGAGGTTCAGTTCAAAGCATCAATATAACCGTCAATAAGTTAAACAATAAAAAAAAAAAACAGAAATATGAAAGTCTCTAGAGTCGGTAGGTCAATAAGTTTGGGCCGGCTATTATATGATGGAAGATTAAATGGGGTCTACTAAAATTTTAAATTTTTGGGAGCAAAATTCAAGAATCTTTTTTGAATTCATTCAATTCTTTATTTATGGCAGCTGTAGCAGGGAGACCACACCTGGCAAGCATACTCTATGATGGGCTTAACGAATACATAGGGATCAGAAAACTGTAGTGATTCCCTTTTAATCCAACCTAATAATGAATTTGCCTTGTTACAAATCAAATGTTATAAAGTACCGAACTATAAAGTGGTTAATCATTTAAGATGTAAGATTTCGGTTCAAAACAAATTTGATGACATACCTAAAAGACAATTCACATAAAAGCGAACAACGACCGACGAATAAAAGAACGAATGCGATTTAAAATATTTAATAAGACTAAAGTCTTCACAAAAACGAGACAAAATGGTAGACAAATAATTTAAGTTTATGTTAAGATATCTATTAAAATTTGCATTTTAATTTCTAAAACAAGAGAAATTTGAAAAAATAAATTAATAAATAAAAAAATTGGTCGTCACGAACAGATTGCAATTCGTGACAACCAATTTTTTTTTCAATTTCTCTAATTTTTGTTTTTTTGATTTTAAGTCGTCAAAATTGAAAAAAAAGCTAAGTTAATTAAATAAACAAGTGAAAAAAAAATATAAAACTACATGTGGTGCTGCGTTAAATACCGTAAAAACACCTATAATAAGCAGTGCAATTTGTGTTAATTTCACAGGTAAGCTGTGTCTCATATTCCACATAAAGTATGTAGAATTACTATGCACTACGGGCGCTCAATGGATTTGAGCGCCTTGCCATCACCAAGAAAAGCTAATCTGACCCTGGGCGAGAATTTCACTTTTGACAGACATATCAAGTTTCAAAACAAATTTGCCTTTTGTACAGCAAAATGCTATGAAATATCAATTTTTAAGTATTCTACGATAATGTAATTACATAAAAAACACCACTTCACATTAATTTATGTGGAATTTGAGACACAATCAGCCCGTGAAATGAAAAAATTGTTAAATGCATATTGTAGGTGTTTCTACACAATTTAACACAGCACCACGTGTTGTTTTATATTTTAGTATTAGGTATAAGGTTTCACTATTCTCACTTTTATTTCATTTTTGTTTACCTAATTATCTTTTTTCGCTAATTTAACGTTTGAAAATATCGAAACACTTTCCTTTCGATCGAAAAAATGACAGAAAGACACCTTCTTTTTTTTAATTTGGTGCCTCATTCACATACACTTAGGTACATATATGTGATATTATACACCTCTTCTTTTTCTTCTTATTCTGAGATAAAAACACAAGTGCAGGGACGGTTGTCGTCCGACGCAAGGGACGGTACAACGAAACGTCTCCATAATCATAGAGTAAGGCCGTTAAGGTACTAATTGCCAAAAACAAACTAAGAAATAAATTTATCCAACATTCTAAAGCAATCGACAAACAAGCTAAGTTTTGCATCAAAAATTTAATTTTAATTTTAATACGAATCCAATACTTGCCCTATTACTATTGAATAGGTAATAAGCTTAATATACAATAAATTAACATCAGAAAGTAATTTGAGAGTGACAAAAAAAACCATAACTATCTTGTGTCTACACGATTTACATTTTAAGAAGAAAGAGAAAGAGTTTTCGATTTTACCATCTCTGGGCAAAGAAAGCTTTTAAAAGCCCGATTGCCAGTTAACGTTTTCTGGCGAGATAAATGTGAGTCGATCACGGTTGCCACGTTCGTAATAAAATTTTAGTTTTTATTAAAAAAAAAAATCAATAAATAAAAGCTAAAATAAAAATTGTTACATCCTTTTTTGGTTGGTTCATTTTACACTTTTATCACAAATAATTATGTACGATGTCTCACCTCCATACAAAATTATGTCTTCAAACATTTTTTCAGCCGACAAAAAGCATTTAAAAGTAGATTTCATAAGAAGAAGAGATTTTTTCAGCCGACCGAATCAGTGTTGCCATTTTGGCATTATTAATGCTAGATCTAGCATTACAGACGAGAAAAAAGCATTATGAAATTTGAAAATTATGCCAAATGCTTTTTTAGCATTATCCGAATTTGTTTGGCATTTTTATTTTAAAATTTGTTTGCAAAATATGCGCATTATTGTGATCTTACCTTAATAATGCCTTATTGAACTCAGACAAAAAATTAACTTTCTAAAATTCAATATGAAACAAAGTAATATATTCCATTGCTGTTCGATTAACAAGAATCAAGATATCGAAAAAGTAATGATTTGTGTATGGGTATGTGTGAATGAATCTTCATATATTTGAAAAAGTATTTACACATACGAACGCAAAGTTCAGTAATTTCAATTCGTCTACTACTCTGTGGACTTTGCTTAATCAACTGGAGTAAAGAATGCAGATAAATGAAACCTTTTCACTTGCACAAAGTTAATTTTCTAAAAAAATTTTAAAAAAGGTCTTTGCAATCAGAAAGATACAAGAAGATAAACAAAGATAAGAAATCGCTGTAGTGCAAAAGCAGTCATTGGAATTGAATATTTGTTTATATATTATTTAAATATCAATCATTAAAATACCCATTAAGATTTCCATGAACTATTTTTTTTTGTTATGTCATATATGATGTGACGTGAAATAAGGCCCAACGAAAGAAAGCCAAATTTCAAAAATTTGGCCTTGTTTTGTTTTTAAAATGGAAATAACTCCGAATTTTCGATTTGGCTTTATTTCGCTTTTGAAAACGAAATAAGGCCAGTTTGGATTTATTCCGTTTTTATATTCTTTTTCTTTCAAAAAATGTGCAGAACTATGATTCATCACCCAGCATTACGGCGTATAATTATTTCTATATTCATAAAGAAATAAGGCCAAATTTGAGATTTGGTCTTATTTTGTTGGGCCTTATTTCACGTCACCCATTTAGGGTACTTATTTATGAAATAATAAATTTTAATTTTTGCATTATTACAAAGTTTTGTTCTTTTAATCATTACATAAGTTTGTAAAAGGGAAAATTTTCTACGAATGGATTTTAGAATCTAGCATTCTGTTTTTTGAGCTCCCATACGATTTAGCATTATGGAATATGAAATCTAGCATAGTGATATTTGAGATTATGGCAACACTGGACCGAATGCTTTTTAAGGTGTTCGATAATACAAGAGCAATGGCTCTCTCATTCTCATCAAAATTGTCGCTCACAAAAAAAAAACAGGTATACCTACTATCTACACACAGTGGTACCACTTTACTTCAATTGAAGTAGATCTACTTCTTTTTTTCGAAAAAATTTAAAATTTACTTCCTACTTCGCACCATCACCAAAATATGGAAATCTACTTCATTTTAAAAATCTCTGCTTCAACGTACTTCAATTTTCCATAAAAAAGAGCAAATGTACTTCATTTCTCCGTTCCGACGCAGCAGATCGCAAGTTTTCTGAAATGTACTCTATTCAATTAATCGAAACCACCCAGAAACTCTCTCTGAGGAACTGTGGATGTGGAAAGCATTATACTCTGCAAAGAACTCATCAAACAAGAAAATGCTTAAAAAAAAACAATATTTGACCTACCGAAAAATGCGTTGCGTCTAAGTTTTTTTTGTTAAATAAAACTAACGATTTTGTCAAAAAACCATGTATACAAAATATACATCTGAAAATGAAGTTAAAAATAACGTAGGTATGCTTTTTGCTAAATAAATTTAATATATATAAACAATATACCTATGTTTATATGAAGTCTGAGAGTCAGTTTTTGTTTTTAGTTATTTTTCGTTTAATTAGATTAAATTTATCTAAAAAAGTTCATTTTGAAATCCACTTCAATTTTTCTTGAAATCTACTTCGACTTTTTTCCAGAAGTGGTAACGCTGCACATCCTTATCGTTATTTTTATTTTTTCGTTTCGTGGCCTTCGTTTACTCTATTGATGTTGTTGTTGTATTATTGTGTACGTTGGCGTTTGGTCTGACTTCTTCGTGCGGCTGGTTATTTTATGTTTTTTTTTGTTTTTATTTTATTTTTGGTAGGTACAGGTAGGAATTCTCAGATTTGGAAAGATCTTTTTTTTTAAGTGAAATTTTCTTATACATATTACGCTCGGTAGAGTAAATTGAACTCATATTCATGTAAGGAAATTTAACATTGCTTAAAATTTGAGTTTTACTGATTTTTACTTTATGTTAAAAATTTAAAAACAAAGAATATAACTGGAAACATTTTAGAGGATTTATAAGGTATTTTTAGCAATATGAAGTTATATAGGAGTTGATAAAATCGATTTTTCGACGTTCTTAATTTAAAAAATTTACCCGATTTGCCATTCCAGCATAGTTGAGATACATTAGAAATGAAAAAAGCATTTATGTATTTTAAAACTTTGAATAAATTCTTTTTTAAATTTGCTCTTCTTCACATACAAATCTGGAAAGCCTACGAACAGGGTTGGCCGAATTAACTACACTACATTTTCTACTTCATTAACTACGCGTAGTTAATTTAATAAACAACACGTCTTATTTTCTACAAATTGTTACATTTTCATATACATACAAAGTAAATTTAGAGAAATAATAACATTTCAATACAAATTTGAACATTTTAACTCAAAATTCAAGCTTCAAAGTTACAACTGACAGATCATTTGATATTTGAAACTAAGTTTGCTACAATTTGTTTCAGTAACTACATTAAACTACATAAACTACGTAGCAAATGTGAAAAATGTAGTGGCCATCCCTGCCTACGAACACTATTCTCCTTTTTTTGGTGTCCGTTTTATCATATTCGTATTCTGTTTCCTCAGACCAGTAAGAACATAGCATGAACGCAATAATTTTGTCTATTCCCCTGACGTTTCGCCCTCTTTCTCTACTCTGCGTTACACTTGTTTGAAATTCTGTTGATTTTTTCACATTGTTAGTAGGTATGCCTCCGCTTAAACATTGCTAATCAGCCCTTTCATAAATTCCATCGTAATCGGAAACTTTTCCGAATCCCGAAAAAAACTATCACCGAATCCGTTCGTAATGACTATTTGTATGAGATTTTTCACTACGATGGAATCTGTGATAGTTTTTTTCGGGATTCGGAAAAGTTTCCGATTACGATGGAATTCATGAAAGGGCTGATTAGAAATGTTTAAGCGGAGGCATACCTACTAACAATGTGAAAAAATCAACAGAATTTCAAAAAAGTGTAACGCAGAGTAGAGAAAGAGGGCGAAACGTCAGGGGAATAGACAAAATTATTGCGTTCATGCTATGTTCTTAGTTAGTAAGTAGTTATAGTAATTCTATAACTACTTTTATATGAGGCTTATGTTTTTTTGCTTGCTTACATAAATACAGTGCTAGCACCCAGCATTACGGCATATAAACAGTGAGGTATTATATATGTACGGCCGAAATCAAGCATTTTTTATTATAAGAGGGGGGGCCTTTCTCACCCCGTTTAGAAGGTAGGGGCAGTTTTAGAGAAAAATGACTTAGAATGAAAAAAAAATATTAAAAAACAACGGCAACACTTACAATAAAGTTCTATACCGGTTTTGAAAGTCAGAAATCTGTTTTTCAATCCGAAATTTAAATTAAATTATTTATACCAAAAGTTTTTGAAAAATTCACATGCTAACTCAAATTTCTTATAAAAATACGAAAAAAAAAGTTTAAACCAATTTTTTTTAATTGTGAAATGAAGTGCTGAATTGGCTTTTTATGGTAAATGCTTATAAATCAATTCTAAATTGAACACAGAAAACCGAATGGTTTTACGTCTTCTAGTTATTGAGAAAATTGAAAATTACTAAAATTACTTTTCATGAGATTTTTGTTTTTTGGTATTTACGGGGATTTCATTTTGATGATTAATGTTGATGAAAGGTTCATCTTTGAAAGTAAAGTACAGCAATTAATTTAGCGTAACAGTTGCATAACATATATATATATATAGATAGATTTGCTGCAGTCGTACAGTAGTACCTAGGTTATATGAATTTTTTATAATGCATTACGTTTTCATATATGAAAATGTTAAATGTGGAACTTTGAGCAACGTATATGTATATTTAGAAAACAGCTGTTGACATTGGATATATTAGTGGAGCGGCATGCATAGCGTCCATATAAAAGTTAATTGTGCACTTTGTGATAAAAGCATCAAATTTTTTTCGTTGTTGGTACATTATATGAATATGATTTTAAGATATTGGGCCACTTCAAAATTCCGCCCCTTTAGGTGGGAGGGGCAAATAAAAAAAAAAATACATAAGATTGAAAAAAAAATATTAAAAAACAACGGCAACACTTACAATATCATACTATACCTTTTTTTAAAGCCAAGAACCCATTCTTCAATTCTTTTGTCAAATTAAGTTATTTTAGTGCTTAATTTTTGAAAAAATTATTTTCAAACTCAAAATTTTGAAAAAAAATAAAAAAAAAAAGTTTATTGTAATTTTTTTGCAAAATTTTACGTTATTAAACACTAATTTGCTTTATCATTTTCGATACTCTTATTAACTTTTAGTCGAGTTCTAAAAACCAGATAGTCTTAAGTCATTTATTTTTTTAGAAAATTAAAAATTACCATAACTACTTTTTTCTTAAAACCGTCATTTTTGAACATAAACAATGAAATTTGACTTTCTTGTTTAAATTATAAAATTAGTTTAATCAATAGACCTACAACAGTAGGTAGTTATGAACTTTTAATATGTTATTTAATATGGTTGTTTGATGAAAAAACAAATTACGACAACCACGCCTCATACGCCCGCCTTCACAATTCTGAAAAACCCACACTTTTTTCGGTCTCTTGCCTATAACTTCATTCTGGTTTTTATTTTAGCAAAAAGTATTTTGCGACAAATACAATCAAATAAGAATTATTACTAAGATCTATCGCATGCACCCCATCGTTTTTCGTTTTAAGTGTATGGGTAGATTGTTTTATACTTTTTAGTAAAAAAAACGTATTATTTTAAGATTTAAATTCTTTGTATTCACTTAATTAAGAAGACTTTAGTTGTTTTATAATATAAAAAAATGACATAATTTGGGTGTAATTTATACAATTTGTCTCAATTGATTACGGACAGTAAATTTTTTAATCAACATGTGCATCATCTCTGCAACGATGCGTTTGTGAATTTACATATATTTCGTTGATCTTACTTTGGAAAACAGTTAACGGAATGAAAGAAGGATTTATAATGATCATTCCGGTTTTGTTCAGGTTCTCAATCTCTGACCCCCATATCCCCATTTACGCCACTTCATGCGTTCTTCAAAGCCACTTGGGCCCTCTTATCTTTGTTTCAACAATAAACGATATTGACAGTCAATATAACTACTGGCTCATATTGTAGTTAAGTAGTTGATATTAAAATCATTAAGCTCAATTCAATTTATACCAAACTTGTTTCGAAAAGAATTTCTTAGAACTCAACATTACTTTCAATCTATAACCTTCTCCCGTATACGGTTTCCCTCAACCCCTAGTACATATTACTTTCTCAACGTGGCCATTCCCATAATTTAATTCATTCAAGACTTTGGAATTATTTGTGACAGTGAGCTTAACTTTCGCTCCCATTTTGGTAAAATAATTAACAAGGCCAATACCTCTGCCGGCTGTATTAATAATCTTATTCCCACAGATATTTTGTCAACAACTACTGATTACTTCGCTCCTATTCTGTGTCTCAGTAAGGATTTTAAAGTTGTTTTCCCATCCAGACAGGACTGGCAAACCACGTCGTGACGAAAGACTTCGACACAACTATTTTTACTGATGGTTCAAAGATGGAGTGTGGGGTTGGTTCAGGAATATTGTAAGGTATTCAAACAAGACCCCTACCTATTGGTAATACCACTATCCTGACAGCTTTTAAAGCCATTAGCTCAGCTGCATCGTCTTCCAAATTGGTGCAGCACTGCCGTGATGACCTCGCCAGCCTAAACGTGAAACGTGAAAGGTGAGGGAAACGAGCAGGCTGACGAACTGGCCAGGCAAGGTTCCACCCTACATGACTCACTTGGAGTCATGTAGAGCAATATATTCTCTATTTTTCTTACCGAATCCAATCGCAGGTGGAGCAATTTGTCAAATTCCATCATTTATAGGAAGATTTGGCCCACCTGTAGTAAATCCCGAACAAACGACTTAATTTGCAGACCCAGGCGAGACATAGCCAGGTCATTGCAACATGAACAGGATACTTGCCAATCGGAGAGCATGCAGCGAAGCTAGATATTCCCCACAATTATCACTGTCGTAGTTGCGGGGACCAGCAGGAAAAGGAAACAGTCATTCATTTCCTCTGTAAATGCTCCGCTTTGGCCAAAAAAAGAGCTCAGTCACTTGGTAAAGCTTTTTTTCGTGACCTTAACGAACTTTCTGAGATGAGGATCATAGATTTGATCTCCTTCCTTAACGAAACGCACTAGCTCTAGGATAAACTTCAGTAGCCACTGTACATCTTTCCTAGGACTAGATGATCGTTCTAAGGGAACAAACCTTGTAAGTCTCTGGGCCAACCGACAATCTGATCAATGTGGGATGTTGCTGCGAGACTCAAACAATCCATACCATTTCCATCCGCAGGTCCTATGAGTTATGGTATCAAAACGAGGGACTTTAGCTCTAATTGGCTCAATAAGCTAGGTGGCTCGTGACCGCCATTTCACCCTACCTACCTACCTCTGCCGGCTTCTGCAGCCTTCCGTGGACCGATAACATCAACCCCATATGTACCTTATTTCTTGTCTCAATAAGTTAAAAATCGTTCGCAAAATTTGTAGCGGATCGAAAAGAAATCGGTTTAATTGAAAATGAAACGTTTGAAAAAAAAAACACTTTCTCAATCCCCCCCTCAATATAGGTATTCGTCGCAAAAAAAAAGTGGTACCAGTAATTTGTATGTGATCAAATTTTAAATTTATTCAGAAGACTTTAAGGGGTTATTGCGCTGTTCTGTGCGAAGAAACTAAGAATTTTACAACTAACGGAATTTTAAGTTTTTATTGGAGCTTAATGGTGTCGATTATATACAAAAATACTATGAGGATCATATTTATAGCTTCATTTGTTTTCTACAAGTCGGAAAATAACTTAAAATACATATACCAGAATGATGTTCAAGGCAAAAGACTGAAAAGTGATGGTTTTCTGTGATTTTCTTATGATACTGAAGGGGTGGAGGGGGCGTGGTTGTCAAAAATTTGTTTTTTTCATCTACCAAACTTATTAAGTAACATTTTAAAAATTTATAACTACATGACCTTTAATAGTTTTATCGATTGGACCAATTTTATAATTTAGACAAGAAAGTCAAAATCCATCGTTTTGTTCAAAAATGACGGTTTAATGCTTCTAAGAAAAAAATAGATTTTGTAATTTTCAATTTTCTAGAAAACTAAATGACTTAAGACTATCTAGTTTTTAGCACTCGACTGAGAGTTAATGAGAGTATCGAAAATGAAAAAGCAAATTAGTACTTAATAATGTAAAATTTTGCAAAAAAAAAATCGTAATACATTTTTTTTTTTATTTTTTTTTTATTTTTTTTTCAAAATTTTGAGTTTGAAAATAATTTTTTCAAAAACTAAGCACTAAAATAACTTAATTTGAAAACAGAATTGAAGAATGGGTTCTTGGCTTTAAACAAAGGTATAATATGATATTGTAAGTGTTGCCGTTGTTTTTAAATATTTTTTTTTCAATCTTATGTATTTTGTTCTTTAAATTTGCCCCTCCCACCTAAAGGGGCGGAATTTTGAAGTGGCCCAATATCTTAAAATCATATTCATATAATGTACCAACAATGAAAAAAATTTGATGCTTTTATCACAAAGTGCACAATTATTTAACTAAGCCGCCCCACTATATAGGATAAATTCAAATTTTCTCTAAATCCAGATAATTTAAATGCAAAAGAAACTTTGCATATACCCAACCTCAAATCCTATAGTGTGCCCAAGCAGGGGGGTTGCAGGGGGGCAGCATGCCCCCCCCATACATACCTCACTGTTTAGTGAGTATTGATGTACATATTTATGTAAGCAAGCAAAAAAACAAAAATCTCATAAAAAGTAGTTTCAGTAATTATCAATTTTCTCAAAAACTAGAAGACATAAAACCATTTGGTTTTTTTGTTCCATTTAGAATTTAAATTAACATTAACCACAAAAAGCCAATTTAGCACTTCTTTTCACAATTTTGAAAAAAATTGGACTAAAAGTTTAGTTTTGATTTTTTTTATCAAAATTTTGAGTTCGCATGCGAATTTTTCAAAAACCGTTGATATAAATAATTTAATTTAATTTTAGGATTATAGAACAGATTTATGGCTTTCAAAAACGGTAAAGTACTTTATTGTAAGTGTTGCCGTTGTTTTTTCAATTTAGGTCATATTTTTCTAAAATTGCCCCTACCTCCAAAACCAGGTGAGATGGACCCCCCTCCGATAATAAAAAATGCTTGTTTTTGACTCCTCTAAAAAAAAAACCGTTATCAATTCTTGGCGCCATAGTTATCGATATTATGTATACCTATAATATTGTTTAGACTCGGTATTTTTTATTTTGTAGGTAGGTATATAATATTTGCAACTGAAGAGCAGAGGTAGGTATACCATGTAAAATGTTGCGTTTCTTCTTGTGGTGCCAAGCGAAAGAATAATTTAACCACCAAATTTTTTAAATTCCCTGCACGGGGAAACGAAGTACTTGTTAAAAAATGACATGATGCTTGTAGTTTAAAACAGGACGTTCTTTCAAAAAAGTTGTATTTACATATTATGTGAAATACATTTTGAAAGGGAATTTATATTAAAAAACAAATTAGAAAAAGGATCTGTTCCCACATTGAACCTAGGAAATGTTTCAAATCCTTATGGTTCAAATCCTCAAAACCTTTCTTTAGAAGGTCTTGCTGTAGATTTTAGCCTTACAGAATTTCAAGATTTTTCAGACAAATGTTTGCCGAATTCTTCATCGAATGAATTTTCCAAAGCACAGAATTAGAAATTTTGAAATTGAAGTAAAAAGTATTTGATTTAGAAAAAAAAAATAAAACAAATTCGAAAAAAAAATAAAACAAATTCGAAAAAAAATAATCTTCAACATATTGCAATAAAGCTCAAATTAAACAGAATCAAGGTAGAAAGTTTGTCGGAAAAAAATCTAATAAAACAGGCTTGAAAACAATTTCCAATTTAATCGATTCTTTCCCTGTCACAAATAAAAATCCAAAAGATTTTGCAAAAATGCTTTTAACTAAAAATAAAATGTATTCAAAGAAAGAAAAATGGCTTTCTCAAATCTTATTTCTAATATAATTTTATATAGCTCTATATAATTTTACTAGCTGACCCGCCCCGGCTTCGCACGGGTTTAAAAAAACCAGGTATCGTAAGAAATTTACAAATTATGTAAGGCAGGCAATGTCAATATTTGGAACTCTAGAATCTATGTACGACTCCAAGCACTATATATTCCTTTTATATTTGATTTGAACAGTTTAGTTCCGTTTTTTTTTAGTTCTTCTTTCAAAATATATTTATTTTATCGATTATTTTTCCAAACAGAATTGAATTTGTAGAAGAATCGATTTGTTTGTGATCGTATGTGATAGTTGCAATTTTGAATCGAATGTCAATTCGGAAATTATAAGAAGGTTTTGGATTAATAAAAGAGCTCAAATATCATCGTGTTAAAACATAAATTGTGATGAGGTTACAATTTCGAAATGTTTGCACTTTCTTTATGATCTTATCTGAATGATTTAACGCCTATCGGTCGGCTGTTGAAAGAACTGTAAATTCTGTTTCTATATATTTTTTTCCCAACAGAAGTTGGGCTTTGTCCAATTTTTTTTTTCGATATTGCGGTTGGAATAGCCTTTCGAATGGTAAACACTTTATTTAAGCTTTCTTAAATTGTACTGCTTATTATATGTACATATATGTACATACCACTTCTTAAGTTTTTTCCTTTAATTGTTTAATCCCTATATATTTATTTTTAATTTTTTTTTAATACTTTCATACATCCCTTTTTTTATTTTCTTTAACCTAACTTTTTTTATTTATGCATAATGTACATACCTCTTACTATTGTCTTTTTCGTATTCCTTTTAATTTTCATTAACCACTTTTTTTTAATTTTCGTTTAATTAATTTTCTTCAATTAACATACATACATATAAATATTTACTAGAAACTAATTTTTTTCTTATAAAGTTTTATTTTATTTTCTCTACTAAAGTATTGATAAATGAATTTAAATGACAATGTCCGTTGCAGTGTGTGAATTTTCCTCAAACAACTTTCTTAACCATACCGGTGCTATTAGGAACAAATATTTAAAATTTCAACAAGATTTGTTCAGTAGTTTTAGAGTCTATTTGCTCCATACAAACATTTTTTTCATTTGTATGTATATAAATATTTATCTAATAGAAGTGGGGATGCCAGACGTCCCGCCAGACGCGGGACAGCCCCGCAAGTATCACGCCGGAAAATTATGACCCGTTATGACCCGCAATTTGATATAATGTCCCGCTGGTCCCGCAAAAAAATTAAAATGCTATCAAGATTAAATTTATTTTATCATTACCATAACACGTGCTTTAACAAATGTTTGGAAAGACACTTCATATGAAGATATCACACCTTTTCTGTAATTTGGCTTCCTTGCAAGCTGAATATTCAGGTCAATCATCAGCTGATATATAAGATTGCATAAGTATGTTTAGGAAGACTGTTAAGATTGCTTTATTTTGTCTTTTTTACGATTCTATCTACTGCTCACACTCGTTATGAAATTGCATTATGTACTTATTTAGAAAAAGATTTTTATAATGAATTTGAATGCTCATCAACTTTGAGTTTTATAAATAACCCAGAGTTTGAGAAATATCTCAAAATTGTTGATCTTTCTAAATTAAAAAATGTAGGTAAATATTATTATTTAAAGAATTTGTGCAACTTAATTTTTTTTATTTTATTTAACATTGATAATTTATGAGTGAATATACAAAATAACGAACTAAGGAATAAATAAATAAAGAATTACCTAAAAACAAAATAAATTGAAAAGTATAAAAGTTAACAACAATAAAAGTTAATTAATAATAGAAACAAAATTTTCAGTCTTTTAATAAAAGCAATATTTTCCATAAATTTTTACTAGGTAAATAAAAGGTAGGTTTTTTATATGTATTTTTCTGCTGAGATTTTTGAAACAATTTCATTTTACCACAATTCTTTGAATTCTCTGCAAGTCATTAAAATTTCGTTTAACGAACAAATTTCGCTCCTAATACCGACATAGAAACTTTATTTCTTTCTTCACGCCACGAGTTTTTCATAAAACTGAAAATTCTTTCATAGCTGGCATTATTTTTAGTTAAAAGCATTTTTGCAAAATCTTTTGCATTTTTATTTGTGACAGGGAAAGAATCGATTAAATTGGAAATTGTTTTCAAGCCTGTTTTATTAGATTTTTTTTCTGACAAACTTTCTACCTACCTTGATTCTGTTTAATTTACGCTTTATTGCAATATGTTGAAAATTATTTTTTTTTCGAATTTGTTTTATTTTTTTTTTTTTTTCTAAATCAAATACTTTTTGCTCCAATTTCAAAATTTCTGATTCTGTGCTTTGGAAAATTCATCCGATGAAGAATTCGGCAAACATTTGTCTGAAAAATCTTGAAATTCTGTAAGGCTTAAAACTACAGCAAGACCTTCAGAAGAAAGGTTAAGCTTCAAATAGGTTTTAAGATTTGAACCATAGGGATTTGGATGCATTTCCTAGGTTCAATGCGGGAACAGATCCTTTTTTTAATTTGTTTTTTAATATAAATTCCTTTTCAAAATATGTTTCACATAATATGTAAATACAATTTTTTTGAGAGGACGTCCTGTTGTAAACTACAAGCATCATGTCATTTTTTAACAAGTACTTCGTTTTCCCGTGCACGGAATTTAAAAAAACATTTTACATGATATGCCTACCTCTGCTCTTCAGTTGCAAATATTATATACCTACCTACAAAATAAAAAACACCAAGTCTAAAAAATATTATAGGTATACCTAATATCTAAATAGTCTTTAAAAAAATAGTCCAAATAGTCTTTAAAAAAACTAAAATTCATCACTATGGAGTGACGACAACGGAACCTGTAAGTGCAAAATAAATTCCGTCTACCTACCCAGTCTGAAAAAAAACAATTAGCATAGGCATTGACATCCGTATCCTTTCCAAATTTGATTTGCAATTTGCACTGAAATCAAATTCAAATGTTAAAGAAAATTAAATATACTGAAAACAAAAACTACCCCCTATCTATATCTTTTTTTTATCCTGCCTGTACCTGTACCAGTCTTCTAAAAAGATGCCAAAATGTCTGGTGCACCCGTTCCGTTTTCCATATTTAGTAACAAGAAAATAAACATTTCCACTCCCCGAGGATCGTCGGATCCAAGTTTAACGCACTCAAGCAAAAAAAAAGGTTGCGTTTGGTTGCATGTTTAATATTTCATACGAAGTCGATGTATGACGGTTGGGTTTGTTTGCTCATCAGACGAGTACTGTATGAGGCATGCTGACTTTTCAATTTGGTATGCTGGTTTTTAATTTTTTTCCTGAACATGCTTTTATTCTACCATTCTACATCTGTATATTTCTTTTGTCTGTGCTCTAACTTTGCCAAACTACAACCGATTTTTGAATTTTTTTTTGTATTTAAACAAGAACAGTTAGATATTTGTATCTACCATACAACTTTTTCTGTGTGGATAACGGTTTTCCCGCAAATTATTTTCAAGCACATTTTTAAAGCAATTTTAGGTTGTTTTTTAGACTTCACAAAAACACGTTATTAAGTATAGTTTTTTTTTCATTATTAAGAAAGCCCAATATGTGTTCTTAAAAATACTTAACATTTTTGTATATAAAAATACATTTACAATTATTAAAAAAAATTAAAAACAAAAAATAAAGGAAAAAAAAAAGAAGTCTGATATTTGATAAAAACGAATAAAAAACTATGCTGAGCGTTTAGTGTTGAATGTTAGAAAGAGTAAAGAAGTTTTTATTCGTTTTTATTCAAATATTCATATTTTTTTGATTTTCCTTTATTTTTTGTTTTTTACTTTTTTTATTATTTTATATCTATTTTTAGATTAAACTGTTAAGTATTTTTAAGAACACATATTAGGCTTTCATAATAATGAAAAAAAAATTATACCTAATGACGTGTTTTTGTGAAAAAAATCATATCGAAGTCAAAATAACAACCTAAAAATGCTTTAAAAATGTGCTTTTATGTGCGGGAAAACCGTTATCCACACAGAAAAAGTTGTATACAAATATCTAACTGTTCTTGTTTAAATACACAAAAAAAAAATTCAAAAATCGGTTGTAGTTTGGCAAAGTTAGAGCCAGTCAAAAGAAAGAAGAATAAAAATCATAAAAACCGTTATAAGTCGAAAACGAAGAGAAAACGAGAAAATTACCTGTTAAGTTTTTCGACTTGAAATGATCTCAGGAACTCATGGTTTTCTTCTGAGGCAGTGATTTCGGGACACCCTGTATACATATGTATATGTAGGTACATTTATGGAAATTTTATATGAAATGAAGTCAGTTTCGCGCTGTTTTTTCTTTTTTTTTAGAGCGAGAGTTCAATACAGTTAAGTTAAGTTAAACTGTTTCGATTATTTTTCATTCACTTCTTTCACAGTTACAGCCTAGTACTCACCTCCCGTTAATGAAAAACATAATCGTTTCAAAATACACGTAGATATTCAATATAATTCTTAACATCAATTTTTGATACTCAGTTTGGATTTTTTATTACTCACTTTGGATGAAAAAAAGTTATTCATTTGAAACCCTGTCATCAAAATCTTGAAAAGTTTAACAAATTGGTGTTTAAATTCCGTGTTTTGTTCTTTTTTCTGCATGATGAGAGTAAAAACACGTTTTTAAAAGACAATCGTTTAGGAAATAATTTTTTTAGGGGGCAGTTATAGCTTTCATTGAAAACGATCATTGAAAATTTTTTCTTTCGATTTTAAGAAATTTAAACAAAGAAAATTGATGGCATTTTGGTACCAAAATGAAGCTTATTACTTGTATAATTTTTTGTATCAAAACCATATTTCATTTACTCCACTATTTTCTAATTAAATCAATTTTATTATTTCAATGAACGCAATCGTTTTTAATGATTTTCGTTTCAGAAAAGTGGAACACAATCGTTCCAATGAAATGTGTTCGATTTTCTTTCTGTTCTCATCAGTCATTATTTAATTTAATGATCAACTCTAACCTCAAAGTTTATGTTACTTGTTTTTCTTTTGACAGATCTTTTCAATGACAGCCAAGATTCAATGATTGCTATGACCGACTTGTCAAACAAAATTCCACCATTCCACTGATTTGTGTTTCAATGATGGTTTTCAATGAAAGCTATAACTGGCCCCTTAGAATTTATGTTTTGAGCAAAACAAATTATTTGACAAATGTGACAATTTTCCACAATACCATAGATTTTTTGCGAGTGGTCGTACGTTGAGAAATGAAAATTCTGCGTGAAATTGGTTGAAGAACCGGTTCATATTCCACTTTCATATTTTGGTACTCACTTCGTGTTGCGAATTTCATATCAATGAACTAGGCTTCACTTTTGTATGAACATTTCATTTTCACTCGATCTGAGTACTAGGCTTACATTAGAAAAAAAAATTACTGGTAATGAAAATAAAGTAAAACGATTTGTAAAAAAAGTCACAAATTACATTAAAACATTAATGATTTAACACAATATAATTAGATTATTGTTATTTTTTTTCGATTATTATGTTGATGGTCACCTCCTTTGTTTGAGATGCTATCTGTTGTGGAAAGTTGTAGATGACGAGGGTTAATAATCCATTCTTTTGAGATCAATTTATTCATCTGGGTTGCGCTGAATCTGTTGGTAGTAGAAACTTTATTCTAGCTGTTGTCCGTTTTAATGGCAAACGGAGTAATGAGGTTAGGTTCCAGTCTTGTGACGATGAACAGGAACTAATAAGTTGCTGTAGATAGAAATCTCCAGATTACCAAGGAAACTGCCTGGTAGACCGTTTTGAAGGTAAACGGGAACGGTTTAGGCTTAGGCATTGGCGTAGTTAGGGATTTTGTCTAAGGGGGGCAGCCGACCAGTTGATATATCACCCCAAGTTTTAAATTTTTAATTATTAAAAGTACTTTCACAAATATGAAAAATGATAGATAGATAGTTTTCAGTAATTTTCAGACTAGCTAATTTGACATGTGGACTCAGTTTATATTTTGTGTCTAAATGGATGTAGCCGACAGCGAAAACAAAAAATTAGTTAATTCGTTCTCATACGGAGTGACACCACACTCAACTTTTCGGTAAAGTCGAAAAACTGACGTTGGAGCTAAATGAATAAAATGAACGACTGGGTCGGACAAACTTTCTCTTATGTGTGATCACACTGTGGTTTTAGTTTTAATTTTTTTAAAACTATCATCTGATACAAGAAAAAATTGAAAATCGTTGCAGCGGTTCTTTTAAAAAAATATTTTCTTAGATATATGTACATACAATTTTGAAAACATGTTACAAAAAAATTGGAAGACACGCGAAATTTTAGTATTTATTATTGCGTTAAAAATTAATTTTAATGAAAAATCATCTGCCGATTTCCGAAATATCGACTTTTCAAAAATTAATTCTGAATTTTTTTTTTTTATTCAAAGCATTTTTTTTTTTGCAAATTTGCGCCGCACTTCCCGAATGTCGAACGTCTCCAAACGGAAACAAAATTTAAGATAAACGACAAAAGTCAGGTTTTTTTTAAGTCTGACGTGATGAATTAGATGAAAAAACGATTTCAGGGTCAAATGTAGACCTGTAATGGTCGCAAACTCATGGCAGTGATCGAACGAAAATGAGCGAATACAATAAAAATCATATGGCGCGCCCATAATGGTGGATATCTAATTTTCCTTCAGTTTAGTTCACTTTCGTTTTCGGTAATAAACGTTGTCCCGAGCTCAACCCAACTGAAATTTGATGAAAGAAGAATCAAGAAAATAAATGGTTCCTTTCACTTCGATGACAATTCGGAAAGCATAACAAAAACAAGTAAAAGCATTTACTTTTGCAGTATATCCATATGGCCCATTATATGGGTATGTGTAAATAATAATAAAATTTGTGATCCGCAATAATTTAAAAATGCCCAAAATAAAAAACACCAAGTCTAAAAAATATTATAGGTATACCTAATATCTAAATAGTCTTTAAAAAAATAGTCCAAATAGTCTTTAAAAAAACTAA
Organism: Epistrophe grossulariae; assembly: GCA_929447395.1. Lineage (NCBI taxonomy): Eukaryota > Metazoa > Arthropoda > Insecta > Diptera > Syrphidae > Epistrophe > Epistrophe grossulariae. Next base: position 78,650,087 of record OV839567.1, read on the forward strand.
AATTCATCACTATGGAGTGACGACAACGGAACCTGTAAGTGCAAAATAAATTCCGTCTACCTACCCAGTCTGAAAAAAAACAATTAGCATAGGCATTGACATCCGTATCCTTTCCAAATTTGATTTGCAATTTGCACTGAAATCAAATTCAAATGTTAAAGAAAATTAAATATACTGAAAACAAAAACTACCCCCTATCTATATCTTTTTTTTATCCTGCCTGTACCTGTACCAGTCTTCTAAAAAGATGCCAAAATGTCTGGTGCACCCGTTCCGTTTTCCATATTTAGTAACAAGAAAATAAACATTTCCACTCCCCGAGGATCGTCGGATCCAAGTTTAACGCACTCAAGCAAAAAAAAAGGTTGCGTTTGGTTGCATGTTTAATATTTCATACGAAGTCGATGTATGACGGTTGGGTTTGTTTGCTCATCAGACGAGTACTGTATGAGGCATGCTGACTTTTCAATTTGGTATGCTGGTTTTTAATTTTTTTCCTGAACATGCTTTTATTCTACCATTCTACATCTGTATATTTCTTTTGTCTGTGCTCTAACTTTGCCAAACTACAACCGATTTTTGAATTTTTTTTTGTATTTAAACAAGAACAGTTAGATATTTGTATCTACCATACAACTTTTTCTGTGTGGATAACGGTTTTCCCGCAAATAATTTTCAAGCACATTTTTAAAGCAATTTTAGGTTGTTTTTTAGACTTCACAAAAACACGTTATTAAGTATAGTTTTTTTTTTCATTATTAAGAAAGCCCAATATGTGTTCTTAAAAATACTTAACATTTTTGTATATAAAAATACATTTAAAATTATTAAAAAAAATTAAAAACAAAAAATAAAGGAAAAAAAAAAGAAGTGTGATATTTGATAAACACGAATAAAAAACTATGCTGAGCGTTTAGTGTTGAATGTTAGAAAGAGTAAAGAAGTTTTTATTCGTTTTTATTCAAATATTCATATTTTTTGATTTTCCTTTATTTTTTGTTTTTTACTTTTTTTATTATTTTATATCTATTTTTAGATTAAACTGTTAAGTATTTTTAAGAACACATATTAGGCTTTCATAATAATGAAAAAAAAATTATACTTAATGACGTGTTTTTGTGAAAAAAATCATATCGAAGTCAAAATAACAACCTAAAAATGCTTTAAAAATGTGCTTTTATGTGCGGGAAAACCGTTATCCACACAGAAAAAGTTGTATACAAATATCTAACTGTTCTTGTTTAAATACACAAAAAAAAAATTCAAAAATCGGTTGTAGTTTGGCAAAGTTAGAGCCAGTCAAAAGAAAGAAGAATAAAAATCATAAAAACCGTTATAAGTCGAAAACGAAGAGAAAACGAGAAAATTACCTGTTAAGTTTTTCGACTTGAAATGATCTCAGGAACTCATGGTTTTCTTCTGAGGCGGTGATTTCGGGACACCCTGTATACATATGTATATGTAGGTACATTTATGGAAATTTTATATGAAATGAAGTCAGTTTCGCGCTGTTTTTTCTTTTTTTTTTAGAGCGAGAGTTCAATACAGTTAAGTTAAGTTAAACTGTTTCGATTATTTTTCATTCACTTCTTTCACAGTTACAGCCTAGTACTCACCTCCCGTTAATGAAAAACATAATCGTTTCAAAATACACGTAGATATTCAATATAATTCTTAACATCAATTTTTGATACTCAGTTTGGATTTTTTATTACTCACTTTGGATGAAAAAAAGTTATTCATTTGAAACCCTGTCATCAAAATCTTGAAAAGTTTAACAAATTGGTGTTTAAATTCCGTGTTTTGTTCTTTTTTCTGCATGATGAGAGTAAAAACACGTTTTTAAAAGACAATCGATTAGGAATTATTTTTTTTATGGGGCAGTTATAGCTTTCATTGAAAACGATCATTGAAAATTTTTTCTTTCGATTTTAAGAAATTTAAACAAAGAAAATTGATGGCATTTTGGTACCAAAATGAAGCTTATTACTTGTATAATTTTTTGTATCAAAAACATATTTCATTTACTCCACTATTTTCTAATTAAATCAATTTTATTATTTCAATGAACGCAATCGTTTTTAATGATTTTCGTTTCAGAAAAGTGGAACACAATCGTTCCAATGAAATGTGTTCGATTTTCTTTCTGTTCTCATCAGTCATTATTTAATTTAATGATCAACTCTAACCTCAAAGTTTATGTTACTTGTTTTTCTTTTGACAGATCTTTTCAATGACAGCCAAGATTCAATGATTGCTATGACCGACTTGTCAAACAAAATTCCACCATTCCACTGATTTGTGTTTCAATGATGGTTTTCAATGAAAGCTATAATTGGCCCTTAGAATTTATGTTTTGAGCAAAACAAATTATTTGACAAATGTGACAATTTTCCACAATACCATAGATTTTTTGCGAGTGGTCGTACGTTGAGAAATGAAAATTCTGCGTGAAATTGGTTGAAGAACCGGTTCATATTCCACTTTCATATTTTGGTACTCACTTCGTGTTGCGAATTTCATATCAATGAACTAGGCTTCACTTTTGTATGAACATTTCATTTTCACTCGATCTGAGTACTAGGCTTACATTAGAAAAAAAAATTACTGGTAATGAAAATAAAGTAAAACGATTTGTAAAAAAAGTCACAAATTACATTAAAACATTAATGATTTAACACAATATAATTAGATTATTGTTATTTTTTTTCGATTATTATGTTGATGGTCACCTCCTTTGTTTGAGATGCTATCTGTTGTGGAAAGTTGTAGATGACGAGGGTTAATAATCCATTCTTTTGAGATCAATTTATTCATCTGGGTTGCGCTGAATCTGTTGGTAGTAGAAACTTTATTCTAGCTGTTGTCCGTTTTAATGGCAAACGGAGTAATGAGGTTAGGTTCCAGTCTTGTGACGATGAACAGGAACTAATAAGTTGCTGTAGATAGAAATCTCCAGATTACCAAGGAAACTGCCTGGTAGACCGTTTTGAAGGTAAACGGGAACGGTTTAGGCTTAGGCATTGGCGTAGTTAGGGATTTTGTCTAAGGGGGGCAGCCGACCAGTTGATATATCACCCCAAGTTTTAAATTTTTAATTATTAAAAGTACTTTCACAAATATGAAAAATGATAGATAGATAGTTTTCAGTAATTTTCAGACTAGCTAATTTGACATGTGGACTCAGTTTATATTTTGTGTCTAAATGGATGTAGCCGACAGCGAAAACAAAAAATTAGTTAATTCGTTCTCATACGGAGTGACACCACACTCAACTTTTCGGTAAAGTCGAAAAACTGACGTTGGAGCTAAATGAATAAAATGAACGACTGGGTCGGACAAACTTTCTCTTATGTGTGATCACACTGTGGTTTTAGTTTTAATTTTTTTAAAACTATCATCTGATACAAGAAAAAATTGAAAATCGTTGCAGCGGTTCTTTTAAAAAAATATTTTCTTAGATATATGTACATACAATTTTGAAAACATGTTACAAAAAAATTGGAAGACACGCGAAATTTTAGTATTTATTATTGCGTTAAAAATTAATTTTAATGAAAAATCATCTGCCGATTTCCGAAATATCGACTTTTCAAAAATTAATTCTGAATTTTTTTTTTTTATTCAAAGCATTTTTTTTTTGCAAATTTGCGCCGCACTTCCCGAATGTCGAATGTCTCTAAACGGAAACAAAATTTAAGATAAACGACAAAAGTCAGGTTTTTTTTAAGTCTGACGTGATGAATTAGATGAAAAAACGATTTCAGGGTCAAATGTAGACCTGTAATGGTCGCAAACTCATGGCAGTGATCGAACGAAAATGAGCGAATACAATAAAAATCATATGGCGCGCCCATAATGGTGGATATCTAATTTTCCTTCAGTTTAGTTCACTTTCGTTTTCGGTAATAAACGTTGTCCCGAGCTCAACCCAACTGAAATTTGATGAAAGAAGAATCAAGAAAATAAATGGTTCCTTTCACTTCGATGACAATTCGGAAAGCATAACAAAAACAAGTAAAAGCATTTACTTTTGCAGTATATCCATATGGCCCATTATATGGGTATGTGTAAATAATAATAAAATTTGTGATCCGCAATAATTTAAAAATGCCCAAAATAAAAAACACCAAGTCTAAAAAATATTATAGGTATCTATACCTAATATCTAAATAGTCTTTAAAAAAATAGTCCAAATAGTCTTTAAAAAAACAAAAATTCATCACTATGGAGTGACGACAACGGAACCTGTAAGTGCAAAATAAATTCCGTCTACCTACCCAGTCTGAAAAAAAAACAATTAGCATAGGCATTGACATCCGTATCCTTTCCAAATTTGATTTGCAATTTGCACTGAAATCAAATTCAAATGTTAAAGAAAATTAAATATACTGAAAACAAAAACTACCCCCTATCTATATCTTTTTTTTATCCTGCCTGTACCTGTACCAGTCTTCTAAAAAGATGCCAAAATGTCTGGTGCACCCGTTCCGTTTTCCATATTTAGTAACAAGAAAATAAACATTTCCACTCCCCGAGGATCGTCGGATCCAAGTTTAACGCACTCAAGCAAAAAAAAAGGTTGCGTTTGGTTGCATGTTTAATATTTCATACGAAGTCGATGTATGACGGTTGGGTTTGTTTGCTCATCAGACGAGTACTGTATGAGGCATGCTGACTTTTCAATTTGGTATGCTGGTTTTTAATTTTTTTCCTGAACATGCTTTTATTCTACCATTCTACATCTGTATATTTCTTTTGTCTGTGCTCTAACTTTGCCAAACTACAACCGATTTTTGAATTTTTTTTTTGTATTTAAACAAGAACAGTTAGATATTTGTATCTACCATACAACTTTTTCTGTGTGGATAACGGTTTTCCCGCAAATTATTTTCAAGCACATTTTTAAAGCAATTTTAGGTTGTTTTTTAGACTTCACAAAAACACGTTATTAAGTATAGTTTTTTTTTTTCATTATTAAGAAAGCCCAATATGTGTTCTTAAAAATACTTAACATTTTTGTATATAAAAATAAATTTAAAATTATTAAAAAAAATTAAAAACAAAAAATAAAGGAAAAACAAAAGAAGTGTGATATTTGATAAAAACGAATAAAAAACTATGCTGAGCGTTTAGTGTTGAATGTTAGAAAGAGTAAAGAAGTTTTTATTCGTTTTTATTCAAATATTCATATTTTTTTGATTTTCCTTTATTTTTTGTTTTTTACTTTTTTTATTATTTTATATCTATTTTTAGATTAAACTGTTAAGTATTTTTAAGAACACATATTAGGCTTTCATAATAATGAAAAAAAAATTATACTTAATGACGTGTTTTTGTGAAAAAAATCATATCGAAGTCAAAATAACAACCTAAAAATGCTTTAAAAATGTGCTTTTATGTGCGGGAAAACCGTTATCCACACAGAAAAAGTTGTATACAAATATCTAACTGTTCTTGTTTAAATACACAAAAAAAATTCAAAAATCGGTTGTAGTTTGGCAAAGTTAGAGCCAGTCAAAAGAAAGAAGAATAAAAATCATAAAAACCGTTATAAGTCGAAAACGAAGAGAAAACGAGAAAATTACCTGTTAAGTTTTTCGACTTGAAATGATCTCAGGAACTCATGGTTTTCTTCTGAGGCGGTGATTTCGGGACACCCTGTATACATATGTATATGTAGGTACATTTATGGAAATTTTATATGAAATGAAGTCAGTTTCGCGCTGTTTTTTCTTTTTTTTTTAGAGCGAGAGTTCAATACAGTTAAGTTAAGTTAAACTGTTTCGATTATTTTTCATTCACTTCTTTCACAGTTACAGCCTAGTACTCACCTCCCGTTAATGAAAAACATAATCGTTTCAAAATACACGTAGATATTCAATATAATTCTTAACATCAATTTTTGATACTCAGTTTGGATTTTTTATTACTCACTTTGGATGAAAAAAAGTTATTCATTTGAAACCCTGTCATCAAAATCTTGAAAAGTTTAACAAATTGGTGTTTAAATTCCGTGTTTTGTTCTTTTTTCTGCATGATGAGAGTAAAAACACGTTTTTAAAAGACAATCGTTTAGGAAATAATTTTTTTAAGGGGCAGTTATAGCTTTCATTGAAAACGATCATTGAAAATTTTTTCTTTCGATTTTAAGAAATTTAAACAAAGAAAATTGATGGTGTAACAAAATAATACAGTGGCAGCACTAAAACTACAATAAAGTGGCACCTCATAACCAGACACATAAAGTAGCAACCAACAGTCACCATAACCAGACAGTCGACAGCAGAGAAAAAAACAACCCTCAAAGCACACACACACATACTATGACACAATATGCAGCTGCCGATGCGAAACACTCAACAAAGAAGGGAGACAATTAAAAGCACCCTTTCGAGGACTATAAAAGGAGATCCTCCAGCGAAGATATTTCACTAATATTTCGACTCGCAGCACGAGCACCTCTCTGGTCTTGTCTGTCGTTAGCAAATGTTAAAAGTTTATATGTTTATGTAATATAATGTCCTATGATTAAATAAAATGTATGTATACTTTTGAGTAAACTAAAAAGCTTTTTTTATAACTGACGCCCAACGTTCAGCCGACACACCTTCGCCCGAAAACCGACATCGAGGCGCCGTACAAAAATAATAAATATAGGTATACTGCGTTGCACCATTATTTGGTCGACAATACCTACATAATAAAAATATATAAGACAATACATAATAAAATTATTTACGACAATATATTATAATAAAATTATTATAAAACAACAAAAACTTGCGCACCTCGACTGGTCCTAGTTTCCTTAAGTTGCATGACCCGAAAAAGTCCTCGACTAAATAAAATGGCAGTAACCCAGATAACCGACGAACAGCTGAAAACACTCATTGCTAGCATAATGCCTCAAGCAACAACCGCAGCTATGTCAACTGGAAATTTCGCAACCTGCACTTCACGGTTCAACGGAGAACGTTGCAAAATGACAGTGGAAGCTTTCATTTCCAGCACATCCATATACAAGGACGTAACAAATATGAGCGACAGTAACGCTCTGATAGGGATGCCTCTTCTTCTTGAAGGTATGGCAGCCACTTGGTGGCAGGGAGTAAAATCTCAGCCAAAGACTTGGGCAGAAGCAATGACGCTCCTGAGAAACTCTTTTGCTGCACCAAGGCCAGCGTACCAGGTATACGTTGATATCTTTCACGAAAAACAAAGTGAGAGGGTATCTACGGATATGTTTATATGTAATAAGCGCGCTCTCTTTGCTGAATTGAAAGTTGGAGCCCATGATGAAGCACAACAAATTGACATGGTGTTTGGGCTATTACATAGAAACATACGAACGAAGATAGAAAGAGACAACATACAATCATTCGAAAAACTGCTCTGTTCTGCACGGCAAATTGAAAAGAACCTTGATGAACTACAACAAGGCAACTCAATAAAAATGACGCCAAGAAACACATTTCAAAACGCATCAAGTGCGGTTACTGCTCCAACTTTGGACACACTCTTGATGAATGCCGAAAAAGAGAAAAAGATGTTAAAAATGAGAAAGAGTATAAAGGCAAAGAAAACAAAGCCAACTCCCGTGCCATCCTCAATTGCTATGGTTGTGGCAAGCCAGGCTTTGTTAGAAGTCAATGTCCAAATTGCAACCAAGCAAAAGAAGCAACTAGCATAAACTTCTGCTCCATTGATTCTTTCCCAAAGAAAACCCTGCCTCCACTCCGTCAACGACCTTCTGTCCAAATTACAATCGGCGGACAGCAAGGAGTCGCCTTTATTGATACAGGTGCTCGTATGAGTATAGCTAGCTACCAACTATACAAACAAATGCTTGTTTTAGGATATTGTTTCACAGCATATCGTGCTAAAGTGGTTCTGGCTGATGGCATCAAGCGTGAACAAGATGTTCTTGTCACCAAGGCAATTATAAAGTTGCAAAGACGATTTATTGAAACAAAGCTGATGGTAATAGAAAGTTCCACAGATAATCGGACACTACTTGGAATCGATTTCGTAGAAGATGCTAAAATAATTCTTAATCTACCCCAACGAATGTGGTATTTTGCGGATGCGCCATCGAAAAAGTATGATTTTGTTAAAACCGAATCAATCACTGCATTGAACTTCGCGCCTTCATTGTCTGTTTCCACCCCAGATGATGGAAATCAGAAAACGCCACCAACACCACTGGGCTTACTCAGAATCCAGTCTCCAATTCCAAATCCGATTAGTCCCATACCAAAAACACCGATGATGCCACTTCATAATTTAAGTCAACTGCCACCAATCCAAGAACCAAGCGAACTCTTCTCCAATCAAAGAAACTACTCACCAGATTCCATAAATAGAATCTTCGAAGATACACTTCCCAGACAATCGACACTATCTCATCTCGAACTTTCACTATATGATCCAGAATTCGTATTTTTCGAATCTTTTAGTGTAGAAGACATCACTCTCAAGGAACACGAAGCAGTTAATCTTGAGCCAAGCAAAAGAGAGCAACTCAATGCGATTCTTCTCCAGAACAAGGAATTGTTCCAGCTATCCGATAAGCCAGCTATTGCTGTTGAGCATACGATACCAACAGCCGATCATGAACCAATTGCGGTTCCACCCTATCGACTTTCAGAATTAAAAAAGAAAGTTCTTCAAGATGAAGTTGCTGAAATGCTCAAAACCGGCATTATTGAGGAATGTGAATCTCCTTGGGCTTCCCCGGTTGTAATGGTCCCCAAAAAAGATGGTAGCATTCGAGTTTGCATTGATTATCGCAAGCTCAATGCGATAACGAAACCAGATGTTTATCCACTGCCTCGCTTAGATGATCTCCTCCATGCCGCAAAGAACGCCGAAGTCATGTCTACAATCGATCTACTATCCGGATATTGGCAAATCAAAATGAAAGACGAAGATAAGGACAAAACCGCCTTTATAACTCCATTCGGTATTTATCGTTTTCTCCGTATGCCTTTCGGACTGCGGAATGCGCCATCTACATTTCAAAGATTGATTGACAGAGTTAAAATCAAAGTCTGTAATGTACGTGTGCTAGCTTTTCTCGACGATTTGCTGATAATCTCATCATCATTTGAAGAACATCTGACTGATCTTGAAACGATTTTTCAAGTTTTAAATCAATACAACCTGCGAATCAACCGCAAAAAGAGTAACTTTTGTAGAAGTAAAGTTAAGTTTTTGGGACACATCTTAACAATAGATGGTATATCTCCAGACCCTGACAAAGTTTCAGCCATCAAAAACCGCCAAGCTCCAAAAAATTTGAAAGAGATGATATCGTTTTTGCAAACCTGTTCGTGGTTTCGAAGATTCATCCCGGACTTCGCAAAGATTTCCAAGCCATTATCTGATCTCACTAAAAAGAAAGCAAAGTGGATATGGGAAGAACCCCAACAAAATGCTTTCGAAGAGCTTAAGAATCAACTTGTTACCGCTCCAATCCTTAGGCAAGCTGACGAAACCAAGCCTTTCACCATACGTTCCGATGCCAGTGCTTACGCTCTTGGTGCAGCCTTACTACAAGGGGAGAATACAGACGAACGACCAGTAGAATACGCTAGCAGACTTCTTTCTTCAGCTGAAAGAAACTATAACACTACGGAAAGAGAAGCCTTAGCCGTAGTATGGGCTGTTCGGAAATTCCAGAGCTATATAGAAAGTAGCAAAATAACAATCATTACGGATCATCAGGCCCTGAGATGGCTAATGACTCTCAAATCACCAACCGGTCGCTTATCAAGATGGTGTTTAGAATTACAAACATATGACATTCATATTCAGTATACACCAGGTAAAGCCAACGTACTCGCAGACATGTTGTCACGTCCACCGATTGATGAAGAAATTCCAACTTTAGAAAGTTGCATCATCTCTGTCGACTTTCCTCATAGAAGTGTAAAGGAAACACGTGACAACCAATTAAAAGATCCTGATCTTAGGAAAATAATTGATGATCTCGAATCTTTCACACCAGAACGATTCACCTGCTGGACTTCACGAGGTTATATGCTTCATGACGGTGTACTTTATCGATACAACGAAGACACTGAAAACGAAGAAGCTCAACTTGTACTTCCTAAAGATGAACGCCAACAAATAATGAATTCGTACCACAATGAACCCACAGCTGGACATTATGGATCTGAACGTACTATTCAACGAATATCAGCCCGATATTTTTGGCCATGCATGCGAAGAGATATCACAAAATACGTTAAAGATTGTACTCTATGCCAAAGGTACAAAATCACAAACTTAAAACCAGCTGAACTCTTGCAAACTCCTGTTCAGAGTCAGCGTTTCGAAGTTCTTGCTATAGATCTCTTTGGGCCACTTCCTCCCTCCAATGATGACATGAAATGGATTTTCATCGTTGAAGATATAACAACCCGCTGGGTTGAACTCTTTGCATTAGAAGAAGCAACGGCAGCTGCATGCGGAAAGACGCTCATCACAGAAATATTTCTCCGATTTGGTCTGCCAAGAAGATTGCTCAGCGATAACGGTACGCAATTTATCAGTGCCGTCATGCAACACATCACTCATTGCCTTGGAATCATGCAATGCTTCATCCCCGTCTACCACCCATAAGCAAATCCTGCTGAACGAAAGAACAGAGATTTAAAAACTCAACTAGCCATTCTAGTTAAGAACGAACATCACAACTGGCCCGTAAAATTACCCTTCATTAGATTTGCTATGAACACGGTCAGATGTCAAACTATCGGATATAGTGCAGCTTTTCTCAATTTTGGAAGAGAACTACGTGCTCCTGATGATGTTGAACGTGACTTCCGTGCAGTTATTCAATCCGAGAACTTCGTACCAGAAATTACCCCATATCTAACTAAGATGGCAGAAACACTAAAGAATGCCCGCGAAATCAATGAACGAGAACAAGATCGACAAAAATCATATGCTGACATAAGAAGACGTCCTAACCCAACTTACTGTCCAGGAGATTACGTTTGGGTTGAAACCAAAGTTCACAGTAAAGCAAGCAATCGCTTCACCAGCAAACTAGCACCTAGGCGCGATGGGCCATACATCATACTCGGCAGTAAGGGCTGCAACAATTATGAAATAGCCAGTCCTTCTAACCCAAATGAAATACTTGGACTATATCATACATCTGCACTAACCAAATGTACCAACCCAAATGAAACTGAAGAGCCTCTCGTACCAATTAGACGTCGAGGAAGACCTCGAAAACACGTAAACTAATATTCTTGTATCTTCACTCTTTTATTATTCTTTCAGATACAAAAGGGGAGACTGTAACAAAATAATACAGTGGCAGCACTAAAACTACAATAAAGTGGCACCTCATAACCAGACACATAAAGTAGCAACCAACAGTCACCATAACCAGACAGTCGACAGCAGAGAAAAAAACAACCCTCAAAGCACACACACACATACTATGACACAATATGCAGCTGCCGATGCGAAACACTCAACAAAGAAGGGAGACAATTAAAAGCACCCTTTCGAGGACTATAAAAGGAGATCCTCCAGCGAAGATATTTCACTAATATTTCGACTCGCAGCACGAGCACCTCTCTGGTCTTGTCTGTCGTTAGCAAATGTTAAAAGTTTATATGTTTATGTAATATAATGTCCTATGATTAAATAAAATGTATGTATACTTTTGAGTAAACTAAAAAGCTTTTTTTATAATGGCATTTTGGTACCAAAATGAAGCTTATTACTTGTATAATTTTTTGTATCAAAAACATATTTCATTTACTCCACTATTTTCTAATTAAATCAATTTTATTATTTCAATGAACGCAATCGTTTTTAATGATTTTCGTTTCAGAAAAGTGGAACACAATCGTTCCAATGAAATGTGTTCGATTTTCTTTCTGTTCTCATCAGTCATTATTTAATTTAATGATCAACTCTAACCTCAAAGTTTATGTTACTTGTTTTTCTTTTGACAGATCTTTTCAATGACAGCCAAGATTCAATGATTGCTATGACCGACTTGTCAAACAAAATTCCACCATTCCACTGATTTGTGTTTCAATGATGGTTTTCAATGAAAGCTATAACTGGCCCCTTAGAATTTATGTTTTGAGCAAAACAAATTATTTGACAAATGTGACAATTTTCCACAATACCATAGATTTTTTGCGAGTGGTCGTACGTTGAGAAATGAAAATTCTGCGTGAAATTGGTTGAAGAACCGGTTCATATTCCACTTTCATATTTTGGTACTCACTTCGTGTTGTGAATTTCATATCAATGAACTAGGCTTCACTTTTGTATGAACATTTCATTTTCACTCGATCTGAGTACTAGGCTTACATTAGAAAAAAAAATTACTGGTAATGAAAATAAAGTAAAACGATTTGTAAAAAAAGTCACAAATAACATTAAAACATTAATGATTTAACACAATATAATTAGATTATTGTTATTTTTTTTCGATTATTATGTTGATGGTCACCTCCTTTGTTTGAGATGCTATCTGTTGTGGAAAGTTGTAGATGACGAGGGTTAATAATCCATTCTTTTGAGATCAATTTATTCATCTGGGTTGCGCTGAATCTGTTGGTAGTAGAAACTTTATTCTAGCTGTTGTCCGTTTTAATGGCAAACGGAGTAATGAGGTTAGGTTCCAGTCTTGTGACGATGAACAGGAACTAATAAGTTGCTGTAGATAGAAATCTCCAGATTACCAAGGAAACTGCCTGGTAGACCGTTTTGAAGGTAAACGGGAACGGTTTAGGCTTAGGCATTGGCGTAGTTAGGGATTTTGTCTAAGGGGGGCAGCCGACCAGTTGATATATCACCCCAAGTTTTAAATTTTTAATTATTAAAAGTACTTTCACAAATATGAAAAATGATAGATAGATAGTTTTCAGTAATTTTCAGACTAGCTAATTTGACATGTGGACTCAGTTTATATTTTGTGTCTAAATGGATGTAGCCGACAGCGAAAACAAAAAATTAGTTAATTCGTTCTCATACGGAGTGACACCACACTCAACTTTTCGGTAAAGTCGAAAAACTGACGTTGGAGCTAAATGAATAAAATGAACGACTGGGTCGGACAAACTTTCTCTTATGTGTGATCACACTGTGGTTTTAGTTTTAATTTTTTTAAAACTATCATCTGATACAAGAAAAAATTGAAAATCGTTGCAGCGGTTCTTTTAAAAAAATATTTTCTTAGATATATGTACATACAATTTTGAAAACATGTTACAAAAAAATTGGAAGACACGCGAAATTTTAGTATTTATTATTGCGTTAAAAATTAATTTTAATGAAAAATCATCTGCCGATTTCCGAAATATCGACTTTTCAAAAATTAATTCTGAATTTTTTTTTTTTATTCAAAGCATTTTTTTTGCAAATTTGCGCCGCACTTCCCGAATGTCGAATGTCTCTAAACGGAAACAAAATTTAAGATAAACGACAAAAGTCAGGTTTTTTTTAAGTCTGACGTGATGAATTAGATGAAAAAACGATTTCAGGGTCAAATGTAGACCTGTAATGGTCGCAAACTCATGGCAGTGATCGAACGAAAATGAGCGAATACAATAAAAATCATATGGCGCGCCCATAATGGTGGATATCTAATTTTCCTTCAGTTTAGTTCACTTTCGTTTTCGGTAATAAACGTTGTCCCGAGCTCAACCCAACTGAAATTTGATGAAAGAAGAATCAAGAAAATAAATGGTTCCTTTCACTTCGATGACAATTCGGAAAGCATAACAAAAACAAGTAAAAGCATTTACTTTTGCAGTATATCCATATGGCCCATTATATGGGTATGTGTAAATAATAATAAAATTTGTGATCCGCAATAATTTAAAAATGCCCAAAATAAAAAACACCAAGTCTAAAAAATATTATAGGTATACCTAATATCTAAATAGTCTTTAAAAAAATAGTCCAAATAGTCTTTAAAAAAACTAAAATTCATCACTATGGAGTGACGACAACGGAACCTGTAAGTGCAAAATAAATTCCGTCTACCTACCCAGTCTGAAAAAAAACAATTAGCATAGGCATTGACATCCGTATCCTTTCCAAATTTGATTTGCAATTTGCACTGAAATCAAATTCAAATGTTAAAGAAAATTAAATATACTGAAAACAAAAACTACCCCCTATCTATATCTTTTTTTTATCCTGCCTGTACCTGTACCAGTCTTCTAAAAAGATGCCAAAATGTCTGGTGCACCCGTTCCGTTTTCCATATTTAGTAACAAGAAAATAAACATTTCCACTCCCCGAGGATCGTCGGATCCAAGTTTAACGCACTCAAGCAAAAAAAAAGGTTGCGTTTGGTTGCATGTTTAATATTTCATACGAAGTCGATGTATGACGGTTGGGTTTGTTTGCTCATCAGACGAGTATTGTATGAGGCATGCTGACTTTTCAATTTAGTATGCTGGTTTTTAATTTTTTTCCTGAACATGCTTTTATTCTACCATTCTACATCTGTATATTTCTTTTGTCTGTGCTCTAACTTTGCCAAACTACAACCGATTTTTGAAATTTTTTTTGTATTTAAACAAGAACAGTTAGATATTTGTATCTACCATACAACTTTTTCTGTGTGGATAACGGTTTTCCCGCAAATTATTTTCAAGCACATTTTTAAAGCAATTTTAGGTTGTTTTTTAGACTTCACAAAAACACGTTATTAAGTATAGTTTTTTTTTCATTATTAAGAAAGCCCAATATGTGTTCTTAAAAATACTTAACATTTTTGTATATAAAAATACATTTACAATTATTAAAAAAAATTAAAAACAAAAAATAAAGGAAAAAAAAAAGAAGTCTGATATTTGATAAAAACGAATAAAAAACTATGCTGAGCGTTTAGTGTTGAATGTTAGAAAGAGTAAAGAAGTTTTTATTCGTTTTTATTCAAATATTCATATTTTTTTGATTTTCCTTTATTTTTTGTTTTTTACTTTTTTTATTATTTTATATCTATTTTTAGATTAAACTGTTAAGTATTTTTAAGAACACATATTGGGCTTTCATAATAATGAAAAAAAAATTATACTTAATGACGTGTTTTTGTGAAAAAAATCATATCGAAGTCAAAATAACAACCTAAAAATGCTTTAAAAATGTGCTTTTATGTGCGGGAAAACCGTTATCCACACAGAAAAAGTTGTATACAAATATCTAACTGTTCTTGTTTAAATACACAAAAAAAAAATTCAAAAATCGGTTGTAGTTTGGCAAAGTTAGAGCCAGTCAAAAGAAAGAAGAATAAAAATCATAAAAACCGTTATAAGTCGAAAACGAAGAGAAAACGAGAAAATTACCTGTTAAGTTTTTCGACTTGAAATGATCTCAGGAACTCATGGTTTTCTTCTGAGGCAGTGATTTCGGGACACCCTGTATACATATGTATATGTAGGTACATTTATGGAAATTTTATATGAAATGAAGTCAGTTTTGCGCTGTTTTATCTTTTTTTTTTAGAGCGAGAGTTTAATACAGTTAAGTCTTGTTATCACAGTTTTATAATGAAAAAAAAACTGTTTCGATTATTTTTCATTCACTTCTTTCACAGTTACAGCCTAGTACTCACCTCCCGTTAATGAAAAACATAATCGTTTCAAAATACACGTAGATATGCAATATAATTCTTAACATCAATTTTTGATACTCAGTTTGGATTTTTTAATACTTACTTTGGATGAAAAAAAGTTATTCATTTGAAACCCTGTCATCAAAATCTTGAAAAGTTTAACAAATTGGTGTTTAAATTCCGTGTTTTGTTCTTTTTTCTGCATGATGAGAGTAAAAACACGTTTTTAAAAGACAATCGTTTAGAAAATAATTTTTTTAGGGGGCAGTTATAGCTTTCATTGAAAACGATCATTGAAAATTTTTTCTTTCGATTTTAAGAAATTTAAACAAAGAAAATTGATGGCATTTTGGTACCAAAATGAAGCTTATTACTTGTATAATTTTTTGTATCAAAAACATATTTCATTTACTCCACTATTTTCTAATTAAATCAATTTTATTATTTCAATGAACGCAATCGTTTTTAATGATTTTCGTTTCAGAAAAGTGGAACACAATCGTTCCAATGAAATGTGTTCGATTTTCTTTCTGTTCTCATCAGTCATTATTTAATTTAATGATCAACTCTAACCTCAAAGTTTATGTTACTTGTTTTTCTTTTGACAGATCTTTTCAATTACAGCCAAGATTCAATGATTGCTATGACCGACTTGTCAAACAAAATTCCACCATTCCACTGATTTGTGTTTCAATGATGGTTTTCAATGAAAGCTATAACTGGCCCCTTAGAATTTATGTTTTGAGCAAAACAAATTATTTGACAAATGTGACAATTTTCCACAATACCATAGATTTTTTGCGAGTGGTCGTACGTTGAGAAATGAAAATTCTGCGTGAAATTGGTTGAAGAACCGGTTCATATTCCACTTTCATATTTTGGTACTCACTTCGTGTTGTGAATTTCATATCAATGAACTAGGCTTCACTTTTGTATGAACATTTCATTTTCACTCGATCTGAGTACTAGGCTTACATTAGAAAAAAAAATTACTGGTAATGAAAATAAAGTAAAACGATTTGTAAAAAAAGTCACAAATAACATTAAAACATTAATGATTTAACACAATATAATTAGATTATTGTTATTTTTTTTCGATTATTATGTTGATGGTCACCTCCTTTGTTTGAGATGCTATCTGTTGTGGAAAGTTGTAGATGACGAGGGTTAATAATCCATTCTTTTGAGATCAATTTATTCATCTGGGTTGCGCTGAATCTGTTGGTAGTAGAAACTTTATTCTAGCTGTTGTCCGTTTTAATGGCAAACGGAGTAATGAGGTTAGGTTCCAGTCTTGTGACGATGAACAGGAACTAATAAGTTGCTGTAGATAGAAATCTCCAGATTACCAAGGAAACTGCTTGGTAGACCGTTTTGAAGGTAAACGGGAACGGTTTAGGCTTAGGCATTGGCGTAGTTAGGGATTTTGTCTAAGGGGGGCAGCCGACCAGTTGATATATCACCCCAAGTTTTAAATTTTTAATTATTAAAAGTACTTTCACAAATATGAAAAATGATAGATAGATAGTTTTCAGTAATTTTCAGACTAGCTAATTTGACATGTGGACTCAGTTTATATTTTGTGTCTAAATGGATGTAGCCGACAGCGAAAACAAAAAATTAGTTAATTCGTTCTCATACGGAGTGACACCACACTCAACTTTTCGGTAAAGTCGAAAAACTGACGTTGGAGCTAAATGAATAAAATGCACGACTGGGTCGGACAAACTTTCTCTTATGTGTGATCACACTGTGGTTTTAGTTTTAATTTTTTTAAAACTATCATCTGATACAAGAAAAAAATTGAAAATCGTTGCAGCGGTTCTTTTAAAAAAATATTTTCTTAGATATATGTACATACAATTTTGAAAACATGTTACAAAAAAATTGGAAGACACGCGAAATTTTAGTATTTATTATTGCGTTAAAAATTAATTTTAATGAAAAATCATCTGCCGATTTCCGAAATATCGACTTTTCAAAAAATAGTTCTGAATTTTTTTTTTATTCAAAGCATTTTTTTTTTGCAAATTTGCGCCGCACTTCCCGAATGTCGAATGTCTCTAAACGGAAACAAAATTTAAGATAAACGACAAAAGTCAGGTTTTTTTTAAGTCTGACGTGATGAATTAGATCATAGATGAAAAAACGATTTCAGGGTCAAATGTGGACCTGTAATGGTCGCAAACTCATGGCAGTGATCGAACGAAAATGAGCGAATACAATAAAAATCATATGGCACACCCATAATGGTGGATATCTAATTTTCCTTCAGTTTAGTTCACTTTCGTTTTCGGTAATAAACGTTGTCCCGAGCTCAACTCAACTGAAATTTGATGAAAGAAGAATCAAGAAAATAAATGGTTCCTTTCACTTCGATGACAATTCGGAAAGCATAACAAAAACAAGTAAAAGCATTTACTTTTGCAGTATATCCATATGGCCCATTATATGGGTATGTGTAAATAATAATAAAATTTGTGATCCGCAATAATTTAAAAATGCCCAAAATAAGCCAAAAAAGTAGATTTATACAATTATATTAACAAATTGCTTTCAATGATCTATTAATTCTTGAGTTATTTGGCGAAAATGATGGTATGTTTATTGTTGTGATCAACACTTAAGTGCATGTGTGAATGCATTTATGTTTGTGTAACTCACATTATTTTGAAAAAAAAATTTCATTTTCATTTCATTTCTAAGGTTACAAGAGTTTAACATGTTTACGATGTTTACCATCTTCGTTTAACACACAAATTTGTGTCTAAGTTTAAGAAATTGTTTGAAAAGATATATGAAACCTATACTTGCGGTGACCATATTTTAGAATTGCAAATAATGAACAAGTGAAGAAAGAAACAAAATTCAATTCAATTTTAAATTATTCCATTTATGCCAGTTGCACCAAAATTCACTAAAACCAGTTTTTGCTAAAATGCTGTTTGCGAACCATCCCTGGATTTTGTCAGCTAATTTTTGAACTGAACGAAAAAGCTTCATTAGTGTAAGTAAGATAGCAATATGAGAGATGACACCTGGCTTAAAATTGACTACCCTTTTGAAACTTGTATTGTAGCTGAAGAAGAGATCTATCCTTTTTTGTTTCACTACACACATTTTTCTTGCGGAAAAAAATTTTTGTCACCACTTTTTTTTTGTTGAAAGTATGTACTAGGCTTGAATAGAAAATAATTGAAAAGAAAAATAATGGATTTTACCTGTTCATTTTTGTTTTTATTTATTTTTAACCTCCAACGATCTATTTAATGTTGAATTCTTTTTTTTTTAATTGTACTTTTCAAATGTACTATCACAAGTGAAATATTTTTTTTTGAAGATATTTTCGTTAAAACTCGCTTTTAAAATTTAACTGGAGGAAAATGGCATTTTAGTTTATTAGCTTGCTTATCGGCCTTTTAAAACTAAAATTGGTTGGTGCAACCGATAAATGCCATTTTAAAATTTAACGAAGAAGTAAATATTTAAAAGCGTTTGGTGCAACTGGCCTTAATCAAAAAAAATATCTACAGAAAAATTACTTAACTTAAAAAGAGAAAGTACAAAAATTCAGTCTTTGTTTGCATCAAACTTAAACTTAAAAAACAAAATAACTCTTGGATAAAAAAGTTGTTGGCCAACGAATTGAACAATTTTTGTAAATTTTGATCGAACTTACTTTTTCTGATATTTCCCATTGGTTTTTTTTGGCAATATAGTGCATTATTACTTACCTTAAAATATATATCAATAATGGAGTATCTTTGGCTGCTCGTAATGGCGAGTTTCATGGCATGAGACCCAAAAGCGCTGCTGTAAACTGGAACACGAGTGAAGTTGGTTACTAGTAGTCCATATATATTACGTCAATGAGTGTAGGTATCTGTGTTCATTCTGTTCAGGTTATCTGTAGGTACTACCGAATGTGCTGGCGAATGGCAATTTTTTAGAAATAGACGTTAAATTTAGTAAAATTTCTCTGCTCCCCCCCCCCCCCCCCCCAAAACAAAACAGAGTAGCTAGGGCACTGCTGCCACCTAAAAACAAAAATGTTATTTTCATGAGAACTGCCTCTTGCGAGGAATTTACAAATCCTTCGCTCAGTAGTCAGTGTTGCCCCCCCAAATTGGTTCCAAATGTGTCTCGTGGTTAAAATTGTTCTAAAATGTCGATTATTTGAAAATGACTAATATTTTGTTTAAATACAAAAACATAAATAATGATAACGATAATTTAAACTTTTAAATTAAGAATTTCAACAACAGAAACAAATAATTTTAAAATAATTATAAAGATAACATGAAACATAATTTAATATTGAATATGTACTATATAATAGAAATTCATGTGTACTTCTGCTTTAGAAACGTTTGAAAAAATCTCTTCATTTTTCTATAAACACAGAATTACAGACCCCTATGTTACAAAACAGCTTTTCATAACATTTGTTCGACCTATTCTTGAATATGCTTGCCAAGTTTGGTCACCCTATTATGAGTGGCATATAGCAAGACTGGAACGTATCCAAAAAAGATTTCTGCGGTTTGCCCTAAGAGGCTTAGGGTGGGAAAATCCCTTTGAGCTACCCGCATACATCAATAGACTAAAACTTATTCACTTGCCTAGTCTAGAGAACAGACGCTCTTATTTAAGTTTTGTTTTTATTGTCAAAGAGGTATAAAATAATGTTTCGAGACTTAAAACGATAATATAGTGAAAAAGCTTATTAAACTAAATAAAAAACAGAAATAAAAGTAAACGAACACTTGTAATAATAGTATGAATTGCACAAGGAAAATACTGCATGTGTAAACGGTGCTTTGCTGAACTGTATATTTAACTCCCTCTTCATTTTACTGGCAAAATCGAGTTATTTTTTTTATGTCGATGTTTTGGAGATACTACGATGTTTTACATGTCTTAACATCGATTTATTTAAAAATAAAGTAATGTGAACTGTGAAGTTATGTTTTTAGTAAAAAACATTCTTGTAGAATACTTTTAAATTGATATTTCATAGCATTTTGCTGTAAAAATGTATAAAAATATATTTCAATCACGTGAATTATATAGAAGGGTTTTATTTGTTTGAATTAGAAATTTTCGTCCAGGGTCGCATTATGTCTAGTTGGTGATGGCGAGGCGCTCGGTTACATTATCAGAACACCCTCACATAACTTTGTAATAATATTATAAACCCTATAATAATTAAGAAAGATACAAAATATCTAAGAAAGATACAAAGTATCTTTCTATAAACAAAATGTAATGCTCACACATTGATTCATAATTTCATCTCATAGCGGATGATGATATCCGATATTATAAATATAAAACTTCATATCAGCACTTTTTGCCTTCAGTAACTTGTGTGCCCAAAGCATCTTAAATAATTCTAAAAGAATTCTTGTGTCAGCAATTTTAAAAGACAAAGGAAAGCAAACGATCTTCAGTCGAAGATAGATTTGCTTAGTAAACATTTTATAAGTATAAAAAGGGTTTCATCGATCAGTTGAAGTTCAGTTCACAGTTTGTCATTCTACGTATAGCCTAAGATTTCCCCCCACCAGTGGTAAGGGATCTGAAGCTTTGATTTAATAAATAATATTAAGTTTAAAAATACATAAATGATCAAAAAGAAAAAGATCAAAATATATTGAATCTTACTTTATTAAAAGTTTAATTCGGGATCGTCCTAAAACTAAATAAAATAGTTAGTAGGTACCGGTAAAGTGAAATTACTAAATGGTGCTATAGGACAATGAAAAATAAAAATATATATTTTGTTCAGTGAAAAGCATCGTAAATCAAGATCCGAAAGGACAATTTTACAAAGTCTCGTAGAGAGAATGCTTGATTGATAAAACAATTAAATAGAACATTAAATGCAACCAGAAGGAAATCTTCAAAAGGAAGCATACAGAAAGTGAACTCACAGTGTTAAATTAAAATTAACAAAAAGTGCTACTTAATGCAACCAGAAAAAATAAATCTTCAAAAAGGAGCAGAGGCTCCGCAAGTAAAGGAACCACATAGAAAAGTAAACTCACAAAGTTGGATAGACGACGAAGCAACAGCTGATTTCCAGGAACATTTTAAATCAATTCAACAAAAGTTGAGAAGAAAACAACTTCAACAAAATAAAATTAACGACAAATAAAAACTTAAAAGTGCTACTTAAAATAAAAAATATATGACGTTACTTTAAAAAGTGTAAATTAATAAAAAGAAGGAAGAACAACTATACGTGGCAAAATTATCCAAGTCGAAAGCCCCAACGTGTTCGATAAATGAAGAAATATACACCATACAGCAAACCAGCTGCGTTAACATATAACAAAGAGGAAGAAAAAACTTCAAAATCAACAGATCCTGCAGCAATCCAGCAATCAAAAGAAATTGAGCAACCAGAAGAAAAAATTGAAAATAAGGTAAAAATGGCTACAATAAATATAGACCCCTTAAAATTAGTAAAGAATTTACCAAATTTTAATGGTAAATCATGTAATATTATTATATTTATAAAAAAGTAGATTTCATAATGAGTGTTGTAAATTTATATAATGAAGCAGCAAAGGAATTTATAATAAATGAAATTAAATCCAAAATCACAGATAGTGCATTAGAAGTAGTATTACGGGGTGGTGACCCAAATAACTGGCAAGAAATTAAAAACTTATTAGTTAGAAATTTTGGTGAAAAAGAGTCCTTTTTAAAATTAAAGGAACTAGCTGATAAAGTTTATACTAAAAATATAACTCAGCTATATAATTCGTATGCAGACATTCTCTGCAGATTAAACAATAAATATTATCTATCGGAAGATAAACCGATAGAATATAATTGTAGCAATAATGAAGCGTCATTATTAGCTAAATTTTGTGAAAAGATTCCACCAAATGCTAGTTCGATTATTATTAATCATGAAATAAAAACTTTAAGTGAAGCTTTTTATAAATTAGAATCTTGTCATTAGAGAAAAGAAGAAAATAATTATAATGAAAGAAATACTCGAAATTATAGAACTGGAAATAACAATAATTATTTTAACGATAAAAACTATAAAAAATATAATAATTACAATACAAATCAAAGACTTGATAGAAATTATAAAAACGAATCAGGAAATTCAAATAACTATAGGAATTTCAATAAAAAAGGTCAAAACTTTTATAGAAACAATAATCAAAACTATAGAAACCAAAATGAACAAAATTATAGGCAACCAAATAGAAGTGGAAATTATTCTAATAATAATCGTAATCCATTTGCTACACAAAATAAAAAAAATGATCCAGAACCAATGGAAGTAGATCACCTTACTCAAAATACAGCAAATTTTCAAACACCTGCCTCAACAGACCATTACCCTGCATAGATGTTCATATTCTTAATAAAAAACTTAGATTTTTAGTAGACACAGGAGCAGCTACATCTATTTTAAAAGAAAATATATTTCCAAGATATTATGAAAGTAAATTAGACAAATCAGTTACAATTAAAGCATTATATAATGAAAATCAAATAAATTCAAAAATAATTTTACCATTACCAATCGAATTTAATAAAAAAGAATCAACCATGGAATTTTTAATTACACCAATTACCAACAGTTCGTTTGACGGAATTTTAGGAAATAATATCCTTATACCATTAGAAGCTGAAATATCATATTATACACATACCTTGAAGATTAAAAATACTATTATCCCATTACTGACAAAACCCAAGGAATACCCTTTAGATAGATACATTCAAGAATTATCAAATACACAAATAAATTTATGTGGTATTGATTTAGCTTTACAAGATTTAACTGATAAATTAACTGAACCTTATATGAACAAAGAAGAAAAGAAAGATCTGAATCAAATATTAAAAAATAATAAACAATTATTCTATAGCGAAGGAGATATCTTAACTAACGTTAAAGAAGTAACACATAACATTGAAACTAAAAGTGATAAACCAATATATTCACGACTATATAGATATCCAGAAGTACATATAAAAGAAGTCGATAAACAAATAATCGAAATGTTAGAACAAGGCATAATAAAAGAAAGCAACAGTCCATATAATGCTCCTATCTGGGTCGTACCCAAAAAGATAGACAATTCAGGACTTAAGAAATGGCGAATTGTTATAGATTATAGAAAACTTAACGAAGTAACCGTGGAAGACAAGTTTCCTATTCCAAACATTGAAGACATTTTTAGTAAATTGGGAAGAGCCCAATATTTTACTACTCTTGACTTGGCGAAAGGTTTCCATCAGATATTGGTGAATCCTAAAGACAGGCACAAAACAGCTTTCTCAACAGCAAACGGTCATTACGAAATTAATCGGATGCCATTTGGACTAAAAAATGCCCCCGCAACTTTTCAGCGAATGATTAATCACGTATTAGAAGGACTTGTAGGAAAAATATGTGTGGTCTATTTAGATGACATTCTCATATTTAGTACATCATTAGAGGAACATATTTGCTCAATTAACAAAGTATTTAAAAAACTTAACGAGCACAATTTAAAAATACAAATAGATAAATGTAAATTTCTTAGCAAGGAAACCAAATATTTAGAGCACGTAATTACAACAAACGGAATTAAGCCAAATCCAGAAAAAATAAGAGCAATTGAAAAAATACCTATTCCTCGT
Source organism: Epistrophe grossulariae (assembly GCA_929447395.1). NCBI lineage: Eukaryota > Metazoa > Arthropoda > Insecta > Diptera > Syrphidae > Epistrophe > Epistrophe grossulariae. The sequence continues at coordinate 78,674,358 of OV839567.1, forward strand.
ACAACAAAACAAATAAAATCTTTTCTAGGTCTAACAGGTTATTACAGGAAATTTATTAAAGATTATTCAAAGGTAGCAGTACCTATGACCAAATATCTCAAAAAAGGAGCAAAGATAAATATTAAAGACCCAGAATATATAACAGCTTTTGAAGAACTTAAATTGCTCATATCTAATGACCCCGTTTTAAAATATCCTGATTATACAAAGGAATTCGTGTTAACAACCGATGCATCAAATTATGCGATCGGATCAGTTCTTTCACAATCAAATCACCCATTATGCTATGCATCTCGCACCCTCAATGAACATGAACGCAGATATAGCACTATTGAAAAAGAATTATTAAGTATTGTTTGGTCAACAAAATATTTTAGACCATATCTTTACGGTCGCAAATTTAAGATACAAACTGATCATAGACCTTTAATTTGGTTAAGTAACCTTGAAGAACCAAACTCAAAACTCCAAAGATGGAAAATAAGTTTAAATGAATATGATTTTGATATCGAATATTTAAAAGGAAAAGAAAATCGCGTAGCAGATTATCTTAGTAGACTCGAAGTAAACGCAGTCAATGGAAATGAAGACTCGACATTAGCCACAATTCATAGTGGAATAGAGGAAAGAAATGATCACATAGGAATTTCAGAATTACCTACAAATATGTTTAAGCATCAAATAGAAATTATAGAGTCAGAAGATGAAGGTAAAAATATAAAATATATATATAAAGGTATAAGAAGACTCACTATAAAATCAAAAGATATAGGCGAATATTTTACTGAAGCATTAAGGGAATTTTTACCTGATCACGGAAATGTGGCAATATATTGTCCAAGTGATACTTTATTTTGCAAAATTCAGGAAAAATATGTTGAGCTTTACAGCAATCAAAGTAAGCTAAAATTACTGAGATGCATTACTCTTTTAAAAGATTTAAGTAATACAAACGATGCGTTGAATCTCATTCAAAGGATTCATGAACAATTTAATCACAGAGGAATACAAGAAACATATCTTGAAATTAAAAATGAATATTATTTTCCAAAATTAAAAGAAATAATAAGAAGATACATTAAAAATTGTACTGTATGTCAAACAGCAAAACATGATAGAAGTCCAGAAAAAATAAAATTTGAAATAAGCAAAACTGCACTTAAGCCAAATGAGCTAATACACATGGACATTTATATTCCAAGTAAAGATATTTACTTTTTAACAATTATAGACAAATTTACTAAGCATTTGACAGCCTTTCCCATAGCTAGTAGAAACACTCATAAAATTATTGAGCAACTTAAGCTTAGAAATTCTATATTAGGCAAACCTCAAGAAATAGTTTGCGACAATGAGTTTAATAGCCTAGCATTTAAAGAATATTGCAATGAAGAAGGAATTAAAATAAAACTCATAACCCCAAATCATAAGACAGGAAATTCAGATGTAGAAAGAGTGCATGGTACACTTAATGAACATATAAGAATATATAATGCACAAGAAGAGAAAAAGAACATATTAAACCTTAGAGAAAAAGTTATAAAAGCAGTTAGTATATATAATTGTACAATCCATTCAACAATATTAAGAAAACCTATAGATTTTATTCAAAACAAAATAAAAGTAGAAGATTTAGAAGAGATAGGAAAAAGGATCCAAATAGTTAAAGAAAATAATATTAATAAAAGAAATCAAAATAAAGCAGATTTTATTGAACCAGATTTAAATAAAGAAGTTTACGTAAAAGCTGACGTAGTAAGAACAGCAAAAAAGATAGCTGCAAAATATAAGAAAACCAAGGTGGAAAAGATTGATAATAAATATTATGCAAATAATAAAAAATTACATAAAACCCATTTCAAAAGAAAATATAAATATCAAAGTAGTGATAATAATAATTTAATCTCTTTACAGCCAATATGAAAACCATAATTATAATTATTGTACTATTCACTTTTACCATAGTGAAATCCGAATTCTTATTACAAGAAATTCATAATCAAGCAGGATTTATAATTATAAAACAAGAACCCATTGAATTAATCGAAAAATATGATAAAATACTCCATATAATTAATTTAGAAACTTACAATGAAATTATTAAACAAATTGAATTTTCTATAGAAACAGGCTATAACAAATTTCAAGACTTAAGATTAAAAAGATTAATGACAGAAGCTTTAGGAGATTCTAAATCCAAATTACATAGCATACTTCCTTATTCAAGACAAAGGAGAGGATTAATAAACATAGGAGGTAATGCACTCCATTTTCTTTTTGGAGTAATGGATAATGATGAAAGATTAGAGATTGAGAATCATTTAAAAATAATTGAAGAAAACAATATCAATGCTATGACAGAATTAAATAAACAAATAGGTATAAATACGCAATTTCAAACAGAATTAGAAACAATTGCAGACCGTATAAACAAACACCAGTATATATTAAGAAACTTTATTAATTCCACAGAAATAAAACAAGGAAATCTAGCTAAAAGCATATTATCATTACAAATCAATACAGATATAATGCTGTTAAACAATGAAATAGAAAAATTACAAGACAATGTAGTCTTTTCAAGATTAGGAATTCTAGGGAGAAATATCTTAACTAAAGAAGAAAATAAACGATTTAATATAACCATTAATAAATTACAATATATTGAGAGCAGCTTATTAACTAGAAATAACCAACTAGTTTTTGCTTTAAAAATACCAGTATTTACACATAAATGTGAAAACATAATGATTCTACCTATACCAAATGATCAAGGACTTAAAGTCGAAATATCAAAATACAACTATATAATTTGTAACAAAACATTTTATGAAAACAATGAAATTAAATATGTTAAACATTTAAAGAAAAGTCCAATATGTATCCAAAACCTATATAAAACAAAATATGAAAATTGTAAGATAAGATCAAATAAAGATCAAGAATTAATAGAATTAGAAGATGGACTTATTTTAACAAAAAACTTATTAGAAACAAGTTTAAATGAATATTGTAACAATATTGAATATAAAATTGTTAAAAATAACCTTATACATTTTAAAGATTGTAACATTAAAATAAATGCAACTTTATATATAAATCGAAAAGAAACTTTTAAACAAAATATTATAATTCCATTATATAACACATTAAACTTTACAAAAATTAATGTTACATTAGAAGATATACATATAAATCAAATTGAAAATTTAAAAGAATTGCAAGCAATAAGATACCAAAACAATGTAAAACATATTATATCATATACAAATATAACAATCATAATTATTATAATTGCAATTTTATTATTATATTTTAAACGTCGAGAAACCCAAAAAATTAAAATTGAAAATAGAATTATAGATACTCAGGAGAGCATCAAACTTAAGGGGGGAGGGGTTACATTATCAGAACACCCTCACATAACTTTGTAATAATATTATACACCCTATAATAATTAAGAAAGATACAAAGTATCTTTCTATAAACAAAATGTAATGCTCACACATTGATTCATAATCTCATCTCATAGCGGATGATGATATCCGATATTATAAATATAAAACTTCATATCAGCACTTTTTGCCTTCAGTAACTTGTGTGCCCAAAGCATCTTAAATAATTCTAAAAGAATTCTTGTGTCAGCAATTTTAAAAGACAAAGGAAAGCAAACGATCTTCAGTCGAAGATAGATTTGCTTAGTAAACATTTTATAAGTATAAAAAGGGTTTCATCGATCAGTTGAAGTTCAGTTCACAGTTTGTCATTCTACGTATAGCCTATGATTTCCCCCCACCAGTGATAAGGGATCTGAAGCTTTGATTTAATAAATAATATTAAGTTTAAAAATACATAAATGTGTTTTATTTAATTGTTGATCTTCTGCGATCACAGAAATATATTTATTTTTTATTAATATAAAAAATCGGAAACGAAATTGCTCACATCTGTTGAACGCCCGTTGTGCAGAGTAATTTTTTATCGTTTTAAATTTTGTTTACAATATGTATTGAATATGATACACAATAAGCCAGTGAAATGAAACAATTTTAAACTCCTTATTATAGACGTGTTTACAAGATTTAACACAGCACCGCATGTATTTTTATATTTAAATAAAGTATTGCATGTATTCACAATATTTATTTATCACTTTTGTATTTAGTTTAATAAGTTTTTTTTTATTTTAATGATTTAAAATCTCAAAACACTTTCCTCAAAAAACCAGCTAAAAATTTGGGCGACCCAGTATTTAGCTCTAACTGCATGCCCATCCTGTGTCAACGCGTTTGTATTTGTTAAAGCCGGAACCACACCTATCTCGTGTGGTGTGTTGTGGTGTGGAGCGGTGTGTCGTTGAATGTACACACTTCGTCGCTATAATGCAGAACTAGTCTAAGTCCAAAATTTAAAAATCAGTTTTTTATGTCATAAGGAAACTTGTTGTGTTCCAAGCATTTTCTACATACTCTGAATATTCCTACGTGCAGTAATTCCTTCAGAATTTAAATAATAGAATATAATCATAATAATTCAGCATTTTACGCACTAAGGTTCTTGTTGAAAAATTTGAAAAATGTGACTTAGATTAGACTAGTTATGCATTGTAGTGACGACTTGTGTGTAGTGATGTTGAAAAAGAAAAGTACAGATATGTATATATGTCATGACATGACTGTTAATTTGATTTTTGATTATAATATAAGTGTTCTCTTTCTTACAAATAGTAAACTCCACATCGTGGTATGGCGCAATCGAAACAGAAGCGATTCCTCCACAACACAACACGCTTCACAAATGTGGTTCTAAGCATATGAAACACATTGGAGCTATAGCGACACACCACTCCACAACACACCACACGAGATAGGTGTAGTTCCGGCTTTTTCTTGAAAAAAGCTTCACAGCGGATGCGTTCATTGAAAATGGTTACTTACCAAAACCAATTTTATTCTGTTCGAATGTTGTCATATATGATTTAACAATAATTGTGGATGATAATTTTTATTAAAATAATTTTATTTGCATCATCGAAAATGTACTTTGTTGTTTTTTAATAAAAATAATTAGCTGTATAATTTTAAATCTTCATACAAAAGTTATTTTTTCAAAACTACCATACTCACCGAACATAATATATTCCTGGAAAACATTCAAAGATACGAGATAAGATTTAATACTAAATTTTTAATTAATGAAATTTTGAAACTGTAGTTTTTACGAATATTTTGCGATTGCACGTAGTGACTTTTTTTGGAAAAAGCGTAACAAACAGTATATGTAATTTCTAACAATTTTTAACATCTTTTGTATGGTAATAAAGAACACCCCATAAATATTTTGTATCTATTTTTATTTTTTTTTTAAAGTAGGTCGGTACCATATATATGAATCACCAATGACTAAGGTATATGAGTATGTAGTTGGAAAAATAAAATTTATTCAGAACCAAAACTATTTTAACACATTTTTTTATAAAGTGTTAAAGCCATAGGTATTTTGTACTTTATTGACTTTTTTTTGGCAAAAGTGCTACAAACAGTATAACTTCCAACATTTTTTAACATCTTTTGTATGGTAATAAAGAACACCCCATAAATAATTTTTTTTCTATTTTTTATTTTTGAAAAAAGTAGCCTAAATGAATCACCAATGACTCAGGTATACGAGAAGTTGGAAAAATAAAATTTATTTAGAAGCAAAACTGTTTTAACACGTTTTCTTATAAAGTGTTAAAGGCATAGCTATTTTGTATCCTAAAACATAATGACTTAGGTATCTTTTCATCAATGAAAAAAAATCGTTTGTAGTATGAATAAACACCGTTTATCGACTGTTTTTTCATTGTTTCAATAATTTTTTTTTTTTTGATATTGCGAAGAATTGTTTTAAAAATTTCTCCTCAGTAAACGATTTGTTTACTCTGCAGGAAAACTCCGTTTATTAAAAATTAAAATTTAAAAATTTATAACCGGTTGCTAGTACATATGTACCAATAAACTATATTTTTTTCATACCTTGCGCATAAAACTACTTCTTTTACTTTGATAAATGCGTTTATTGCCCAAATTTAGATAAGACCTATGTACATCAGTGGCGTGGCGTGAACAATTTCAAATGGTAAGTCGATGTTAAAATTAATTACCAGCAAACGTAAACTCTTAAACATATTAATAATATGTTTGTATGTAGCCAAAATAAGATAATGTATTGGAGATCTGCTTTCCACAACAAACAATTCAAGCCAGTATTTTATAGTTACCTACTTCAAATCATTGATTTTTAAATTTACAATGATCTTAAAGCATAATGAAATTTAAATTAATGCTACCTACCTATGCAGAAAAAAGGAGCTTCAAAGAATATGTATGTATATAAAAGATATCAATAAATAAAAGTTTCTATAAATTATTATGTAATAAAGTTCTTTAACAGCCACTGCTGGGAGATACACACAGAATTCACAAAATAAGTCGAAGAATAGCGTGTTATTTTTGTCCATAAGAAAACGGACTTTGAGCAGAGACGAGTCAAACGCAGAGAATCATTAAGTAAAAATGAGAGATGGAACGGGATCACTACGTTTTCCCGCGATCGTTTTCCCGTGTAACGTTTGCCCGCCGATTTGAAAGGTAGTTTTTTTACTACAATCCCGCAGCACGATATCCCGCGGAACGATTGCCTATGAAATTTTCCACGGGATTGGCGGCGGGATAGGCAATACTAATTAGTACTTTTTACCAATACTATTTTGCATTTATGCAATAAATATTTTATGTTTGTTAAAATATTTAATGTTTTTTTTTCATATTAAGGGTTTTTTTTTTTTTTTTTCATAAAAAAACTACCAAATGATGAAAAGAAACTTTTCATACACTCAACCTCCCCACCTACCCCAAATCCTATAGTGTGTCAAGTAAAGGGGTTGCAGGGGGGCAGCATGCCCCCCATACACACTTCACCTTAACACAAGAAAAGACTTTTGTACAAGAAAACTACTATTGAAATGAATTTTGTTCATGCGCTGTCGATTTGTATTAAAAAAAAGTAGGAATCGGCGGGCAAACGTTACACGGGAAACTGTGTTTCGGGATATCGTTCTGCGGGAAAACGTTTTGCGGGAAAATGTTTTGCGGGAAAACGTACGCGGGAAAACATAGCCAACCAACTGACCTTCTCAATAAATCCACCACAGCACAGCAATAGAATATACTCACAAAATTCTAGAAATAAGTCGGAGAAAAGCGTGTTATTATTTTGTATAAGAAGCGGGCGTTAAACAGAGAACAATCAAACTGGAAAATCATAAGTAAAGAAAGAGAAAGGAAACAAATTTATTCTATCCATCGAGAGGTTTTATAACCCGACATATTTCGGGTTGCTTCGCCTTGGCTTATGCACAGAGAGTGTGGACTGTGGAGTGTAGACAGTATACGAATACTAATAATAATGACGTGTGTGTGTTTCCGTGTGTGCTTTAAAATAAAGTTCAATTGAGTTTCTGAAGTGTGCAAGTTAATGAATAGATACAAGTATATTCCGTGGATTTAATGTTGCTCGTTATTTAGTAAACATTCTTGTGTGGCAAGGTTGTTTGTTATTTAGTAAACATTGTTATTTAGCAGAAAATTTCATAGGTAACCCGGTGGGAATCGGGTTATATGGACGCCACGCCACTGATGTACATACCCATAACCGAATTCCATTTTAAGGTATTAGGTATCTAATCAAGTTTATTGAATTATTCGACTAAAATACCTATTGGACAAACCATACAAATTAAAATAATTTAATAAACCCTACTTTAACTTAGCAACAGTTCAAAACTACTAGGTATGGATACGGCTTATTATTTAAACAGCTATGTATGTATGTAGGTATATTATTAATTTCTTTGTACTATAGGTAGTCTATAATTTGATAAACCGAGCACCACCGCCTGCTTCATTAGTCCTTTTTTTGCGAAAAATGTAGGTAGGTACCTAAATATTTATATACCTACCTATTTTATTTATTTACTTGATCAATTAATTGATCAACATATAAATGCATTTTTATCAAAAAAAAAAAAAAATAATTTATCAACACCAAATTCTTTGAGTTTGCCATCGATTATTGTAGCATTTTCTGTTTCAAGTTTAATGTTAACATGTTAAATAATCCACTACCTATAAGTAGTAGAGCTGTAACGAATCGTATGTATTCGTTACTGAGATACGGGTATTCACATCGATACCGAGTAACGAAACGTTACTACCTAAATAATGTCGTTACTCGCATGTTTCGTTACTTTTTCAATACCATACAAAAAGTACTATTTCGTATCATTCGGACTCGACCGTCGTCGAACGTACCGAATGAAATTGAAATGACACATCAAGCAAAACTGTTCTTGTACCGATACCAAACATACTATATTAAACATATACTACATAGGCATACCAACCAACAAGACACAGACAGAGAGAGTACGTTTCCTTTTCCTCTTGTTGTTTTGCATTTGAGTATGGATATGGACTGGATAGTTCAGTATGTATGAACTGAAATGAAAATGAAAGGGGGTAGGTTTGTAGCGCGTAGCCTAGGTTTGTGTTGTTTGTTCGTTTCGTTTCGCATTTGCTTGCATTTATATTTTAATTCATAGTATGTATTTGGATGTATGTATGTTTGAACGTGAATGATCGTATTGTATGTATTTTGTTATGATAATTGATAAATGTGGAAAAGGAAATACCTACATAGTCCATTTTAAGTTTTAGCATCGCCATTTTGATTTTTCAATCTTATTAGATTTGTATTCCTGTGACCTGTGACCTGTGCTGATTTAAATCGAATTGTCTGACTTTAATTTTATGTGAATTAGGTACCTACCTAGGTTAGGTTAGGTTAGGTTATAAGGGGTGTGCACAGCATGAAGCTGTTGCGTACACGGGGGCCTACTGGTCCATTATGATCCCCTGTAAAAGTTAGCATCGATGCTCCTCAATTTGCCGATTAGCGTAGACTGGCTCGTTAACGAACCAGCCTGTGCTATCTATAAATTTCCTCATGTTTGCCATTGAGACCTGTGCTAGATCATCCAGTTCTCCAACAAACCTGTTTCCGAAATGACGGAGTCGGTTGGTTTGGAGGTTCGGACAGTCACAGAGCAGGTGTTTAATGGTTTCTATTTCCTCCTCCTCTTGACAGCTCCTACAAAAATCGGGTGCAAATGCCCCTATCCTGTTAGCCATTGTGCCAATGGCGCAATGACCTGTTAGTACACCTATCAAGGTTTTAATGTTCTTTTTACTCAGCGATAGGATATACCGAGTTTCCTTTTCATTTGTGTTAGGCCATAAACTTCTAGAGATTGCGCAATCGTCCCTGGATTTCCAGGAGTTATTGATTTCCTCTTTTAGTTTAAGGTCTATCTTCCTCTTGAGTACCCCAATCGGGACGAGTGGTCCCCTAACTGAATGGTCGCTACTACTTGTGTCTGCTTCTGACCCTTTCCTGGCTAGTTCATCTACTATATCATTCCCTTCTATATTGCTATGTCCAGGAACCCAGCAGAGCTTTACCTGGTTAGTGTGGCAGATTTTATTTAGTTCCTTCCTACAGTTTAAAACTGCTTTTGATCTTATGGTCTCATTGGCCAAGGCTTTGATAGCAGCCTGGCTGTCCACGAAAAAAGTAATCTCCGAAGAGCTTAGCTTTTCGTGATATGCCAATTCAGCTGCTTTTCCAATGGCAAAGATCTCGGCCTGAAAGACACTACAGTCAGCTGGGAATTTATATGACACTCTGATGTTGAGTGATTGGCAAAACACTCCCGCACCTGTTCCTGTTTCCATTTTTGAACCGTCAGTGTAGAAAGGGATACCCTGTTTACTTATAAGTGAATTAGGATCCCAATCCTGTCTTTCTGGTATGAAAATAGAAAATTTCCTATCGAAATCTAGTAAAGGGGGGATGTAATCGGTGGTCTCCATCAGTCCTGGAATCGTGTCATATCTTTGTAAGATTGACCCGTGTCCATAAGTGCTGTGCCTCCAAAAACTCAGTTCTCTTAAACGAATTGCAGTTTTGGCTGCCGTGCATCTTATGAACTCATCCAGAGCCGGGAGGTCCAAGATCACCTCCAACCCAGCTTGTGGTGTGGATCTTTGAGCCCCTGTTATTCCTATACAGGCTAGTCTCTGTACCTTATTCAGGTTCTTGAGATAGCTTGATTTTTCCACCACCTTCCACCATACAATAGAGCCATAGGTAAGAATGGGTCTGACAATCGCTGTGTACATCCATTGGATGACCTGCGGTCGCATACCCCAACGTACACCGAAGGTCTTTTTGCATGTGTAGAATGCACATAGTGCTTTTTTCATTCTCTCCTCAGTATTACGCTTCCATGTAAGCTTGGAGTCAAGGATTACTCCTAGAAATTTAGCTTCCTTTGAAAGTTTTAGAGGAATACCATTTAGTTTGGGAGGGTTGAAACCCTCCAGTTTCCGTTTCTTCGTGAACAAAACTAGCTCTGTCTTGGTGGGGTTGACCCCGAGACCGTTCTTAGTTGCCCAAGAAGATAAATCCTTTAATGCATTTTCCATAATGTTTTCGATGATGGTAAGAAACTTGCCTGATACCAAAACCACTATGTCATCTGCATATGCTACGATTTTAATGCCCTGATCTTTGAACTTTGTGAGAATTTTGTTGACTACCAGGATCCAGAGCAGGGGTGAGATGACTCCTCCCTGTGGTGTGCCTCTAGTAACTGTTTTCTCGATAGTGCTAACTCCTAATTGAGAGTTGATAATTCTGCCATTTAACATGGTGAAGATCCAATCGACAATGACAGATTCAACTCCAACCTCAACTAAGCCAGTTTTGATTGATTCCGTTTTAACGTTATTAAACGCACCCTCGATATCAAGAAATGCTGCCAGGGTATATTCTTTATGTTCAAGACTTTTCTCAATATGTGAAACTACTTCATGCAAAGCAGTCTCCACTGATTTACCTTTAAGGTAAGCGTGTTGGAAGTTGCACAAATTGTTTTCGTTGAGGAGTTCTCTAACATGTAGATCAATTATCCTCTCTAGTGTCTTAAGGAGAAACGAAGAGAGACTTATTGGTCTATAATCCTGAGCGGTCGAGTGAGTCGGTTTCCCTGCTTTTGGGATAAAGACTACCTTGACCTTTTTCCAGCTATTAGGGACGTATCTAAGTTTGATACAACTTATGAAGATTACCCTAAGCCATTAAGTTATTACTTTGAGAGCATTTTGAAGAAGAGCTGGAAAAATCTTGTCTGGTCCCGCTGATTTATAGGGTTTGAACGAGTTTATTGCCCAGATAATCTTCTGCTCAGTAATAACCTGGTTAAGTTCTAAATTCGATTCCGTGTGAGTAAAATCCAGCGTGTTCGATTGCGAGCAATCAGAACTTTCTGGGTTTTTACAACCGGGGAAATGAGTTTCCATGAAGAGTTCAAGCGTTTCTAGGCTCGAGTTCGACCATGATCCATCAGGGTGTTTTATGTACCCCGGGATCGTGGGATTAAGGGCCAGGGTTCTACGGAGCCTCGCCGCCTCGCTTGTTTTTTCAATGGATTCACAATGTTTAGCCCACGAATCCTTTTTGGCCTTCCTTAACTCTTTGGTGTAGATGTTAAGTGCGGCTCTATAAGACTTTAAGTCCTCTTCTAATTTACTCAGTTTAGCTTTATTGAAAAGTTTTCTAACCTCTGTTCTACGTTTCTTTAGTACACCATTCCACCAGGGTGGGTTAGTGGAGTTATTGGAACGAGATAAAGGGCAGTGTTTTTCAGGTTTATTTATTTATTTATTTATTTCGTTAAAATCTAACGATAACAATGTTAAAAAAAAAATATAGTTCTTATAATCTAATATAATCTAATATCATAATTTACAATTATTATTAAACATTGTTGAAAAACATAAGTTTAAATTTAATACATTTTATATTATCATTTACAGATTCTAAACAAAAATGAAACTCGTTATAAATTGTTATTAATTGATTGAATGGGCTACATACACCATAGTTTGATCTGCTAAATATTTGAATAATAGGTTGCTGTCGCCTTAAACTTGAAAGACATTCTCATTTTGCCAGACAAGTTTTGGACAACAGTGTCAATGGTTGAAGTACTTAGACTTGTATTATCCTCTGGTGGATCAATACAGTCTTTCAGCCATTTTTCGTACTCTGTCCAATTCGTTCTAGTTGGGTTCCTGTAAGGTTTCTTTTCAGTAAAGTTCCTGTCTATAGAGAAGAGTATCCTAAAGTGATCCGAAAAAGATTCTTTAGGTGAGACTCTCCAGTCTTCAACTGAAATTTTACTATTATTGCTAATAAGAGTCAAATCTATGATTTCCTCCCTGTTTTTGTTTCGAAAGGTAGGGTGATTGCCCCTATTACATAACGATAAATTAGAACAGAGAATATATTCAAAAATTGACTCACCCCTTTTATTGATGTCCTTTGAGCCCCATTGAGTGTGGTGAGAGTTGGCATCACATCCTACCACCAAAGGTGTACCTACCTATATTTTTTAATTGTTTGTTTTGTTTCGTTTATGACCATTGTTATTATTCCTTTTATATTCATTTATTCAGCACACATCGCTAAATAATGTTTTTTTTATATAAATATCTACATACTTTCATGATTAAATCGAATATTTCTTAGTTGTGTTTATATGTTGACTGAATTCAAGATCTCTAAATTACCTATATTTTAAGACTTAAACCATGAAAAAAGTGACCATTGCCCAGATTGTTGTTTTTTTATTCAATTTGAATTTTTATAAATTAACAGCGAAGTCCTAATTCAACTTTTTCAAATACATTTTCATGTGTTTTCAATGATTTTATATCTTAATAAGTTACCTATAGCCTAACATTTTACCTTTATTTTAAGACCTCACAGATCCGATAAATAGAACAGAAGATAGGTAGATATAAGCTGACAACCAAATCAATTAAAATAACTACAAAATATACTCTACCCACATCATAATGGTCAAGTACAAGTGCATGACATTTTAAGGCCTCAACCTTGACGATTCGATCATTAGAACACGTTTTTAGTGTGAAATTTTGAACGGTTTTGAAAATTTGCTCGTGTGGGCCTGTCGCTCTGGCTTTAATTGAACTTAAAATTTAGAAAATCGGAGAATTGGATCCAAAGATATAATCATTTAAGTGAATGTAAAACGGGTGTTTTTGTAATTTTGCAAAAATTAGACAATAATTCTCCACTGAAACGCGTCGGTCGGTTGGCAATGGCCAATGAACAAGTTGAGTTTGAGTTTTTCCGAACAATTTCTTTTTCAAGTATTGTGAAGGTCGTGATGGGGTGTACAGTTATGTATGATGTATCAAATTAATTGTCTGTTTTCCTAGATGCGATTAAAAGAAAAACTAATCTTATATATCCAGTAGGTAACTAAAGAGTTGTGAGTTGATGAATAAAACTAGGTACAGAAATATGTCAATAACTGTGTTGAATTTTTTTCTTAAATCTAAAAAAATTTCAAAATATGTAGGTCAATAATATCTATGATTGACATTGAGCTTTTTAAAGAATCCGTTAAAAAGATAAAATTAAAAAAGTATTAAAAATTTACTAATTTTAAATCGTGCTTTTGAAACATACAAAATGGTGGTTAAAAAAATTCAAATCAAAATTTTCTGAAGCATGGTTAATTTTTTTAAATACCTTTCCAATGGTGTAAAATTTATTTCAATCCGACTACCCCCCCTGATTTATTGGAATTTTGTAATTTTTCAACTTTGAAGTAGGTATGTGTTCAAGATTCAATAATCATTTCTAATCAAATTATTCAACAACAAACAAACCATTCATTCATATGTATTTTATTCAGTCTTATTTGCTTTGATTTAATTTAAATACTATAAAATAACTTAAAAAATTATAATTGTTAAAACTTGCCATCAAAATGTTAATATACCTTATACAATTAATCTTATGTGAGATGATAACATTTGTCACTCAATTGCTTATCTTTGTTATCTTTGTTATCTCATTCGTATATCATCGCACATTAGCTTCGTGAACAAGACAATCAATATGTATCGATCTCTTTGAGTTCAACCGGCAAGCTGTAAGCATCAATTTGGTAATCTGTATACAATATCGAACAAATCATTTATCATTATTATAATTCAACATATTACATTCATTATATATATATCTCAATTTTGTCTGGAATTATATTGTATTCATTAATCTGAACAATTATTCTTTTATTGGGGTTCTAAATAACAACTGATCGTTTAATGATCTACAACTGATCGTTTAATCCAAAACAGTATGTATAAAAAAAATTATATATCTCAGTTCGTAGAATTTATAGATTTTCATTTTAATTAAGTTCTGGAATTTTAATAATCTATTGAAACGGTCTCCAAATAAATAAATTAGACATTATATGCGTTTGAAAAAAAAAAATAAAAAAAAAATGAATGTTTAGAAGTTAGTTTTTGAGCCCTTGACCAGTTTTATCCTATTTTATCCTAACTAGGTACTTGGAATAGGATTTTTAAAAATCCCTTCTTAGTGCGCACTTACATAAAATATGTATGTAATTATATTTTCATGACTTTTATTACATGCATTATTTTATTACGGACAGTATAATATGCTTTCTGCTAAAAAAAAACAAAAACATTTTCCTGTCTCTACCAAAACACACGGTCAAGCGTGCTTTACCTTTTTGGATTTCATATTCAATGCTTTTAATGGCCAGTTGTACAAGTTGCGGATTAACAAAGGTTCAACGCTGGTTCAAGTATGTATGTAATTGGTTATTATCACACACTTGAGCAGTAAACCACTCTTAAAACTCAATTAATCTACCGAAATCGGTAGAAAAAAATTTGAACCACGGTTTAAAATAAATATTTGTACAAATGGCCCTAAGAGTGTCATTAAATTTTTTGATTCCAACCCATATTTAAAAAATTTATTCCCAAGAATAATGCCAATTTTCATAATTATTATGAAGCCTTTGGTTTATATGTACAGAAAAATTCAAAATGCCATAACAATTTTCCCCATCTCTGCTAATCTAATCGGCCACTTTTTCTTATTCCATATTCAATCCGCTTGAGTATGGCATTAACAGTTTCTTATTCGAACCGATATTTAAAAAAATTACTCATAAAAGAAGTTCCAATTTTCATCATATTGAACATTTTCAACATATTTAAACTGGAAACTACTCTTATGAGAAATTTTTTAAAATATTGATTGAATATGGAATAAGAAAAAGTGTAAAGCACTCTTCTTGTCCAATTAGATTAGCAGAGAGTGGGAAATGTGTATGGTATTTGAATTTTCAGTATAAAGCCTACCTACATAAACTTTGAAATTGGTATTATTGTTGGGAATAATTTTTTTAGATAAGGGTTGGAATCAAAAACTTTTATTGCCACTTTTACGATTGAATATTGAATGACTTTAGTAACAAAATTATGTACGTATAGATATATTGTTAATAGGGTTTTGTATAAAAGCCATTCAAGTACAGTCTGAGGCTGGAAAGCAAATACGTTCATAATTTAATTCTGAAATATATGTTTGATTGATCTCAATTAAACTTCTGTTTAAGATTGAAATGAGATTATTTTTAATATTGATTTGAAAAGCAACAAATAACATAAAATTTGCTTGATATCTTGATTTTTAATCAATCTGAATTGTTCGCGATGTGTGCTGAATGCTTTATTCCACGTATATAATTTGACGTATTTGAAATAAGGGCTCGTTTTTTTATTGAAATTTTGCCAACAAAACTATTTCAGAATGGATCGCAAACGCAGTACGCGACCTTAGGACAACAAGGTTCTAACTGACATTTTTCCCGAAATTGAGTTGTATATTGCATCGTACTAAAAATGCTACGCTCTTTCAATTGCCGTTGTCCAAATTTGGCTATCTCTTTTAGTTTATGAAATAATTCAAAAAATTGCAGGCAACAAAGTTCTATCTACACAATCTCAATGTGAATTTAAGTTCACAAAGTTCTAACAGCCAGATAGAACTTTGCGCCCTTAAGAAAAAACAATAATTTGGTAAATAGAACCCCGTTGAAATTTACGTTGTAGATAGAACCTTATTGATCTAAATGACTATTCCAATATACCATCGTTAGAACCTAGTAGACTTTGAAATTGCTGTTGATTTTGAATTCTGTAAGTTCAATAATAATGTCTGATTTTATCATTCGGTGTACAAATTCTTTGCATAAAGTTGTGTTTGCTGCAATTAATTGATTAAGTTTTATTATTAAGTAAGTAAAACTTGAAGAATTTAATATTTTAAACTCGTTATATAATATTCGCCTTATTGATTAAAGAAAATGGAATCACAAATTCTTTCAATGGAAGATGGGGCTATTATAAGTTTAGATGATATGTCGGTGGTAATTGAGGAGTTCATAATATTGGGACCTGAAGCTGATGAAATAGCTTTCAATATAGATGACCAACCAACACAGGAAGAAGATAATTCTGAAGAAAATAAAAGTGAGGTAGGGGTAGATAACGATGAGATGTTAAGTGATTCAAAGGTTGAAAATAAAAAAAAAACACGAAAACGGTTGATTAAAGAAAAAACCTGGAAGAGAAATGTAAGACAGAGGGAACATCAAGCAGGACAGGCTTATATTAGTTCTCGCGGAAAATCAGTACCCAAAAAAGAAATTAAGTCTAGAAAGAACAGTTTTTTGCACTGCAAATTGCAATGTGAACAAAAAGTAGCAACATCAGAGCGGACAAAACTTTTCGAATCTTTTTATTCCTTAGATCGAGATGGAAAAACAAACTTCATATTAAAGTGTACAACAAAGAACGAAAAAAGTCGGGTAACCAAAAAATTGCAATCATCTCGTCGGAGCTTCACATTTGGATATTTTGTCGAGTTATCAGGAAATAAAGTCCAGGTATGTAAATCTTTTTGGCTGGGAACATTTTCTATATCACAAAAATCAGTGTACAATGCCCACAAAAACAAAAGTATCGTGTCTGGCATAGCCAAGAAGTGCGAAAAAGGTTTAAAATCGTTTAGGCGAATTCCGGAAGTGAAGTTGTCAGAAATAAAGAAACATATAAAATCCTTTCCGACAATAGAGTCCCACTACTGTCGCGCCAAAACAGCTAAACTGTACTTAGATCCAAGTCTCAACATAACTAGGATGTACAACTTGTACAAAGATAGTGTTGAAGATCCTGTTATTACAGATATGTATTTAACACGAATTTTAACTTCGATTTTCATCGACCGAAATCGGATAAGTGTAGAAAATGTGAAGCCTATCGTGCTTCAGAGAAAGAAAACTGAAAACTTAATAAGAGAACACGAAATTCATCTCGATTTAAAAAAAATTATGCGAGAGCAAAAGGCTGTTGATAAGGAATCAGGGATTCCCCTTCTTACGTTTGATCTACAAAACGTTATATCCTGTCCAAGAGCGGAAATCGGCCCAATGTTTTATAATTCAAAGCTAAACATATATAATTTGACTGCCCACTTATCGACAACAAAGAAGATCTACTGTGCTATATGGACAGAATACACTGGTGGAAGGAGTGGGAATGATATAGCTGCTGCTTTAATGAAAATTTTTGAGAGAGTGTTTGAAGAAAACGACATAACTAATCTTATTACTTGGTCCGATTCTTGTGTCCCTCAAAATAAGAACTCCATAATGGCACTCGCGATACAACATTTTATGAAAACACATCCGGACGTTGAAAGCATTACGTTAAAATACTCCCTACCTGGACATTCAGCACTACAGGAGGTCGACAATGCGCATAGTCAAATTGAAAAACATCTTTCAGTTAATGAATATTTCTCTCCTATGGGGCTAATTAGGTTGCTGAAGACCGTAAACATCAAAAATCCACTTGTAATCATACAAATGCAATCTTCGGATTTCAAAGATTTTGCAAAATATTCGAAAATTTGCTTCGACTACAAAAACATACCATTTTCCAAACTAAGAATATTAAAGTTTACTCAAACTGAATTTGAAATTGAATTTTCATTGGATTATGATGCTGAAAATCTGACAAGTGTGGTAGTAAGGAGAATGGCAACAAGACCACGGAAAAGTAAGATCTCTGATCAAGAAACTCCAATTCTGCAGGAAGACATCGAAACCGTTCCATCAAAGGTAGGCATCTCGAAAGAAAAAGAAAAACATCTTTTATCCATGTTTAAGTACATGAGTTCAGCGGATAAAACGTTTTAAAAAATATATAATATCTAAAATTATAACTTCCTTCTTTTTAAAGATGATGCAACTTTGTAAAAGATACGAATACACCTACGAACTTCAATTGTTTGATTGATTAGTTTAAGCACAATAACAGGTGCAATAAATAATATAAATGCAGTGAATTTTTTTTTTTTTTTTTTAATTAAATAAATCTGATACTTTTATGTAATATTTATTTATTTGTTTTTACAATTAAAGATAAAAAATAATAGATATATGCTTTTATACCAAACTATTAATTTGTATCTTTAACGATTGATAGTAAACAAGGTTCTATCTGAAAAAAAAAAATACTTTACCGTGACACAAAGTTCTATCTGGTAATTAGAACCTTCTTGTCCTACGTCTAAGTACCTTATCGTTGAGCAACAAAGTTCTATCGATTTTTTAAAACATAAATTACTGAATAACTATGCATTATATGATAAATATATTTATATGTTATAAAATCGATGAAACAATTAATTTTAAATAATTCAAAACATCTTTATATAAAATCAAGGTATGAAAGTTACACACATCGAAATATTGAATCTTCGTTTTCTCGAAAGTGATATGAGTGCAGATAGAACCTTCTTGTCCTAAGGTCGCGTAAGCTGTGGAATTTTTTTAGTTACATTCCTAACAAACAAGACAAAGTGAAATGTGATTTATGTATGTCATCTTACTCTGTTAGAGGAGGTTCAGTGACAAATTTTAAAAAAACATCTAATGACAAGGCACCGCCCATCATACGATATTTTATTTGCGGCTCCGGCACCAACTCCGACTCTAACTCCGACTCAAATTCCAACAGAGCCAGCATCTATTCAGTCAACGGCGCTAGCATCAACCAGCCAAAGCCACCAACCCAGTGAAGATATCGTTGAAATTCCTTTGGTTTCTGCAATAGTGCCAGCAAAAATACAAACGGATATTTCAACTTTTGTTAAGAAGCGATTTAACATTGCCCGTGAAAAAAAAAATAAACGATTTGATTTTGAAAATGGTGGTAAAAGATCTTCAACCGTTCTCCATTGTTGAAGATGTTGGCTTTACTGAACTTGTTGGATACTTGGAGCCAAACTATAAAATGCCATCAAGGTATATGCTCAGCAATCCACTACTGGATGCTCAGTTCTCTTTGGTGACAGAAAAATTGAAAAATGACCTAAAGGGTGCGAAGTATATCACCATAACAACCGATGGATGGACTTCTAGAGCGAACACTTCATATCAGGCAATTACGGCGCATTTTATTTTAAGTGACAACTGGGAGTTGCGTTCGGCACTTTTAGGGTGTTTTGAATGCCAAGAACGGCATACTGCCGAATATTTAATGAAAGAAATTTCAAACGTTACGGACAGTTTTGAGGTAACGGAAAAAATATTTGCTTGCGTAACTGATAATGCTGCAAATATGAAGGCAGCAGTCCGGTTACTAAAGTGGGAGCATTTCCCCTGTGTAGCTCACACTTTAAATCTTATTGTACGAGCTGGATTAAATGTAATAAGTGGCCTTTTAAAAAAAATCAAGTCAATTGTGGAGCATTTTCACAGGAGCCCAATAGCAACCAAAAAACTGTCCGCAATGCAAGAGCAGCTAAAGCCCGGTGAAAAGCCACTTAAACTTACAATGGACGTGATAACACGCTGGAATAGCACATTAGATATGCTAGAGAGAGTAAAAGCTCTTCAAGAACCTCTCGAAGCTGCAATAGGACTATTGCATAATCCAGTTGAGAACCTTTTCGAAGAAGAATGGTCCGTGTTACCCGAGGTGATCAAAATCCTCAAACCATTCAAACAGCTAACAGAAGAAATGTCCTCACAAAAAGAAATTTCAATTTCGAAAGTACTAGCAGGAACCAACAGTGTGCTTCGAATTTTGCTTGCCTTCCAATCCATGCCAATGGAAAATCTATCGAAGGACTTACTCAAAAACTTGATTGAAAACTTCAAAACTCGTTTTAAAAACTCTTCTCTTCACCCAATTCTTTCAAAAGCTGCCCTTCTAGACCCCAGATTTAAAAAGGGATCGTTTAGTACTGATTCGGCATATGAATGTGCTAAACAATCATTGCAATTGGAGCTTGAGCGCTTTCCAATCGCTACTACTATACTTCGAAACTTCCAAGAAGATGAAAATCTTGCAGAAGCTGACGAAAGTTCTATTCGGATGGATTTCGACATTGTTGCAGCTTCAAATGTACCGACCTCAAATGCAACTGCCAGCATAATATCAATCCGCCAATATATAGAAGAGAAGCAAATTAATCGAAAAGAGGATCCTCTTAAATGGTGGAACTCTCGAAAAATGGTGTACCCGGAACTTGCAGACCTGTCCTTAAAATACCTTGCAGTTCCGGCTTCATCTGTTCCATCAGAACGAATTTTTTCAAAATCTGGACAAATATTGTCAGAGAGACGGGCTGCACTGCATCCTAAACGAATGGAAAAAATTTTATTCCTGAATATTAATAAAGATTTAATGAATTAAAAGCTATGCTTGAAAAATTTAAGATTTGTTTCTTGAATACATACGTATTAGTTAGTTAACTAATTTTAATAATTTTAAAAGAAAGAGTTGGACATTACTCACTCTTTCATTCACCTGCAAAGCTTAAACTAAAAGTCATGAAAATAAAATTACAAATTTGTGAGTGAACACTAAGAAGAAATTTTTTGAAATTCCTATTCCAACAAAAAAAAAATAGGATAAAAATGGTCAAGGGTTCGAAAACTAATATCTAATTGGACAGTCTTATAACTTTCATTTTTCAATAGATTATTAATATTTCAGAACTTTACTAATTAAAAAAAAAATCTACGACGAGATACATAATTTTTTTAAAACTTCAAAGTTGAAAAATTACAAAATTCCAATAAATCAGGGGGTAGTCGGATTGAAATAAATTTTACACCATTGGAAAGGTATATAAAAAAAATTAACCATGCTTCAGAAAATTTTTATTTGAAGTTTTTTAACCAACATTTTTTATGTTCCAAAAAAAATATGCTAGATATGGGAAAAAATATGCTATATGTAGGTATACACGTTCGTGGTAAGTATTTAAATATAAGTAGTTAATTAAATATAATAAAAACCACGGTCATTTTATTTATCATTTTTTTTATAGCCATCATTATAAATTTTATGTTCCTATACTTAAATGAACAAAAAAATTATCATTAATAATTTATAGCTTATAATAAATTTTCACATTTTTATAGCTTATAAAAACCTATATCCAATTTAGGTTGTGCTAAATACCAAAATTCCAATCTTAAAAACGTACTTAATTTGTTTTAATCATATGTAATGAGTTATTATGTTTATGTATCCCAAACTAATGCGAGCCACATAGGTAGGTATACATAATCATATTCGTATCGATACAATACAAAATCCGGAGTGCGAAATGCGAAATGCCTTCTCCATTTTCAGGGCAATCTATAAAATAGCAATATAATGAAAGTAACGAGAGTAACGAGTAACGATACCAAAGTAACGGGTACTCGAACCAAAAGTAACGTAAACATACGGGTACTCATAATGTCGTTGCCTACTTTTACAGTCGTCGTTACTTATACATATTTACATATTTTTAAAATCATCTTCCGAATTTGATAAAGTTTCTTCATATACATTACAAAGTGTTAAACACATATAATGTATGCACATTTAAAAATAAAAAAATACCTACTTAAAAAATTCCTTTCTTGATTTTTAGCAGCCAAAGAAATCTTAACATCTAAAACATTCAATATAATAAAATCAGTGATTTCCTTATTCTTACATACCTAGTACCTACTTGAAGAAAATATTTAAAGGGTTATACAAAACATTGAAAACAAATTTCTTTTTTATTTATTCTTGCTCATAGATATTGAATACACAGGAAAACATACACATAACACAATCAGAATATATACCTTTTACCTAGTACCTACCAGCATAACTACAGAATGTGTTTTTTTTTTCTTGTCTACCGCATGAGAAATCTGTGTCCCTAAAACCCTTCCACACTATCCCACTGAGTATTAACATAATATGTCAAAAAAGTGGGAAACAAATCATGTATACATGGAAACAAAATATGACAGCCAATCTTACACAGCATGATATTTCAGCCTACACGATTTGACATGTATTAATACATGAGTATTTTTATAAATGGTTCTAATTCTATCACACATTTCATCACATTTTTATTGAGGTTAAATTAAACTGTTGTGTGTGGTCAAAAAATGAAAAGTCAGTTCTCTCCACTGATCTCTATATACACTGGATAGTGTATTCATACAAAATTTTTGAGGCAAAAATATAGTCGTGGCCGGTACCCTTATATAACAGTATAACAGCGGCGCCAGCGGAATGGACGCTACTGGACCTGCATTTTCTTATATTTGTTTCAATATTTACAGCCGCAATGCTTGTTAACATCAACTGATATCAAATAAATGCTCAATTTCGGCAAATATCTTCAATCTCTTTCTTCGTTTGTATAGAGCGAGATATGAGGTCGTGGCCGGTACCCTTTAAAAAACTTGCCTCATAAAAACTGTTATACACTATAGGCTATTCACTATCCAGTGTATTATAGAGATCAGTGGTTCTCTCCCGCAAATTTGGCAGTAGCATGGAATTCTTTCCCACTTTCAGGGCTTTAACAAATTTACTAGAAAAAATGTGGCGCTATCGGGATTAAAAAAAAACAGAGATAGAAGCGAAAGAGCAACAAAGTTAAAGTTTTATTTTGAATAATATGGACAACACACATTTTAAAGAGAAAAAGCACTGCACACAGATCTCAAAATATTTCCTTGAAAAGAGTTTTGTTAAAAGCTCGTTGAAATATAGATTTTCAGTTTCATATGACACTTTTTTCTATGGGCGTGAGACATCTGTATATAATTATTTGTGCTTTTATCCTATGGCTATAGCCAAAGATACTGAATTATAAAGATTTGGAATCATTCGTACGTTCCATCCCCCAAAACCCATTTGTTTACATTGTTGTTTTTGTAATTTCATCTCGTGTCGATGAATAGATGTGAATTGCAACAACAATTTATGCGGTGGTGAATTCATATTTTTGCACTAGTGTGCGTTAAAACATGGAACACTAGTGCAAAAATATGAATTCACCACTGTCCGCCATTTTGTTTAGCTTGTAGGCAAACCAGAATGACAGCCGAGGATTCGAATCTTTATAATTCAGTATCTTTGCTAGCACAAATAATAATATACAGATGTCTCATCTCCATAGAAAATAATGTCTTCAAACAACAGCAACAGCCAGAGAGAAAGAACTAATAGAGAGAGTCAAATTTCCTCGTCTCCGTCCCCTCGAAGCCTTTTGTTTACATTTTTTATAACGTGTTGAATTCCTATCGGTGTGTACAAGTTTTCACCTCGGGCAGTGCAAAACAAAAACCAAGGTGGTAAGTATGCACACCTTCTTGCATACGTACTTGTCCCCACATTTTTTTTATATTGAGTTAATAATTATACCATTGAGTTTATATACATAGAGGAACCACGAAACTAGCGTTAACTGCACAATAGGGGAGAGTATGATAACCGTGGCGACAAGAAATGATAACGGTTTTTTGTAGAACACTTCAATACAAGCATTTTTTACTATGGGAGGGGGGGGGTCTATCTCCTCCCGTTTGGGCGGGAGGGGCAATTTTATGAAAAAAGTACTAAAAATGAAAAAAAAAATCATTAAAAAATAACGGTAATACCTAAAATTTGGTATTATACCTTTTTTTAAAGCCAATACTTCGTTCTATCAGCCAGTTTTTAAATGAAGGGAATTCATTGCATAGTTTTTGAAAAAATGAGTTTCAAAATCAAAATTTGGAAAAAAAAACATACAAACATTTTTTTTTAGTGTAATTTATCAAAACTTTGAGATTTTACATTATTTTTTTTTTCTCGGAATTTAATGCTCTTAATAAATCTTAATCAAAAACTGAAAACTAAATGATTTTATATCTTCTAGTTTTCAAGAAAATTGAACATTACCAAAATTTCTATTTTAATTTAATTAATTAGTAATTGAATATGGATTAAGAATAGTAGGATAAATTTAAAATTTCTTTAAACCCAGATTCTTTTAATGCAAAAGAAACTTTGCCTACACCCAACCTTGCACCTACCCCAAATCCTATAGTGTGCCCAAGCAGGGGGGTTGCAGGGGGGCAGCATGCAGCATGTCAGTTAATATTGTCCTAGAAATGTATGTTAGTTTAGTCAATGAAGTCATCGTCTGAAGTTTCGTTTCTGTCAAGTTCGTAAAGTTCGTTAAGTTCGTCGTTGATCGTGAAGAGCACACATCATGTTCAATGTGCATACAAAAAAATAACGGGATAAAATTTTAAAGTTTGTGCAGTTTTTTTTCTATGATCTATTATGTATACCTTCTTTTTACAACAACAACAAACTGTTTGCATTGGCGTTTGTCTGGCGATTCAACATATACATACACTAAGCAGAGCAATGGATTTGTGTGAGCGGGGCAGTGCCCCTAAAAAGAGAGTTAAAATATTTGGATCCAGCAAAGCCGGCCACCTGAGGTTTTGTTATCTTCTCATAGAGTCAATTTGTATAAGAATTAATCCATATTCTATTATTACTATCAAAATAAAACAACGTAAATACTCAAGCAAAACAAAATTTTATTAAATAAAAACAAATTGGTAATGTTCAATTTTCTCGAAAACTAGAAGACATACAATCATCTAGTTTTCAGTTTTTGATTAAGAATTAATAAGAGCATTAAATTCTGAGAAAAAAAAAAATAATATAAAATCTCAAAGTTTTGATAAATTACACTTAAAAATTTTTTTTAGTGTTTTTTTTTTCTAAATTTTGATTTTGAAACTCATTTTTTCAAAAACCAGGCAAAGAATTCACTTGATTTAAAAATTGGCTAATAGAACAAGGTATTCGATTTAAAAAAAGGTATAATACCAAATTGTAGGTATTACCGTTCTTTTTTTATGATTTTTTTATCATTTATAGTACTTTTTTCATAAAATTGCCCCTCCCGCCCAAACAGGGGAAGATAGACCCCCCCTCCCATAGTAAAAAATGCTTGTATTGAAGTGTTCTAAAAAAAACCGTTATCATTTCTTGTCGCCACGGTTATCATACTCGTGCCGCACAATATGTGTCGCTGCATACACCAAATGGAGATTTTAAAATTTTGTGGAACTTAATAAAATAAGATCCACAGAAGTTCGCACAAAAAAAGCAAGCAACACGAATAGGAATGCACAAGAGTAGTATGACAAAGAGGAGAAGGTGCGAAGGGTGTCTGTTTTATTTTGTAGCTTGTGCACGATAAGGGCTAAGCATAATAAGTATTATACTTACACATACACAATATCCCTTTTCAGTTTTTATACACTGAGCAGCTTATGCATGTCCGTATAGAAATATAGATGTGTCTATCTATAGGTAGGTAGGGACAATATGCAAAAGTTTACCTACTTTCCTAAATAGATATAGAAAGTTGTTTTTTTTTTAATTTGTCACGCATGATGCAAAAATTCGGAAAAAAAAATTCAAACGATGCCTAGGTAGGTAGGTAGGAAAATTAGGTAGGTAGATAGATGTTTCATAAATATTTCCCCATAATTCTAGTGATTATGGAGTTCAATTATTTTCAAATTGTAGAAAAGAAGTAGGGATGTACCTACCTAGGTTTTTTTTAACTACATATGTATATGTATATGTATGTACCTACCTACCTATAGCCATAGATATTTTTTCTTAAATAAGTTGAGAATTAGGTACCTACCTACATAGCTAGGTTTTAAACTTTTAACTGCAGTGATGTTCATTAGTGTTTTGTTAAATTCAAGAGACGAATAGATAGGTAGTTTAACAAATATTTTGGTACATACATTACATATCGTCAGCTAAATACGTAAAGCTCCTTATGCTGGACGAAATTGAGATTTTGATCCCAATTTCTTAAGAAACACATTCTGCTTTAATAACTTTTGTCGAATGTAATGCAGGTAAGCAGTTGTTCTTGAATCTTCAAGAGAAAATGAGGGCAAGAGTACGATAATTTAGGCGCCAAGAAATAATAACAGTTTTTTGTAAAACAGTTCAATACGGGGGGAGGGGTCTATCTTATCCCGTTTGGGTGGGAGGGGCACTTTCATAAGAAAAAGTACTAAAAACAGATAAACAAATATTAAAAAATAACCGTAATACCTACTTAGAATTAAGTATTATACCTTTTTTAAAGCCAATACTCTGTTCTACTAGCTAATTTTTAAATGAAGTAAAATCTATGCATGTAGGTAGTTTTGGAAAAAACGGGTTTTAAACTAAAAATTTGGGAAAAAAAACATTAAAAAAAGTTTAAAGTTTAATTTTTCAAAACTGTAAAAATATGTAATATGTATTTTTTTTCTGAAATTCGTTGTTATAATTAATTCTTAAACAAAAACCGAAAACTATAAGATTTTATGTCTTCTAGTTTTTGAGAAAATTAAAAATTACTAAAACTACTTTTTAATGGGATTTTCGTTCTTTGATTGCTTGCTTACATAAATACCGTGCTAGCACCTAGCATTACGGCGTATAAACAGTGAGGTATTGATTGGGGGGCATGCTGCCCCCTGCAAGCCTGCTGCTTGGGAGCACTATTGGATTTAGGTTAGGTGCGATGTTGGGTGATGCAAAGTGTCTTTTACATTTCAAGAATCTGAATTTAAACAAAATTTGAATTTATCTTATACAGTCCGTACCATTTGGATAGCCTCACACATAGTTTATTTTACAATTAACTATTTTTGGTACTTCTTTGAGTTCTAATTACAAAATTTGTATTGAGTAGCAAAGTAGAACATGGTTACTAGTATTAAGAGAAGTTTTGATTAATTTCTAAAAGCTAAAGCAATTTTCTCAACTAGTTTTGTTAACAGTCACAAAAATGTGTATTATTTGCTGTAACATTAGAATAGCCTCACAGTATTTATTTAGCAGAAATAAAAACCAATTTATTAATTTTTTTAAAGAAAATAATTTTCATTTATGTTCTGTGGTTAACACAATATTTTAGAACTTTTTAGATCCCTCTTTGTTTTGAATTACCTCAAAAAAGCGATCGTTTAAGGAATCATACAAAATCAATGTTCGATTTCTTAAACAATCGCAAACGATTCCTTAAAAATCTGACGAAATGTTGGCCCTTGCCACTTTGATAGCTTCAATGAACATTTACTTTTCTTGTCTACATCCTTCCATTTCCATAAACCATGCGTGTTTGAAAACTCCACACATTTTTAATGAGAGTAGGGTGGTAAGGATAATTGCTGTTTATTTTAAGTTTGCAACATTTTAATAAAAGCTGTGTGAATCGGCTCATTGTCTTGCTGCAAAAAGAATCGAAAGCAGTCTTAAAATACACTGAAAGTGAACAAGACTGTTTCCAATAAGGTATTATATTATTTTGATATCATTTTACAGTCTACAAAATCTAAATCAACAGTGCCATAAAATGGTACTGCATCCCCATACCGTAAATCATCCCTCACGGCTATGATAGCGATCAAAACACCAATTTTCTTTTCTTTAATCATGGAAGTTGTTTGTATATCCATCCGGTCAGTTTAAATTGGACTCTCTTCAACTAAAAAGATCATTTTTTGCTAATTGTTTGAATGGTTGCTGCCTTAAGCATTTCATGGCATTCGGCATCTTGCTAAATTAAGCTGGTATACTTTACGCACATTGTTAAACAGAGGTTTTTTCATCAGCATTAAGTGCTTTAGGTGTCCGGCATTTCTGATAACCTGATTTAAGGTCCCAATTACTTCTAACCGAGCTCCGTGTCTGGATTTTCGTCATTGATAGATAAGATAGAATTGAAAAAGTTCGTTCTTTGCAGTTTTTTGCATTCATTAACGGATTTTTTAAGAAATTGCATACCAATTTGAGACTTTGATTAATTTTCTGACCAATAAAACGTTTCGTCAGTCCTTGATTCCGATAGGCCTCAGTTTTGGCAATCTCTGCAAACGTTAATGAGTCTTTTTTTTCAAATTGAAGAAATCACAAAACATAACTGTTTTATCATTTCTTGATAACTTTTCGAGACCTACGCTGCCAAATTATAGCTTACAATGTGGAATAAAATCAATTGAGGCTATTCAAATGTTACAAACAAAATTAGCGTTTTAGTGACTGCAAACAAACAAGCACGGAAAATTTAGTTAACTTTACGAAATTTGTTAAAAAATTGTCTTAATCTCAGACACCGTTCTCTTACCTTGTCTTTAAATATAAATTTTCTTATGTATAAATCAAAGAAGTATCAAAAACAGTTGAATGTAAGAAATTTAATGTTTGAGGCTATTCAAATGTTACGGACGTATATCCAATGTCAACAGCTGTTTTAAAAATATACATAAACAGATACGTTTCTCAAAGTCCCACAATTAAAATTTTCAGATATGAAAATGTAATGCATTATAAAAAATTCACATTACCTAGGTAGATATACTACTGTACGACTGCAGCAAAGGGAATTGCCCATTTTTGGCCAAGAGTGTAAAGAAATTAGTTTAGTATCAAATGAAAGGTGACGTTGAGCCCGTTAAATGGGTGAAATATTTTTAAGATCGTTAATGGGAAAGTCGAGATATTTGAGCTTGAAGTTGCCCATTGTTCATAACGTGCGTAATAAACGACGTAAAATAATAATATTGATATCAAATGAAAGGTATGAAATATGTCTTTAAAATAGTACAAAAAATATTTTTCCATGTTAAATATATTTTGAGATATTAATTTTTAACTCCTTGAAAACACAACTTTTTTGTGAGGTCTTTGATACACCAGGTATATCAAAAAATTCAGTGATGACATATACTTATTTTTAGCACTAGTGAAAAGCTTATTTTATCACCTTCAATTGCATATAAAATTAATTGCTTTTAATCAAATTATAAACAAAACATACATAATAGTTTTCGTTCTGTGGTGTATCCACATAAATAATAAGCGAATGCGTTTATCAGATCATTTATTATATAAAGCGAATTACTTTGTTCTATGCTCTAAACCAGACTGACTCTTGCACAAGTATATGAATATAAATGGGCAAGAGTCTTGTATACAGAAAGAGTTACCATCATGCTTTTATATAAACGTTACACGATCAATATAAACATAATTACACATGATTCTTATTTTTGGATCCAAAGAGACTAAAACCAAAACGATTTCATTTATTCAAAAACTAAGCACTAAAATAATGTAATTGAAAAGCATAATTGAAGAAAAAATTACTGGATTTAAAAAAAGTTATAACATGATATTGTAGGTGTTGCCTTTGTGTTTTTATATATTCATTTTCTATTTTGAATATTTTTTTTAATTTGCCTCGCCTACCTAAAGGGGTGGACAAAGGTGAAAAATGTTTTTAAGATTTATTTATAAATTTTGTAGGTACGTACTTAAATATGTAGGTACTTTATTGTTGTTTCTCCCGTACCTAGGTAGGTACCAACCTATTTAATGTTTATATCAACTTATAGTCGAATTCCAAAAACCAAATGGATTTATGTGTGTACGTAGGCAATTGAGTTTTTGAAAAAATTGAAAACAAACTTTTTTTATCTGAAAAATTGTCCTTCCCGTCTATATGAGGTAAAAAAGACTCCCTCCCATACGGTTCTAGGTATACGCTACTATTGCCAATATACCTAAATGCCCCAGCTTTTTGTCACAACCAATGTGAATTATCCAGTCCCTATATAATCTAAAATAGCATTTTGAATTGATAAAAAAACTCAAAAAAACAAAAACCTATTTAATGCCATCCAAATCGTCGCTACAATGCAGAACTAGTCTAAGTCACATTTTCAAAATTTTTCTAGAAGAATCTTTGTGCGTAAAATGCTAACTTTCGATATTATGATTATATTCTATTATTTAAATTCTGAAGGAATTACTGATCGTAAGAATATTCTGAATATGTAGAAAATGCGCGGAACACAACAAGTTTCCTTATGACACTAGTCTTATACCTAGACTAGTTCTGCATTGTAGCGACGAAATATGAAAACCCCCAAAAAAAAAACTATACGACCATCCCAATATATAGATGTATGTACATACCCAGTGGGAAATTTCTAAAAATTCAATGGTGAATGTCTTGCTTCTTCCTTGAGTAAAGGGAGCAGCACCCGCTTCTTTCGTGCGGAATACTTCGAGGATTTTAACATGGGCATGTCATTGGCGGGGTGCACATGCAACCATCTCGATGAAAATTCCACAACTAAATCACTACTTCCTTGGAAGTTGCTTCACCAGCTGGGCTGAGGACTCCGGTGAAAAATATGATTAATATTCAGCGAAGAAATACTTAAACAAAAGTAACTTGCTTATTCATAAGACCATTAATTTTTGATGAAAAATATGATGAAAATTCTTTTATGAAATCGCTAAATAATTTCGACTTGTTTTTTCACTACCTCAATATTTGCCAATGAAAAATATGATGAATATTCAACAAAAAAGTCATTAATTGAGTGTTACTTAGTTATTGATCAGCTTAATATTTATTATTTTCGATGAAAATTTAGTAGTGAAATCAATAGGGAATTGGGATGTTTCATTCATAAATTAGAAAAATACTTCTCCTTAGTTGGAACGATTGAATATAATTCAATTAAAAGTTCAAGTGACCTAAACTCCAAAATGCGTCTCTAAGACGCAAATTATCGTCAATTTTTACCGACCCTTATAAAAACCAAAGCATGAACAAACTGTGAACTTTATTTTTCTAAGTGAATTTTTTAAATTCATACACTTTTAATGCTCAGTTCATTATAAATGTCTGATGAAAGGATACATTACTTTTCTTCACAGAAATCCTCATATTGATCGCGTCAGGTAAAGGAAAGGGTAGTTTTTATTCTTTTCTTGCTCAGGGAAAAAACAAGCAAAGAAAGAGAGCGTCGAGTCGTGGGAGAATTATTTTTTCTTCTCTCTCAAAGTATACTTTACAAAACAGACGAGTGGACCTAGACAACGAACTGCTGAATTTATGCATTACTTTTCAACGATTGAATTGTCGCATAATTTTAACTAAAATAGAATCTTTTAATTCCACATGAACTCACTTGATTTTTGTGTGCCAGGTAAAAGAAGGGAGTGTTTCGATATTTTGCCCATGTACAAAGCAGACAATGTGCATAAAACCATGAACTGGTGAAACTATGCATTACTTTACAGTAACTAAATCAGTGCTTGCTGTTTCTTGTAAGAAGTGGCATTTGAATTCAATGTTGAATTCAGCAAAAATTTTCAGTGAGGATGAAATTTCCTACTGGGTAGGTAGGATTGTATGTAAGTATGTAGATACCCAGTAGGAAATTTCATCCTCACTGAAAATTTTTGCTGAATTCAACATTGAATTCAAATGCCACTTCTTACAAGAAACAGCAAGCACTGATTTAGTTACTGTAAAGTAATGCATAGTTTCACCAGTTCATGGTTTTATGCACATTGTCTGCTTTGTACATGGGCAAAATATCGAAACACTCCCTTCTTTTACCTGGCACACAAATCAAGTGAGTTCATGTGGAATTAAAAGATTCTATTTTAGTTAAAATTATGCGACGATTCAATCGTTGAAAAGTAATGCATAAGTTCAGCAGTTCGTTGTCTAGGTCCACTCGTCTGTTTTGTAAAGTATACTTTGAGAGAGAAGAAAAAATAATTCTCCCACGACTTGACGCTCTCTTTCTTTGCTTGTTTTTTCCCTGAGCAAGAAAAGAATAAAAACTACCCTTTCCTTTACCTGACGCGATCAATATGAGGATTTCTGTGAAGAAAAGTAATGTATCCTTTCATCAGACATTTATAATGAACTGAGCATTAAAAGTGTATGAATTTAAAAAATTCACTTAGAAAAATAAAGTTCACAGTTTGTTCATGCTTTGGTTTTTATAAGGGTCGGTAAAAATTGACGATAATTTGCGTCTTAGAGACGCATTTTGGAGTTTAGGTCACTTGAACTTTTAATTGAATTATATTCAATCGTTCCAACTAAGGAGAAGTATTTTTCTAATTTATGAATGAAACATCCCAATTCCCTATTGATTTCACTACTAAATTTTCATCGAAAATAATAAATATTAAGCTGATCAATAACTAAGTAACACTCGATTAATGACTTTTTTGTTGAATATTCATCATATTTTTCATTGGCAAATATTGAGGTAGTGAAAAAACAAGTCGAAATTATTTAGCGATTTCATAAAAGAATTTTCATCATATTTTTCATCAAAAATTAATGGTCTTATGAATAAGCAAGTTACTTTTGTTTAAGTATTTCTTCGCTGAATATTAATCATATTTTTCACCGGAGTCCTCAGCCCAACTGGTGAAGCAACTTCCAAGGAAGTAGTGATTTAGTTGTGGAATTTTCATCGAGATGGTTGCATGTGCACCCCGCCAATGACATGCCCATGTTAAAATCCTCGATGTATTCCGCACGAAGGAAGCGGGTGCTGCTCCCTTTACTCAAGGAAGAAGCAAGACATTCACCATTGAATTTTTAGAAATTTCCCACTGGGTACAGCCATAAATTTGTACACTACATATGTATACATACAAGAATTGCACGTTTAAAGTAAAAACAAATTCAACAAAATATGTAAGAACTTTAATTTTGTACGGCCCAAAAGTAAACAAAGCGATCCTTTTTTTGTGTACAAATATCTCTTAGTAATAATAATTACAACAACAAACTTTAAAAACTGAAGTGACGTAATCTTGTTACCCTCATTCATTCATTCATGCTTTTTAACTACATACTTCGGGTGATACAACAAAAAAAACACATTCCCTTATCCCAAAAAAAAAATTAATGTCTAGTCCACCTGAATGTTCACTGCGCTGCTCAGTGTGCACTCCCAGTGGGAAATTTCTAAAAATTCAATGGTGAATATCTTGCTTCTTCCTTGAGGAAAGGGAGCAGCACCCGCTTCCTTTGTGCGGAATACATCGAGGATTTTAACATGGGCATGTCATTGGCGGGGTGCACATGCAACCATCTCGGTGAAAATTCCACAACTAAATCACTACTTCCTTGGAAGTTGCTTATTCACCAGTTGGACTGAGGACTCCGGTGAAAAATATGATGAATATTCAGCGAAGAAATGCTTAAACAAAAGTAACTTGCTTATTCATCGGATCATTAATTTTTGATGAAAAATATGATGAAAATTCTTTTATGAAATCGCTAAATAATTTGGACTTGTTTTTTCACTACCTCAATATTTGCCAATGAAAAATATAATGAATATTCAACAAAAAAGTCACTAAATGCGTGTTACTTAGTTATTGATCAGCTTAATATTTATTATTTTCGATGAAAATTATGATGAAAATTTAGTAGTGAAATCGCTAAATATTTAATTCATAAATTAGAAAAATACTTCTCCTAAGTTGGAACGATTGAATATAATTCAATTAAAATGTAAGTGACCTAAACTCCAAAATGCGTCTCTAAGACGCAAATTATGGTCAATTTTTACCGACCCTTATAAAAACCAAAGCAAGAACTTACTGTGAATTTTATTTTTCTAAGTTAATTTTTTTAAATTAGATATACACAATGCTCAGTTCATGATAAATGTCTGATGAAAGGATACATTACTTTTCATCACAGAAATCCTCATATTGATCGCGTCAGGTAAAGGAAAGGGTAGTTTTCATTCTTTTCTTGCTCAGGGGAATAACAAGAAAATAAGAGAGCGTCGTGGGAGAATTCATTTTTCTTCTCTCTCAAAGTATACTTTACAAAGCAGACGAGTGGATCTAGACAACGAACTGCTGAACTTATGCATTACTTGTTAACGATTGAATCATCGCATAATTTTACAACATCGTAGCTTGTAGCATTGAATAATTACAAATAGAAGTGGAAACTGAGAAACTAGAAACGCCATCGTTTTTTTCGTGGTCATTATCGGCAACATAATAAAATATTAAATTGTTGTTTGGTTGCGAAATGCGCTAAGCAGATTCAATTAAAGCCCTTCCACACTATCCCACTGAGTATTAATACAAAGTGGAAAAGAATTCCATTGCTACTGCCAAATTTGTGAGAGAGAAATTTCTTTTCATTTTTTGACCACACACAACAGTTTAATTTAACCTCAATAAAAATGTGATGAAATGTGTGACAGAATTAGAACCATTTCTAAAAATTCTCATGTATTAACACATGTCAAATCGTGTAGGCTGGGAATATCATATTTTGTTTCCACACTATTATACATGATTTGTTTCATACTTTTTTGACATGTATTAATACTCGGTGGGATAGTGTGGAAGGGCTTTTAGGGATATTTTTAGGGAAATTCATTCACAATATACCTATGTACCTACATACGGTGGAAGTGTTTTTTATTTGTCATGAACAACAAACAACAACAAGAATGCCATTGAAGGTCAACTGAAAGCGTTCGGTAGTATAGGTAGGTAGGTAGATACTTAAGAGGCCTCTACCCAAATTTTTGAGAAATATGGAAAATTGGCAAAATGGATTCCGAAGGATCTCCGCCACGGGACCATATATGGCCAAAATTTAAATTGCATATGAAAGAATGACATTTTGGCTTCAAAGTCTTGAGGCTATATTTTTGATTTTGGATTTTGTTTTCGTCTTATTTCAAAAATCCAGTAAGAGGTTTTATAAAAATCACGCAAAACTGCCAAATGGATGCTTAACGATTTCAGAACACGAGAGGAGTACATATATAAAATGTATATCATTTTAAAGGTATTGATTAGGGCTTCAATGTCTTGGGCACCGATTTTTGAATTTGATCCTTTTTTTGAAATATTTGCTTTTAAAAGTGACAAATTTTCTATTTTTCAATTGTATTTTTAAATAACAAGAAATAAACCAAATAACCCAAAACTTTCTCATAATGACAAAAAATTTCTAATAAACAAATTCACTAAAAAAAACTAGCACAAAAACTTAAATTTTGTTAGAAATAACAAATTTTTCAAAGAACTGTTTTGCATTTAGTCGTTATTTTCAAATATTTCGAATTTTTAGTAAATCTAGCTGCCACATGATGGCTTTTCTTCGAAAATGAATGTTGTAGATCGAATCAAACATGAACCAGAGGCAGCATTACAGAATGGGAATGTGTTGTAGATAAAATGAAATAAAAAAAGTGTTTTTGTGGGTACTGCTAAGCGAGCGCTGCGCTATATATATACCATATAGCTACATCCACTTATTTTGTGGGTAATGTCAAAAAGAAATAAAGAGAAAAAATTGTCTGTAGGTCAAGTCAAACTGATTTTTGTTTGTATGCGAAGGTCGTTTGTAAACAGAATCTATGTAAATTATAATTTCAACTACTGACAAAATAGTTATGAGCAAGCAAAAATATGAGAATTTG
The DNA here is from genome assembly GCA_929447395.1 of Epistrophe grossulariae. Classification (NCBI taxonomy): domain Eukaryota; kingdom Metazoa; phylum Arthropoda; class Insecta; order Diptera; family Syrphidae; genus Epistrophe; species Epistrophe grossulariae. Next base: position 78,710,125 of record OV839567.1, read on the forward strand.
GTTTCCATTTGTTTTGTTATGAGAATGAAATGTGAGGTAGGTACTAGGTAGGTAGGTACCATATTTGTGTTGTCCAAGAAGCTTATGCTATCAGGATTTTTTTATTATTTTTTTTATTAGCATAGAATACAAACAAATATTTTTAAGCTAAGATTTTTTTTGATTTGATTTTCCAAAAAAAATAAACCAAAGTCCATTTTTTTATTCATTGAACAGTGAACACCTATCATAATAAAGAAACCAGGAGTGGGGTAGATACAGGTGTTAGATACAATAAGCTTTATACCGGAGCAATAAACCGAACGACATTTTGTTTGCATTGCTTCATAGCAGGGTTGAAATTTGGAAATCAAACATGATCGACAAGATAATAATTAGGTAAGACATATAGATAATGTGAGTGAAATGTATCTTGTATTGTATGGCCTGAACAAGAGTTTGAGGAAGGTCTGGTGATGTGATGCAATTTTTTGCATATTTTTTTTGTTTTCTTCTTGGGCCGCCAACTGTGATCTAACGAAGGATAATGTGAATGAGTTCTGAATGTATTGGTGAGCTTTACACAGAATTTGTTTGATTTTTGTTTTGAGCTGAAATTTGTCACGGTTTTTTATTTGGAGTTGGCAACATGAAATGAAATTGAAAGGAAAAGTATTTTCTGTCTATGAAGTTTTAACCAATTGAGTTTGTGATTCGTAGAGTGAACTGGTGATTCCAAAATTGATTTTTATTCCAAACTAAGTGAAGTGTTGATCTTAAAAAAAAAAGTACAGAGAATATTGAATAATTAAACATACCTAAGTGGAGAGAACCAAAAACCGTTATGTTTTAATATTTTTTTTACATTATTTAGTTTTTTTTTATAAATTTGCCCCTCCTGTCCAAACGGGGGAGATAGAGCCCCCTCCCATTGCAAAAAATGCTTGTATTGAACTGTTCTACAAAAACCGTTATCATTTCTTGGCGCCTAAGTTACGTACTCTTGCCGTACATAGTATAAAGGAAGAAAATTTAATTTTTTTAATTTGGATTTGTTTGTTTTTATTTTTCAAAAAAAGTATAGGTATCTACCTAGTCGAAAGTTATTTGACAGTAAGTATGTACCTATCTACATACCTATTTATTTTTAGTGTATAACCTACCTACAGCCTACAGGTACCTACCAATTATATCTATCTAACAATAGGTAGGTATTTGTATTTATTTAATAATTTCCTCAAGAAACGATACCTATATGTAATTCGGGAATTTATAACACATAATACCTACTTGTTCATAATCAAATAAAATCACAAATACATTCCGAATCGCTTTTGTTACCTACACTCAAATACCTACCTAGAAGAAAAAAAACTCTTGAAACCACACAAAAAGTAAAAAACACCCTAAAATTAAATAATCACTTCTTAGTAAATCCGGAATTTGGAAACATACAAATGTATATTGTACATACCTACCTACATACTTTATCCTTTACTTACCATAACAATAGCCCCGTTTTATTATCTACGGATCTAGATCGGGATCATCTTTTAACACGTATTACAATAACAACTTTGGATCCTGCTCTGTATCTGGATCTATTTTAAAGATCCGAAAATAAGTTTTAACTCTGGCGAGTAGACGGCTCTTTAGTCGGTAGGGAGTACAAATTGTAGTGTAAAGAAAGAAGTCAGTATCTACATGAAAAATAAACAAATATAAGAAAAAAAGAGATAAGCATACAACACTGTTGTCATTATGGATCCGTATCGTTTTATTTTTATGAGATGATCCTGATTCAGATCCGTAGATAATAAAACACGGCTAATAGCAGTGTTTTATTATCTACCGACCTGGATCAGGATCATCCCCTGAAAATAAAACGATACGGATCCATAATGACAACAGTGTTGTATGTTCATCTCTTTTTTTCTTATGTTTTTTATTTTTCATGTAGATACTGTCTTTTTCTTTACACTACAGTTTGTACTCCCTACCGACCAAAGAGCCGTCTACTCGCCAGAGTTAAAACTTATTTCCGGATCTTCAAAATAGATCCAGATACAGAGCAGGATCCAAAGTTGTTGTTGTATTTCATGTTAAATGATGATCCCGATCTAGATCCGTAGGTAATAAAACGCGGCTAATATCCTAAAATCTAAAATCATTCAAGTTGAACAAAACTATCCCATTCCAATTAAGTGACCTACAAATAATTTGAAATGAAAAAAATAATATATGCATATTATTGAGAAAAAAATTTCAACAAAAGTTTTCCTCCACAGAAAAAACTTCACAAATAGCTCTTCGCGCACCACGATACAAAAGCAAAAACAACACATAATATCCCTTTCCAACACACGAATACATTTACAAACACTTTACTCCCTATACCCAAGACGAAATATTGAACAAAAAAAATAAAAATCTATACCTGCACTGCTTCTTCTTCTTCATAACAAAGTGAAAGTATAGTGCAAAGCAACAAAAACAAACAAATAAAAAAGGCTGTATGCGCTGTGAACGTATAGCTTCTATTTTTTTTTTGTTTCATATGCCATTCGAACGATGTTTGTTCGAATTTCAAACATGTTGTTAGGGGTGAGTTTTTTTATTCTCGTTTTTTATTCGAAGATAAAAATCTTCGAATCTGACTTCGACATTTTGGGTGGAGGCCTCTTAAGGGTTGCTTTTGCATTTTTTGTGGTTTCTCTCAATTAAGGAAGGTGACGTGTGACGATCAGTGTTGTCACTTTACCACAATTGTGGTAGATCTACCTCTTTTCTCCAACATTTTCATAATCTACCACTTCTACCCCGGAAGTCAAAAATTCTACCCCTTTTTGCTCGTCCAGAAAAAAAAAAAAAAAAAAACAATAAATAAAATATCTGCTTCGAGTTTTGAAAAAAAAAATCTTTTTCTCTGCACTTTTTATGATGTTTTACTTGAATACATTTATTGGCTTTATCTCACAATGCTTTTTTACTCAATGTGAATGCTTTCATCTGTCATTTTGCATACGCGTATCTACCTATCGTTTTCTCTTTTTTCCGCATTAGGTACATACCTACGTTTATTTTGTAAAAAAAAACAAAGATCTAGTCTGCTTAAGAAAAATAAGTAGATGCTACTTCCTACTCACTTACTCCTAAGATTGTGTGCTTTATTTTAGAAGAGTAATATTGTTTACTTGGATTTCGTATTAACGGTAAACAGTTTAACGTTTATTGTTTTCGAAATTTTCTAGAAAAGTGGTCAGTGGAAGACAATTGTATTTCAAGTGAAAACAAAATTAAAATGCGAAAATTTTTAATTAAACCGTCTGAAAAGTAGGTAAAAAAGATTTGATTTTTAAAGCGATCGATTGATATTAAAAACAAAAAAAGAAACCAGCTTGATGTACTATTTTTGCAAAAGAAATGACAAATAGAGATGAAATATTTATTCCATCTCCAGAAATGATTCGCTTTTGTTTACAATTTAAATTTGTTGATGGTAAATCTGAAAAACTATGAAATTTATTTTAAAACTGTATCTACCAAAAATTGATACATAATATTCAATTAAAGAACTATATATTTTCTTTATATGAATGTACATATTTTGTATTTACGGCTGTGCTTAAATAAACTGATTCCAAATAATTGTGATTTAATTTTTCTTCAGAAGAAAATGATAAGAGTTTAAGGGGCCAGTTATAGCTTTCATTGAAAAGGATCATTGAAAATTTTAATTGTCAATTTTGAGGCTTTGAGAAAGGAAAATTAGTGTTTATTTATATGCCAAAATTAAGGTCATGACTCATTTATTATATTTACCCTAAAAAAACTTTCATTTTGGCCCAAGATTTCGCATAAAATAACTTTTATTTTTTCAATGATTGAACTATACCTTACCATTGATCATTGCAAACTTTAAAGTTATTGCATGTGAAAGGTTGGGCTGAAATGGAAATTTTTGTTGGATAGAAATATTAATTGAACCATAAACTTTATATTGGCATCAAAATATTAACTTATTTTTCTTTCTAGACGCCTCAAAATTAACAATTAAATTTTTCAATGAAAGCTATAACTGGCACCTTAGTTAACTTAATTTACTTAAGGTACCTACATTATTTCTTTTGTATCTATATTTAATAAAAATAAAAACTAAAAACTAAATTTGTTTCTCTCTTTATTTAAATTAATTCTACCACGGAAAATCTGAATCTACCACTTTTTTTTAGCTTTATCTACCACTTTTTTTAAATAGGAAGTGACAACACTGGTGACGATAAATGATGTTTGTGTGTTTTTATTTTTGTAATTATTAGGTGTGTTCAATGAGGCTGTTCGGAACAGTTTAGAACACTTTAGAACAGAAAAGTACAAGATTTTGCTGTTCAATGAGAAATTTTCTGTTCTAAACTGTTCTGAATTGCTGTTCAATGAGTCTGTTTGGAACAGTTTGGAACACTTTAGAACAGGATTTTCTGCACTTGCTTTTGAGGTAGAACAAGTTAGAACAAATTTGTGAAAACTGTCAAAATCAGATGTTGTGATTTTTTTAATGAAAGTAGTTTGTTTTTTTGATAGATTTCATTTGAATCTCTGCTTAACTCTTTCAAAAGTGTATTTTAATCAATTCTGATTCTATTTTCATGAAGTGATTTTTGTTTTAAGACGTATATTTGTGAATTTGTGACAAGCATATATCCTCCGAAAAATTTTTGTTGCTTTTTTAGTGACAACGTAGGTAGCCATTTTCTGTTCTAACTTGTTCTGACGTTTTTCACGAATCTGTGCTGTTCTATTCTGTCCTGTTCTGTTCTGTTCTAACTTTTTCCTCACTGAACAAACCTATTATCTTCAGTTTGATATTTTCTATTATGCTTTCAGATTTGTTGATCTAAATCCCATATAGGTAGGCACAGGTACATACCTATCTAAGGTTACCTATGTAAACGTTTCTTTCACGGTCAAAGGTTTATTAAATGATTGTTAAAATTTTAAGTTTTTAATTATCGTCAGAATAGCTAATTTCTTAGTTTTAAGTGTTAAATATTATTGAATCATGTGTTAATGTTGAAGGGTAAAATATTTTGCTTGAACGGAGATTTAAACAGGTTGTTTTGCCTAAGATACGACAAAAGGCTAGGGCTAGTAAGCAGGTTGGATCAAGGCAAGACAAAAATTGTATGGGCGGAGGGGTATAATTCAACCTGCTAAGCCGAGAGGGTAATTTTCCAAAAAAATCCACTTGAAATAAAAAAAAATCATGACACAGTGTCAGGCTATACTATTGTGAAAAGCCCTAAATACACTTGGGTATATAGTCTCAAAAGAAATTGACTAAAAAAATCAAATTTATAACAATTTTGTTAATATAAAGATAAATAGATACTGTTTTTACAACCCAGCGCCGCCAGGCCATTGCCCCTCGCTGCCGGTGGGCAAACTTTGGGCACCCAAAGATTGAAGTCGCGCACGAATCGTGTTAATTCATGTCCACTTTTAATTGCGGTTCTTCTTAAAAATGGTTAACATACATATTTTGTTATTAATGATCATGAATGTTAAACCGTAGATCCAAATAGGATACTGAGAACATACATTATGTAAGTGGCAATAGATGCAAACGTTTTGGAAAGAAGCGAAAATCTTGTCGCCAATAAATTGAGTCTGTATGGCTAAAAAAAATGCTTTTTTATGGTTTTAGGAACAAAATACCTAAGTAAAAACCATTCTGAAATGTGTCTTTGCTTTCTACTTACTTATTAATTAAACTTACGAGTATTATTAAAATTATAAAAATGACTATAACAATGTAAAAATAAAAAAACTCTGGCGTTCCCAGATTTGTTTTACCTAACGATTATCGTCGTGAAATATGGTTACCAAATTCTGGGAACAGTTTCTCAGAAAAACTTATTTGCGACGAAAAAATTTATATATGTGCGGATCATTTTGACAAAAAAAAATTTAAGTCTGGGAGCTTTCCGTGCATGCACAAATAGAGACGCTTGTCCGTTCCCATACAATCAAAATAAAAGTGAGTGTGTTTTAAAAGAAATCACAAATAACTTGCAACAATATCAATCCACAGTTGTTATAGATGTTATTTTGGCATTATTTAAACACGTTTTTTGGTTCAAATGCAAATGGCAGTACCTACATATGTATTCGTTTGCGTAAGATCAGATTACATTTTTTTGCTCCTGGTATTGTGCCCCCGAATTGTGTGGTGGCCCTGCATCCACTCCCAAAATTTGCTATCTGCTCTTCGAAAAACTCTTGACAGAATTTTTTAGAAAATTCATTCAAGTGAAACCCCAATTTTTTCTCCTGAACAAATTTGATTTTTTTTTGCGAAAAAATATATGTACATAATATATGTATTTATATTTATTAATTAACAAAATAATATTTTTTTTTTTCAAAACTTTACGTTATTAAGTAATATTTTTACGTTATTAAGTAATATTTTTGTTTGTAATATTCGAATCTCCTATCAATTTCTAGTCAAATACTAAAAACCGGATGCCTAAGGGTCTGTTTCACAATTCCTGATTAAAGTTCCAATTAAATGGAACTTATTCGACAGTTAACAACCTCATTTACGTTTTACAATGTCTGAATACGTCTAATTGGCAATTAAAGTTCTAAGTTTTTTACTGGCAAGATGAAGTGCCGATTAGAAAATTAAACTAACAATTAAAAATTCAAAATTTTCTTCACTAACACTCACACTTCAATTCAACACACTTACCTCTTATTATTCACATCTCTTTGAAACAATCCTCTCGACACTTTTAACATATACAAAAAGATGACCCACCATGAAAAACTAACTATTTGATGATGATAAATATTTTTTCTTCAATGTTTGAAATGAGTCAAATTCTATTTGTCTGGAAAACTGGAATAACGAACGAATAGCTAATTGATCATTGTGAAAGTTTTTTAATGGGAGGATTTAATTTTAGGATCAATGTCGAATAACCAATTAGAAATTTACTCAGACATTGTGAAACAGACCCTAAATGTCTTTTAATTTTTAAGAAAATTGAAAACAACGAAATCTACTATACTTCTTAATTAGTAGAAAATAATAGGATCCTTGAAGCAACAAAATAACGGATGGAAGTCGAATTTAAGAAAACTTACTTTTGTTATTTTCAATTTTCTCAAAAACTAGAAAACATTTTGACATATGGTTTTTAATGTTTGACTAAAAACTGATTGGAGCATTGAATATAAAATACAAAACTACTACTTAATAACATAAAATTTTGAGCAAAATGACATTGAACACCATTTTTTTTTTTTTTCAAAAATTTAAGTTTAAAAATTAATTTTTAAAAAACTGTTCACTCAAACAACTTAATTTAAAAAGAAAATGAAAGAAGAAATCTTTGGCTTTATAAAAGTGTATAGCATGGCATTAGGTGTATTTTATTCATTGCTGGATAGCCAGCGCAGCACAAGTCTGAATAAAACGATCACTCACTCTATACGTTCATTTGAATAATTGAAAGCTCTATCTTCAGCACAGCCATCTTTTTTTTTACTGACTTTTTTTTCGCCAGCAATCAGATCGTTTTTGTTTGACAAGCGAAATTTTGCTGCGCTGGCTATGCAGCAATGAATAAAACACACACACTGTAGTTGTTACCGTTGTTTTTTAATGATTTTGTTCTATTTTAATTTGATTTTTTAGAAAATTGCCTCTTCCACCTAAACGGGGGGTAATAGACTCCCGCCACCCATGCGAAATTTTTCTTGTCTCAACTCAACCTACACGCTCTTATTGCTTTTTGTCACACCTTAGGTGAATTACCGTATGTATTGTATACCTACATAAAATCAATGTCAATATAGAAATAAAATTGTAGAAAAAACGATCACTCACTCTATACGTTCATTTGAATAATTGAAAGCTCTATCTTCAGCACAGCCATCTTTTTTTTTACTGACTTTTTTTTCGCCAGCATTCAGATTGTTTTTGTTTGCCAAGCGAAATTTTGCTGCGCTGGCTATGCAGCAATGAATAAAACACACACACTGTAGTTGTTACGTTGTTTTTTAATGATTTTGTTCTATTTTAATTTGATTTTTTAGAAAATTGCCCCTTCCACCTAAACGGGGGGTAATAGACTCCCGCCACCCATACGATATTTTCCTTGTCTCAACTCAACCTACACGCTCTTATAGCTTTTTGTCACACCTTAGGTGAATTACCGTATGTATTGTATACCTACATAAAATCAATGCCAATATAGAAATAAAATTGTAGAAAAAACAATAAAATAAATAATATAGGGAGGTATCTCTAAAATTATTATCGGTTTTTAAAAACTAAATTGTGTTTCCTTAGAAAAAAAATTAGGCATAAAAGTTTCTCTTCTTTGATCTTCCAAAAATGTTGAGCTTACAAAAAATATTTATTAAACTTATTTTTCAATGGGTAAGGTACCTATACCTACTAACATATGTATACCTATTTACATATAGGTACCTACCTATCTACACAATTAGAATTACACATTTTGAATCGTTAAAATCTCATAGATAGGTAGGTAGGTACAAAACTTTAAAATTAGGATTAAGAAAAGTTCATACCAAACTCATAAAGACCAAAAAACGCAACAAATTAAAACATAATCGTCATCACCCCAAATTGCATGAAAGCAACAACAACATCTTTGAATGAAGGCAAAGTAAAAAAAAAACAACCCTTGAAATTACATTTCGTTCAAAAAACGTAGTTTGACCTTGTCTGGCATGGCAGACAACAATTTAACTGCAAAACCAAAGTGGTTGTTTTTGTTGTTGCCTCCCTTTCCTTCGAACGAAAATTTCCCTCATAATTCCCTCAAGCATATTCGATGGTTGTGGTTTTCACTATTTAGTTTTTAAAAGCGACAACGGTGACTTTGATTTCCGGCCATCTAGCGGCGATCTAATCCGGTGTCCCTTCCATTTGTAATTATTCAATGGCAACAGCATAGAGTACCTATATTATCTAGAGAACCGACTCGTACCCCCCTTGCCTGAAACACCCTCAAATTTTATTTTAGCTCAATGAGAGAAAACTCTCTTAAATTCCCTGTCCGTGAATACGTGTGAATTGTTGATACAACAACAATTGGTGCCAGTAGCTCAAAAAGGTGAAAAATTGAAAAACACCCGATTTGCGATCATTTAAATGCTTATATCTTTGGATCCAATGGTTGGATTTTCAAAATTTAAAATTCAAATTAAAGCCAGAATGATAGTCGAGTACCAGCTATAAAAAAATTTTCAAAACCTTCAAAAATTTCCTACTAAAAAAATTTAATTAATTTTTGGAGAATAATTTTCATCGAGGCAAACGTAACGAAGAAGAGGAATACACAAGAAAAAAAATAAAAAAAAGTTTGCTATTAAGAATATACTGGTTGGAGGGAGATAGTAATTCTAAAGACGGTGGAGTGCGTGAAACAAAACAGCATAACCTTGGCAAATTGGGTTCGCATCGGGAAAAAATTTGCTATACATATTATGTAAGTATGCACGTTTGTGGTAGGTATTTTTCATTCATTATTTGTTAAGTTGCCTTCATATGCTTAATTTGGTTGGCTGATAACTTTTGTTCTAATAGTCGGATCGTTAAGGTCTTAAAATTCAGGTTGAATATCAGGCTACATTTTTTTTACAAAACCATTGCAGAGTAACATAAAAGTATGTTTACAATACAATATGTGTAAGCTAGGTACAATATATTAGCTGCGTTTTATTTTCCCCCAGATCCAATCCAGATCAGATCATGTAAATAAAACAACCCAGGATCTCAGTGACAACTTGTTGTATACCCAACTCTTTTTTCCTTTTGTTTTTTTATTTGTATACACAAGTTGTCTTTTTTCTTTACACTACTGACGACATTCACAAATTAAGGGTGTGTGTTCAAAACGGATTTGGAAATCCAAATCCAAAACAAAGTTGGATCTTGTGTTGTTTTTGTAATACATGTATTTTCGTAAGCAAATTCAATCTGGTTCGGATCTCGGGGAAAATAAAACACAACTATTATTAATTATCATTAATCATTAATTTTGTCTATTAAGGTAGCCATTTCTTTTTCTTTCTTTTACAATCTTTAAAGCTATTGACTATAGTTAATAATCAATTGTATCTTACACATACTGTATATGTATTGTAAACATACTTTTATGTTACTCTGCAATGATTTTGTAAAAAATATGTAGCCTGATATTCAACCTGAATTTTAAGACCTCAACCTTAACGATCCGACTATTAGAACAAAAGTTATCATCCAACCAAATTAAGCATATGAAGGCAACTTTCTGGCTTTAATTTGAATTTTAAATTTTGAAAATCCGACCATTGGATCCAAAGATATAAGCTTTTAAGTGACCGCAAATCGGGTGTTTTTCAATTTTAGCAAAAATTGGGCAATTCCCACTGAAACACGTCGGTTGGCAATGAACAACACCCCCATTTTTTTCAATTTTTCCGAGATTTTTTTTGGTTTCCTATTTAACTATTGTGAAGGTCGTGTAGGGTGTACAGTTATGTATTATATATCAAATTAATTGTCTATTTTTCTAGATGTGAAAAAAAACTAATCCTATTGATGTAATAACTTAAGAGTTATGAGGTGATAAATAAAACAACAGAAATATGTCAATATCTTGGTTAAAAAAATTTCGAAAAATCTTAAAATTTTACAAAACAAGTAGATAAACAATATCTATCATCTGTGTAGTTTTGTGGTAAACATTCATCCAAAAAATGCCTGTTTTGAAAAATAAACGATATTTCTTATAATTTATATTGATAAAGGGTTACAAAAAGAAATTTTACTAAAATTTAATTTCAATTTCCAATTTTTGAATTCAACGGCTTTATTTTTTGAATACTTAACGACCTTTTCCATTTATTTGAGCAAAACTGAGCAATATCCACAACAGTGTCATTGTGTTGGCGCGTTCCATTTAAAATGCATTAGGGCAACCAACACATGCTCACCCTTGTGAAGGAAATCTCTCAGTGCAGCTTGTAGGGTGAAAGAGAAAAAACCCTGAAGTCGGTTACAGTTTTGTCACTTTACCACAATTGTGGTAGATCTACCTCTTTTCTCCAACATTTTCATAATCTACCACTTCTACCCCGATAGTAAAAAATTCTACCCCTTTTTGCTCGTCCAGAAAAAAAAAAATAAAAACAATAAATAAAATGTTTGCTTCGATTTTTGAAAAAAAAAATTTTTTTTCTCTGCACCTTTTATGCTGTTTTACCTGAATACAAATAAAAACAATAAATAAAATATTTGCTTCGATTTTTGAAAAAAAAAAAAATTTTCTCTGCACCTTTTATGCTGTTTTACCTGAATACATTTATTAGCTTTATCTCACAATGCTTTTTTTACTCAATGTGTATGCTTTCATCTGTCATTTTGCATACGCGTATCTACCTATCGTTTTCTCTTTTTTCCGCATTAGGTACATACCTACGTTTATTTTGTAAGAAAACAAAGTTCTAGTCTACTTAAGAAAAATAAGTAGATCCTACTTCCTACTCACTTACTCCTAAGATTGTGTGCCTTATTTTAAAAGAGTAATATTGTTTACTTGGATTTCGTATTAACGGTAAACAGTTAAACGTTTATTGTTTTTGAAATTTTCTAGAAGAGTGGTCAGTGGAAGTCAATTGTATTTCAAAATTAAAATGCGAAAATTTTTAATTAAACCGTCTGAAAAGTAAGTAAAAAAAGATTTGATTTTTAAAGAGATCGATTGATATTAAAAACAAAAAAAGAAACCAGCTTGATGTATTATTTTTGCAAACGAAATGACAAATAAAGATGAAATATTTATTCCGCATCTCCAGAAATGATTCGCTTTTATTTACAATTTAAATTTGTTGATGGTAAATTTGAAAAACTATGAAATTTATTTTAAAACTGTATCTACCAAAAATTGGTACATAATATTCAATTAAAGAATTATATATTTTCTTTATATGAATGTACATATTTTATATTTACGACTGTGCTTAAATAAACTGATTCCAAATAATTGTGATTTAATTTTTGTTCAAAAGAAAATGATAAGAGTTTAAATTAACTTAATGTACTTAGGGCCAGTTGTACAAATATTTAAACCGTGGTTCAGCAATTTTTATCCACCGAATCCGGCGGATTAATTGAGTTTCAACAGTGGTTTACTGTTCAAGTGTGTGATAATAACCAATTACATACTTGAACCAGCGTTGAACCTTAGTTAATCCGCCGAAATTTGTGAGTTAAAATCTTGAACCGAGGCTGAACCACTATCGTACAACTGGCCGTTAGGGCCCTTAAGGTACCTACATTATTTCTTTTGTATCTATATTTAATAAAAATAAAAACTAATAACTAAATTTGTTTCTCTCTTTATGTAAATTAATTCTACCACCGAAAATCTGAATCTACCACTTTTTTTTAGCTTTATCTACCACTTTTTTTCAATAGGAAGTGACAACACTGGTCGGTTATCTAGATAATATATTTCTCTATGGGCAACAGCCGACAAATCTCGAGCCAACAAGAAGCTTTTTAAAATAGATTTCATAAGAAGAAGAGAAATCTCCAGCCGAAAGAATGCTTTTTACAGTGCTCGATATTACAAGAGAAACAGATCTCTATTTCTCATAAAAATGTCACAGACAAAAAAAAAACAGGCAGGTGCTGTCCACACATCCTAATTTTTATTTTCATTTTTGCGTTTCGTGAGTCGTGACTTCCTTGTTCTATTCTACTGATGTTGTTGTTGTATTATTATGTATACTGGCGTTGGTCTGGCTTCTTGTCGGCTGGTGTTTTTTTTATATTGTTTTTTTGTGGGTACAGGTATAGCTTGAACCAATTCAGTTGGCCAACGGTCGGTTGCGCAGAGAGAGGATTTAAGAGAACAAAAATGGCACGCAAGATATTTAATGAGTCCAGATTTTTCCTTGAATTCTACAGTGCCTAACTCAACTTTGTTTTTTTTTTATCTTAAATGAGATTGAATGTATGAGTTTAATTTTTTTTATTTGCATAATTTCAGCGCACTTATAAAAAAGAAATATTTTGCAAAACGCAATTGGGTTAAACATAAAAAACTACCTGTGACATAGGATTAATTGATAAATAGTTAAGGGATTATTGTTTGTTTCTATGTTTTATGGTTTTATGATTTGTGGCTTAGGAACAGAGGATCCGTGGGCGATGTGTTTATATTTGTTTTATGGCGTTATGACCTGTGGGGTTTTGGGGAATCATTAATAGATCAGCGTTTACGAGTTTGAATAATTTTTACCTACGAGTTTTTAAGAATGAAATTTCCTTAGGTTTTAATAACCTTTACCCGCAAGTAAGGAATAATTAACATTAATTTATTTTAATTTAAAATAATTATTATACATTTGTATTTCAGAAATAAATATAAAACAAAATAATAAAATAACATAAATAACAATAATATAAATTAAATAATAATTATTCATTTAAATATACCAAATTTTTAAGAACTAATATCGCTATCATAGTCGGTTGAAGAGTCGTCACCTGGATTAATTATAATTGAATCCGATATTGTGTCCCACATCAGGTCGTGAGAAAAGTATTCTTCCTCAGTTCTTATGGCTTTTTCACACACTTTTCGCCAATCCTCAGCCGTTATTTTGGAAAATTCTTCTTCTGCTAACTTTTGAACATCTAATATTTTGAATGTTGTGTTTCGTGAGCCTACTCTTGCCTTGACAGTTGCCCAAATATTTTCAATGGGATTGAGATCAGGATGATAGGGTGGTAAACGTAGAACCTCATGTCCCATATCGTGAATAATATCGTCAATCTTATGCTTTGGATTGTGTATAACTCGGTGTCGTTTTATTACCTCATACAGTTCAAGTTTCAACATCTGTATAGTATGCGGAATATTGTTTTCGGTTAGCCATTGTATCATCTCGGATTTCTTGCTAGCAGAAGTAATTTGTTTTTCTTCTAATTTATTGTGATACGAGGCGTTGTCCATTACAATAACTGAAGGTTCCTCCAAGTTATTCAAAACCTGTTCTTGCATCCACTTGCAGAAATTTTCGAAGTTCATGTCGTCGTGATAGTCTCCCGTTTTCGTTCCAGATTTGAATAAAAGTAAGGCGTTTTTCACAAAACTTTTTTCACCACCAGCGTGCGCCATTATCAACCTCTGTCCCTTTGAAATTGGCGTCTTCAACCCACTGCTACTGTCATCAGTCCAAGCCCTTGGCCTTGTATGTGAGCTGTGAATATAGCTTTCGTCCAAATAAATGATGTCATATCCTTTTGATCTGTATTCCCGGATTTTTCTCAGATACTTCACTCGCATGAGTTTAATATCATTTCTTTCACAAAGAAGTTTCCGGTTGTTTTGCGTTTTCTTGTAGCTAAACCCGTTGCTTCTTAAAATCCTGTTGAGAGACGTAATACTTAAGTTAAGCTCCAAGTCTTCCAGGACTCGTTCTCTTAACATTTTCAAAGATATCATCATCTTTTCCTCCTGGTGGAAGTTATGCATTATACGCCGAATAGTTGTGATGTCAAATTCGTCTAGTCCAGTTTTCCACTTCGTATGTGGTACTTTTTTATTTGGTGATTTCGCAACTCCTGTCTCTTCGTATTCCTTAATAATCCTTCTGATTGATCGTTCAGAAATTCCAGAAATTTCGGCAGTATGTGTGGTTGCGTAACTCACAGAATTTTCCAAAAACAAATTCTTGGCTTCTTCCATTTTCTCATTATATACTCTAACAACTATAATACGTGCCTGGCTTCCAATAGGTTTTCCTTTTCTAAATGGATCCATGAAAATTTCTTTTAAATGAATTTAGTTGTTTCACTCGTTGTTGTTTTTTAAAAACTGATTTCAAAACCAAAGCAAATATCTTTTAAATACGTAAATTCCCTCTGATGAAAAATTTCATTCTTAAAAACTAGTAGGTAAAAATTATTCAAACTCATAAACGCTGATCTATTAATGATTCCCCAAAACCCCACAGGTCAAAAAATATATCAAATAAACACTAACGCCATAAAACAAATATAAACACATCGCCCACGGATCCTCTGTTCCTAAGCCACAAATCATAAAACCATAAAACATAGAAACAAACAATAATCCCTTAACTATTTATCAATTAATCCTATGTCACAGGTAGTTTTTTATGTGTAAGCAAT
The DNA here is from genome assembly GCA_929447395.1 of Epistrophe grossulariae. Taxonomy (NCBI): domain Eukaryota; kingdom Metazoa; phylum Arthropoda; class Insecta; order Diptera; family Syrphidae; genus Epistrophe; species Epistrophe grossulariae. Next base: position 78,725,333 of record OV839567.1, read on the forward strand.
AGATTTATTTTTTATTATAGGTGCACTTAAATTTGTCCCAATAATAAAATCAAAAATTCTTAATCTTAACTTTTCGAAGTAAAGTTTACACCTAAAAAATCTCTTTCTTTTATCCCACCAGAGATGAAATACTTTTTTAGACATCAAGCTATGAAAAAAAATTACTCCATGATCATCTCTCAATGAAGGAAAGTCCATCGCTGGAAATCCATTTCTAATTTACTCTGAGCGAAGCTATAAACAAAACTCACCCTCCTTAGTGCTTCAGTATGATCGCAGCAGCGGTTATGACAACAACGTTGGAATGTACATCTTTTTTTTCAGTGATTTGTGTGTATCTTTTAAAATTAAAGAGATGAGCAAAGAAATTTAAAGAGATCTGCGCAGTAGAATGGCCAACTGATTTGGTTCAAGCTATAGGAATTCCTAGAACTGGAAATTCTTTTTGTTTTGAAGTGACTTACGATCGGTACGATCGGTAGAGTAAATTGAACTGGAATAGACTTTCATCACAGACAAGAGAAATATACAGATGTAGAATATGGTCCCCATCGAGTTTAGTTCTCTTTTTATTTGTAGATGACGCTAGTCATACTATTTCTTGAATTCGGCATGATCAAACAAGTAAAATAGTTTGATCATCACTCTTCCTCTAAAGAAAAAATTCACTAGCACCCACTAGCATACCACCAACATCATCATTTTTTCAAAAGTTTTTTTTTCTTGTTGATTTCTTCGTTTTCTTTTTTCACACATCACACTGGCTAAATTTTTTTTTAAAGGTTTTTGTGTGCCTTTTGAAAGAAAATATATCCTTCTACCAGGATGGGTCTTTTTTTCTCTATTAGATTTTTTCTATAGATTTGATAGTGAGTGACGAGATGGCTAATTGTAAAAAGGGATAGGGAAAAGGAGGAGAAAAACAAATTTTGTGGGGTTGGTATGTTTATGCAGGTAGGTAAGTTTATTTTGAATTTTATCATTTTGCCTTGTAAAACTTTCGAGTATAGGTGTGATGATATTAAGGTAATGTAGGTATATATTATACTTGTATGTAGGTATTGGTTTTCGATTTATTAAGTAGGCAAGCAGGCAGAACAGTTTACTTATGATTAAAACTAAATGACGAAATAGACATTTTTTATGAGAGGATTTGCTATTCTGCTTGGATTTCTAATTTTCTTATTTATGGGCACAAATGAGGTTGTTTGTATAAGTAGCTTTAGGTAGTTCTCCAAAAAAAATGTATAGGATGCTGCGGATGTAGTTAAGCGTTTTAATTTTTAACTGCGCACGTCTGAGCAATCGATAGAGCTTTCAGTAATGCTGTAATCTCTGCCAGATAACTTCCAGCTTCATAAGGGAGAAGGCCTTGGAGGGTGGTAATTTCTTCATAGTTGGGGTTAAGTTCAATGACTGCATAAGATGAGTTATTGCCGTTATAAGATCCAACTGTATACAGTATCTTTTCGGGCTTGATACTTTCGACGAGTTCGTTATGAAGCATTTGATAGTGTGAAGTTGGAGTCCTTTCTTTTTTGTGGGTTGAGAGACGGGTATCAATCGGTAATGTAGTTCTATTCCATGGCGAGGGACAGTTGAGGGCTTGTAAGGCTTCTGGCGAGACGCAACCATGGGATGTCAGTAGATACATAATTTTACTTAGGGAGGAGATTGAGTTTTGTTTATTTTGTTTCTTCCTATTCAGACTATCTTGCGAAGTTGCGTAAAGTGCATGGGAGACGTCAGAAATTGCTTTGCTAATAAGGTTTATAGCTTTTTTTTGTCCTATCCTGGGTATAGATTTGTAGCCTGACTCCATTCTTAGAGCCTGCACTGGTGTTGTTCTTAGTGCTCCTGTAGTTGTTCGGTAGCATTGGTTAATGGCCACGTCAATATCTGCCAAGTTTTTCTTAGATGTCCACATATAGATAGTGATACCATGCTGGAGAGTGCCTTCAACTAAAGTTTTTGTTATTTTGAGAGCTGTTTCTAAGTGGGGACCTTTTCGACGTGAACATATCATCTTAAGAGCATTATTACGATTTCCTCCACCTCACAGTGGCGAGAGTCAGCAGCCTGTTTTTGGTTCATGAAACGTGAACCCGATAAAGATCTGGTTCATGTGTTGTTGTTTTTATGTATGTTATTTTATGATCCATATAGATCAGTTCTAATAATAAAAAACGGCTTTTACATGAACCAACCAATTCACAGAAGGTTTCCTACACAAACCAAACGATAAAATGATGTGTGAGATGGAGAAGATGGAAGCAATTTTCAACTCCTTCAATGGAGAAGAAATTGTGTTTGGTCCAAAGTATGTGGAAAAACTCATTAGCCTAGCTCGAAAGCATTGAAGTTGGAAAAAAGGTAAAAGAACTTTTTTTCCGTTCAAGGATGTATTTTAGAATAAAAATTTAAATAATAAAACAGAAGAGAAAATGCAGAAAAGAAAAAGAAAAATGAATAAAACTATTTTATAAGTAATAATTTGTTAGTGTACTTATTTCATTTATTGAATTTGTTTCTCCACTTAGCACACTTAATTATTTGTTGGATTTTGCTTAGGTACTAGCTGAAGGGTCGTTTTTAATATATTACAAAGAAGTTAAAAAAAAAACAATAAAATTTGGATTTGGTTGCAATTTATTGTATAATCTATTCGTTTTTCACTTTAAGATTGATTTTTGTAAGTATCCAAAACAGTTTAAAATCATTATTCCGAATACAATGCGATATTAGTTATCCATAATCAAAAGAATTCATTTTGAAATTTTAGAAAAAAAAATTCGGATTCACAGCTACATATCGCCCGCTAAAGCCTAGTACTCACCTCACGTGAAATGAAAAACAAAAACGTTTCAAAATACACGTTAAAATTCAATACGAACCCATAATTAATTCTTCAGATGAATTTTTGATACACAGCTTTAAATTTCTTAGTACTCACTTCTCACTTTGAATGAAAAAAAATTATTTATTTGAATGACTGTCATTTGAATCTTGAAAAAGTTCCAAAAAGGGGTTTTAATATTCTGTATTCTGTTCTTTGTTTCCTCGTTGATAAGAATAAAAACGCTGGAAAAGACAATCGTTTAATCAGAAATAATTTTTTTTTATTTCGTAATTTATATTCTGAGCAAAACAAATTGATTGACAAATGTCACAATTTTCCACACTACCTCAGTTTTTTCCTAGTGGTCGTACGTTGGGAAATGAAAACTTTGCGTGAAACTGATTGAAGAACCGGTTCATATTCCACTTTCATATTTTGGTACCAGTGGCGGATCCAGGATTTGGTCATGGGGGGGGGGGGGATCCAATTACAAATAGAAAACTTAAAGAAAAATAAAACTTGCGTGGGCTTTGTGCTACATTATTTATGTGCGTGTAGTTAGCACCGCCATTTTCGATTTTCAAAAAAAAAAAAAATACAAACAAGCAAAAACAGCAGCAGCTTAAAACAGCACAAGTATAATTTTTTTTTAATCGTGATTTTGAAAAAAAAAACTGCAAATTTAAAATTTATCCCTAAAATTTGCAAATTTGCGAATTTAAAAAGTACATTACGGCACATCGCCTGCACAAATTGAGCACAATACAGCAAAACTTTTTTTTTTTTGAAAATCGAAAATGACGGTGCTAATTTCACGCAAGTTCCTTCGCATCATTTGCGTTCGGTCGTGAAAGTCGGAAATATGCGATTTTTGTATCTCTTCGGCTGTATCATTTTTTGAGCACAACTTTAAGTTTTTAGAAAAAATTTATTTTGGAAAAATTTCATCCATAAAATTTTCAAAAATATTTACGGCACATCGCAGCACAAGTTGAGCACAATGCAGCACAGTTTCTTTTTCAAAATCGAAAATGGTGGTGCTAACTTCTTTTTGCCCTTATAATATTGAATAGTATTTTAATATGTTGCTTTGGAGAGGTAGATATGACAAATTGCCTAAATCTTCAAAATTTAACATACCGTAAGCCCTTGAACTAAGTTTCCATCATATAGGCTTTATAGCCTTTACACAGCGAATCAAAATCTAGATTTCGATCAAAAATCACCAAATCTCATCAAAATCAACAAGATTTCCCATACATTTTCAGATTTCGTAATCTAATAGATTACGGCGAAATATTCTTTTTTTTTTAGTTTCTATCAACACTGAAATTTGATTGAAATTTCAAACAAAATCTAAGTTCTAGAAATCTAGGTGTGAACGATTCAACGAGATTTGGAAATCTTGTGCCGAAATCCGAGATTTTGGTTCGGTGTGAAAACCGTATAAAACTGCTACGCTATCTAATGTAAGTAGGTATACTCCTTTTTCCTTTTGCATTTGAAGTTTTTGAGGTAGGTATACCCATTCATTACACTTGAAAAAATTTTAAGTTGAAATTTTATAAAATGATGGGCTTTCTGTAATTAAGACAAAATTTATGTCGAAGAGAAGTAAATATTTAATAAATAAATAAATTAATACAAAAATATTTGGTTTCAATGCTCATGGGGGGGGGGGGGGGTCCGGACCACTGATCTCTATAATACACTGGATAGTGAATAGCCTATAGTGTATAACAGTTTTTGTGAGGCAAGTTTTTTAAAGGGTACCGGCCACGACCTCATATCTCGCTCCATACAAACGAAGAAATATATTGAAGATATTTGCCGAAATTGAGCATTTATTTGATATCAGTTGATGTCAACAAGCATTGCGGCTGTAAATATTGAAAAAAATATAAGAAAATGCAGGTCCAGTAACGTCCATTCCGCTGGTGCCACTGTTATACTGTTATATGAGGGTACCGGCCACGACTATATTTTTGCCTCAAAAATTTTGTATGAATACACTATCCAGTGTATATAGAGATCAGTGGTCCGGACCCGACAATTTTCAAAGCAATTTCAAATACTCGGGATTGCGAAGAATTACAATATGACCTTAATTCGTTTTTCGACTGGTGTACTCGTAACTGTTTGTTTCTCAATATCGATAAATATAAAACCATGTGTTTTACCAGAAATTTTTCTTTTATTTCGTTCAAGTTCTATTCAACTGTATGAAAAACATATTGTAAATATTGAATTTATAATGAATAATTTATTATAAAATCAATGTCCATTTATTGCTGGTGATTTCAATTTGGGTGATGTAACTTGGACTTTTTGTAATGAAGATAATTGTATTATTCCTTTTAACATGTGTAAAGATATAGAATATAATTTCATTGATTCCATGTACTCTATGAAAATTTCACAAATCAATCATGTTCTTAATTCTTTGAATAGACTTTTAGATCTAATTTTTATAAATAATATGAACTATGAAGTTTTTGAAGTTCCATTTCCATTGTTAAAAAATTCAGTTCATCATGTAGCTATTTGTTGTTCTTTAAAATTTGAAGTTTTTGTTAAAAATTCTTTCTTAGGTTCTAAGGAAACAAATTTTGATTTTTGTAAGGGAGATTTCATTGCACTTATTATATATGTTAATTGGGCTTTTTGATCTTTTATTTTTTTATGCAATCTTTAGGCAAGAAATTTGCACTACCTATACACAAAAATAATTTCTCACCCATGTCCCATACACATCATAGCAGACATAGAACAATGCATACAAAAAATAGAAGATGAAAAAGAGAAAGACATTGCTAGACATCAAGTTGCCAACAGAATACAAATATATAAAAGAAAAATCAAAAAACACAATAAAAGAGAAATTTATCCTAAAAACATATGAAAAAACACAAAAAATAATAAGAAAACACAAAGAGGAAATCATAATAACGAATGCAGATAAAGGAAACAAGACAGTCATATTGTATAAAGATGACTACAAAAACAAAATGAACGAATTACTTGAAGACAAAAACACATACAAAAGACAAAGAATAGACCCAACTTTAAAACTACAAAAAACTAACAATGACATAGTCAGTAATTTGTTCAAACAGAAACACATAGATCTAAAACTTAAATACAAGTTGACATGTTCCGCAGCCTCCGCACCCACAATATATGGACTTCCGAAAACCCATAAACCAAATCTACCACTCAGACCGATTTCATCCTCAACGAATGTGCCGTGTTATAACTTGGCGAAATTTGTTGGACAAACACTTCAACATATTGTGTCCGATAACTACAATATTCGAAATGCAACCTGCCTTAAAGAAAAACTCAACTCCTTTGACGTAATATCGCTATTCACCAATATACCAACATATATTGCAATTAAGAACATCATGAAACAATGGGAAAAATTAAAAGAACAAACAAATATCCCAAAACCACAATTTCTTAATATATTACAATTCTGTCTCAAAGATAATAACTATTTTCAATATGAAAATAAAACTTATAATCAGACGTTCGATATGCCAATGGGAAATCCCCTTTCACCAACCATAGCTGACATTGTATTGGACAACCTTCTGGACGCTACAATAGAGAAATTACAAAAATCCAATATAACCATAAAATTCATTGCGAAATATGTAGACGATATTTTTGCAATAATTAAAAAACAACACATAGACATAATTCTCGATAACTTAAATCAATATCACGAAAAACTTCAATTTACAATAAAGACAGAAAATAACAAATGTATCCCATATTTAGACATGATAATTCACAGAACAGACGATAAAATAATTTTCAATTGGTACCAAAAACCTGTAGCGTCAGGAAGAATGATAAATTTCCTATCAACCCAACCACAAAAATACAAAATTAATACCGCAAAAAACTTAATTAATAAAGTTCTAGATATTTCCGACCCAAAATTCCACAAAGAAAACATCACTAAAATCAGAACAATACTCCTAAAGAAAAACTTTCCACATAATATAATAAGTGATTTAATTAATGACAAAAATAATCAAATTAAATATAATAACAATAATCAAAAACAAAAACAGACAGGGGGCAACGCTGACAACATTATTTTCCATAGCATAAGTTTCATTCCCAAGCTTACTGACAACAAAAACCTACATGAAATAATAAAAATCAACAAAGAGAGAACTTCATTCGCTCACAAATCAAACCATACTCTTAGCAAAATATTCACACGAACAAAACCATCACAGAAAAAAGAACAACAACATGACGTAGTCTACGAAATAAAATGCAAAGGTAAAACGAATGAAGTGTGTGATCTTGTCTACATCGGCACAACAAAACGCACACTAGCTACGAGAATAGCCGAACAAAACAAGCTGACGTTAGGAAAAATAGAGCATCAACTGGACTCTCACAGCATATGACAGAACATGGACACACCGCTGACTTTGATGACGTAAGAATTCTTGACAAGGAAAGAAATATGAATAAGAGGTTCACACTGGAGAGCCTAAGAATTCAGCAAAACATTAAGAGAACGATGAATTTCCAAGAAGACAAAGACAATTTGAGCGCAAGTTACAGTGCTGTCATTAAGTAAACAAGTCTGCGATAATAGTTGATAATTTTTGTTTTGTGTTTGCTTTTAATTTGTTTATTTAATTTATTTATTTATTTATTAATATCTTTCCGTTCCATAAAATACAATAGTGCAATATAAATGTTAAATTCAATAAATTATTAAATTTCTGATAAAATCAAAATTACAAATGTAAATTACAATAGTAAGTTAAACAAAATTCAAAACAATTAACTATATATATAAGATTCAAAAAAAAAAAAAAAATTGTAATATGTTGTAGGTCCAATAAAAAAATACCCTTTGAAGAAGTTGGAAAATAACCAACGAAACGTCGGGAATAACTTTTAAAAATGGATTAATTTGTTTTATTAATTGCATAAAAAAATAAAAGATCAAAAAGCCAATTGACATATATAATAATTAATTTAAATATACCCAATTGATCAATTCTTCATAATTATACATTATCGGAGGGCCAGCCAAAATACACAATTAACATCATCATTTTTTAACGGACACTCAACACAATGAAAGGATTTTTTGAACACATCAAGTACAAATACAACCCAGACATCACTAACTTACTTAAACATTTTTGCAGACAAAAGAAAAAACTAGCAAAACAAAAAGAACAACTAAAATTTCTACTCTCTTGCAAAGAATATGAAATTATACCTAAACATCTAACTAACACCACATCAAACATTACAGCTTTGTTTACCACAGACAATATAATAAACCAATTAAAGAAAATTGAACATACTTTCTCTTTAAAAATATTAAACTTAGAAATCAAACAAACACTTACAACCATAAACACAGTAAATAAAAACATATTCCAAACAGAAATCGAAATGAAAAACATTCTTAATGAGATCGAATACAAATCATTTATACAAAAACAAATCCATATATTCAATCACATAAGACATAACACCGAACTAATACACCTATCTAAAATCAATAAACTTAAACAAGAACACATAATTAAACTTGGTATCACATTTAACGAAGACTGGTTTATAAACAAAACAGAAATATTTTTCCCTGAAGAGAGTCGATGGCTTCTCTCTTTAGGCAAGAAATTTGCACTACCTATACACAAAAATAATTTCTCACCCATGTCCCATACACATCATAGCAGACATAGAACAATGCATACAAAAAATAGAAGATGAAAAAGAGAAAGACATTGCTAGACATCAAGTTGCCAACAGAATACAAACATATAAAAGAAAAATCAAAAACACAATAAAAGAGAAATTTATCCTAAAAACATATGAAAAAACACAAAAAATAATAAGAAAACATAAAGAGGAAATCATAATAACGAATGCAGATAAAGGAAACAAGACAGTCATATTGTATAAAGATGACTACAAAAACAAAATGAACGAATTACTTGAAGACAAAAACACATACAAAAGACAAAGAATAGACCCAACTTTAAAACTACAAAAAACTAACAATGACATAGTCAGTAATTTGTTCAAACAGAAACACATAGATCTAAAACTTAAATTCAAGTTGACATGTTCCGCAGCCTCCGCACCCACAATATATGGACTTCCGAAAACCCATAAACCAAATCTACCACTCAGACCGATTTCATCCTCAACGAATGTGCCGTGTTATAACTTGGCGAAATTTGTTGGAAAAACACTTCAACATATTGTGTCCGATAACTACAATATTCGAAATGCAACCTGCCTTAAAGAAAAACTCAACTCCTTTGACGTAATATCGCTATTCACCAATATACCAACATATATTGCAATTAAGAACATCATGAAACAATGGGAAAAATTAAAAGAACAAACAAATATCCCAAAACCACAATTTCTTAATATATTACAATTCTGTCTCAAAGATAATAACTATTTTCAATATGAAAATAAAACTTATAATCAGACGTTCGATATGCCAATGGGAAATCCCCTTTCACCAACCATAGCTGACATTGTATTGGACAACCTTCTGGACGCTACAATAGAGAAATTACAAAAATCCAATATAACCATAAAATTCATTGCGAAATATGTAGACGATATTTTTGCAATAATTAAAAAACAACACATAGACATAATTCTCGATAACTTAAATCAATATCACGAAAAACTTCAATTTACAATAGAGACAGAAAATAACAAATGTATCCCATATTTAGACATGATAATTCACAGAACAGACGATAAAATAATTTTCAATTGGTACCAAAAACCTGTAGCGTCAGGAAGAATGATAAATTTCCTATCAACCCAACCACAAAAATACAAAATTAATACCGCAAAAAACTGAATTAATAAAGTTCTAGATATTGCCGACCCAAAATTCCACAAAGAAAACATCACTAAAATCAGAACAATACTCCTAAAGAACAACTTTCCACATAAAATAATAAATGATTTAATTAATGACAAAAATAATCAAATTAAATATAATAACAATAATCAAAAACAAAAACAGACAGGGGGCATCGCTGACAACATTATTTTCCATAGCATAAGTTTCATTCCCAAGCTTACTGACAACAAAAACCTACATGAAATAATAAAAATCAACAAAGAGAGAACTTCATTCGCTCACAAATCAAACCATACTCTTAGCAAAATATTCACACGAACAAAACCATCACAGAAAAAAGAACAACAACATGACGTAGTCTACGAAATAAAATGCAAAGGTAAAACGAATGAAGTGTGTGATCTTGTCTACATCGGCACAACAAAACGCACACTAGCTACGAGAATAGCCGAACACCAAGCTGACGTTAGGAAAAATAGAGCATCAACTGGACTCTCACAGCATATGACAGAACATGGACACACCGCTGACTTTGATGACGTAAGAATTCTTGACAAGGAAAGAAATATGAATAAGAGGTTCACAATGGAGAGCCTAAGAATTCAGCAAAACATTAAGAGAACGATGAATTTCCAAGAAGACAAAGACAATTTGAGCGCAAGTTACAGTGCTGTCATTAAGTAAACAAGTCTGTGATAATAGTTGATAATTTTTGTTTTGTGTTTGTTTTTAATTTATTTATTTAATTTATTTATTTATTTATTAATATCTTTCCGTTCCATAAAATACAATAGTGCAATATAAATGTTAAATTCAATAAATTATTAAATTTCTGATAAAATCAAAATTACAAATGTAAATTACAATAGTAAGTTAAACAAAATTCAAAACAATTAACTATATATATAAGATTCAAAAAAAAAAAAAATTGTAATATGTTGTAGGTCCAATAAAAAAATACCCTTTGAAGAAGTTGGAAAATAACCAACGAAACGTCGGGAATAACTTTTAAAAATGGATTAATTTGTTTTATTAATTGCATAAAAAAATAAAAGATCAAAGCCCAATTAACATATATAGAAAACTATAGAGCTATTTGTAAAATATCAGCAATTCCGAAACTGTTTGAACTTATAGTCAGAGATCAATTGTATTTTAATATTAAAGAATTAATTTGTGATGAACAACATGGATTTACTCCTGGAAGGTCAACTGCTACCAATCTTATGCTATACTCTAAATTTACTACCGGTGCCTTTGAGTCAAAATTCCAAGTTGCCACGATATTTACGGATTTTACCAAGGCTTTCGATCGCATTTGTCACCAAATTTTAATAAAGAAACTTAAATCTATTGGCATTCATGCTATGATCCTTAAATGGTTATGCTGCTATCTAACGGATAGAACCCAATGCGTTAAGCTCGGAAGTAATTGTTCTAGGATTATAAGAATACTTTCTGGTGTGCCACAAGGAAGTCACCTTGGGCCGCTTTTATTTAATATTTTTATTAATGAAATTCCTCTTTTATTAAAAAATTCGTCTTGTCTAATTTATGCCGACGATATAAAATTATTTATGCGAATAAAAAGTTCATCTGATTGTTTTAATCTTCAAAATGATTTAAATATTTTAGCCGACTGGTGTCAAACAAATAAACAAACTGCCACTTAATATAAAAAAAATGTTTCGTTTTTACTGCTCATCGCGTTCTAATGCCAATGTTTCACAATTATGGTATTTATGATCAAGATCTTGAGCGTAAGTCTGAGATTCGTGATCTTGGTGTCATTTTTGATCCAAAATTGACATTTTCTGTACATTTAGATTATGTTGTTGCGAAAGCAAACTCTATGCTTGGTTTTCTTAAAAGAAACTGTAACGAATTTACAAATCCTTACGCTCTGAAATCTGTTTATATGTCTATAGTCCGTCCTTTTCTAGAGTACTGTTCAATCGATTGGAGTCCATTTACTTCTGTTGGCATTAATCGAATTGAAAGAGTTCAAACGGCTTTTACCAGGTTCGTTGTAAAACAATTACGATGGAATACTTCATCTCTCCATCGTATTATTCAAGATGCACCTTAATCGGTCTTGATTCCCTACAAAAAAGACGATCTGTTCAGTGTTTATTGTTTGGTCATGATGTTTTTTCCAACAGAATCAAAAGCCCAGTAATATTAAGTAATATTAAATATATTTGAAATATATGTCCCAGAAGAAGAATGCGCCAGCGAGATTTTTTAAACTGTCCAAGACATAAGTCTAATTATGGTTGCAATGAACATTTCACTAGGTGCATATATTTATTTAATATTTATTTAAATGAAATCGATTTATCAATAAATAGAATAGATTATAAAACTAAAATCCTTTATTTGTTAAGTTAACAGGGCTATTCTGGCGTTGTGAGGTCTCACAAGTCACAAGCCCTTGTGAGGTTGATTTCTTGTGAGGTTGTTGTGATTCGATAACATTTTCCGTATTCTGCGATAACCCTCACAAGAAACCTCACAAAAAAACTTACCACAGCAAGGTGAATTTTTTATTGTGATTGCTAAGGTCTGAATTTTTGTTGAACGCACCCACTGAACTCATCGACAACGAAGATGATTGTGATGCCACATACATACATATGTAAATATTATATATGTACACCACTTGCTGTTTTATGTCGATCGTACTCGACGAGAATTGTTTTGTGAACAATAATTTTCTTTTATGGAGAAATAAATTTTGTTCGATTCACGACAGAGGATACATTTTTTTCACCAGTTAACCTATTCATTTGGTTACAAAATGTTTTTTCAGACAAGAAAAAACAAAAGTGTCTTAACAGCCCTATTCTGGCAAACCTCACTGATACCTCACAAGTCACAACAACCTCACAAGGTAAGGTGAACTCGATTTTGTGAGGTTTTCGTATTCTGGCAGCACCCTCACAACTGTGAGCCTCACAAAAACTATCGAAATTGTGATCTTCTTCAGAGCAGGTCACAACTCACAAATTTGATATTTGAAATACAATTTTAAGACACTTTTGTTTTTTCTTGTCTGAAAAAACATTTTGTAACCAAATGAATAGGTTAACTGGTGAAAAAAATGTATCCTCTGTCGTGAATCGAACAAAATTTATTTCTCCATAAAAGAAAATTATTGTTCACAAAAAAATTCTCGTCGAGTACGATCGACATAGAACAGCAAGTGGTGTACATATATGATATTTACATATGTATATATGTGGCATCACAATCATCTTCGTTGTCGATGAGTTCAGTGGGTGCGTTCAACAAAAATTCAGACCTTAGCAATCACAATAAAAAATTCACCTTGCTGTGGTAAGTTTTTTTGTGAGGTTTCTTGTGAGGGTTATCGCAGAATACGGAAAATGTTATCGAATCACAACAACCTCACAAGAAATCAACCTCACAAGGGCTTGTGACTTGTGAGACCTCACAACGCCAGAATAGCCCTGTAAAATTGTATTTCAAATATCAAATTTGTGAGTTGTGACCTGCTCTGAAGAAGATCACAATTTCGATAGTTTTTGTGAGGCTCACAGTTGTGAGGGTGCTGCCAGAATACGAAAACCTCACAAAATCGAGTTCACCTTACCTTCTGAGGTTGTTGTGACTTGTGAGGTATCAGTGAGGTTTGCCAGAATAGGGCTGTAAGTTTAATTTTGTAAATATTGTTAGTAGTCTGTAAAACTTAATAGTCTGTAGACGAATAAATAAATAAATAAATAAAAAAAATAACTCTTGAAATCAATGTATCTATTCTTGGTGTCACATTCGATCGCAAACTCGAATTTATTGAACATATTAACTGCATTCCTAATAAAGCCAATTCAATTCTTGGTTGGATAAAAAGAGAGTCGAAACAATTTTCTGACCCTTTCGTGACAAAGCAGCTTCTTATACGCTTGTCAGGTTTGGTCACCTCACTACGAATGCCATAAAAATAGACTGGAACAGGTGCAAAAAAGATTTCTTAGATTTGCTCTCAGAGGACCTTATAACAACAGACGTTCCTATTTATGTTCTGTTTTAGTTGTAAAATTAATCAAAGGTAACATAGACTCTTTGCACCTTCTGTCTCGTATTAACTTTAATATTCCACAAAGAAACTTGAGGAACATACCGGATAGTATACTTATTCAAAACTATCGTTATAATTACGAAAAATGTTTTCCTTTAAATAATATGTTTAAACTATTTAATTTTTACAATAATAAATATAACAATCTGTTTGATAAAACAATAATTAATTCATGTAAATTAAAATCAACATTTTTTTTTTGCAATTAATTAAAATCTTAATATACACTTTGATAAGAATTTTGTAAGCTAGCAATTTAGTTATGTTAAATAAATAAATAAACAAAAGTCCATTTTGGCTAATTTTACAGAACAAAAAAAAAACAAAAATAATTTACATACATATAAAAACTTATGTTCACTTTAGGATTCTGCAACAACTACGATACATTGAACAAAAGTGATTAAGGCAATTTGTGCAGAATGTGTTTCTTTAGAAAATGGCATCAAAATCCCAATTTCGGTCAAATGTAGACTTAGCGCCTTTACATATTTAGCCGACGATATGTCATACGCGTCACATAGGATTATTTTATTTATCTTTGGTGAGACGATATTGGCAAGAATTTTTGGGCTATCGATATAACTTTTCACGAAATCGAAAATTGTTTGAAAATATTTTTGTTACGACGGCAGCTATGTATGTAAGGGGTTCTGCAAACGGAAACGGGGACAACGACGACATCCTTTCATACGTGTTGAATCGAATGGGATTGGAATCACATTCTCGATGAACAAGAGCACGGAGTGCTGATTGGACATATGGTCCTGGGGTCTTTGTGTTGTTGTGGCGCGCAACTTGATGTACAGGGCAGTGATTGAGATTCTTGCAATTTTCAGCAACATTCTGGAAAAAAATTCGATAATTTGTAAACATTGTTTTTGAATTAAAAAACAAAGTTTTTTTTATCTTACTTGAGCAGTGTATAGTGACGAACGATCTGCCTTGGCTTTCATTCCACTCGTATCACGGGCAATGGTTTCACGGCCGGACAGATTAGCAACATGGACGAAGGTGTTGTTGAAACTCAAATTACGGAGATTTTTGTACTGTGATTAGCAAACACCAAATACGAACTCATCATCGCGCACTTCACTTGTGGTTCAGTTCAGGGAAACGTGAATTTTCTTTTATTGGACGTTTTTCTTCCTTGGTGGCAAGTTGATTGAATAAATTAATTTTGGAGGTGTTTTTATAGAAAATATTAGCAGTAATAAACTTAAAAACAGAATTAAACACACAATTGAAACGTAAGTAATAATATTTTTGTGTTTTATTAGACCAAAAAACACTGTGGGTGTGAATGATTCAACGAGATTTGGAAATCGTGTTGCCGAAATCCGAGATTTTGATTCGGTGTGAAAACCGTATCATGTAAATTTTTTTTGACATTTCAAGAGTTTAGCTTTGGAGTTTTTTAGTTGGGTGATGAATGATGATTGAAGATATTCTTCAGATACTTCAAGGCGGGCAGAATGTTAATGCCAGTATTATTTTTATATATTTTATTATTTAATTTAAAATTTAACTATGCATCTTGAAATAAGTTAAGCATTAAAATAGTACTAAATTAAACTTAAAAGTAAACACTTAAAAACTATGCAAAATTAAGGTAGAACTATAATTGTTGGAACGCAGCGTACGCAGCCGTACGAAATCGAACGACTACAAGCAATATAATACACGCGCCCATAATTTTTTTGCTTTCGCTTCGTTCAGTGTTCGTTAGAGGGGAAGAGCGCTTCTCAAGCGTACCGCACGGAAGAAAATTGATATCTGTTAAATTGGTGCCAATGATTTTTTTGTTGTTAAATTCTTCCACAAACTAGCCATGCATTATGGGTAACGTGTGCATTTGACGTTTCGAAAAGAGATTTTTCGTTCGGTTATGGCATTAGTTTCCAACAGCGTCCGCCTATTATAGTTCTACCTAACGCTCAATTTGAACTTGACGAATATATAGATACACACTTGTTGCAGCATCTAGAACAAGGTTTGATGACGCGTGTAAATCACAAATCTCATCACGCACCCGGAAGCCTACCTGTCAGCTGAAATGAATTTATAATGTCAACAATAATGTCAATGTCACTTTTTGTCACTTTTAATGTCATCTTCGAAATTTGCAAATCATGTTTCACTTTTTATTGTTTTTTGAGAGTCATGTTTAATTTTTCATTTTGTTTCTAATAAAATTGTTATATTGTATTCAGTGTGAAATAAAACACTACCATTTTGTATTTCAACCGAGTAACACATCTTTTACTTTCAATTAAGCATTTTATTGGATTTGAATTAGAAATCAAACAAGTTAAATTTTTGGTCGAACATTTTGGTCCTTCGAGCCGGATAGAATACACATTAATTTAATCTGTGATAAATAAATGGAATATAATCTGTAATAAACTACTGTGATAAATTAAAAACTAAGACTGTGATATATTTGTTAATATCGTGTGTGTCTGGAGCGCCATCCTTTATCCATTTTGTGTGTCCTGTATGTCCAGCGGAGCACCATCCATTAGAAGTCAACTTATGCACCTGTAATTGGAAATATATCAAAATGATTCTTAACTAACGTGAGTAAAACAAACAAATTTACTAAATAAGTGCAAAACCAACCAAAATATACTTTTTCGTCTATTGGATATTTCATCGTTGAAAAAATTGCTGTTGGAGTTTAATCCTTAGTGCGTAGCCGTTACAGAGAGCCGTTTACTATAGCTGTCTACAGTGGTACATGGCCGTTATCTGTTGTTCATAGCTGTCGCCCGTTGCCGATTTTTGGATTAAAATTCAATACAGCAGTATCCATAGCCGATATCGATTGCCGTTTACTATTTTGGAATCCTGTTGCAGTACTGTCTTGGTGTAATTTTGTCTGGTGGAGTCTCCAGCACCTGTAACGATTTCAAGGAATCAAAGTGAGTGCAATTTCTTTAATTTATATTATAATACTTACATATTGAGTGATAAAATGAGGTATTCAGCGACATTAAAAAAAAACTTGTGACCAAATTCAGAAGAATGCCACAAGTTTTGGGAATTTGGATTCTGAAATAAAAAGCAAAAATTATTTGATAGGATAGTTGTATGACAAAATTCAAGGGTCAGAAGAGGATGAAGATACCTTAGAAGATTGTGAAAAAACTTATGATAGTGCAATGGAGACTTGCCTTTCATACAAAGCTGGACGAGTTAGATAGGTTAGATGGTGAAAGGTCAAGAGATGAAGGAAAGGAAAACGCCAAAGACCGGGATAGCCGGGAATCTTATTTGAACTTTGCTGCTAAAACGTCCAACGCACGTGAGATAAGACTTCCTCCGATAACTCCTCCAATTTTCTATGGAGATTACAATAACTGGCGTCCTTTTTACGATCTTTTTGTTTCTTTGATTCATAATAATTCATATGCATGAGCTTTCGCCACAGACACATTCTAGTGACTCAATTACTCTTCAAATATTATGCTAAGAGATAATAAATCTTAAAAAAATAAAAACTGAATTTCTCTCTTCACTATGTGAACTCAAAGAAGAAAATGTTGTTTTAAAAAAAAAGATAATTGGACTGGAGAGTAAACTGAATTGGAGTGAGCAGAAACTGAAGGCGGATTCAATTGAGATTGTGGGTATACCTGAAGTAAACAAAACTAATGCAGCTGCATGTGTACAAACAATATTAAATTTAAATATCTTTGGTTTAAAAATTCTAAAATATTATTAAGACAGGTTGAAAATGGTGAGATTATAGTCATAAGATCTTTTGAAGACTTAAATAATTTACAAGGTATATAGTTTCCTATATGTTAAATTTCATAAACAATTTTGATCTTCTAAACAATGATCTCACCATACCAACCATTCATTATAATTCAGATAACATCTTTAAAACTAACCCAGTTGATTTAAAATCTATCTATGCTGTACATCAAAACATTCGTAGCTTACGGAGTAATTTCGATTCATTGGTTTGCAATTTAGATACCTTTGTTAACATGCCTGATATTATTTTTGTTTCAGAAATTTGGATTTTTTCTTATGAAATTGAGGATTATAGTTTGCCAAATTACAAATTTTATGCTTACACTAATGATTCGTATTCTGCAGTTGGTGTAGGAGTTTTTGTGCGTGATATATATGAGTGTGCATTTGTATCGTTTAGTCTGACAAGTGCAGATATTATGAAGATTTCTTTTTGTTTGGACGATGAAACATTCAGTTTCATCTGCATATATAGACTTCATTCAAAGTATGTTTATGTATTTATTGATGAATTTTCTGTTTTTCTAAATGGTGAGCATGCAGCAAATCTAATAATTTTGGGCGATATGAATTTAGACCTTTTGACTTGCGGTTCTGCTTTGGATTCGTATAATGCCTTGCTCTGTGAGCACGGATTCACATCCTTTGTTAATGAATCTACCAGACCAGTTGCTGGAACCTGTATTGATCATGGTTTTGGCCGTTTTTCGAAAATCTGTGTAAATGACTGTGCTGGTATTGTTTTTGACCTACAAATATCAGATCATTGCATGACTGGAATCATTTTCAATTAAGGGTTTAAAAAACAAACAGCAAAAAATATCATCTTCTGTCCATAAGCTGACCAAAATTGACTACAGGAAATTAAATTATGAGTTACTTCACACGCATTATAATGAAGTCTATGCAGAAGATAACCCTTCAAAAGCTTATGGTTTGTTTTTAAAAGGTTTTAAAGAGTTAGGAAGCAACTCTACTTACTTTTTTATTAAAAATAGATCCAATATGAGACTAAAACCGTGGATAAACAATGCTCTAATTTCAAGCATAGATTACGTAAAAAATGCCAAAAACACCCACTGAACACCAATTTGAAAAGACGTGTCAAAAATATTTGTCGTAGTTAGAAAAGAAGTCCGTTTAAGTCGTGACAATTACTTCAATAACAAAATAAGAAATGCGAGTGGTAATCCAAGAGATGAATGGAAAATTATTAACAGCATTACAAATAGGAAACAAAAGAATCATTTCAGTCCGTCGTCTGTTTTAAATGGCAACTCTAACGTAACAGATACTAGAGAAATATCGAATTTGTCCAATAATCATTTTAGTTCAGTTGGACGTAATTCTTTTGCTTCCGATATATACTCTTGTGAATGTTGCTCAAGTTTTGGCCCTTCAAGTAAAAATAGTTTTTATTTTGAATCCATTTCTGGTCTCGAAATCTTAAAAGTTATAATTTCGCTGAAAAATTCAAATTCTGTTGGATTCGATGGAATTTCTAACATAACGCTGAAAAAAACGGCATTAAATATACTAGACGTTCTATCTCATGTTTTTAATTTAAGTATTTTGTCGGGAGTTTTTCCTGTCGATTTGAAATCTGCGATTGTAATACCGTTGTACAAAAAAGGTAACAAGAAAGATATAAATAATTACAGGCCAATCTCCTTGTGGCCATCTATCTCAAAAGTATTTGAAAAAATAATGAAAACTAGGTTTCTTCGCTATTCATCTCATCTAAAATTTTTCAGTCCCTCACAATTTGGTTTGAGGTCGGGTTTTTCCACGGAAGATGCCCCACTGGATTTTTGCAAACTCTATACAGCAAGGTGTTAATAGCAAAAAAAAAATGTGGTGCACTTTTCGTTGATATAACTAAAGCGTTTGATATGGTCAACCACTCAATTCTTTTAAACAAGTTGTATAGAGTAGGTTTTCGTGGTTTTATTTATAGCTGGTTTGTATCTTATTTAAATAATCGAAGTCAAACAGTTAAAGTGTGCAACGTCCTAAGTGACAAAATGAATATTAACTTGGGTGTACCTCAAGGATCAGTCCTTGGTCCTATTCTCTTTTTAATTTATATAAATTCTTTATTTGATCAACCTTTTGTGGGTAAAGTACAGGCTTTTGCTGACGATTTAGCAATTGGATATGATGCAGTAAGTCCATTAAATTTGGTTACTGATATAAATCATAATGTTCATTTACTAAAGTTTTGGTTCGCAGAGCATAAGCTTGTCGTTAGCAATAAAACCAAATTAATGCTTTTGAGTATTGAATCAAAGTTTTTAAATGACATCAAAATGACTTTTCATTCACATGATTGTAAGAGTTTCAGTCTAACAAATAGTAGATGCTTAAGACATACCCCTCTGATGACTTTTGATTACAATGTCGCATGTAATAGTAATTGTTTTAAGATTGAAGTAGTAGAACATTTCAAATATTTTGGTGTTACTATTGATCAGCACCTAAAATGGACCGATCATATTCAAAATTTAAAGCAGTACTTTCTTTCAACTGTACGTTGTTTTTATCGCCTAAGAAAATTTTGCTCAAACAACCTGTTAAAAACCGTATATTACGGCATATTTCACTCTAGGTTACAATATGGAATATATTGTTGGGGAGGTGCCTATCTCAACCAACTGCAAGAACTAAATATGCTTCAAAAGTGCATCTTAAGGAAAATATGCAATTCTACTCGTTTAGCTCACTCTATGGAACTATTTAGACTTACGGGAATTTTACCAGTAAGACATTTATTTTACTTTAAAGTCCTAAAAATATTCTTAATTCGTGGTGGTTATTTACAAAGTCCTATAACTGGTTCATATAGCCTAAGGAGTTATTCTCGCTCCGTTCGCACTCTGCCTTTTCGGACTACACTTTTCCGGAACTCGTATACGATTGTATCTCGCAAGTTGTTTAACAAACTCCCTGAGAATATATGAAACATTGGTAATCAAACAGCGTTTTTAAAATGTATTAAATTATGGCTTCTTAGTTACAGCTTTAATGAAATCGAAACTCTGATTAACTACATGGTTTGATATAATTTTAATTTTGATATAGCTTTCTTTCTTTTCTGTTCTGATCCAGATGTTGCTCATTAAAATGTAATTCTTAAAATTTCTCATTTTGATTGTATTTGATATTTGTATACATATTTATCTTATTTCTTATATTAAATGTTAATTCTAACAGTTCACCCCACAATGTATTAACTTTTTAAAATGTAGCAATATCTCAATTTGTTTTAATATAAATGCTACACACTATTCTCTTATTCAATTATTGTTATGTTTTCTAGTTAAATTGTTTTATTTTTTTTATGTTAAAAATTATTTTAAACGAGAATAAGTACTTAATAAATAAATAAATAAAAATCCCTGTCAAAAATAGAAAAGTTAACTTATCTGAATTCTTGTTTGAAGGGTAGTGCAGCTTCTTTGTTAGATTACCTGGAGGTTAATAACGACAATTATGACCAGGCATAGTCTATTTTGGTATCGCGTTACGACCATAAGAGGATTCTGGTCACTACACAGTTGAAAACCTTCTTAGATCAACCAACAGTTATTGTATAGACAGCAGATTCCATCAAAGGCTTGTTGGACAAATCAAAAGAGGTACTTCATGCCTTGAAAAACCTAGGAAACTAGGTTTCGTTCTCTAGAAGTTGTTTTTCAGCAAAACTCTAAATCCAAAAATAGTTCAAATAAGGAACAATCTAAGCTCAAGCCAAAGGTTCTACATTTGAAGTCGGTGAGAGAAGAGAAGTACAGCTGCGCAGTATGTCATAAGGGCCAGCATTCGCTTCGTTCATGCTACTCTTTTTTTGAAGCTAGATGTATCTGCAAGGGTAAAAACAGTTAAACAACTTGGAGTTTGTGAAAATTTTTTGGCTTACAACCATAAAACAAATCAATGCCCAAGCGAAAAAAGGTGTTTTCAATGCAATCAAATGCATCACACGCGTCTGCACAGCTCTCAGCCTAACAACAATCACAATTCATTTAATCAAAATTCTCAGACTAATCATTCAAACAATAATCAGAACGCATTCAATCAAAATTCTCAGGCTTATCATTCGCACAATAATCAAAATTCATTCGCTCAAAATTCTCAATCCAATCGTTTACATTCCAACACAAATTCAGCTCCTTCTCAAACACACAATAGAAACACACAGTCTCTTAATACTAACAATAATCCAAATACATAACAAATTTCAACACAAATAAATCCAAATGCACCACCATTCAATCCAATTAGTGATCAAGCTTTAACAAACGCAACCACTCACAATAATCACGTCTCAAATCCAATGAATACGCTGGTTTTACTTGCCACAGATGTCGTTCGAATACAATCATCGAACGGAAAGTTCATCAACATGAGAGCGTTGATAGATCCGGGTTCAGAGGCAACATTCATCACTGAACGAGCTGCGCAACAACTTAGTTTGAGAAAATGTCGCACCTTCATCGAAGTCTCTGGATTTGGAGACAACAAAAATGGTTCTTGTCAAAGCATCGTCAACATAAAACTAAAATCTATACATACCTCGTTTGAAACAGAAGTTAGGGCGTTTGTTTTCAAAACTTCAACTGGTTTATTTCCCAATAGGGAACTTCTTCCACATCAATGGAATCACATTCAGGGGTTGAGTTTAGCCGATCCTTCGTTTTATAAGCCTTCTAGTGTTGACTTGCTCCTAGGTAGTGATGTCTTTTCTAAGGTCGTTTTGCCAGAGATAGTTAGAGGAAATGAGCCTATAGCACCCATCGCTCAAAACACTCAACTTGGTTGGATCGTCTTTGGCAAAGCACCAATTCAAACGTGCCGTGTCCACTTGCAGCTTATTGACATCGATACACAACTTCGAAAATTTTGGGAAATCGAAGAATCTCCTTTTGAAGAACCCGAAACTGAAGAAAACATTGCCTGCGAGAATCACTTTCGGACACACACAAGACGATTATGGACGCTTTGAAGTTTCGCTGCCTGTTTAAGAATGCCAAACATCAGGCAACGCACCCTAATCGAAAAACAAGAACATCATATTTTTTATACATTTTATTTATTTTTTTTTATATATATATTTAACTTTCAACTGCTCTATTTTCCTACTTACATTTTGTATATACATACTTACTTGCACTTGCAACTAACCGGTTTTGCTTTTACAAACATAATACTGGTTTTCTCTTTTATGTCGCTTTCTTACCTAAGTTGAATAATTCTCTAAGCTTAACATATCATAAATTTAATAATTGCAAATTCAATCGCCAACGACATCGGTTGGTTCTAGTTAAAATCTACATACATAAATCACATACATTTAATCAAATCACAATCTCACATTTAGTACAGTCATACATATATTCATTATAAAAAATCAAAAACTTACATTTAGTTAAATAAAATTACATTTATAACGTTGTTTTAAAACAATGCTTTTATTCACACAACAACACAACACAGAAGAGGCACACAATACACAATTATATACATTTTGAACGCGGTAATAGTATTTTAGAAATTACTAACAACTTAAAATCATACAATTACATTTACTAACTAAATTTATACATTACATAAATTTACAAATCACGCAAATCATAAATCTACATATAATGCAAAACATTTTATGGTCCTTCGATAGCCAAATATATAAAAAATCAGTGCCATTATCGTTTGATTAATCAAATCAATTAATCGAAAATATATACATAAAAATATATACAGTGCAGTGCGAGAAACACATTTATTATTTTTTTTATTCGGGTTTTTCGGTGACCTTTTGTTAAATAGAGGTCCCTTAGAGAAACACTTATGCTGTTATTTTTGTATATTGCGTGATAACTTGGACAGTTATTCGAACGGCACAAACATCAATTTTTTAAAACTGTACCGTATTATTTTTCACATCGAACATTATCGAACATTTTGGGAACTTTTTTTTTTCTTCGGTTTTTTGTGTCGACTTTAATAACGAAACTTATTGAATCGAATAAATTTACTGACACATACATAGACACACACAAATAAAGAAAATTTTCTACAGTGCGGTTGCGATTTTTAAGACATTTTTAATATTTTTTTTTAATATTATTTCTATTCACAATGAATAAAATTATTGCTAAGCGTAGTCGTGCAAAAGGTTGTATAACTCTTACAGCTGCTTTCGCTTCGTCAATTCCTATTGAGACAACAGGCTTTACTGTACTACGAAAATCCGAGTCGTGTTCCATGCGTCTGCATAACTCGTTCTGCACAATCTCTAAACGAAACTCTTCTTGTCGGTCCTACTATCCAGCGGGATATATTTTCAATCTGCTTAAGATCTCGTCAACATGCCTACCTAATGACAGGAGATATTGAGAAAATGTACAGGCAAATTTGGGTTTCTCGAAAGCACATAGATTTTCAACGAATTGTCTGGCGTGAAAGCCCTCATGAACAATTAAAACATTTTCGTCTTCTCACCGTTACGTACGGAACAGCTTCCGCACCCTTTTTGGCTATCCGAGTTTTAAAACAGTTAGCTGCTGATTCTTCAATAAGCCATCCTCGAGCATCAAAGATTCTCTTGGAAGATTTTTACGTTGATGATGTCATCACCGGCTCAGATACCATTGATGATATCATATCTCTTCGGATAGAGCTAGTCGAACTCTTAAAATCAGCTGGACTTAATCTACGAAAGTGGACTACGAACTGTTGGCCACTCCTGATTTCCTTGCCAGAGGATCAGCGAGAACTTTCACCTGTAGACTTTGAAGACTCGAATTCAGTCAAAGTCTTGGGTTTGCAGTGGTGCCCGTCAAAAGATGTCTTTTCATACAAAGTCAAATTTAATCCGTCGAATATATGCACAAAACGTCACATATTATCAGAAGCGTCAAAAATCTTCGATCC
Organism: Epistrophe grossulariae; assembly: GCA_929447395.1. Taxonomy (NCBI): domain Eukaryota; kingdom Metazoa; phylum Arthropoda; class Insecta; order Diptera; family Syrphidae; genus Epistrophe; species Epistrophe grossulariae. The sequence continues at coordinate 78,749,867 of OV839567.1, forward strand.
GTTGGGATTTCTCGCGCCGGTCATTATAGGAGTCAAAATCTTGCTTCAAGAGCTCTGAAGAAACCAAATCAATTGGGGTGAAGTAGTTCCAGACCCCTTATCGCAACATTGGAACTCTATAAGAAACGAGCTACCCATCGTCGAAGCTTTTGCTGTGCCGCGAATCATGCTACAAAAACAACGTTATTGGTAACTGCACGGCTTCTGCGATGCATCTCTGGATGCATACGCAGCAGTGGTCTATTGTCGAAACGTCAAATCTGATAATTCAATCTCTGTGACTCTCGTCGCAGCAAAATCTAAAGTCGCTCCATTAAAGGTTTTACCTCTTCCGAGGCTCTGGATGCATACGCAGCAGTGGTCTATAGTCGAAACGTCAAATCTGATAATTCAATCTCTGTGACTCTCGTCGCAGCAAAATCTAAAGTCGCTCCATTAAAGGTTTTACCTCTTCCTTACTACTTACTACTTGTCCGATTGATAAACAAAATCAAGCTCTCTTTACAGGTACCAGATGTGAATGTGTTTGGTTGGACTGACTCATCAATAGTTCTGCATTGGTTGGCCGCTGCCCCAAAGAAATGGTCGGTATTTATTGGAAATAGAACATCCGAAATCCTCACATTTATGCCTTTTAAATCGTGGAATCATGTTCGATCGGCCTCTTATCCCGCAGATGCCGCTACAAGAGGATTATTGCCATCAGTGTTGGAAAAAACTAGTATCTGGTGGGAAGGTCCCGGGTGGATAGGTAAAGATCGAGACCAATGGCCTTCGTCAAGTTACAGCCCAGATGACATCGACACTCAGCACTTGGAAGAGCGTAAGACAAACAAGATCGCCAAGGTATTTCTCTTAAATCATAATTCAAGTCATCCATTCGAAACTATTATGAATAACTCTTCAAATTGGTTGAAAAATATGTTCAATCGTTTTTGTTTAACTCAGAAATTCAATGCTTAAAATCTAAGAAAGAACTTCACTCGAAAAGCAGACTCAAAAGTTTAAATCCATTTATCGATTCATCAGGTGTTCTTCGTGTCGGCGGTCGGTTAGAACATTCAAACTTGACCTATTCTGAAAAACACCCCATAATCTTGTGCAAATCCCACAGAATCGCTAAATTAATTGCAGTCTTAATACCTCACTTCTATTTGCTCTAATCAAACAAAATTTTTATATTCTCGGTTGCAGAAATCTTGCTCGAAAGGTTGTTCGAATGTATCGAATGTATTCGTCAACAAAAAGCAACAACAAAACAACTTATGGGAAATCTTCCGTCCGATCGCGTTCGGTATGCTCGACCCTTCAGCAGAGTTGGGTGCGATTACGCAGGGCCTATAACGCTGCGTCTTAATCGAGGCCGGAACCCAAAATTCGTAAAGGCCTACATAGCTCTCTTCGTTTGCTTTATAACAAAAGCAATCCACATCGAGTTAGTCGGAGACTTAACTTCAACCGCTTTTTTATCAGCTCTAGATCGCTTCGTTGCCCGCCGTGGCAAACCGTCTGAGATTTGGAGCGACGACGGTACCAACTTTGTTGGTGCTAAACGTCTACTCAACGAAATGTATAATCTTCTCTGCAGTCAACAACACAACAACATCATCATCGATCACCTGGCCAAGGACAACGTCGAGTGGAAATTTATCCCACCATCTTCCCCACATTTCGGAGGATTATGGGAGTCAGGTGTTCGATCCGTCAAATTGCATCTTAAACGAGTGATAGGAGATACAAAACTTACATATGAGGAGATGTATACCCTATTAGTAAAAATCGAAGGGCTTCTTAATTCTCGTCCAATGTGACAAACTTCCGACGTTGACCCTGTTGCCCTTACACCCGCTCACTTTTTAATCGGCGAACCCTATACTGCTGTTCCTCAACCTGATTTATCTAAAAATACTATTTCTATCAAAACTAACTGGTCTCTTTTACAGGCAATGGTTCAAGGTTTTTGGAAACAGTGGCATTGTGAATTCCTTACATCATTACAACATCGTTCAAAATGGCAAACTCCACAGCCAAATCTGGAAGTCGACGATGTTGTCCTACTAAAGGAGCCCAATCTACCACCATCCAAATAGATATTGGGACGAATCATACAAACGCACCCAGGAAAAGATGACAAGTGTCGAGTAGTAACGATTCGGACTAAATTCGGAGATTATGTTCGTCCTACAATTAAAGTAGCTCGCTTACCATGTTCAGGAAGCCCATGAGCTTTCAGGAGGGGGCTGGATGTTTAAGAATGCCAAACATCAGGCGACGCACCCTAATCGAAAAACAGGAACATCATATTTTTCATATATTTTATATATTTTTTTTTATATATATATTTAACTTTCAACTGCTCTATTTTCCTACTAACATTTTGTATATACATACTTACTTGCACTTGCAACTAACCGGTTTTGCTTTTACAAACATAATACTGGTTTTTTGCATATTCTCTTTTATGTCGCTTTCTTACCTAAGTTGAATAATTCTCTAAGCTTAAAATATCATAAATTTAATCATTGCAAATTCAATCGCCAACGACATCGGTTGGTTCTAGTTAAAATCTACATACATAAATCACATACATTTAATCAAATCACAATCTCACACTTAGTATGTACAGTCATACATATATTCATTATAAAAAATCAAAAACTTACATTTAGTTAAATAAAATTACATTTATAACGTTGTTTTAAAACAAGGCTTTTATTCACACAACAACACAACACAGAAGAGGCACACAATACACAATTATATACATTTTGAACGCGGTAATAGTATTTTAGAAATTACTAACAACTTAAAATCATACAATTACACTTACTAACTAAATTTATACATTACATAAATTTACAAATCACACAAATCATAAATCTACATATAATCCAAAACACTGCCATTCAAGGAAGGTGTTCAACCGGCACTAGGAGCAAGTCAGCAAGAAGCGCTACGCCGATTTCTCCAGCTTGAAAGAAGATTCGACAACAATACTGAATTACATAAGCAATATTCAGCCTGCATATCGGATCTTCAGCTTAATCAGATGCAAGAAGTAGATTTCAGCCAAGGTGAAATTCTCCAATCACCCTTCCATTATGTTGTCTCACATCATGCTGTTTTTAAGGAGTCCAGCACAACCACGAAGCTTCGCGTAGTTTTCCATGCTGCTTTTAAAACTACTGACGGGACTTCCTTGAACGAGCATCTTTTGGTTGGGCCTAGAACTCAAGCCAATATAATGGATATTATATTAAAATGGAGGAAATTCAAAATTACCTTGACGGCTGACATCGAAAAAATGTACCGGCAGATCCAGATGAAGCAACCAGATTCTTTTTATCATCTGATTTACTGTCGAGACAATAAAACGAAACCTTTGAAGCTGTATCGTTTGAAGACAGTTACTTTTGGAACAGCTTCCGCTCCCTATCCGGCCACTCGAACGATGAATAACCTTGCTGATGACGAAAAGGAGAAATATCCATTGGCAGCTCAGATGATACGTCAAGACATGTACGCCGATGGTTTGGTGAGCGGAGTGGATTCAGTTCCAGAAGCTCAACAAAAGGTAGCTGAAATCAACCAACTTCTCTTATCAGCTGGCTTCCACTTACGCAAATGGGCGAGCAATTCTGAGGAAGCTCTGATCAACATTGCACCCCAAGAACGTGAAGTCGATTTTGTACTACCTTTCGATTCTTCAGAGCACATCAAGACTTTGGGTATAAAGTGGCTTCCTTCAAGCGATTCTTTCTCTTTTCAGTGGATTTAAACGGAACCAGCTGAAGTCATTAAGAGAACCATTTTGTCAACCATTGCTAAGCTTTTTGACCCACTTGGTTGGATTTTACCGTGCGTGATTTCGGCAAAAATAATCATGCAAAACCTGTGGTTGAAGGGCTTAGTATGTGATGTTCCTGTTCCAGTGGATTTGCAGCTAGAATGGATTTCTCTACGGGCAGAATTGCCACTACTCGAACACATAAGAATACCACGATGGATTTTCACTGAAAAGGGAAATGTTGAATTAGAACTGCACGGTTTTAGTGACGCTTCTATGAATGCATACGGGGCTGTAGTTTACCTCAGGGTTTTAGACAACAACAAACAAATTCATACTCACCTCGTAATGTCTAAAATAAGAGTTTCTTCTCTGAACATTGTCTCACTTCCTCGACTTGAGTTATGCGGTGCTGTTATGCTAGCTCGACTTCTCAGCTATACTACAAACATTTTGCAGTTAGGTCAAACCAACATTTACGCGTGGACTGATTTCACCATCACACTATGTTGGATAGCTGCACCTCCATCTAAATGGAAAACCTTCATCAGCAACAGAGTCGCAGAGATACAGAGGTTAACCAATGTCAACATCTGGGAGCATGTTCCTACGAAGCAAAACCCAGCAGACTTGGCATCGAGAGGAGTTTCGCCATCGGAATTAAAAGACAACAGTCTTTGGTGGCGAGGACCAGACTATCTTCGGTCTAACTGGAAGTTTGTTTATTAAAGTCAATTAACAACTTTTGAAACCGAAGAAGAAATACGTCCGGTAAAAATCCAGCTACATTGCGCCGTCGAAACTGAAAACCAGGGGTGGAATCGGCGAAGGTGATAAATGATTGTCACATCAAATTTGATTGTCATTTAGTTTTCCATCTGGGTAAGGTGATTCAACTCAATTCAATACAATTGAATACTTTTCAATGGCATTTGTCAAAAACATGGTTGTCATAGTGAATGTTTCAAATGTTTGTAATGAACTATCGAAAATATAGAACGAAAATGACGTCTTTGCGATATGATTCTTATGTTTTCTTCATATTCCGGAATGTAGTAAACTTTTTTGGTCACAAGAATGCTAATTTTTGTCTGTATGAACGGTAAAAAAAGAACTCTGAAAAATGCATACAATTTTTTAGGCTGCTGGTAACTCTAGTCGTACTCAGGCAGAAACGTCAAATTTGTTGGAAAATGAAAATCATATTTTTGATGTGATAGCTCTTTAGCTATCAAATGTGATATCATCTTACACAGACTGAATTGCTTGATTGTGACTCTCACTTATCGCAAATCACCTTACACGATTCCACCCCTGGTACATAAATTAATTCAAAAAATCTCAGAATTCAAAAAATTAGTACGAATCATCGCTTATTGCTGGAGGATTTTACGCATTTGCCTCAAAAAACTCCAAATCAACCAGTTAAAAGAACCACTCACAACATCAGAATTACAAAACGCAACTTCTAATTGCATAAGAGTCGTCCGAAAAGAGATGTTTTCTGCAGAAAGTAAAAATTTAACAAATCAGCAAACATCGACAAAACATTTTGGATCATTGCATCCATTCATCGATAGCCATGGTATTCTACGAGTTGGAGGACGTCTTCAGAATTCGAATTTGCAGTAAGATCAAAGACACCCAATCATTTTGTATCCAGACCACTGTTTTTCAAAAATGCTCATTCGCGAAGCCCACGAAAAAACACTCCATGGTGGATTGCAACAAATGGTTGCATTTCTACGCAGAAAATATTGGATTTTAAATCTAAAACGAAGTGTAAAGAAACATATTCACCGTTGTGTTATATGCTACCGTTTCAAAGCCAAACCTATGCAACAGCTGATGTGCAACTTACCAGCCCCTCGAGTTAGAGTCTCTCGTCCACTCCCGTGAAGTTGGCCCCCCAATTTTAAAAAAACTGATATTTTTTTAGAGTTCTGGGTAGATTTGAAAGAGTTCTAGAGTTCTTGCCCAAAAATTGCAATAGTTCCGTGTAATATTGGCCAGAAATAGAAAAAAACGATATGGGGGGCCAACTTCACGCAGCCCCGCTTTTTTCATGAAAAAGAGTTCTGATAAGAAATTTCGGCTCTTGATGAAGAGTTCTGGAGTTCTCAATGGGTTTTGGAAATAGTTCTGCAAAATTGGAATTTAGAAAAATTACCAAAGCTGGCGGGCCAACTACAAACTTCGTTTTTTTTATTTTTCCGGAATTCTGGGGAGTTCTGGGAGTTCTGTTTAGAGTTCTGGGTAGCTTCACAAGAGTTCTAAACAGAACTCCAACAATTTTTTTTGTCCGACCTATACATAAAAAGTTATAGGATAAAATAAAGTACCAATGCAGAAGGGGTCAATTTCAAAAAAAAATTTCTTTATTTTTCCGGAATTCTGGGGAGTTCTGGGGAGTTCTGTTTAGAGTTCTGGGTAGCCCCCCAAGAGTTCTAAACAGAACTCTAATAAACTTTTTTGTCTGACCTACATATACAAAGTTATAAGCTTAAACAAAAAATAGCGTGGGGGCCAACTTCACACTTCGTTTTTTTTATTTTTCCGGAATTCTGGGGAGTTCCTGGGAGTTCTGTTTAGAGTTCTGGGTAGCTTCATAAGAGTTCTAAACAGAACTCCAACAGTTTTTTTTGTCCGACCTATCCATAAAAAGTTATAGGCTAAAATAAAGTACCAATGTAGAGGGGGTCAATTTCAAAAATAGTTTTCTTTATTTTTCCGGAATTCTGGGGAGTTCTGGAGAGTTCTGTTTAGAGTTCAGGGTAGCCCCCCAAGAGTTCTAAACAGAACTCTAACAAACTTTTTTGTCTGACCTACATATACAAAGTTATAAGCTTAAACAAAAAATTGCGTAGGGGCCAACTTCACACTTCGTTTTTATTATTTTTCCGGAATTCTGGGGAGTTCTGTTTAGAGTTCTGGGTAGCTTCATAAGAGTTCTAAACAGAACTCCAACAGTTTTTTTTGTCCGACCTATCCATAAAAAGTTATAGGCTAAAATAAAGTACCAATGCAGAGGGGGTCAATTTCAAAAATAGTTTTCTTTATTTTTCCGGAATTCTGGGGAGTTCTGTTTAGAGTTCTGAGTAGCCCCACAAGAGTTCTAACCAGAACTCCAATATTTTTTTTCCACCGATTTACAATAAAAAGTTAGGTATTAGCTTGAACAAAAAAAAACAGAACCACCAAAACACATTTTTAATTTTTGGTGACACCGTTGTGCACACTGCACACAAGTGTTGTATGTATGGTTTCTTTAGTTTTAATTTCAATTTAGTACACTGAAAAAGGTAGGTACAGATTTTTTACACATGAAGAATATCTCGTTGTGTCCATTGATTTTATATAAGAAATCTTTCATATATCCGTGTTTCCATATAAGAAATTTTCTTTCTTGTATCCTAAGTTTCTATATAAAAACTCGGATATAAGAAAGAAATTTCTTGGATTTTAAGACTTTCTTATAACCGTGTTGCACTGTACCTACCTTCTTCAGTGTACTAAATTGAAATTAAAACTAAAGAAACCATACATACAACACTTGTGTGCAGTGTGCACACCGGTGTCACCAAAAATTAAAAATGTGTTTTGGTGGTTCTGTTTTTTTTTGTTCAAGCTAATACCTAACTTTTTATTGTAAATCGGTGGAAAAAAAAATATTGGAGTTCTGGTTAGAACTCTTGTGGGGCTACTCAGAACTCTAAACAGAACTCCCCAGAACTCCCCAGAATTCCGGAAAAATAAAGAAAACTATTTTTGAAATTGACCCCCTCTGCATTGGTACTTTATTTTAGCCTATAACATTTTATGTATAGGTCGGACAAAAAAAATTGTTGGAGTTCTGTTTAGAAATCTTGTGAAGCTACCCAGAACTCTAAACAGAACTCCCAGGAACTCCCCAGAATTCCGGAAAAATAAAAAAAACGAAGTGTGAAGTTGGCCCCCACGCAATTTTTTGTTTAAGCTTATAACTTTGTATATGTAGGTCAGACAAAAAAGTTTGTTAGAGTTCTGTTTAGAACTCTTGGGGGGCTACCCAGAACTCTAAACAGAACTCCCCAGAATTCCGGAAAAATAAAGAAAACTATTTTTGAAATTGACCCCCTCTGCATTGGTACTTTATTTTAGCCTATAACTTTTTATGTATAGGTCGGACAAAAAAAATTGTTGGAGTTCTGTTTAGAACTCTTGTGAAGCTACCCAGAACTCTAAACAGAACTCCCCAGAATTCCGGAAAAATAAAAAAAACGAAGTGTGAAGTTGGCCCCTACGCAATTTGTTGTTTAAGCTTATAACTTTGTATATGTAGGTCAGACAAAAAAGTTTGTTAGAGTTCTGTTTAGAACTCTTGGGGGGCTACCCAGAACTCTAAACAGAACTCCCCAGAATTCCGGAAAAATAAAGAAAATTTTTTTTGAAATTGACCCCTTCTGCATTGGTACTTTATTTTAGCCTATAACTTTTTATGTATAGGTCGGACAAAAAAAACTGTTGGAGTTCTGTTTAGAAATCTTGTGAAGCTACCCAGAACTCTAAACAGAACTCCCAGGAACTCCCCAGAATTCCGGAAAAATAAAAAAAACGAAGTGTGAAGTTGGCCCCCACGCAATTTTTTGTTTAAGCTTATAACTTTGTATATGTAGGTCAGACAAAAAAGTTTATTAGAGTTCTGTTTAGAACTCTTGGGGGGCTACCCAGAACTCTAAACAGAACTCCCCAGAACTCCCCAGAATTCCGGAAAAATAAAGAAAATTTTTTTTGAAATTGACCCCTTCTGCATTGGTACTTTATTTTAGCCTATAACTTTTTATGTATAGGTCGGACAAAAAAAATTGTTGGAGTTCTGTTTAGAACTCTTGTGAAGCTACCCAGAACTCTAAACAGAACTCCCAGAACTCCCCAGAATTCCGGAAAAATAAAAAAAACGAAGTTTGTAGTTGGCTCGCCAGCTTTGGTAATTTTTCTAAATTCCAATTTTGCAGAACTATTTCCAAAACCCATTGAGAACTCCAAAACTCTTCATCAAGAGCCGAAATTTCTTATCAGAACTCTTTTTCATGAAAAAAGCGGGGCTGCGTGAAGTTGGCCCCCCATATCGTTTTTTTCTATTTCTGGCCAATATTACACGGAACTATTGCAATTTTTGGGCAAGAACTCTAGAACTCTTTCAAATCTACCCAGAACTCTAAAAAAATATCAGTTTTTTTTAAATTGGGGGGCCAACTTCACGGGAGTCTCTCGTCCATTTACGCACACTGGAGTGGACTACGCAGGGCCGATAGAAGTCAAGGCCTGGAAAGGACGCGGAGGAAAAATCTACAAGGGATACTTTACCATATTTATTTGCTTATCAACCAAAGCAATCCACCTGGAGGCGGTTAGTGACATGACCACTCAAGCGTTTCTGGCAGCCGTTCGAAGATTCACTGCACGTCGAGCTGTCTGCACAGAAATGTACAGTGATTGCGGAAAAAACTTTGTAGGAGCTAACACCGAGCTCCAAAGAATGCTGAAAGCCGCAAACATCGATTGGAAACATATTCAACTCACTACAACGAATGTCGGTACCAAGTGGAATTTCATTCCTACCGCTTCTCCCCACTTCGGGGGATTATGGGAAGCAGGAGTGAAATCCGTAAAGATTCCCTTGAAACGGGTCGTCAAAAACGAGACCCTTACATTTGAGGAGCTGAGCATGCTTCTAGCTGAAATAGAAGCCTGTTTAAACTCGAGGCCTCTATGTCCATTAACCGATAACCTCGATGATTTCGCCATCCTCACTCCAGCACACTTTCTTATAGGAACTTCCCAACTAACATTTCAGCTTCTTTTAGCTTAGAAATATTGATATTCCGCAGGCTTTACCTTATATAAGGGCTCTATACGGCCTTTTGTGGAAAAAAATTTCTTACATATGTCATGAATTCGTTATCAACTTCTGTTAAGCCGTTTGGAAAAGAAAAAAAAGAAGACTAACAGAGGTTAAGAGCTGACACTCTGATAAGGCTCTATAAATGTTATAATAGAGGGATAAAGTACCTCCCACTTTATAAAAGCTCCATAGCGGTTTTTATAGAGGTTGCTGGCAAAAGGTATTAATAAGGGTTCTATAAAATTTGTATACATTCTTAATCGAGTACTTCGGTGAAACCTGCCAGGTTTTTCTTATCGAACCTTTAAAGAAAATATCATGTGAGTTAGGCACCAAATAAAAAAAAAACAAACAAAATGGTGCATAGGTAAGGTACATATCTGTCATTTTTCCGATCTAAGTAAAAGTGTTTAGAGATTTTCAAACGTTAAAATAGTGAAAAAAGATAATACAACTAGATAAAAAAATAAAAGTGAGAATAGTGAAAACACTTACAATACTTTATTAAAAAAATAGAAAACAGCATGTGGTGCTGTGTTAAATTGTGTAAAAACACCTATAATATTATGGAATTTACCGTTTTTTCGGGCTGATTCTTTCTCAAATTCCACATAAATTAATGTGAAGTGATGTTTTTTTTATATAAATACATTATCGTAGAACACTTGAAAATTGATATTTCATATCATTTTGCTGTAAAAAAAGGCAAATTGATTGAAACAAGATATGTCTGGTATCTACATAAGTATTTGCCAAAATTGAAATTCTCGTCTAGGGTCGAATTAGTTTTCGTTGGTGCTGGCAAGGCACTCAAATGCATTGAGCGCCCGTATCGCAGATTAATTTGTCTTACTTTATGTGGAATATGAGACACAGCTTACCTGTGAAATGAACAAAAATTACACTGCTAATTAATAAGTGTTTTTACTGGATTTAACGCAGCGCCCCATGTAGTTTTGTTTTTTGTCAGTGAAGTGTTGTGTATATTCACTTTACTTACTTTTATTTCACTGGTTTATTTAATTAACTATAAGCTTTTTTTTTTACTATTTTGACGATTTAAAATCTCAAAACACATTCCTCAAAAAAATAGCTAAAAGCGCCTCAGAATTTAGCTGTCTAGCTGCATGCCTTCCCTTTGTGAATACATAACTCATACTATGTGTTATGACTATGTGTTATGAAAAAAGCCTCACTTTTTCCTCGATATTCCCGTTCTTATATTTATTTTTCTAGATGCGAAGTTGCAGAACTTGGAATATCAAGCCTTGCTAGTCTGTCTATTTTTTTTTTCCACAAACAATGGTCGCGTTCGAGTAAAATTTAAAAGCAATCCGGATTTGTTGGTGTTTTTGTTATCCTATAAGCCTAGTACAACGAAATCATAAACGGAAAACTTCGTTTTGCTTTTCGTTTTGCAGTACGCTGTTCGAAATTTATAATTGTAGCAGATTATTTGGTGAAGTCTCCGCTCCTTTTTCGCACTGAATTAATTATACAGACTATTTATTGTGTGCGGAAAATGACATTTGTGGTTTTTTTTGTTTATCATTTTCTTACATCATGGGTTTCTCTGATTTTTCGCGTTTATTTTTGATTTTGTTTTTGGAATTAGTGAAGCTCTCCAAGGATATTTTCCGTTATGTTTTCGCAAGCGTTTCGTTGTCTGTTTGGAGATCACAGAAAAATTTCGTTTCGCATCAGCAGCGTAGTAGGCTATATAGGAAAAACCAGCTGATAAACAAACCAGCTGTTTTCCAAAATAAATCTGAAAGGTATCCTAAATTTTTTTAGATTTTTGTGAAAAAAAACAGCTGACATCTGAAATACGTGTCACCTGTTTTCAGCTGCCTAGTCTCTCACTTTCTGTGGCAATGGATTAAATTACACGCGGGATTTCTAGTTTGTAGTTTTTTTTTCACAGATTTTCATTTTTACCGAAAAAAATAATATATTATAAAATACAAAATAAATATAAAATATAAAATACCAGACAAACCTATATCCAATCCGGTTTTCGTCGTTCGAAAACATATCCGATGCAAAATGATCTTAGATACCCTATCGGCCTATCACTCGAACGCGGCCAACGTAACATGTAACAGCTTGATAAAAAAATTATAATATGCATGTATTTTTTCAATTGAGGAACTGCATACTAGGCTTAGATTAGCAAAATGTATTTGTTTTTTTTTTCAAAAAAAAACCGAATTCGTTTAGAAAAAAATCTATAAAGAATGAAATCTTTTGTTGAAAGAAATTTCACATTTGAAAATGATGGGTTTTCGATTGGTAAATTCAGTTCAATCTAAAAATTGATTTTTTTTTCTTGCCCATACAGATTGATTTATTTTTTTTTTTAATTTATTGGCCTTATTTAATGAAGCTTTTTGAAGTACTCAAAAGGAAAAGTATGATCAAGTTCTTGCATCTTCCAAAATATATCTAAGGCACTATTCACATAGAACTGGCTTAAGGTTTGGTGTGGTTCTCGCGTGGTTGCAACATATATCGCTTTGTGTAATTTGCATGTTCTCTTATGGGACAACACACACACATATGAAGAGGCGAGGGTATGGTGTGCCATGTCATTGCCCATTTGTTTTTTTTTTTTCAAAAAAAACTCGAATTCGTTTAGAAAAAAAATCTATAAAGAATGAAATCTTTTGTTGAAAGAAATTTCACATTTGAAAATGATGGGTTTTCGATTGGTAAATTCAGTTCAATCTAAAAATTGATTTTTTTTTCTTGCCCATACAGATTGATTTATTTTTTTTTTTTGAAACTCATTCATATGTCAAACCAAATCAAACCAAAAGAGAATGAGGATGAGGGATGACTATGAATTCAACATTGAATTCTGCGATGAGATCCTGATTTATGAAAATTTGTATATTTACAGGAGGGCAGATTACTGCAATAGAAGCGTGCAAGACCAAACATGGCAGAAAATAGCCAATGCAAATGGTAGGTATTTTTTTTATTTCATTTATTTGTATTCTTTGTAAACTTGCCCCCAACCACAAACCGCTGAGCATTAATTATTGGTTCATTGATTACTTTGGAAACGCTTAGGATACATGTTCAGCTCTCGCATTACGTTGAATGCACGACTGCTTTTCCCTTTTTCCAACCACAGAGGGTGCCAGTACCTTCTTCGTTTTTGTATCTGATTAAGATACATGAGGTCGAAAAGATCATCGTCTTCATCGTCCCAAAGCATTTCTTTTTTTTTTTATTGGCATTTTTCAAACAAAATCAGGTGGAAAACAAAACAACAAGTTTTTATAAGTATGCACTTTTGCTTACAACAATTTAAATTAATTCATCAAAAAGAGATCTGCCAAAAAGAGAACTGTCATGTCCATTCACTGTCAATTCTGTGTGAATTGAGTTCATCACACGCACATCCACGCCCGTTGCAGACCTTAACCACACCTGCACCATACGCCAGTTCTGTGTGAATCGCGCCTAAGATAGCGCAGTGGCTAAGGTGATGGACTTTTACACAGGAGGTTTCGGTTCGATCCCCAAGAGGTAAGAAAAATGTTTGTGTTTTAAAATTATTTCCAATACATTAATTAATAAATAATCTCATGTGATATATACTTTCAGGTAAAAAATAGATTAAATACAGGAAAAAACACTTCTAAAAAATTGGAAGTAAAATATGTAATTTTTATTTTATTTTTTACTTCCTCGGTAAGAGCTTATTATCTGCTTCTAATAGGTATATAAAAGCCATGAGTTCGATAGCGCATAGCGTTCGATAAGACCTCGTATAGATCTAACAAACACTTGTTATCGAATCTCAAACTTTTAAAAGAACTGCTCATGGTACCTGTACGAAGATGTACCGAAGTCACTTTAGAAGTTTAAAAAAGGTTCTTTGAGCCTCTATAATGTTCTCGTTTTTTTGTTTAACGAGGTTTTATAGATTTCTTACAGAAGTTAGAAAGCATTTTCAGTTAAATCTAATCGAAGCTGAAATGTTAGTTGGGTTCAGCACATCTCGTACCCAAAGCAGATTTGGCAGTCAGTAGAAAAGGTTTCTCACCTAGACAGATGGAAGAAAACACAAATAGCTGTTCATTCATTTTGGAAGCAGTGGAGTGGAGAATATCTTTCTCGTCTCAAACAACGACCAAAATGGATGAAAACCGAACCACAGCCTCAAGTTGGAAATCAGGTCTTGTTGAAAGATGAGCGTTTACCACCATCAAAATGGAGTCTTGCCCGTATCACTTCATTGGTCCTAGGTTCAGATAAGCTAACTCGTGTCGTCAACGTAAAAACTCAGACAGGAGAATTCAGAACACCGATTACCAAAATATGCCTTTTACCCTGTAACAAAACTGCAGATGAAAACGCAACCATCTAACCATGGACGAATATCTAACACATAGTCAACAGAAAACATTCACTCAAAACAAAAACACTAATTCAAAACATACAAACTCATATATTCAAACATTCAAAGATCAAATCAAAATATAACACTCACACATCGTTTTATAAAAGTCATACAATTCTGATGTTGCCCACAGAAAAACAAAATATTCAACATCAGTCACTCATATGTAAAAACTCACAAAATGTCGCCCACATAAAATCAAAATATTCGACATTTTGAAAGATTGCATTTTTAAAAATCAATTTAAGGTCAACCACTATTCACACAGTATTACAATAACTTACACACACACACACACAGTCATACATACACACACTCATTTATCACATGTATCACACGCAGTCATACATACAAACACTCATTTATCACAAGTATCACATTCACACAATCATTCACACGCATACTCATTCGATATCACTCACATACAATTACATTTCAAAACTAACATTTAAAAAAATTTAAATATTGAATTATTTCAAATATACTCACATTCAAACACATTAATTTAAATTAATTCTTTCACAAACGATGTCATCAATACAAAAAGGATAAAACAACTTTATATCATCAACAAACAACATTACATTCATCAAAATCAATTATACATTAATCACACTAAAGAAATACCGAAAACATTTTAGTAATAACCTAAAAATTAAAAAAAAAATATGTTGTTTACTAAAAACTTTTGGAACACCCTGTTAAAATCGATCAAAACTCACATCAAATAAATTTACTTTCATCAAACTACAGTCCACTTAAAATTCAACACTAAAAATAAATTATATTCAAAATTTAATCAAAATAATAAATTTCTTACGTAAAAAATGAGACACCCTAATATACGGAATAGAAACAAGCATCAATGGAAAAATACCAAATACTCAATGGAGATAAGAGATACACACGAACGTGTGTATTCCTTATGGAAAACACACGAACATGTGGATTCCTTATGGGCAACACACAAACACGTATATTTCTTATGGAAAACGAAAATTGCTACTGAAATACACTATGTATAATTATAAACTAAATACTGCAAATTTGTATAAAATAATTGAAAAACTTACCTGATTTTATCAGAACACAACACATTATTGTTTTTAAATACTTGTTTTTACAAATTTTAACACAAATAACAAAAAAAAAACTATTCGCTCAATGAGCGAAAACAACAATTCAAAGAAATTGAAATACAATTCAACAACCGAGGCACGCCGAACGAGATGAAACGAGACAGATGTATTAAAATTCATTTCAGCACTTTTAAGTTAACCCTAGTACGCTACTGATGCGAAACGAAAAATCCCATACAAAAATGACACAAATGACAGGCTTTAAGCCTAGTACGCTGCTGATGCGAAACGAAAAATCCCATACGAAAATGACACAACGAAATCATAAACGGAAAATTTCGTTCTGCTTTTCGTTTTGCAGTACGCTTTTCGAAGAGCGAAATTCATAATTGTAGCAGATTATTTGGAGAAGTCTCCGCTCCTTTTTCGCACTGAATTAATTATACAGACTATTTATTGTGTGCGGAAAAATGACATTTGAGTTTTATTTGTGTTTTTTTTTGTTTATCATTTTCTTACTTCATCGGTTTCTCTGATTTTTTGCGTTTATGTTTGATTTTGTTTTTGGAATTAATGAATCTCTCCAAGGATATTTTCCGTTGTGTCTTCGCAAACGTTTCGTTGTCTGTTTGGAGATCACAAGAAATTTTCGTTTCGCATCAGCAGCGTACTAAGATTTAGAAATCAAACAAGTTAAATTTTTGGTCGAACACACTCTTTATGAGTATCATAGAAATTATCATGTTCATTCGTTTTATTACTCACTATCATACAAGTAGTTTAGCAGCAAGTTGAAAATTTAATAATATACCTCCTAAACGGGGCGAGATAGACCCCCTCCTTTAGTAAAAATGCTTGTTTTTGACCCCTCTACAAAAAACCGTTATCAATTCTTGGCGCCATAATTATCATACTCCCCCCATTTTGTTTTATTTTCGATTTTCTAAAAAAAAGTTTAACTGATTTTAGATTTTCTTAAAACGTCTCTTAGAGGCCATTTAGTTAAGTTTGCTTAAATATTTAAATTGCCTTCAAATGATGTTACTTAAATTCATTTATCACTGGACAGCTTGGTTAGGTAAAGGTGGGTATGAGGTAAGGACGTGGGTAGGATTGAGGATTGGGAAAGGTAGGTATTGGATAACCGTTCAGGCTCAAAGCGGAATGATTCTAACGAAGAAAAGCAAGTAGGAAACGGAAATAAATCGAGGGCTTTGGGTCATAATGGAATGAAAGGGAATGATGCTAGGAGGACTTCGGTTTTAAGGAAAGGAAGGAAACAAGGTCGCAAAGGTAAGTTAGGGATAAGGAATGATACCTGAACGGGGGAGAGGAGTGTCGCACCTTGGGACTGGCACGCTGGCGACGCTCGACTTAGCTCGCCGGTTATGGGGGGGATCTTGTCCCAAGATGTGACCAAGCCGGCAACAAAAACATAAATCGTGCCAAACAAGACATCACAAACTAGACGATTACAAATACATTAAAGGATTCTTGGCTTACCATCTTTACTTAACACCAACTTACTCATCATCTTTCGGGCTCCGCTGAAGACATGCGGATAGCCGCCCTCCCTGCCTGGAGTCCGTGGCCATGTTTGTCGGACTCCCCGAATGCAGAGACGGTCGTCGCTCTCAGATCATCTCCTTCTCCTCCAGTGTCGGTATCACCTCTTTCCACCCCCTGAAAATTTTTGTTAGTGTGCCATCAGGCTGAACTTATGCTTGATTAAAACCATGGAAGGGTTGGCGTATATAAAGACATAATTTATTATAAAAACAAGGCGAACTAACAATTGAAAGATACACTTAAAACTATAGGTATGAACTGAAGTTAGATGGAAAATTTGGAACTTAAAACTAACGGTGACTAAATTTGAAACTAAAAACTAATATTACTTATATAATTTATGAATTACTAAACCTACAAAACTTAAGACTAAAATTGCTGACTAAATATACTTAGGTATTTCAATTTTTGCGGAATATATATTTTTTTTTGTAATTTTTTTTTGTGGATTGGAGGAATCCTGTTTTTTTTTTTTTTGCTTTTGCTTTATTTGCCTTTTTTTTTGTTTGGCTACTTTTTGGTGCCTTATGGCCTGAAAGGTTTATACAAAAAAAAAACTAATTTAACGGATAAAAGAGTACAAGGATGTTGCGAAAGCAAAGCGTACCAGCGCACCCTCCGGCAACTTCGCCTTCCCGCAGGCGGTACCAAATTCTGCCACTTTCAGACAACCTTAACCGAGGACGTGTCTGAGGACCCTACCTATCTAGAGCTCTAATTAAGTCTACGTCTTCCAGACGAACCAGGATTATTAACGGTTCACCGCGACCGCGAACCTAGCCGTGGAAAGAACCAGTTGCTGTTGGTTCCAGTTACCGCTCTCCTGCTACGCGAATTCCGTATTTTTAGATTTAACCGTTTTTTTTTTGCTTTGATTTTCCTTTTTTTTGTTGGAAATTTCTCCTAATTTTTGTTCCTATTACTTAAAAATATGCCACAAATATCTTAACAATACGACTAAACGCCAAAAAAAAAATTAAAACACGAAGGACTTCACAATTATGTATGTATCTATATCGCTGGATCGGCATATATATTTTTTTTATCTCCTATACAGTTTCTCTGGATTCAGCGACGGAGGCAAAGAACAAAGACTTGGTTAAGTGTGTCCAGAAATCGAACTGTTTCGCCTGAGGAGCGTGTGAATTCCACGAATCCCTATGCGGAAAATTCAGAGAAAAGCCTTGGCGGTCACTTTTTCTTTCGTGACCGCCCGACAGCTGTTTCTATCTTTCCCCTGTGAGAATCGCACTTCAAACCGCTTTATATTCTGGCGTTCTTCTTATTTCTGGCGTCTTTAATAATATCTTCACCTTTTCTGGTTTCTTTTCTTTCTTGGGATACCTAGAATTTGATCACAATTTTTATTTGCTGTTTCTCACTTAAACTTACACCCCTATTACGGTTGTCAATTATCAATACGATATTTGATGTTTATCAACAAAATTGATGAATCGGTATTATCGTTGTCAAAAATCAAATTTTTTGATGAAGTGAACGCTTTTTGTTTAATTGTGAATGAGTCAATTGACAATTTGGGTATTATCGTAGTCAAAATTATTGCTTTTTATCAAATTTTAAGTCAATTACAAATTCGACGTTGATAAATTATTTTGCCCGAATCGCGTATATTAAAAATTAATAAAAAGAACAAAATGTCTACGATTGAACTTTTTTTTGGTGAATACGATGCTGAAGAAGAAAATACCTTGGAGCAAGCGAACATCCGAAGAAAATTACGCGATGCTTCGAACCCGCTGGATCTGGAAGAACATATGTACACATGAATGATCATTTTCTTAATCCATTTAAATTATTTGTCATGGTTTTAGATTTATACAAAACTTTAGACTTTCCAAAGAAGCCTTCCTTAATGTATTTTTGGAAATCAACGACAAATTAAAACCAATAAAAAGACAACAATCCATCCCAAACATAATTAAACTTGCAGCTGTCTTAAGATTCCTTGCACAAGGAAGTTACCAATTGAGCGTTGGAAATGACTTCAACATCGGTATGGCGCAGCCAACGGTATCGGTTGTTTTGAAAGAAGTTTTAGTTGTTTTAGAAAGGAATATTTGTCCTAAATGGATAAAATTCAACTATTCCCAAGAAGAAGAACGTCGGGCGAAAATATATTTCTATGAAAAGAGCGGTATTCCAAATGTTGTTGGTGCTATCGATGGGACACATATAAAAATTATTGGACCGAATAAAAATCTTAGACATGTTTACTATAACAGAAAGGGATTTTATAGCCTCAATGCTATGCTTGTAAGTTATTCTTTCATGTATGTATGTTAATAACTACATAACTTTGAGATTTGATTTTTAGATGTGTGATCACTTAATGTGCATTAAGTATATTGATGCAAAAAATCCAGGGTCATCACACGATGCCAATATATGGAACATGTCGCGTTTGAAAGCGAAACTAGAGGAAAACTACCGTAGTGGTCGAACCGACTTCCGGATTCTTGGTAAAAATAATAATTCCAATCAATTTTCATTTAAGTACATTTGACTTTTTTTTATATAGGTGACGGAGGGTATCCGTTATCGCCGTATTTACTGACTCCATACCGCAATGCTGATGAAAACACTGTAAGAGCAACCTTTAATAGAAATCATGTACAAGGCCGCAATATTATTGAACGAACAATTGGCTTATTGAAAAGCAGATTTAGGTGCACACTGCAAGCGAGAATTACATTACATCCCCGAAAAAGCAACGCAAATAATTAATGTATGTGCAGCTCTTCACAATATTTGCATCAAGTATAGAGTGGAAAGCCCTGAAATTTTAAACGAAGAACCCACTAGCACTGTCGAAAGTTTTGACATTGATTTAGATCACGCCGACACGTCATTCAATGAAGGAAACCGAATAAGGGACTCTATTGCAAGATTCATGTAAAAAAAAGTTAATAAAAAACATTTTTTATATACATACACACATATGTATACATGCATATGTATTGTATATTTAACTATTTTATTTTTTAATAAATAATTTAAAAGAACATAAGAATTCATAAATAGGTACATTAATACCTATACATAGGTATACCTACGTCCTACATACATAATAATATTAAAAATTAAAAATCAAATTTAGAGATTGTTTTCAAATTCTTGGCAGTTTCTCTTGTCCTACCTCAAGAATTGTTCATTTTCTTTTCCTATCATTTTCTTTGTTCGTTAAGTATTTTTTCTTGAATTCAAATTTTTCTTTTGCAAGATTTAACTTTTCTTTTTTAATTTTAAGTATTTCACTTTTTTTTTCTTTTTTTAACTGATAACACTTCTTTGAAAAGTATTCTATTCCTTCCATATTCTTCTGGATTTTGGAAATATTCTCTTTCAACTCATTGATTGATTCCACCATGGAACAGTAAAACGTGTCTTGCGTCGAAGTTTGTTTTTCTAAAAGTTCCAGGCGGTGGACATCGTTTTTTTCTTTTAGAGTCTTCCGCGTTGGAACTTTTTGCTGTACCATAGATTCTTGTGGTAATTCCATTTCATCTTCTGCACTCGAAATTGTCCGTTCTAATCCAAATTCGGTTCCTGGTGGATCGATACAGGAGTCCAAGTGCATTAATGCACTGATTGCTTCCTCCGTATCTGTAAGTCGGTGTAATTTGTTGGGACCACCACCAGTTGCAACAATTTCTATCTTGTTCTGGGTCCTCTTCTTTTTCGTCTTACATTTGAGGTCGGCCCATACCTACATATGTACATATGTTATGAAAATTTTATAAATAAAGTACATTATTAATAATTACTGAAAAAGTTATTACTCACCCTTTGCCACTTTACTGAATCGCGTTCTGGTGATCCCAAACTATTAAGTTCAATAGAAATATCCGTCCACTTTTTATTCATAAGTGGCTTGGTCCAAATGCCCTTAGCGAAGTCTGGGCTTCCTTCCATTATCTCCACTAATCTGGAAAGCTGGTTTTTGTTGCTCACAATTTTACTCCTATGTTTAGAAAATAGTTGTAGATAATAACCAATATATATTAAGTGCAGATAACTTACATTTTGTATCCAAATGAAGAGAAAATATTTTGAAAAAAAAATAATGCTGGCAGACAATAATTTATTTTAATCTAAAATGTCAAACGAAATACACTATTCACAATACTTTTTTTTTGCTGTTCACAGTGGATCAAAAATTTATCAATTGTTGTTCATAATACCAAATATTCAATTGATTGACAAAACCTATCAATGATCAAATAATTGATCTTTGACAACCGTAATAGGGGTGTTATTATTTCTTCCGAAATCAAGTTTCTTTATACTTTTTTTTAACGTTTCTCACACAAAATCTCTGTCTCCTTTTCTTTTTTTTTCAAATCTTTAGTTGACGTCAATCCCGCTTCCTCGTCGATAGCCACCAATACATCCACCCATCCACCGCTTGTTCAAAACCGCTACCACAACTAACTTGCTACTTGCACCCATACGTCTAAATCCTTTTATACGTATATAACTTAATCTTGCATTACATAAAAATCTCTCTCAATTGTTTCCTCTCCTCCCCGCTACCATCTAACTACAATTTCATGGCAATTCCACCATACCGACGTGGCAGCACCCCCTTACGACGGGAATTGACAACTGGATTGGAACTTCTTTGGAACACTCTTTTCCACTGGAAAGTAAGTAACCAGAATATAATTTCCTCGCTCTAACCTTATACCATTGTATATAAATTCCATAGTAGTCCCATGGCGAGGAACGAACGACGCGACGTCTACAGAGCCGATTCTGAAGCAAGAAAAAAATTGAGAGTGGAGAGATTGGAGAGTTGAGAAAGAGCAGATAATCAAAGATAGAGGAATAAATAATAAGGTTAAAGAAAGAAAAGAAGAACGAGAAGAATGTATAGGATATTTAGGAAGGTTGAAGTGGAACAACAATTTATCGATTTTGCACATTATTTTGTATGGCATTTCTATAAAAGGGGAAGGTTTCAAAAGGAATGAAAATAAATGAGGTATTATTTCATTCATCGCAGAAAAGTATAAAATCGCCACTATGCCATTAGAGGAAAATAGGGTGCTTTTAGTTTGTCGGTAAATTTGAAGTAGGTATGGCAAATATATTCCAAATAAATAGGTACATATGCACGTAGGAGGTATAAACAAATATATTGACAAGGTGTTTTATTATTAAATGCCTCATTCATTCATTTGTATCAACAGTTTTTAAAAAATAGAAAAAAAAAATAGAGAAGTTTGGTTTGTAAAATTAAAAACCAATTGAAATAGGTAGGTACCTACCTACCCGTAAAGAAAATATTTTTTTTTTTTCCAAAAAGTAAAACAAATGGGAATTTGTTCCATTCAAATAGGTACCCGTAAAAACAATTTTTCAAGAAAATTATTTTTATTCGGAAAAAATATTTTTTTGTGTAAGTAGGTATAGTCAATTTCCATAAAAATTAAAAAAATCAAAATTTAGTTTGCAAATTTTGAAAACCGACCGAAATACACGTGAAGAAAGTCTTTCGAAAAAATTAAATTTTTTTCTTCGGAAAAAAATGTTTTTTTTAAGTTACAAAATTTTGTAAAAACTTAAAAAATTCAAAATATAGTTTGCAAATTTTGAAAACAGACTGAAATACACGGGAAAAAAGTCTTTCGAAAAAATTTAATTTTTTTCTTCGGAAAAAATTGTTTTATGTATGAAAACGATTTTTCGAGCACTAAAGAAGAACATTTTATATATCAATTTCAAAGACTAATTGATATACACATTAAAAAAAAATTCAAAAAAGAACAAACAATTTGTTTTTTTTCATGTATCCAAAAAGTTTGTTTTTTTTTGAAAATTTTGATATGTAATTGAAGAAAAAAAAATCACGTTTTTCAAAGTATTTTGTAAAAAATGCCATAACATGCATCTAACTAATTTTTTTGTTTTTTTTTGTTTTTGTTTTTATATACATATACAGTCAAACTTCGAATTGTTTTAATTTTGATAATCAATTTGGATAACTCGAAGTCTTGATAAGTCGAACTTTTATTGTGGATAATAGTAGTTCGAGTTCTCGAAGTTTGACTTATATAATAATATAATATGATAATGAAATGAAATAATATATTGAAATAATTTAATATAATACAAAATAATATTGAAATAACTTAAAACCTAAACCCAAAATCCAGAAACCTAAACCCAAACCTAAACCTAAACCTATAAACCTCAACTTAAACCTAATCCTCAACCTAATCCTAATCCTAATCCTCAACCTATTCCTAAACCTAAAAACATAAACCTAATCCTAATACAATACCTACCTATAAATATAAAAAAAAAACCAACAACAATCCATACCTACCTGGATCTTCCTATAGGAAAAAGCATAATAAATGCAAAATATAGCAACGTTGTATTTAACCCACATATTGTGAAATTTAACAACGTTGCTTTGCTAGGTATATCGAATTTGAATCAAATTCAAAATTTTTAAATATTTTGCTTCTATTAAGCCTATACACATACCTATACTTGTACCTATATGCATACATATAGCCATACTCTATAACAAGAAACCGTCTCTCATCGCCCATTGGACAAAAAAATTTACTTCCCCATATTTTGCTTTTTGCCTCGTCAAAAACATCTGATTCAACCATCTCCCTTAGCCTCATTATTGTTGTCAGAATAATTTTAATATAATCCTCTCGTTCTTACTACTAGTCTTTATTTCTATTTTACTTATCTTCTTCCCGCCTTTTTATCTCTCCAAAGTCAGATTGTGGCGATTGCAGCGCCTTCCATGAGCCGATTCCGAACTACTTTTTTCTGTTCCATGAGATTACTAATGTGTTTATATACAAAGCTTATACCTAATGGCCGCGTTCAGGTTTCACTAGGATAGCCTATCTAAGATACTCGAGTATCCAGTATGTTTCTGAACGCAAATCAGCTGTTGTTGCCGTTTCTCATAAGATAAGTATCCCAGAATTTTTAGGATAGCTTGAGATTAATTTTTCGGCAACAGCTGCTTTGACATCAGCTGTGATTTTACAAGGGATTACAACAACACAAAGCTATCCAGATCGCTTTGGATACAAACATGAACGCGGCCAATCTCTACTTGAACTCCTCTCCATTCATTTCCATTTTCCATCCATATTTCATTGACAAGAATATATCTACCACACAAACACAACCAATCAATGAATATGTCGGCGTGATTGCAGGTAAGTTTTAATATTGGTTTTAATTTACTTTTTCTTTTCAGATTCACGATTAATATTGCAAAGTACACGCAAAATAGATTTAGCATAATGTAGAATAGACATAGTTTTGAAATTCCTTTCATTTGTTTCCAAATTCTTTTCAGGGTTATTCGCCATTCGCTACCACAAGGAGCAAGGAGGATTTTTGCAGCGCTATAAATGAACCAGGTAGGTATTTATTTTTATGGATATTTTTGGTAGGATTCTTTTTTTTAACTTTATTGTTATTTAATTCTTCGAGGTGATCGCAACAAATTGTTTTCCCATTGATACTTAACTAAACAACGATTGTGTCAGATATTCTGCGAATTGCATATTTTTAGGCTGTTTTTGAAATCTTCGAAAAAAAAATTCAAACAAAAACAAGCTCATTGGCAAATAAGAGAGAAAGAGAAGCGACTGGAGGTATGTAGTTCAAAGCAAAAGAAATGAAAGCCGACTCCATTTTGTTTTATGACGTGTTTTTATTTTCACAAATTTCTTTGGTTTTTTTCAGCCGTTTGAAAAAAATAATATACCTTTTTTATAATTATTATTCATACCTACTGTTGAGTTCTGCGAAACGAAAAAATAAAAGATTGAGACGGATTAACTTAAAGACTTTATTTTAATAAAAACTAGTATGAAAAATGGCATCTATCGCCGACAATGAAAAAGTAGGAAGTGAAGGTAAGTAGAAAAGGTAAACGTCAAATCGTTCTCATAATTGGGGATGGTATAATAGCAGTGGTTGTGAAATGGACGTTTTCAGCTTGAGATTTATTATATCAAACACCTACTTTAATTAGAACACAAAACTGAAAATTCTACCTACATACATACAGAATATTATGTATATACATATGTCCCTCATAAATACACAAAAACAATTCTTCAGAGATGTCATAATATATTTAAAATGGCTTTAAGTTACTTCTAATCGCCGTGATTGGCGTTTAAGTTATTAGGCCATTAAGTAAAGGTGCTTAAGGCTGTGTCCGAATTGCGTTAAAATTTTCTACCACTGGTTAAATTTTGACGTTTGGTTAAAATGGGATAATTTTTTTATTTTTGCTGGCCGAACTGGATTAAAATAGGATTTGTTAAATGGGATTTTCAGTTAAAATTCCCACAAGATTAAAGAAATTTCCCTAACCACAAATGTGTTTTATTATTCCAGAAAAACAATATTTTATACAAAATCCAGCTTCGACGTGAATAAAGTACAAATTTCTTAATTTGATTTGATTTGATATCCCCAAACATTACGGAAAAAATCCGATTGTGATTATGCAGTCTACGAACACTAGTTCAAAGCTGTCAACAAACTAAAAAAAAATTAAAACAAAACAACCAATTGCCATCAATTTTGCAATATTTGAGGAAGTATTTTACAATTCTTTTATATTTTATAAAATATCAGCGTATTATTACGAGGACTGCAATAACACAGCAACGACTATGCGAGGTATGAGTACATGCACATGAAAATTCAAAATTCATAACATTGATTATTTCTGCAGAATATTAGCTATTGTCCATTGTTGCACTTGCAAAAATAATTTCAAATTCAATTTTATGTCTTTCTTGAGAAACGTCAAAATTTAACCACAAGTGTCAAATTTTAACCTGCTCTGGAGATGCGTAATTTTTAACCCATTTTATTCACCACGCTAGTGTCAAAATTTTACCAAACGTCAAGTTTTAACCAACATTTTAATGCAATTCGGACACGGTCTAATGTGAAAATTTATTATAGATACAGATTTCGCACTTAAGAGCTATTTAGATGTATTTTAAAATTAAGATGGCTTTAAAATTTCTTTATAGATACGGCTTATAATAATTATAAAAAAGTTGAATAAAGTTCTTTTACTTTGAAATAAATTTAAAGTGTAAAGCTAAGTACAGACGATTGTCAGATCTGTTGCTGACAATTGCTGAGCCATCGGTTGTAGTCGTAAGTTTTTTTTTGCACGATGAATAGACAGGAAAAAAAATTTAAAAAAAATGAAAAGCAAATTATTTAATTATTAATATATCGCTAACTTCATGAGATCTTTTCTTTAATAATTATATATAGAGTCTGCCTAAATACCCGATAGCGCGTATGCGAAATTAAGTGCTTTTCACTTTTGTTTTTTTTTGCTTGCTTACATAAATACGGTGCTAGCACCCAGCATTACGGCGTAATAAACAGTGTGGTATGGGTATGGTATGGGGGCACACTACAAGATTTGGGGTAGGTGCGAGGTTGGGTATATGCAGTTTCATTTGCATTTAAAAAATCTGGATTTAAATCCAACTTCGCACCTACCCCAAATCCTATAGTTTCGTGTACGCGAAATCATTTTCGCATAAGCGCTGTCGGGTCTTTGGACAGATTTTTATATATAACTGATGTAGCAATTGTAAGTTAACATATTTATTAATCAGCTTTTTAATAAAAGGATGCTCCAAAGCTTTCTCAGCTGAAATACGTTTGTACAGTTTTATTTTCAACAATTTGTATAACAAGTCGTAAGCTCCCAACGGAAAGTTTGCTCCAATGGCTAAGTGTCTAAAGACGTCCCAAAGCAAAGGCAGTTTTACGAATTGCTTTGTATCCGAAAATAGTTACCATTTCAGCCAGTTCAACATAATCATCGGGTGCTTTGAAGAATAAATAAACAGAAGAGAGTAGAATAACTCCTACTGCCCAAATATCAACAGCAGTAGATTGATCGGGGTATTTCAATAATATTCCGGCGATCGGTAGCAGGTGTTCCAGCACGAGATGCATGAACTTCCTTTTTTCTCAAACAGATATTACAGATCTGCGATTTTCCATAGAAAAAAAATTTGCATTCAATTTAAGATTTGTATTGTATTGCGGTGTTAGGTTTCACCTAATGGCGGTGGTGCAGTAACGTTTTCTGCTTTATGCGGTCCGGCATTGTTGTTATGTCTCTGTTTCAAACGGTCTGTAAGGCTTATGCCAAGAAGTACTGATTTAACTTGCCTACTAAGAGGTGATTGTAGCTGCCGCTCGAAGTTTAAGTCTTTTGTTGGTGTTGTGATGACGTTGAGTTGTCTCAGAGGCATTTTTAAATGGTGTAGTCGGAGATTCTGCTTACTGGGAACTACGAAAGCGCTTTGCACTGCTTGATTGAACAGGGGTTGCAGTCCTATCATCATCCAAATCAAATTCTTACCTTAACTGGGGCATTATTTCTCATTGGTTCCGGAGCGATTTCTTGGGCTAGTCCAAAATCAACTAAAAGGAATTGGCGAGAATTTCGATTGTATAAAGTTTCTGGGT
Organism: Epistrophe grossulariae; assembly: GCA_929447395.1. NCBI lineage: Eukaryota > Metazoa > Arthropoda > Insecta > Diptera > Syrphidae > Epistrophe > Epistrophe grossulariae. The sequence continues at coordinate 78,777,139 of OV839567.1, forward strand.
TTATGACATTCAATTTGTGTACTCGACGGAGAGCAATTAAAATATTTTGTATAAAGCACTGAATTTCATTAAATTGCATTAACCCGTAGTAATTGTGAAACCTATAATGTTCTAAGTATGCCATCACAAATGCAACCAATTCATTGTGCCGCAATGTGCAATAGATTCCAACAACATTTTCTTTTCCACCAATCTCAGTCATGCACTTTAACTCTTTGATAATTCGATCTGGATGACTTGTCGGCACATGGTGCTTAATAGCTTCCTTTCTACGGTATTTGTGCTGTTGGTCATTATCCTTTTTTAATGTAGCAAGAAGCACTGTACTGAGGGCCAGTTGAACAATAGTGGTTCAGCCTAGGTTCAAGATTTTAACTCACCGATTTCGGCAGATTAACTAAGGTTCAACGCTGGTTCAAGTATGTAATTGGTTATTATCACACATTTGAACAGTAAACCACTGTTGAAACTCAATTAATCTGCTGAAATCGGTGGATAAAAATTGCTGAACCACGGTTTAAATATTTGTACAACTGGCCCTGAATGTCCCATTTCTAATTCGACCAAGAAAATTAAAAATGTTCGGGCATCTTTGTCCTTAGGTATAACATATTCTTGACTTTTTGTTGTGCCTACCGCTATTGAAGTAATCAAAGAAGATCGAGGGCCCCTTTTCTATATAATATTATTTATGTCGAACTCCTTTCAACAAAAGAATCGAATTTTTTTCTAAAAAGAATCGAATTTTTTCTGTCGTTGAAAGGAATACGAAAAGACGAAAAGAATCGATTTTTTTTTGCGATTGTGTGTGTGGCACCTGACAGCAGCAAATTTTGAAGTAAAATGTCCAGAAAATATTCAATTTGGAAATTATTATTATTATTAATTGAAAAACAACCACAAATATTTACTATAAAATTCACCGAAAATTCGTTGCAACCAAAAACACAAATTTGTTTTCATAAAAAGAAATTGTTTTCTTAAAACACTGCGGCATTGAATTTGACATTTTTAAAAATTTCAAATCTTGCAAGTGTGTGTGCAAATCGGTGTAAAATCTTTCTTGAATCTTGCAAAATTAATCATTTTTCCGGTGCAGAAAAAAAACTGGATTTTTTTCGTAGTTTTTAGAGGTTTTTTTAATCCATCGTCATCGTAGCCATCCTTTGATGGAATTTGACAATTGATAGCTTGACAGATAGGTAATACCCTATGCTTTGAGGCATTGACAATATTTCGATCCAAATCTCAACATCTAAAAAAGCATTTTTCCGAAGCAGCAACAAAATTCTAAATTTTTCGGACTGCAATAAAAAAGCAAACAAGGGAAATAAATTTTATATTATCTTTGCAAAAATCCAAAATTTAATTTTTAAAATGTAAATTGTATTGAACAAAATTTTTTTTATTAATTTATAGAATCATTGGGAAGTAGCATAAAAGTATGTGAGAAAAACGCAATTAATTCAAAATTAAATGGAAACACAAATTAAAAAAAAAATTTGCATGCACGTGTACTTGACCCTTTTAAGGAAACCTATGGATCTGGGGCCTATTTCACCAAACACTTTCCACTTTTCACTTTGCAACTTTGCAAAAAAAATTTCCTGCAAAATAAAGGCTTAACTACATAAGCCAAAAAAGTGAAAAAGTAAAAAAGTGAAAATTTTCAAACTCATTTTAGGATAGTGTTTCTGACTGGAAAACTTATAAAAATGATGCAGAAAGCTTAAATTTTGGTTTAAAAACAAATTTGTGTATTCTTTTTCACAAAACAACGGCGCTAGCGGTAAAAAAAATATTTTTACTTTTGTACTTCAGTACTTTTTGGCTTATGTAGTTAAGCCTTAAAAGTGCAATGTGCTTCACAAAATTTGCAAAGTGCAAAGACTTTGCAAAGAGGAAAACTTTTCAATTCAATAATTTCCTCTTTGCAAATTTGCGTTTGGTGAAACAAAATTTGCAAAGTAACATAAAAGAATATATTATATGTATGTGAAAAAGGTAATTATTTTAAAATTTAATGGAAACACAAATTTAATAAAAAAAAGTATTTTCATGCACGTGTACCTACTTGACCCTAGGAAATATGTTGTGGGTAGAGTACATTTTGTAGTAAATTTTTTATTTAATAAAATAGTAAGAAAGGATTGATTTGGTTGGTTATAACTTCTGTTTTATTAATCGAATCTATAAGATTAAGGTCTTAAGCCTCAACTACATAAGCCAAAAAAGTGAAAAAGTGCAAAAGTGAAAATTTTTAAATTGATTTTGTGATAGTTTTTCTGACTAGAAAACTTATAAAAATGATGCAGAAAGCTTAAATTTTGGTTTAAAAACAAATTTGTGTATTCTTTTTCACAAAACAACGGCGCTAGCGGTAAAAAAATATTTTTACTTTTGTACTTCAGTACTTTTTGGCTTATGTAGTTAAGCCTTTAAAATAAAGGTAAAATGTCAGGCTAACTTCTTGAGTCAAAAATCATTGAGATCACATAAAAATGTGTGTGAAAAAAGTGAATGTCTTCGTTGTTTATTTATAAAAAATTCAAACTGAATGAAAAAGAAATCGGTTTCACTAGCATGGGCAACAAAATTGAAATCAAAGTTGGTTTGTAGAAAAGAGTTGATTTGGCTGGTTTTTGATTGATTAAAAATCGGATCTTTTTTTAATTTTTATAAAATGTTTTTTCCGAACAATATTTTCATTTATATAATTTTTATAAAACATTCAAACTGAATGAAAAAAAAAATCGGTTTCACTAGCATGGGCAACAATTTTTTTGACATTCCTCTTCACATACACAGTAGTGTGTGTTAAACCAAGCTACTTTAAAAAGAAACTACAGAAAATTTCTACGATTTTGTTTCTTCGGGTCAAAGGTACAAGAGAATTTTTAGGAAATTGAAAAAAAACTTCAAAAAAATCTCTGGCAACTTGTTTCCTCGTGTGAAAGGGGACATAAAAAACATCACTTCACATTAATTTATGTGGAATTTGAGACACAATCAGCCCGTGAAATGAAAAGATTATTAACTCCATATTATAGGTGTTTTTACACAATTAAACACAGCACCGCATGTTGTTTTATATTTTTTCAATAAAGTATTGCAAGTTTTCACTTTTCTCACTTTTATTTCATGTTTTTATTTAGTTTAATTATCTTTTTTCACTGTTTTAACGATTGAAAATCTCGAAACACTTTCCTTTAGATTCTGAAGTTCTCCTATACGTCAATGTGACACAAGCAACAAAAAAAAACCTTGTTGGGGGGAAAACAAACACTTTTTCAAAGGGTCGACTATAGTTTGAACATTGCCATTTGTCGTTGTATATGTAAGTTTATTTGTTTGGATTGCATTGTTTTCTCCCCAAATAGAACTGTCAAATTAGAAAGAGATAGTTTTGAGAAAAGCCCAATTGAGCTTTTCCACCAGCCGTCAGTTTCAAACAAGCAAAAAAAAATAGGAAACAGCTGGTCTGAACTTGGAGTAAGGTAAACAAACAACAAATATTTTTACAATATAATGCTTGTTTGTTTTCCAATAAAACGTATAAAACGATGTTACAACCCCAATTTAACAAAAAATCAATTTCAATAACTTATTAAGCTTATTTATATAAAAATCACAGAAAATATTATAAAATCCACATTGCACTGAAAAGAGCATTTGTTTACATTTCTCCAAGTTCGATTTCACATGAATTGTTTTTGTTGTTTTGAACTGTCAAAATTAGAAGGAGAAAAGACAAAGACAGTTTTTGGAAAAGCCCAATTGGCAAAATGACAGATAGGTACCTTTCTGTTTTTTTTTTTATTAATTTGGTGCTTCACTCACATAGTCTCCTTTCACACTCAGTATCCAGCAACTTTCAGTTTTTAGGAGAGAAGGGCACCAAGTAAGAGGAATAAACGGTCTACAATTAGTGGGAATTGGAAATTAAAAGAAAACGTCAAAAAATCTCCAGCAACTTGTTTCCTTGTGTGAAAGGGGACATACACTGTACATGTGATATACACCTCTTCCTTATACTACGTTTTCATTGGGCCAAATGCACTGATCTCTATAATACACTGGATAGTGAATAGCCTATAGTGTATAACAGTTTTTATGAGGCAAGTTTTTTAAAGGGTACCGGACACGACCTCATATCTCGCTCTCTACAAACGAAGAAAGAGATTGAAGATATTTGCGGAAATTGAGCATTTATTTGATATCAGTTGATGTCAACAAGCATATGCGGCTGTAAATATTGAAAACAATATAAGAAAATGCAGGTCCAGTAGCGTCCATTCCGCTGGCGCCGCTGTTATACTGTTATATAAGGGTACCGGCCACAACTATATTTTTGCCTCAAAAATTTTTTATGAATACACTATCCAGTGTATATAGAGATCAGTGGCCAAATGAGGTAATTTTGTTGAAAATTTCCAAATTCGATTTCAAACTATCTCATTTCCCATACAAATTCACATTTCGAAATGAGGTAATTTCAACCAAATTTGCACGAAATTAGGTTGGAAATTACGTAAAACCTTATGAACACACCCAAGTGGAATGCATCCGCAGTGGAAACCCAGTAGAAACATTGAAAATAGGCGTGTTTTTTTGAAAGTCCGGGGGTTATTGGACGAAAAAAACGACGGCGGGGCTTAACAATCACCATGTTAAATACAACAACAACTAATCCTCCTGCGGGATTAGCTTAAGCGTACAGAACTCTCGGTGCTAAACTCTTGGACAAGCTAAAAACTGTGCTACCAAATACAACTTTGGTTAAGTTATCGATAAATTGTATAGAAACGTCAAAACCGACGTTAATCAATTTTCGTTTTACAATTTACATAAAAAATAAAAATGTCTGAACACAAAGATGGCGATTCGAAAGGTAAGTTATACCTTTTTATTTGTAAAATATAAAAAATATTCTTGCTGATAAGCTAAATTTGTGTGCTCTTTGTGTAGTGTGTGCTGATGGAAGTATGCAACTACGATCTCTGCAGGACTTTAAACTCATCACCACCATTGAGGTCCCTAACGAGCAATTTGTCTCGGCTGCTTATTGTAAGACACTGGACAGACTATGTGGATGCACTAGAGTGGTTCTATTATTTTCTATTCGCTGCACTATACCGATAATGAATCTGGCGATGAAACGGTAGATGATGAAAACGCAACGTTTGTGGAAATTCGGATTTCTCACAGGGAAGTGGAGGTGCTGGCGATGGAGATTTGTCTGAAACGGATGGCCGAAATGGCTCTCGAGCATCGGGATGCAGTCGTAAACAGCAAAGCGAAGCTCCATCAACAGGTACAACACCAGGTCCTAGTACAAGTGAAAATCAATCATCGAATTCAATTGCACACAAAATTGATTTATCCCTTGAAGACTTGCGCACCTTATGCGATTTAAGGCAGTTTGATGAAGAGTCTGTCTAAAGACCCGACAGCGTACGCGAAATTAAGTGCTTCTCACTTCTATGCTTTTTTTGCTTGCTTACATAAATACAGTGATAGAATCCAGCATTACGGCGTACAAGCAACCCACCTGCTTGGGCATGTCACTATAGGATTTGGGGTAGGTGCTTGCTTCATTGGGATGATTGAAACGGTTCTGAGTTCTTACTTAGGTCCTCTTACGTTGTTTAAAATTCATTTTCAATTCTATCAAAAATTAAATTTCTATCTAAAAGTAATTCTGCCATGATTTTTGGAAAATTGAACAACGGCGGAATTACTTTTAGACAGAAATTTTTTTTAATTTTTGATAGAATTGAAAATAGATTTTGTGTAACGTAAGAGGACCTAAGTAAGAACTCAAAACCGTTTCAATCATCCCAATGAAGCAAGTAGTTTTGTAGTTACAGCATTTTTTATGTAACCGTCAAACAAATTTCGTATGATTTTCTATTGAAATTCTTGTAAGAGCTACATAAAAAATGCTGTTATTTCAAAACTATTTGCTTCATTGGAATGATTAAAACGGTTTTGAGTTCTTATTTAGGTCCTCTTACGTTATACATAATTCATCTTCAATTCAATAAAAAATTTAAAAAAATTTCTATCTAAAAGTAATTCTGCCATGATTTTTGAAAATTGAACAACGGCGGAATTACTTTTAGATAGAATTTTTTTTAAATTTTTGATAGAATTGAAAATGGATTTTGTGTAACGTAAGAGGACCTAAATAAGAACTCAAAACCGTTTCAATCATCCCAATGAAGCAAGTAGTTTTGTAGTTACAGCATTTTTTATGTAACCGTCAAACAAATTTCGTATGATTTTCTATTGAAATTCTTGTAAGAGCTACATAAAAAATGCTGTTTTTTCAAAACTATTTGCTTCATTGGAATGATTAAAACGGTTTTGAGTTCTTATTTAGGTCCTCTTACGTTATACATAATCCATTTTCAATTCTATCAAAAATTTAAGAAAATTTCTATCTAAAAGTAATTCCGCCGTTGTTCAATTTTCAAAAATCATGGCAGAATTACTTTTAGATAGAAATTTTTTTAAATTTTTGATAGAATTGAAAATGAATTTTAAATAATGTAAGAGGACCTAAGTAAGAACTCTAAGCCGTTTCAATCATCCCAATGAAGCAAGCACCTACCCCAAATCATTTTCGCGTACGCGCTGTCGGGTAGGTATTTAGACAGACTTTTCATCAAACTGCGTTAAATCGCATAAGGTGCGTTTTCTGAAGATTTCAAACTCTTTGTGCTCTTGCAAACCGAGGAAAAAAAAACTAATAAGAATCTACATGCTTCGCATTGAACTTCTTAGGACCACCAGTTATTTTTTTTAGATAAAAAATGATTTTATTTTCTTATAAACATAACGTTAAGACATATATTTATGATTTCGTTTTTAGAAATAAATACATTAAATGCAAGGTTGTGTATTATATTTTTTTTTTTACATAAATTATAACTTTTTAAGTGCACTTAATTTCGATATATCTTCTTTCGCTTGCCTTTATATTTAGAACCATCAGTAGGTATTATTGATTTTTTAAATATACCTTACAATTTCGAAGCTATTTTTTTCTATATGAAATTTCTTTGATGGACCATTAGCCATATCTAATAAAGTTTGAGCTGGTTTGAAAGGTGCATTATATAAATCAGAATATGATTGCATTTTGTTGACTAATTTTGATGCTGAATATTGATCAACCTAACGGAATGGACCACCGGTGAATGGTGGGAATCCCAAACCAAATACAGCACCGATATCACCTTCCAATGGGCTATCGAGAATTTCCTCTCCCAAACAGAGAACAGCTTCGTAGATAAATCGAGAAACCATACGCAATTCTATATCTTCAACACTGCTATTGTTTGATGATTTCGAGAGCTTCCTGATTGACCTCTCGACCGTCCTTAGATTTTCATTCGTACAAAAATCACACCTTTCCAGATTTACGACCCATTAATCCAGCTTTAACAAGATCTTGCCTCCACTGAAGCGTTCACCAAAAAGAAATTTAGTAAATGAAGTAGGATAATTTCTATGTTGTCAGAGTGTATACCTTTTATAAATCTACTGCGATATGGGATCCTACATCAATACTAACTTCTTCAGTTAAAGTTGCAGCTCCTACGGGGAATCCAAAAGTTTTGCTCATTTTATCCAAGTCCTTTGGACAACACCTTCTTGTAGAAGCCTAAATTTTTGTTACTCAACATTTTTTTTGTACTACTTTTAGACTTTCGAATACACGGCAAAGATAATTAAATTAATTTCGAGTTATTCTTAATAAAATAACCAATTTTCTGGTCAAAATTATTTAAGGAAATATTTTTTTTAAATTCAAATTCTTCTGTCACTGTCAATCTGTCAGCTGATTTCGAAATGTCACTGCACATTACACGGTGCTGCCAAGTTTTTCATTAAGCCCCGCCGTCGTTTTTTTCGTCCAATAACCCCCGGGGTTGCAAAAAAACACGCCTAATGTCAAAACAGAAAGAGAACACAAAAAAAAGAACCTATTAACTGCCAAATCAAATTCAAAATGAAGTTATCTGTCAAACGAAATTAGCAAATTTGCAATGAAAACACCTTTTCTGTAATTTACGAAATTAGCTCATTTCGGCTCCAATGAAAACGTAGTATTAACTTCTTATTCTAAGATCTGCTTCCCGCCTTTTTATTTCGCCAATATCAGATTGTGGCGGTTGTAGCGCCGTTCGAGAGCCGATACTGAACTAATTGTTTCTGTTCCATGATGGCCAGTTGTACAATAGTGGTTCAGCCTCGGTTCAAGATTTTAACTCACCAATTTCGGCGGAATAACTAATACTACGTTTTCATTGGGCCAAATGAGGTAATTTCGTTGAAAATTTCCAAATTATCTCATTTCACATACAAATTCAAATTTTGAAATGAGGTAATTTCACTCAAATTTACACGAAATTTGGTTGGAAATTACGTAAAAACCTTATGAACACACCCAGTGGAATGGAACACACAGTGGAATGCATCCTCAGTGGAAACCCAGTGGAAACATTGAAAATGTCAAAATTTGATGTATAAGAAACAGAAACAGAAAGAGAATACAAGAAAAAGAAGCAATTAACTAACAAATCAAATTGAAAATAAAAATACTAGGGGTATTCCCGATCCGATGCAACTGGTCTTGTATCATTGCAAAAATGCAAAAGTGTAAAATTGCTATACCCTAACCCCATTGTAAAAAAAAACTTTGCACTTTTGCGATGATGCAAGACTAGTTTGCATCGGATCGGGAATACCCCTACTAGTTCTACGCTGGTTCATGTAATTGGTTATTATCAAGCACTTGAACAGTAAACCATTGTTGAAACTCAATTCATCTGCCGAAAACGGTGAGAAACCGCCTATTATTCACTCGATACATCCAGATTAAAACTTAAATCCAGATGTAAATCATACAAATTCAATGTAAATACATCCAGATTTAAAAAAAAATTGCTGAACCACGGTTTAAATATTTGTACAACTGGCGCTGAGAGTACTTTATACCCATATTATTCACTCGATACATCCAGATTAAAACTTTAACCCAGATGTTAAGTATACAAATTCAATGTAAATACATCCGGATTTAAATTTCAATCTTGGGCCTATTTCACGGAAAAAACATCACATACATTGTATGAATGTATGTACCAAAGTAGTCGCCAAATTTGGCTCATTCTCAATTTTGAATTTTTAGAAAAACTATGCTTCAACTTAGAAAACCCATAATTTAAAAAAAAATTAAAATTTACGCCCACTCATATGGGGCCTTTTTTACGTCACATACATTTCTGTAATGTATGTGATGTATGTTCTGTGAAATAGGCCCCTGGATGTATCGAGTGAATAATATGGGCGATACTGTTTATATAAAAAGGTGAATGGCCGCGTTCAGGTTTCACTAGGATAGCCTATCTAAGATACTAGAGTATCCAGTATGTTTCTGAACGCAAATCAGCTGTTGTTGCCGTTTCTCATAGATAGATAAGTATCCCAGAATTTTTAGGATAGCTTGAGATTAATTTTTCGGCAACAGCTGCTTTGACATCAGCTGTGATTTTACAAGGGATTACAACAACACAAAGCTATCCAGATCGCTTTGGATACAAACATGAACGCGGCCAATGTAAATCCACCATAAATCCACCAATATCCGGACAGGTTTGGATAGTTTCTTGAACGCGACCAATACAACACCAAAGTTATCCAGCTCGAAAATTCAACTTTATAGAACTCGATCTTTCAAACCTTTAAAATTATAAACCATATACTGTGTACAGCAAGTGTGTTTGAATTTATGAAAACTGAAAAAATATTCAGGGATTTTGTAAATAAAATAAAACAAAGAAGATAAAATAAAATAATTACCATCCAAACCGTTGCAATGAATAAAATATTATATGATAATGGTAAATTTAATAATTTTGAAAAAATTGGAGAGGGTACATACGGAATTGTTTACAAAGCGAGAGATACAAAAACATTTAAGGATGTTGCACTTAAAAAAATACGCTTAGAAAGGTAAACTCGCTTAAATTGAATATAATTTATTTCAAAACAAAATAATATTTATACAACTTTATATATATGCCTGTTTGGTAACTTTTTTTCAACAAATTTCCAAAAACAGTTTCTATAGATTTCTACAGCAAATTGAGAAGTTTTGTGAATATTTGTGCAAATTTGCAAGAAATTTCACGTTACCAAACAGAACATATCTTTAATTTACTTGTGATATATCTTGATTAATCGAGCCTGAACAATGTGAGTGCTGCGTTAATAATAAGTTCGTAGCACCACATGATTCGGCTTGATCTTCCAGACTTAGCATCGATTTGTTTTAAAGTTAAAATTTTGCACATTGCGATATGTATTACTTTATTAAAAACCAAACAAACTTAAAATATTTCAAAAACAGTGCTCGGCGCTGTTAAATTGTTTGCTAGCAAGTCATGATACTTGTTCACCAAGATTTATGGCAATCTGAGAAGATGTGGATATCTGTGTTCGATATCGCGTCAATTTTAAGTAAAGAGAAATTCTTAAACCCAACCCAAACTGGTTTCTGTTGTCCTGGTAAAGGTGTTAACAAATACTTTTGTCGGCGTTCCCGAGAAAAAGTGCATCAACAATACAACTTTTCTGAAAATAGAAATGAAATTAAATTACATTACAAGGCCCTCGATTCTGATTTTAAATGTGTATATGGTTATGACTTATGACAGCAAAGCAATATTTTTTTTTTGGACAGTTTATTTTAGACTTTTGGGAAACCACTTGGAAGCGGTCACATGCGAAAACCATTTATTCTATTAGTGGGAATATGCACATGAAAGACGTTTAAGTGTCCAAACCTCCAACAGACCTCCAAACTGCTTTTTTTGGTGCCGTTGGATTTTTTTGGAAAGCACTTTAAATATATCTCTAATGAAAGGTTTTGACCCTCTGAGTGGAAATATTCACATGGTACACGTCTATGTGATCGGAAATACCCCCAAGAGAAGCGATTAAAATCGCAGGTTTTTTAATAGAATTTTTGAAAAAAAAAAAAAAAAATTAAATTATTCATTTATTTAAAGATACATTAACAATAGATACAATAAGATGAAATCGTCGTTCTCCTATGAAAACTCCCTACGTCCATTTTTTCAGTTATGGATCTTTTAATGAAAACAACTCGCAACATTTGTGTGCACGAGTAATTTTGAATTTAGAATTAAAACAACATTTAAGTTGAGACTTACATATATTTTAAATCTTGATATTTGATTAACTGTGGCGTATTTAGGAAGAGGTATCGCAGTTTCGAAAAAATAAACTTAGGGAGTTTTCCTAGAACGACGACGACGAAATCTGAAACTGATGCAACTCATAAAAAATATCGCAATGAGAAGTCTTGACTGCAAGAATATAAATATAGAAATCTACGGTGTAGGGGACTAACTTAACATAGTAAGTAACTTCACCTATAGCGGTAATATGATCTCAAGAGATATGTACTTATTTTAAAGCGCCGTTCTTAAACGCCGTTAAACAGCTGTTCTTATTTCCGACCGAATTATAAATCGAAAACGAAAATTTAATCCATACGGATTGAAAAAGGTTGTTTTAACTTCCTACCGGCAAGCAATTTGAAATGAAAAAAACATTTTCGAAAATAAGCTGTGTATTCTGATGAGCTGACAAACAAGTTTTGATTTAAATGTTGCTGACTTCAAAAGTTTTTCTTAGATAATCACCCTTATTGCGTTAGGCGTTTTAGTAAAACGCCAGTAAAACGACAAGGCTCTAGAAGCGACGGTTTAGTAAAACGACTATTGTTTTAATGATTGGAGGGGTGAAGAAAGAAGAGAACGGTTAAGGTTTAGTTTTACTTAAACGCCGATTAACGCTTTTGAAGCCCTGTCGTTTTACTGGCGTTTTACTAAAACGCCTAACGCAATAAGGGTGAATATTTAATTATTTAGGGCGGTATTCACCAAGCGCTCATAAACGGCTTTGAAGTTTATGAGACTCATAACTCAAATAATATTTCTGCTGTTCACCAAACACAGAACACTCAAGTATTTTTCGTAGTTCGAAAATGAGGGCGACTCTCTAAACCAGGCATACCCAAACTGTGAAATCAAACCTTTTTTTTTCGCATAAATGCATCTCACAAATAACAGTAGCAGCAACAACAAGACCAATTGATTTTTTCTACTTATGATAAGAATTTTTAACAACGAAAGCAAATAAAGGACAATGGGCAAATTTAGCCCAGCTCCAATAAGAACGACCTTTATATCATTATAATATATAGGTACGTATTCATACATAATTTATCAGTTAACCGTTTGCCTACATTCGCTGTGTGGCCGAAGTTATTTAATTTTTAGTAAAATGAGTTTCAGGTTTCCAAATCTCTGTTTTCATTAATTTCTTTTAATATTACCTACTGTGTGACACTCAAAATATACGCGGGCGGAGATCTATAACGTTTTGTAGAGCTTGTTGCACTGATTACAAAACAGTATGTAAAAATTCCGTAACACCCCCAAAATCTGGACTCAGGGCCAAAAAAACGGTTTTTCTGCTCATTTTCTTATGTTATTCGGCATTTTCAAGTGAGGATTCTAATCAAATGTCCGGAAAAAAATTGGAATTTTTAAAATTATGTTCTTTAAAATTCTGTTAAAATGTTATTAATTGAGTTACTACCGTAACTTTAATTTCTTTTCGAGTAGAATGTTGTATACTTTCATTGGTAAAAAATTAATTTCAAAGGTTTTATTTTATTGGCTGATATTAAGCTCCAAATACAAAAAGCATAGGGACGCTAATCGGTTGTCGGGCAGTGTAAGCCGAAAACGAAGCGAAAACGAGAAAATTACATAATAAGTTTTTCGACTTGAAATGACCTCAGGAACTCATGGTTTTCTTCTTTCGGGACACCTTGTACATTAGAAGTTTATAGAGGAAATCAAATCGACGACTATTCCAACCTGCCAGAAAACCATATGATGTGGCTATTGAAAGGTCGAATCCAGTCACGGCATGTCAGATGTAAGACTTATTATACTTATGTCCTGGTAGATCCTAGTCGCCAAGGAAAAGACTGTATCGTCGAGCACTATTGTACTTGTTTGACAGGGAGACGCACAATAGCTGGTACTTCTGCGCACATTGTATCTATTTTGAGGTACCTTGGGTATGGCAGGCATAATCGTTTAATGCTCCTGTCATGTTTTTAAACTCAGTTATCGTGAGCAATGATTTTGATTAAAAAATAAATTATTTTCTAATTATTACTAATATTGTATTATTTATTAATATGAACGAGTAGAAAATAACAAGGCGAACGAAATTTCGTTCGAGCGAAACTCACAATAGCTTTTAAAATTCCGGGGGAACAAAAAATTTTAAGGTGAAATATTTTTCGGGTGAAACTCACAATAAAGCCTAGTACGCTGCTGATGCGAAACGAAAAATCCCATACAAAAATGAAACAACGAAATCATAAACGGAAAATTTAGTTCTGTTTTTCGTTTTGCAGTACGCTGTTCGAAGATCGAAATTTATAATTGTAGCAGATTATTTGGAGAAGTCTCCGCTCCTTTTTCGCACTGAATTAATTATACGACTATTTATTGCGTGCGGAAAAATGACATTTGAGTTTTATTTGTGTTTTTTTTTTGTTTAATCATTTTCTTACATCATGGGTTTCTCTGATTTTTTGCGTTTATGTTTGATTTTGTTTTTGGAATTAGTGAAACTCTCCAAGGATATTTTCCGTTGTGTTTTCGCAAGCGTTTCGTTGTCTGTTTGGAGATCACAGAAAAATTTCGTTTCGCATCAGCAGCGTACTAGGCTTAAGGCTGAATATTACACTGATATATTATGTACTTCGACTAAAACTTAACTGATAATGTACTGTATTTATTATTTTACATAAGTTAACGTGAAGAAACCAGAAAATATTAAAGGAAATTGATGAAAACTGAAAACCCGAAACTCATTTTACTACAAATTAAATAACTTCGGCCACACAGCGAATTAAGGCAAACGATTAACTGATAAATAATGTATGAATAAGTACCTGATGGCTGGGCCATCGCTCCATACATTTTTGCCCAATGTCCTTTAATGAATATCAAAAAACATAAGAAAGGGATACAAAATAGTGACAGATCGACAATTAAAAAAAAAAATTAGTTATTTTAAAATTTTCTAACAAGTTTTCAGAGAGAGCGCTCATAACTTATGAGTGGTCGGGAGCACTCATAAGTTTTATGCTTGTTGAATAGATTTATGAAGGTTTTTAGTTATGAACGTTCTTATTGAGTTCTTTCGCATATGGTTTTAAACGGTAAGAAGGGTTATGTTTATTGGTTGTTTTATAGTCTTGGTACTCTGTAGTTTCTTGGTATTTGGTATTGAGAGTTTCGTAAGGCGGCAAGTGAGATGTTTGTTCACGGTTCATAGGTTAGTTACTTGTGCGTTGGTTTGCATTTAAGGAAGTGGTAACCCCAAATGAATTTGTTTTGTTTTTGCAATTCCATTGACTGCTTTTTCTATTACCGTAAGTCTGATTACAGTTTTTTAAGGGCGATAGGTATAATTACTGACATACTCCACCATCAGTTTTAGCTTTTCCTTTTTGTGTTTTTATTAAAAACTTTGTTATCCGACGCATAACATAATTAAAATCAATTTCATGACCAATTTCTTATTTTGTTCCATCCAGACGATTATCAGATCTTTCAATATGGTCAGATCTGTCAGTTTAAAAATTGTCCCAAATGCCTTACAATCGTGTGAACTTATAATTTTGTGTGACAATATTGCTGTATTGTTCTTAAGTTTAATATCAAAACACGTCCAATCGGTAACGTTGCTAAGATTCAACTAACTCTTTATTTAGCATTAACATATATACATATTAAGTAAAGAATACTTGTGTATGTACATATGTATTATATAACAAATCCATTACAATACATCCCTCTTTTTAAGTTAAATAGGAATGTAATTTCAGTTAATTTTAAAAAATTTATAAATACATATCTACTTGGTATACGAACTTCTATACCTCTTCTAGTGCGATATGAATTATTATTTGTAGTTTGTAAAATAGGTGTCTCGATGACCGGTATTTCACCTGCAGCTTCAACTACTAAGTCCGGCATTTTGTCGTCATCGTCACTCACACAACATCACCTTTTTGGAAGTTTGGCCTTGAAGTAGCACCATGCCGTCTGTTGAAATCTTTTGCCTGTTTCTCTTTTTGCACCCGATCAGCCAGCTTATGATTGTCGTTGTTTACTACTTTCTGATTGATTGGTAGAAGTGTTTTTATATGCCTTCCCATCAAAAGTTGTGCTGGCGATAGTCTTTTGCTAATGAAAAAGCTCTGTATTCCATCATAGCTATGTACGGATCGTGTTGATGCTTTAATTGTGCCTTTATTGTTTTGACAATAGATTCAACGAATCCGTTGCTCTGTGGATAACGGTGACTTGATGTTATGTGTTTGAAGTTCCAATCTTGTGTGAAACGGCGAAATTCACTTGAAGCATACTGAGGCCCATTGTCGCTTCGGAAGACCTATGGAATTCCGTGCCTTGCGAAGATCGTCTTGAGATGGTTGATGACGCATCGTGATGACAGATCTTCTAAGCGTGCCAGCTCTTGATATCTGGAGTACATATCTGCAACGATTAAAAATTGATTAGAACCCAATGAAAATAAATCGCTTCCAATATATTGCCAAGGTCGTTCTGGAACTACTGATGGTATCAGCGGTTCGTTCCAATGAATTCTGTAAATATCCAATCTAGTAAGTCGTTTTTGGATCTTCTCAATACGAATTGAGTGATTGGCATAGAACGGGTTCCATATTATATAGCAATATTCAAGGACTGGCCTTACATAGGAATAAAATAACGCCCTGAGGGTGTAGGGGTTGGAAAACTTATTAGAGTTTCGCATTATGAATCCAAGTAAGGAATTTTCTTCAGCCACAATAAAATCAACATGAAAGGAAAATATTAGCTTAGGATCGAAGATGACACCTAGGTCTTTGTTTTTAAAAACTTTTTCCAAAAGAATACCCTCAATATTGTAAATAAAGTTAATAGCCGACAAATTTCGGCGGAATGATAGGAACATTTAGAAACATTGAGAATAACTGATTAGAGTTACTCGAATCGTATAGACTATGCAGGTCTTTCTGGATTAAAAAGTAGACATCCAGGGATTTTATGCATCGAAATATTTTTATATCATCCGCGAACATGAGACAAAAAGAATATTTAATATAATCAGGAATATCATTGATAAGAAGCAAAAAAAAAGAAGTGGATCCAAATGGCTTCCTTGTGATACACCAGAAGTGACCATTATGGGATCAGACATTACATTATTAATGCGCACATATTGAGTGCGCCCCTTTAAATATGATTCTAACCATCTCAATAAGCTCGAATGAAAGCCTAAGCTGTAAAGCTTCTTTATTAAGATTAAGTGATTTACCCTATAGAAGGCCTTGGAAAAATCAGTATAAATAACATCACTTTGATATCCATCTTCAAGATTACCAATAACCTCATTTGATAAGATTGTTAGATTAGTCGCTGTCGATCTCCCAGAAACAAAACCATGTTGGGAAGGGGAGATAAATCCCCGAACAATAAAGGATAGTTTTTCATAAACCACCTTTTCAAATAATTTAGGGATAGTAGAAGTTGCAAACCGTCTTAAGATCACTTGATATGATATCTGAATATTGCATGCAATTTGGAATACCATTTGAGCATTTCTTATCTTCTATGAAATTCCAAAAACATCTACTATTTGCTTCAAATTTTATTCAGTGCGATAGAGATAAATAATCTTTATATAAGAATTTATTAAGCATGTCGAATTCTTTCTGAAGTCGTAAATAGTTATGTACTTAGAAAAATATTTTATTTTATTATCAACGGGTCTGGATCGGGGTTATCTTTTCACATAATACAAAAACAAATTTGGATCTAGGTTTCTATTGGGGTTTCTTTTATGGAGCCAGAAATAGGTTCTTACTCTGGCGGGCAGACGGCTCTTCGGTCGGTAGAGAGTACAAACTGCAGTGCAAGGGAAAAAAGACAGCGTCTAAATAAAAACAAACATAAGACAAAAAGAGATGAGCATACAAAACTGTTTTCATTTGGATCTGTATCGTTTTATTATATCGGGTTGAACCATATGGGTTATTGGCGATAATAAAACGCGGCTATTATTGTTGTTGGACTTCCGGAAAAGTTTATAGGCTTTATTTTTTCTGTTGCACAAATGACATAATCTCTTATTGTACCAGACTATTTTAGAATTATTACGAATGACCACTTTAGGTATATATAGGCTCGAATAAAGAACAGTGAAAAATATTATAAGCATCAGATAATTGCAAGTTACTAAAAATATAGCTCCAAGGAAAGATATTCATATAACTATTAATAGAATTGAAATCCCCCTTTTTATAATCATATTATTTAGCTAAACAATTAGTGAGAGGTTTAAAATAAACATAAGTTTTCAAGTTTATACATAAAGCTAAATGATGAATATTGTTTGGAAAAATTGGACAAATATTTTTAGTTATATCAATGCAAAATTCTTTACTCGGCTTTTCCTAATCGAAAATTGAAATATGTTTGACAGAAGATGGCAGTTAGTGGAAAACAACATTATGCCATTCATTAAATTTGTTCCTCTATAAGGAAAAGCCCCGAATCAAAAATATGTGTTGTATGAGGGAATTCAAATATAAAAAACTTCCTGCTAATTAGAACAATATTCAAATGTGATTTGAATTTTTAAAAACAAATTCGATAGAATAGAATAGAACAGACGTATTTTGGCTGCTGATACTTCGATAAATTATTAGGAAAGAAATACCGCGAAATAAATAATAATATTTGGCTTATTTGAGAGAGATTTGAAAACTCTATAAAATAAGCTAAGTGATATAAGAAATTTAATATCGGTTTAGGAAATATTAAACAAATAAATTTTATAATTTTTAATATAATTGAACGGTTTTATTATTTTAGTGAAAGTGAAGACAAAAAACAAAGAAAGTGAATACATAACAAATAAATATTGAGTGCATACCTATATAACAAAAAAAAAAAAAAAAAAAAAAAAGAGAAAACGCGATCTCATAAAAATAATTTTAAAGTGAATGTGCAAATATGAGTGTTATTGGGAATTGCGAGTGTATGTAAAAAGCCCAACCGCAATAATAACAAACAGGATTCGGCACTTGTTGTTTGCGAAGGGGGATGTGGAAGTTTTTTCCATCCCAAATGTATAAACCTAGCCGAATACGATTTAAATAAGACGATGGAAAATAAATACTTATGTCGAATTCCTTTCAACAAAAGAATCGAATTTTCTTTTAAAAAGAATCGAATTTTTTCTGTCGTTGAAAGGAATACGAAAAGACGAAAAGAATCGATATTTTTTGTGATTGTGTGTGTGGCACTTGACAGAAACAATTTTGAAGTAAAATATCCAGAAAATATTCAATTTGGAAAATATTATTATTGTTAATTGAAAAGCAACGCACTATAAAATTCACCGAAAATTCGTTGCAACCAAAAACACAATTTGTTTTCTTAAAACACCGCGACATTCAATTTGACATTTTAGAAATTTCAAATCTTGCTAGTGTGTGTGCAAATCGGTGTAAAATCTTTCTTGAATCTTGCTAAATTAGCAATATTTGTTTTGACAGAAAAAATTCGAATTGTTCAGAAAAAAAATCTATTCTTTTATGTCGAATTCCTTTCAACAAAAGAATCGAATTTTTTTCTAAAAGAATCGATTTTTTTTCTGAACAATTCGAATTTTTTCTGTCAAAACAAATCTTGCTAATTTTGCAAGATTCAAGAAAGATTTTACACCGATTTGCACACACACTTGCAAGATTTGAAATTTCTAAAAATGTCAAATTCAATGCCGCAGTGTTTTAAGAAAACAATTTTTTTTTATGAAAACAAATTGTGTTTTTGGTTGCAACGAATTTTCGGTGAATTTTATAGTAAATATTTGTGGTTGTTTTTCAATTAATAATAATAATAATAATTTCCAAATTGAATATTTTCTGGATATTTTACTTCAAAATTTGCTGCTGTCAAGTGCCACACACACAATCACAAAAAAAATCGATTCTTTTCGTCTTTTCGTATTCCTTTCAACGACAGAAAAAATTCGATTCTTTTTAGAAAAAAAATCGATTCTTTTGTTGAAAAGAATTCGACATTAGAAAAAAATTCGATTCCTTTGTTGAAAGGAATTCGACATTAGTAATTTTATGTGAATCGTGCCGCTCAAAATTAATATCTCTTCAACACATCGAAGAAAATATTAGGAAAATAAAAGAAAATTTTGATGAAATCGGGATGAAATTCGATAAAGTGCTAAATAGTTGTGAAATAAAAGTGCAAAATGAGAATAAAAACATGTCACGATGAAAGTTTGAGCAGTGAAAAAAGTCATACGCGAGTGCAGTAAAAAAAGGTGCAGTTTTAATAAAACCAAAAGGCCACCAAAATTCCGATAAAACAAAAACAGAAGTGAAATTAAGTGTAAATCCTGGAGATTCTGCAATACAGGTTGCCGGCATCAAAAAAGTGGATAAAGGTGCTATTGCTGTGTCATGTGAAAATATTGAATCAGTGAATAAAGTAAAAGAAAAAGTGGAAGAAAGCTTGGGAAGTAACTACGAAGTTAATGTTCTGACAAGGAATAACCCAAGAATTAAAATATGTAATTTATCCGAGAAGTTAGACGAGAATGTGTTAATAAGTTGTTTGAAAAAGCAGAACGAAATGCTTCAAGATGTGAATGTGAATTTAGAATTTATAGCAATGTAAAAAAATCTAAATAAGAAATCTTATAGTGCGGTAATTGAATAATAAGACTTTTAATGAGGTCATGAAGGCTGGTAAGCTAAGTGTTGGTTGGGACAAGTGTTTTGTTCAGGAGTCGGTGTATGTTAAAAGGTGTTTCAAATGTCTGGGTTTCAATCACAATAGCAAAGACTGTAAGGTAGAAAACAAGTTGTGTTCTAAATGTGGTGGATGTCATCTTGGGTCTGAATGCCAAGTTGAGTGTTTGAGTTGCGTAAATTGTGTGAGGATGAATAATGAACTTAAGTTAAATCTAAATACAAATCACAGTGCTTTTGATAACGACTGTGAGGTGTTTCAGAGGAGACTTAAAGTTGAAAAAAGTAGAATGTAGATACTTGTAGCAAAAAAGGTTGGATTCAGAATCTTTTCTTTTGTTAGCTAATAAGAGTGAAATAGAAATTTTGATACAAAACCATCATCCTGATTTTGTAATGCTGTAATGAAACTTGTACCACAGATAGAACAGAGGAATCAGAAATCAGAGTTATTGGTTACAAGCATATTATTTGTACTCCACAAATGATGATACATACTGGAGGCGTGGTATTATATGTAAAAAAGGGGATACGATTTCAAGTCATATTAAGTTCAAATTTTCTTAATTCTGTATGGGTTACAAAAATGTATGTGTGGTTGAATGAAGAAAAGTGGACATTAACCGTGTTTT
Organism: Epistrophe grossulariae; assembly: GCA_929447395.1. Lineage (NCBI taxonomy): Eukaryota > Metazoa > Arthropoda > Insecta > Diptera > Syrphidae > Epistrophe > Epistrophe grossulariae. Next base: position 78,797,749 of record OV839567.1, read on the forward strand.
ATAGATCCCCTAGCTCATCAGTAACGGATTTTTTAATATTTTTTTCGGATTGGTGTCATTATTCCTTGGAAAAAAAAAATTTTAATAACTGGTGATTTTAACATAGATTTACTCACAATGGACCGTAATACGCAAAGAGTGTTGGATATTTTTACTGATCAGGGTCTTTCTCAATTAGTGAGTCAACCTACTAGAGTAACCGAATTTTCGGCTACGTTAATAGACTATGTCATTACAAACAGGGACTTAAAATCTCAAGTTAAAGTCAATATAAACGCGGATGATAAAATATCAGATCATGAAACTATAAGAGTGGAAGTTCAAATAAGACAAAAACATAAAATAAAAGAACGAAAATATAAAACTATTCGTTATACAAAACCACGGTTTGATTCTTTTCTAAATGAAAAACGGTTTTCGGACATATACTTTGAAGATGATTTAAATCTTTTATCAAATAATTTTTGTGAAAAATTAAATACATGTTGTGAGGCTTTGACAATCGAGAAAGTGGAAAAACAAAGTAAAAATAATGCATGGTTCAATTCCCATTTGCAAAGTTTAAAACAGGAAAAGGTCAAAGCGTATAACTCTGCGGTTTTTAATAACACAGCGGGAAATTGGGCAGTATATAAATCTGTTCGTAATAGTTATAAAAGTGAAATTAAAATGGTAAAGAGTAATTAAATAACATCTCAGATTATGGCGAAGTCTGGAAATCAGATAGAAATGTGGAAAACGCTTAAAAAGGTCGTGTTAAATAATACAAAAACGAATGTAATTGAAAGTGTAAAATTCGGGGAAGAGAAGTCAACTCTTTCAAATGAGATCGCAAACAGATTTAATGTATACTTTGTAAACAGTATTCGTGAAATAAACGCATCAATCGAAAACGTAAATTTTGTGTCACCAGAAATAAGTTGCAGTTCTACCTTTACCTTTGACTTTTGTAATGAAAGATCTTTACATACGTTGATCAAAAATTTTAATAATAAAAATGACGTGTTCAGACTTAATAGAGATATCATTCTACAATCAATCGAAATTATTGGTCCCGTTCTTCTAAAACTGATTAATATATCATTAGAAACAGGAAAGTTTCCTGAAGTATGGAAAGAGTCAATAAGGTTAACAATACAAATAAATGTTAAGAATTTAGGCCAGTGAATATGTTGCCTACGTGTGAGAAAATATTGGAAAAGTTCGTTGCGGAACAGTTCCAGAAATACATAGAGAACAATAATTTATTGATTGAAGAACAGTCTGGCTTTAGAAAAGCTCATTCATGCGAAACTGCCATTAATTGTGTTGTGTGGAAGTGGAAAAGGCAGATTGAGTGTGGTAATTCGGTAATAGCGGTTTTCTTGGATCTGAAACGTGCTTTTGAGACTATTGATAGAAGTATTTTGTTGAAGAAGTTGTGGTTGTATGGTGTGCACGGTCGTGAATTCGAATGGTTTGAATCTTATTTAGCTAATAGAAGCCAAAGAACTCGAGTGAACGATGAAATATCTGATGCAATAATGATCTGGGGGTTCCACAGGGTTCTGTTTTGGGCGTTTTCTTGTTTCTTTTATATATGAATGACTTTAAGAAATGTCTGAGGTATTGTGATTTGAAACTTTTTGCGGATGATAGTCTGATATATATATGCGGGAAAAATAGAGCAACAATGTGCCAGAGATCGAATGAAGATTTGGGGAGTATTAATAATTGGTTGAAAATGAACAAGCTAAAGGTGAATGTGAGTAAGACTAAATGTATGAAATGATGAAATTAACGTCTGTATGGATGGTGAATCATTAAACTGTGTTCAAAGTATAAAATACTTAGGGGTGATTATAGATGAAAAGCTGAGTTTCAAGGAGCATTCAAATCAAGTCTGCGATAAGATTTCTAAGAAGATATATTTTTTGAGTAGAATAAGAAAACAGCTTACATTTGAAGCTGCTATTCTTCTTTATAATTCATTAGTGATGCCACATTTTAATTATTGCTCGACCTTACTGTTTGGAGCAAATACGGATACCAAATTAAGACTCCAAAGACTTCAGAACAAAGGAATGAGGGTTATCTTGAAGCTGAACATTTACACGCCGATTCGATTCATGCTGGACTGCTTAAATTGGATGAATGTTAAACAGACTCATCTATGATGCGATGATTTTTATTTATAAAATGCGTAATGGTATGCTCCCAGAATACTTATTTGATGGAATATCGGAACTCCAGCCGTTCAGTTTAAGAAATAACAATAGCTTAAGACCGGAACGTTGTCGTTTAAGCAGTACACAGAATTCAATCCTACATGATGGTTTTATTTATTTTAATAATCTATCCGCATACTTAAAAAGTGAAAGCAGAATAAATTAATTTAAGAAAAAACTCAGTGCTTTTATTAAAAATAGTGTCGTTTAGCCAAAATATATACAAAATTTTAATTAAATTATATTTAGTACGTTATTGTCTATTTTAAAGTTTTTTAAACTAATATTTAAGTTTCTTTAACTATTCTTTTGCTAGGGACTATTATAGAGCCCAATCTTGACGTTAAGATGGGTACTCTTGGCCTTTGCCAGGATGGTATGCAGAAACTCTATATATATATATATGTATATATATATATAAGATTATCAAAATATCCTTGCAAGGTCTTAGAGATAAAAATTTGCAATTATTTTTTTTTAATATTTAAAACAAATTGAGGAGGTGTCCCGGTCAAAATTTAACGATGACCTAATATCCATAATGTTCAATTATAATATTATAATAATTTTATATATAATATTATATAACGCTTTGTGGTTGCTATAAAACTCCACCTTGGTGGATATGCAAACTAACAACAACATGGCGTCCAATTTTAAATTTTTCAGTCGTTCATAAGAACAAAATCTTAAAATTTTATCAAAATCGTTGCTCCTTTTGTGACGCCCCACCCCCTGGCTACGGCCTTTTTTGAAGTCCCGCCCCTTGGCTACGGTCTTTTCTTAAGATCAACTTGGAAAGCAAAATATTATCTTAATACAGAATTTCATCAAAATTGTAAAAAACTTAAGCTTAGCTCCTCTTATACTCTTCTAAACATAAAATTGCATCCATAACATAATAAGCGTAGCATAAAATTGCATCCAAATAGTTAGACTTGAAATAGAATTCAGCGTTCTTTGGCACCTCCTTAGTAAAGGGCCTGGATGACACTTATTTTTGTTAGCTATGAAAGTTAAAATATTATCTAAATACAAAATTTCATCCAAATTGTTAAAACTGTTGCTTAAGCGCCCCTGAGTTAAGGGCCTGTATGATACAATAAAAGTGGGCGCTTTTTATCCAAAAATATTTTTTGAATTTTTTTTCTTGTTCATCAGTACACTTCCTGATAATTTCATCCAAATCGCTGAATCCATTTACGAGATTTCAATATATTCCAAAAGTGGGCGTGGTATTTTACAGAATCAAATTTTTCATAATTTTTCACAAATTTTTCATAAGAATAAACTCCAAAAATTTCATGTAAATCGTTGGAGCCGGATAAACCAAAAAAGTGGGCGGAGCTTTGGGCGGATGTAACTATTTTTTTTTTCAATTTTTCTCACTCATAAGGATGAACTCTAAAACTTTCATTCAAATCGTTTGAGTTGTTTCCGAGAAATACATACATTACTAAACTAAGGAGTATGTTGCAGTGAGCGGATTTGCCTCAATCTAGTTTAAAATATTTTTTTCGTTCAAAACAAAAAACTGAAAATTTCACCAAAATAGCTAGAGCAGTTTCCGAGACAAAAGATAATAAAAGTGGGCGTGGTAGTGGGCTGAGTTTAGGAAAAAAAATTTTCATTTTTTATTATAAGAATAAGTTCTAAGAAAATCATTTAAATCATTTGAATTGTTTCCGAGAAACTAAGAAATAATAAAAATGGGCGTGCCAGTGGGCGGATTTAACTAAATCCAATGTTCAATTTTTGCCATTTCCGAGCAACCAAATATATAAAGGGTGATTTTTTAAGAGGTTTAGAACTTTTTTTAAAAAAAAAACAAAAAATTCGAAAAAATGAATGAAATATTTATTTGAATCGATAGTTTGAACCTTGCAATTTAATGTTTAAAGATAATTTCATGCAAATGTTGACCGCGGCTGCGTCTCAGGTAGCCCATCCGCTGAGTCCAATTTTGGCATACTCTTTCACACATATCGGCCGCTATCTCACGAATGAATGCATGGATGTTGGCTTCCAGTGCGTCAATCGAAGCGGGCTTGTCCCTATAGACATTAGCCTTGACATACCCCCACAAAAAATAGTCTAATGGTGTCAAATCGCACGATCTAGGCGGCCAATTGACCGGCCCGAAACGTGAAATTAACTGTTCACCAAACTCGCCTCGCAATTGTGCCATTGTTTCGCGTGCTGTGTGGCATGTGGCACCGTCTTGTTGAAACCACATATCATGCAAGTCAAGAACTTCCATTTCGGGCAAAAAAAAGTTTGTTATCATCGCTCGGTAGCGTTCACCATTGACAGTAACGCTGCGATTCGCATCATCTTTGAAGAAATATGGCCCAATAATGCCGTCGGCCCATAAACCGCACCAAACAGTGGCTTTTTCGGGATGCATTGGTAGCTGTTGCAATGCTTCTGGCTGATCTTCACTCCAAATGCGGCAATTGTGCTTATTTACGACTGCTCAGAAGGTCGAGAATGCCGACCATAAAATGGAAGCAGCGCGCGATGAACATTTCGAACCGAGCACGAATTTTGATAGTAAAATTCAATAATTTGCAAGACGATCCATGGTTAAATTGCAAACCAAACTGAAGCTGTTTGACAGTGACACAAGGTACTAAACACACGTCAGCTGTCAAAACCAGTGTTGCCAAAACCAAACCAGCTAAAAAATCACCCGTTATAAATATATACATATACAAGAATAACTCGTTTAAAGTAATAAAATATAATGAAAACATCCGTAGAGTTATTTAGGGTTACACACACAGCTAGTTGATCAATGTCGATTTCTGATGAAAGAGAATGTAGCTTAATCTCACGACACGAAAATGATGAACGGACTGCAATCAAGACACCTCCTCTTGTCTGATTAGCTGTTTTCACAAAGCTTTTATCTTTTCGGAAAACGTAGAATAAATTTTCATTGAAAATTTCGGAGTTCAAGTGATTTTCGGTAAGTGCGAAAACATCGTAGAAAGAAGATGAAGAACTTAGATGCAGCTCACTGGTTTTAGTTCGAAGACCACCAATGTTTTGGTAGTAAAGGAGAAAGTCTTTTTAACACTAGAACGCTGAGATTGATGGCCGGATATTAACCCATTCTACATGGAAGATTCTGAATTTACGACAGTTCTGACTGCAGTCGCACTTTTTCGTTTTTTGATTTGAATTGAAAAGCACGTAACTTCGTTCCTATAGGCCAGATATCGCCTATGTACATCGCATCATTAAATTCAGCCGGAACTCCAATTTAAAAATTTATGAAGCTAATATTTTCAGCAGATTCACTTCGCTTAATTAACTTAAAGCATGAAATAAAAGCGGTGTTCGTACCGAGAGCAGTAGCTAAATGCGTAACGATATCTTCAGGACTTACAGTAGGTCGGAAACTACCAAGGTGAAACCATTTAAGTTTTTGCACAACATCATTTTCAAGAAAATCACTGGAGGCCCTTACAGTTCTAGGGATATTTATCTGATTTTCCTGATTTTCAGTTACAATTTCATTCGAATTTTCAGCATTATTTTAGCAGCATTTTCAGTAGCATATTCAGCAGCAATTTCAGCAAAATAAAAACAGCATCATCAGCAACAGCAGCAGCAACATCAACAACAGTTTTATCAACATCCGCACCAACAGAAAACAACATGAACACCAGCAACTTCAACCCCAACATTAGCAACAACAACATGAGAATCATGTACCACACAACTATCAAAAACATTAGTACCATCTCCAGTATTTACAGTGGCAGCAGTGTTAGCGATATTTACATTGGCAGCATTGGTAGTTGGTTCACCCACAAAATCAACAAGTGAGCGAGAAACATCATGAACATGTGCAAAGACCGTTGCAATATAAAAAAAAAACAATATCTGAGTTAAGCGGCACATTATTATTAGTCCGGGGAAAAGTAACCTGAACCCAAATTTTCGGCATATACAATACATTTTGATGGTTTCTATATTAAAAGAGCGTGCTGAATCCGAAAATGCCGGGTATACTTCTCAGATCCTTGAGCGTTTTGATTAACATTAATTTGGCTCTATAAATGCAGATTTTATGATTCGCCAAATGCAAAAATATTTTTTTTTTCAATTTTTTGGGGGGTTCACGAGTAGAAAAGGAGGGGGTACGAATTAATTAAAAACTCAGCCTTTGGAACTAGGTCGAGAGGGGTATCGTTTCCATGTATTTTTTAATGCTGAATCAAATGGGTGCCAATTTTTGATGGAACCACTTTTAATGAAATTTTTAATATGACGTCATCATGTAAGGACTTCTGACAAAAGCCTGCAACTGATGTGTATTACGAAAAATTGTGTTTTACATTATAATTTAACACTAGAAGTGCAAATTTTATGAGTCTCCAAATACAAAAATACTTTTTCCATTTTTGGGCAAGGAGTGAACGTAAAGGAAAAGGGATGGAGTGCGCATAAATTATATCCCTTTTTTTATTTAGTTTTCAGTATTAGTATTAGAGTTTTCCATATGTCCTTTATTCATGACGTCATATCTCAAAACACTCAAGAATCTGAGAAGTATACCCGGCATTTTCGGATTCAGCACACTTTTTTCATATAGAAACCATCAAAATGTATTGTATATACCGAGATTTTGGGTTAAGGCAAAAAAGTCCATTTTTTCCCCGGACTATATTCGATGAAACTTTTTTTGTTTTGACTAGAGTCGTCAAAGTTTTTTTGTTGGTAGACGAGAGTGGATTAGAGTTTGTATTTCGAAAGGGGTAAGGGGGTTACATTTATGGGCTTTGTTGTTTTGCGAGACAATGCAGGTGACGAGAAGCTTTTATTTATTACATTTGTTTGGGCGTTGAGATTTAGTTTAGTTTTTGAGCGAGTGATCAATGGTTTTTTAGCTTTACTTGTACTAGCTTCATGGTATTCGCGGAACAACTCAAACTTATTGCTCAGATTATTAAGCTTTTTTGTCAACACATTCAATTTAGCTTCATAACTAGCAGAATTAAAATTGTTGCACAAATCACATCTCCAATAAATATTATTACAGCGATTTGATAAATCGATTACATTTTCATCAAGTTTTATGCATTTAAAGTGAAAGATCAATCGACAGATATTCACAGTCGGTCGTTTTATTTTCGCAGATAAAGCATTCGTTGGACATTATGATATTAAACTTTTAGAAGAAGCACGCGAAAGACAATTTTGCTTTGTAATTAAGCAGTGAACACTGAATCATTGGAACATTTTGGCCACCATACCGATATTTTGGCCCTAGCCCTGCATTTGACTATTCCCAGATGTCCGATGTGTATACGCTCTAACATCTCTTTCCGAAGACATTGTGGAATTACTATGCGTGTTCCATGCATAATAATCCATCGTTGATAACCAAGCTAAAGCGATCATTCCAGAATTCTCGCACTTTATGACACCCTGATTGTCTTTTTGGCCAACCTTTAAATAGGTATTTAGCAACAATCTTCAAGGTTTCGTCTTTTTCTTGTTCATCTTGAATCTGTTTGATTTTGAAGTCTGTAGGAGGAAGATCGGAAAGATTTTCGACAACGTATACTCCTAGATCTGCTTTTAGGTCAGTTTCATCCAATTTATTAAGCGGTTGACAGGAAAGTGCATCCGCTGCAATGAGCTGTTTGCCTGGTATGTATCTAATTTGAAAACAGAACTACATAGCTCTCATTCTCATTCTTTGAAGTCTGGGCGTTAAATCGTTGAGGTTTTTAGTTCTATATATCGATACCAGGGGGTTGTGGTCGGTCTCCACTTCAAACTGCATACCAACCAAATAATCGCGAAATCGCCCAAGTAAGTGCCAACGCCTCCTTCTCGATCTGTGCGTATCGCTTTTCATTGTCCGCGAGAGTACGTGAAGCGTAAGCGACTGGTCTCAGCCTTCCTTCTCCTTCAAAATGGCACCTACGCCGAATGAGGATGCATCTGTTGAGACGATTGTACGAAGTTTCGGGTTGAACGGTATGAGTGTTGGATGAGATGTCAGTAGCTGCTTGACTTTTTCAAATGTGGAATTCTACAAGGAATCCCATTGAAAAACTGTATTGCTACGTAAAAGTTCGTTAATTGGATGCAATAATTGAGATAAATTTGGAACGAATTTACCTAGATAGTTTACCAGTCCTAGAAATCGGCGCAGTTCTGATACATTTGATGGACGTTGAAGTTTCTGGATTTTTTCTATCTTGCACGCTTCTAGTTTGATGCCTTGTTGATCAATTTGGTGTCCAACGAATATCACACTTTTTTGGCCGATTGAATATTTATCTTTGTTGAGCGTAATACCTGTTGATTTCAATAGCGTTAGTACGTTTCTCAGCTTTAAGTCGTGGTCTTCCATTGTTGTACCATATACCTAGATGTCATCCATGTGGCTTATGACTCCACTTGCACTTGCTAGTTGCGATAAAGAATGTTCTGGATTGGATGCCATTCTCTTTTAACACCTGCGTTCTGTAGCAAATCAGAGTTGAGCGGAGCACAAGAAATAAAACAACCGAACTTCAGTGACGAGGCGTCAATTAGACATTTTAGACAATGTCTACCCAAACCATTCGTTTAAAACATAAATACAAGTGCCATAACAAGATAATCTTCAAATCAAGGAAATCTTATATTTTTATTACGTTTATAATGTCCCTTCTTACCCCAATATACATTTATTTAAAAAACTTTGCTTTGTTCACACACGCTATATAAATCAACACGTAAACTCTATACACACAGACGCACTCAAACCTTTTTCATTCTTTCTATACGTGCATTCAACACGAAGTATGAACAACAACGATCGGCACAGGGCCGATCAATCATTCGTAAAGCCGAAGACAGTGTCTTCGCTTTCAACCAAACTATGGTAAAAAAAAATGGATGTATATTGAAGGTATACCATTCTCATTTCGTATTTTATATGGAGGAAATAGACAAAATTGAAAATGTCTAATCGTTCGTTTACTTTGAGTTAAATTCTTTTGGGATGGCTGAGGCTACGATTTTGCCTGTGGTGAGAATAAAAACAATTAAAAAAAGGAAGAAATATTGTAATTTCTTATTTTTTTTATTAAATTAAAAAAATAAAAAAATAAAGAAAATGAAAAAAACAACTAACATCTTCTTGAATACATCTACCTTGACGTGGTAAGAGGGCTTTAAACCAAATGATGTAGGTATCTTAAGAATAATGCAAAATATAATCACTGAAAATGAGTAACTGTCTACCCACTTTGCATGGGTACGGGACGTCCCTGCCGAACTTACAGATTGTAAAAGGAATAGTAAAGATTTAATTAGAATATTCTGACAAGTACAAGTTGGAGCAGTGTTGCCAGACACGTAAAAAGTTGTTTTGAGTTATATTCACAATACCCCCATTATAATGAAAACTTACTTGGCAACCTGCACTTCTAATCCCATACCCTTACAACAGAAATCTTTTTTAACTTTTTAACTGCCTTCGTTAATACATCTGCTAACATCCTGTCGGTATCAATGTAATCCGGAATGATTTTATTTGCGTTGATCTGCTCTCTAACAAAATGATGGCGCACGTCTATATGTTTCGTACGTGCTCTATACGCATTGAGAACAGCCAAGTCCAACGCACTTTTGTTGTCGCAGTAGATTTTTGTTGAAGCTGCATCTTCAAGTAGTTCACCTAAGAGACGTTGCAACCACAAAGCTTCTTGAGTTGCTGATGACATCGACATATACTCAGCTTCTGTGGTCGACTGTGCAACAGTAGGTTGTCTTTTGGTGCTCCAGGAAATTACACCACCTTGCAGGTTGAATACGTATCCGGTTGTTGACCGCCTCTCGTCTGTATCGGAAGCCCAGTCGGCATCGCAATACCCCAGTAAATATTTGTTACCATTTTTTGTAAAAACCAGTTTCGTATTGATTGTACCCTTTAAGTAACGAAAAATTCTTTTAATGGCATTCCAATGTGACTTACCGGGATTTTGATTATATCGGCTCAAACAGCTAACAGGAAACGATAAATCTGGGCGAGTCACCTGAGCTGCGAACATTATGCTCCCGATGGCCTCTTGATAAGGCACATTTTTCATTTCTGCAATTTCTTTTTCATTTTTTGGACACATTTCTTTGGAAATATACTGGTTGACATCAACTGGAGTTGAAACTGAATTAGAATCCAACATTCCAAAGCGCTGAAGAATTTCTTTAATGTATTGCTCCTGGTCAATGGAAATAGTACCCTTGCTTCGATCGCGCTGCACTTGCATTCCTAGTATGAAGCGCGCTTCTCCAAGGTCCTTAATTTTAAAACTTTCCATCAGCTTTGATTTCAAGTCCATTTTCATCTTTAAATCACAAGCAGATCGTCCACATAAACAGCTACAAATAATTTCTTATTCCCTACCAGTTTATAATAAACGCAGGGATCAGCTGACGATTTCTTCATTCCAAAAGCTGTCAATGCTGAATGCAGTTTGATGTTCCAAACCCTGCTCGATTGTTTGAGGCCATAAAGCGATTTGTGTAGCCTGCATACTTTGGTTGTATCTTCATTCATACCTTCTGGTGGAATCATGAAGATATCTTCGTTGAGTTCCCCTTGGAGAAATGCAGACACCGCGTCCATCTGGTCGATGTCCATGTCAAAGCGAACTGCCAAAAGTGCTCTTATGGAACTGTATGTTTCGCCATAATCGACGCCTTTTCTTTGCGCACAGCCCTTCGCAACTAAACGGGCTTTGTATTTCACAATATTACCTGTAGCATCTCTTTTTGTCCGAAACACCCACTTGCAGTCAATTGGTTTTCGGTTCGGTGGCAACGTCTCCAACGTCCAAGTCTTGTTTTGGTTCAAAGCATCGAGCTCCTCATTCATCGCAGCACGCCATAAGTTGGCATCCGCTCTGGCCATAGCTTCACTTACTGTTACTGGATCATTTAACTCCAAACTTACGGCTGCCATACTAACAAAATCAGGCCTCTGTATAGGCTTCGGTACGCGAGATGATCTTCGTATTTCTGAGATTTCATCTTCTTGACTTTCTGGTGGCGAATAGTCTTCATCTTCAGGTTGAATTGTTGTTTCACTTTCAGAGAAAAAAGTTTCTTCAGATGAATCGGATAGGTTGTATCTGGAACTTGCTTCATGATGAGTATCGGTTTCTTCTGATTCAATAGTTGGTTCCTCTTCGGATGTGCTTTCGTTAAGAGGTTCTGACTCATCCCCCATTGAACCGTCATAGCATATACTCACACAATCAGTTTCCTTTCCATCTAAACTTTTATTTTTTGGCTTATCACATTCGTTTTCAAAGAAAACTACATCCCTGCTTAAGTATATCTTTTTTGTATTGGGGTCAACTAGACGATAAGCTTTCGAGTTTTCACAATATCCCATCATGAGACATTCTCTGGACTTTGGATCAAATTTCTTTCTTAACTGTTTTGGTATGTGTACCATTGCACGGCAACCAAAAACTTTAAATAGTTCCAAATTTGGTTTCTGCCCACTCCATGTTTCTTCAGGAGTCTTGTCTGTCAATCCTCTTCTTGGAGAACGGTTGATTATGTACACTGCCGTCGTTACAGCTTCGCCCCAAAATTAGGTTTTTAATTTTGCTTCGAAGAGCAAACAGCGGGCCTTTTCTACGATTGTCCTGTTTGTTCTCTCGGCAAGACCGTTCTGCTCTGGTGTGTACGGTGCGGTTATTTGATGCTGAATTCCATGTCTACGTAAATACGAGAGCAATGCCGCATTACTGTATTCAGTGCCGTTGTCGGTGCTAAGAGTCTTTATTTTTCTCTGAGTTTGGTTCTCAACCAGCTGCATGAATTCCTCTAACTTCTCCTTTACCTGGGAGTTTCTTTCATTAGGTATAAGAAAATTTGCCTGCTGTAGTCGTCTACCAAAACTAAAAAATAACGCGCACCTCCAATGGAATTTACACTCATCGGACCACATACATCGGAATGAACTATCTGTAGAATCTCAGTTGCCCGAGTTCCAATGTTCTTGAACGGCATTCTAGTTTGATTCCCTTTACAACAAACGACACACCCGATGTTCTTATCTGCCACAGTGAAATTAACACCATTTGTCATGTCCTTGAGTTTTTTCAAATTATCGAAACTGAGATGCCCCATCCGGCGATGCCACAAATTCATATCCTGGCTGACACGAACTGAGAAATTTGCGCACATCGGTGTTGGCAAGTCCAACCTATAGACATCTGACTCAAGGAACGCAGTGACAATCAGACGATTCTCTTTATTGAAGATTTCAGCTCGATTTCCGAGAAACCTAACATTGTTCCCTCCTTTTGTTAGTCTGCTTAGGGATAAAAGGTTCGCACAAAGGTTCGGGACATACAGAACGTCTTTTTCAGTAGCAGTCTCACCATTCGACAAACAAATTTCAACATCACCCATGCACTCTACCTTCAATCGATTTTTATCTGCAATGATGACATCATTGTTATTGGGATTCTTAACATTTTACAGCCAATCCCGCCGCAAGGTCATATGAGCTGACGCCTCGGAGTCCAAAAACCACGCCTGAGTGTTGACTCGGCTTACTGCCAATGAAGTAAAGAACACATTTTGGTTTCCTTTAGACTTTGGCTGTTGCGACTTCGGATTAGGACAATAGCTGGCAAAATGTCCAAATCGATTGCACTGGAAACATCGTACCCGCTTTTTATTTTTCACGTAAGAATTTTTACTGTATAAAGCTACTGTGTTACTCGGTGCATTAGTGACATCTTGAAGTAACTTTGTCTTGATCCACTCCGGAATTCTGCAATCCCATTATCAACGGCTGATAATGTTCTGGCAAACCTGCGAGAAGTAACGTGCCAATCCATTCTTCATTAATAGTTAACCCTGTGCCCCGTAATTTATGAGCAACTTGGTTGTGATCAACGTCCTCAACAACCCAACTCTCCTCGTCAGACCTGAGTCATCAAACGCCCTCTTCAAACTGTCCCAGACATCTTTGGCTGTGGTAGCGTTTTGGACATGGACGTAATTAATAGGACCTATCAACAAAATCAATTTGGATTTCGCCTTTGTAATTAATTTTACATCGGTGGACGTGCCTTCGACACAGTCCCACAGTTCTTCATATTCAAAAAGATTTTTAACCACGAGTCATAATTTTCTCTTCCTTTTAACTTTTCAATAGAAAGAGAGCGAGATTGATTAGCGGCGGCCATTTTATAATCGCATGGAAACTAAAAAAAAATGTCTTTAATGTTCTCAAAAACTTATCTAGTTAATCCGTGGAAATTATAAATAATAAATATCTTTTTCGGTTCGCGACTTTCCCTACAGTTCCTTGTGATTATCTAAATGCGAGTTCTGAGTCCATAACCTGTAGCAAATCAGAGTTGAGCGGAGCACAAGAAATAAAACAACCGAACTTACAGATTGTAAAAGGAATAGTAAAGATTTAATTAGAATATTCTGACAAGTACAAGTTGGAGCAGTGTTGGCAGATATGTAAAAAGTAGTTTTGAGTTATATTCACAATACGTTTAGTTTGTTGAGATCCACACATACCGTATGCCTCCGCTAGGTTTATTAACGATTACAACCGGGGCACCACTCAGTTGGTTTTTCAACAGCTTTAATAACCTTTTCTCGTATCATTTCATCTAATTTTTGTCTAAGCTTGTTCATTAAGGGAATCGGTACTCTTCTCGCAGAATGTACTGCGAAGCATTTTCCTTTAACTCAATAGCATAATCTCTATGCAAACTTCCAAGGCCTCTAAAGAGCTCTGGAAAATCTTTGTTTATATCGACTCCGCTTACCTCGTTATCGGCTTTGTTTCTTAAGAGCTGATTTACTAGTGAGATATTTAAATTTTCGCCATCCCTAAGACTTAATAGGGGAGTTTGGACATGGTCTAATACGTAAACACTTGTTTTTATGCGCATGTTGTTGTACTTCAATTCACTGTCAAATTTTCCCAATTTTAAGTAAATTTCCTGTAGGACCAGTGAGCACACTATCTGTTTTTGTTAACTTCATTTGTTTTTAACTTTGATTTAAAAAGAGATGATGGAACAATCGTGACTGGAGCTCCGTTGTCGAGTAAAAATTTAACTGGTACATAATTATCCACCAACATATTTACATGCCACTGTGTATAAGACAATGTGCTTTCAGAGACATTTCTTAAAAAAGTATTAACTGCATGTACGGGACTTTTATATGCTTTACATACTTTAGCAAAGTGATTACACTTTTTGCACGACGAACACTGTTTTACATAGGCTGGGCATTGTGATCGCCTGTGTCTGCTGTTGCCACAACCTGTGAAAGATTTATTTTGTTGGAAGTTTTGTTTGCATTGGTAATTACTAGTCGATGGTTGATTTTTACCGTTGCTGTTATTTTTCGTATCTTCTTTGTTGTTCTTATTTGTGTGGACACGTATGCTGGTTTTTTTTGTTAGTTGTTTGAGAAAAGACCTAGTGGGAAATTTCTAAAAATTCAATGGTGAATATCTTGCTTCTTTCTTGAGGAAAGGGAGTAGCACCCGCTTCCTTTGTGCGGAATACATCGAGGATTTTAACATGGGCATGTCATTGGCGGGGTGCACATACAACCATCTCGATGAAAATTCCACAACTAAATCACTACTTCCTTGGAATTTGCTTGAATGAATGAATGAATATTTGGGGTAATATTTGCACTGCGACCTTAAGATCTATTGTGTCCCCCTTTAAGAGCTAGATGAGAGTGCTTATTTACAGGTCTTCCTCCAAATTAGTTCCTTTGAGGAACTTAAGTATTTGGGGTATTTTAAGAGAGGGTAATTCGCTCTGTTCTATCTGGTGACGTCCCAGATATCTATGTCTTTGATGCACAAGTGCTTCACAACTACCTAAGATGTGGTCTGGTGTCTCCTCTTTGGTATTGCAGAATCTGCAAATGGCATTGCTCACCAAACCGAGGATGTTGAGGTGTCTTTTAAGTTTGCAATGGCCAGTGAGGAGACCCGTTATTTTCCTTCAGTTGTTCCTACTTAAACTGATGCAGGATGTAAACCGTTCTTGGTTGTAATTCCCAAGTAGCAGTTTTGCCTGTCTCAGCCTGGGGAGTTCATTCCAAATTCTTTGTCTTTTGGTCTCCTCTATTGTTTTGATTTTGTTTTTAATCACTTTTTCTCCTATTCCACAATAGGGCTCTGGACCCGTAAGGCGTGTACTTGAACTTGCCCCTATTTTTGGTAAGGAGTCTGCCTCTTCATTGCCCTGGACACCAACGTGGCCGGTACCCAATGAAGTGTTACATTATTATTCTTGCCTAGTTCATTTAATTTGCCCACACACTCCCATACCAGTTTAGAACTGATTGTGTATGAATTTAGCGCTTTTAGTGCGGCTTGGCTGTCTGACATTGTGGCAATGTTTTGATTTCGGTATTTCCTTTCGAGATTTTGTTCTGCACATTTACCTATGGCGTTAACTTCCGCTTGGAAAATGCTGGTGGACTGACCCATCTGCAGGGAAACTTTAGTTCTATGCCTAAAGATACCTGCCCCAGTCCGATTCGCCTACCCACTCTTTCTTGCTACTTAGCTCCGTTTGGAAGTTTTTTACGAAGTTATATTTTTTAATCATACCATCTCTTGGGATGTCAAGGAGGTTCGTTACTGTGGACTTGCAAATCGAGTTTCTCTCTCTGAAACCAATGCATTTACCTGTCCCAGTTCCCTCCATGGCAAATCTCATGAAGGCTCCCGTAGCAGCACTTTCTATGACCACATGTAATGGAGTCAAATGAAGGATTACCTCCATTGCTGCTGTAGGGCATGTTCTCATTGCTCCAGTTATACATATGCATGCGAGCCTTTGAACTTTTTCTAGTGCTTTCCTAGTTGTAGTTAGTTCGGTGCCATGCGATCCCACCATAGGTAAAGATGGGTCTTACCATCATGGTGTACATCCACCTTAATATGTGTGGTTTACATCCCCATGATTTACCTGCAATCCTCTTGCATATCATGAGGGCTTTTATGGATTTCGCGACAGTTAATTCGACATGTTTGTTCCAGAGTAGTTTACTATTCAGTGTAATTCCTAGATATTTAACCTCCCTCTGGATGTCGATTACTTCGCCAGCTAACCGAATAGGTTTCATACGTGGCAGAAGCTTGGTAGGGTTGATATTTAGTCCTACTGATAGACACCATTTCCTTGTTATTGTCAATCCTCTTTGGATTATGTCGCAAAGAATTTCTTCGAACTTACCCAAGGCTGTGATGACGATGTCATCAGCAAAGCCGAAACATCTTATGCCTTGAGAAGTGAGACTTTCTAGTAGTTCATCCACTACAAGAATCCACAGCAGGGGTGATAAAACACCTCCCTGAGGGCAGCCTCTTGTTGTGATGACCTTCTGGACACTTTGTACTGCGTGTACTTCCGCCGTTCTTGTGCCTAGCATTGCATTTATCCATCTGATTATAGGGATGGGTACACACTTCCTTATAAGAGCTTTGTTTACAGCCTCATGGGAGGTGTTGTCAAATGCCCCTCAATATCTAAGAAGGCACATAAAGCCGTTTCTTTGGAATCTAAAGCAATTTGTAAGGTGTTCGTGAGTTCAAACAGGGCAGTTTCCGTAGATCTTCCTGCTCTGTAAGCATGCTGGCGGTGGTTTAGAGGCATGTTTATTAATACTTCTGATCTGATGAAGTTATCAATTACCTTTTAGAAAGTCTTCAGTAAAAAGGATGTTAGACTTATTAGCCTGAATGACTTAGGATATGTCGTGTCTTTTTTCCCAATTTTGGGAATAAAAATAACTCTAGCTCTTCTCCATAGACTTGGTATATGCCCAAGTGCAACACTACTTCGAAGTATACTAATGAGATAGGGCATTATTTCCTCCCTCCCTTTTTGCAGGAGGGCTGGAAAAATACCATCTACACCCGGTGACTTAAAAGGTTGAAAGGTATTTATTGCCCAATCTATTCTGTTACCTGAACAGATAGTTGAGGCTATCTTCCAGCTTTCCCGGTTTGGTTTGAGAGGTGTTGTCTCTATCATACTTTCTGAAGTTGGTAAACTGCCTGGAAAGTGAGTGTTTAGCAATAGGGTAGACCTTTGTTCCTCATTTTCTGTAAAGCTACCATCGGGTTTACGAAGTGCTTACGAAGTTAGTGTCTTCTCTTTCGCCAGAGCCTTATGTAGACTTGCTGCCACAGGGGTAGATAAAATACCCTCGCAAAAAGTTGCAAAACTATTCCTCTTAGCTTTCCTTATTTCCCGTTATATCTTTGCCTCATTAAAGAGTTTCCTAACCTTGGATCTAAGTTTTGACAGATTGTTGTTCCACCACGGAGCATCATTCTGCTTTTTTATGGGTTTTGGTGGATAGCTGAGTTCATAAGCCTCATTTATCGCCCCACTTAACTCTTTAACTATATATTCTAACTCAAGGTGACTACTTGTCGTTTTACCGGGACCTAATTGCTCAAGGTTAGTCTTAATAACGCTTTTATACAGATTCCAGTTTGTTTTCTTCGGATTCCTACCAGAGGTATTCTCTGTGAGAAGGTTTTCTAAGGTAAACACTATAATTCTATGGTCAGACATTGAGGGTTCGTTGGAGACTCTCCAATCCCTGATTAATCGACTTAAGTTCTGAGTACCAAACGTTAAGTCTAAAACTTCTTTTCTAGTTCTAGTAACAAAGGTAGGGGTGTTTCTTACATTAAATACATCTAGATTCTTTTCGATAATAAAGTCTAAAAGGTACTCACACCTTTGGTTTATATCGGTACTACCCCATGTTGTATGGTGGGCGTTTGCATCACACCCAACCATAAACGGTAGTCTTTTGTTGTTGCAGTATTCTACGAGTCTCTGTACTTCCATTGGTGGTATGTTGGCCTCATCATCAGGGAAGTAGGCTGCTGCAATTACCATCGTCTGGGGACTGCCCTCGATGTAGATTTGAGCCTGTATTGGCACCAGGTCCCGCGTCATAAATTCTGAAAGACATATAAAATGAATGTTATTTCTTATCTTTATGCATGCTCTGGGCGAGTCGTGTCTCGTATCCCATATTAAATTAGAGTCCTTACTTGGCCCCCGTATATCCAGGGTTCTTGGATCAGTGCTAGTCCCAGGTTATCAGCAGTGAATTTTTGTGCTATGACAGCTGAAGCCGCCTTTGCATGGTGTGTGTTTACCTGGGCTAGCCTGGTACTGATCCCGCGTCCAGTCATTCCTTTTTAATCTGCAAGCAGATAATCTTCCTCCTCTTCTATGGGAAGCACTTCGCCGTTTTCGTTAGGAGAGAGGTCTATGTCCTCCATCTATTCGGCCTATCTCTTCGCTTGCCAGTGTACTCTCGTGGCTTACTTCAGGTGCAGCGGGGTGAGAGGAAAGTAGGGGGGGGGGGATTACGAAGGATGGGATTGTTGATTGGGTTTTGATTACAGGTGGTGGCAGGATGTTTATGATTAGGGTGACAGGTGGGGGAATGACTGTGGTGGGTAGGATGGTAGGTGAGGAAAGGGATGTGATCGTAGGTAGGATTTTTGTAGGGGAGGTATGGGTGGCAGGTTTAGGGTTTTTCGTCGCCGCGTGTTTCCTTAAGCCTGAAACTTGGATTTTCCCGAATTTGTAATGAAGTTCGTGGTGTGCCTTCATTATTGCGTCTGCTGGCCGGGCGTCAATGCTGACCACTAACAGCTGACCTTTGCCCTCGGCCTTGCTTTTAAGGATTTTCCAGGCTTGGACAGTCAGTCCTTCGTTTTGGGCCTGAATCAAGGCTAGGGATTTATTGTCCTCCTGACCAGTGCTTCTTGGAAGGAACATTGTAATAGTGTGCAGCTTGGGAATGTCATCCCCCAAGCATGCAACTAGTTCAATGCCCTTCCAAGTGCTCAGTTTCGCTGCCCTATCCTTTAGCCAATCTGCCGTTTGCTGACCAGCACAATCGACAACCAACAGACCGGTTCTAAAGTAGAGACCATTAAACTTGAGCTTAGTTTCCCATCCTTTCGAAACTTCCTCGATTATAGCCTCTTCGAGTACCGTGAGCTCGTCAGCACTTAGGGTTTCCTGAGGATATTCTTTCGGTAGGACCGCAATACGAATGCTTTTTGTTGCATTAGTGTAGGATAGTGGCCTATATACTGCAGCTTTTGCATCCGCGGTGCCTGTACCCGCTGCTGCTTAGGCCGCTACCTTGGGTCGTTTTGCCTCTTGCCTAAGGGGAGGAGTAATTTGGTGGCTCTTCCTCTTACCCACTTCTTGGCTTTGCAAGGGACCCTTGGTTGGTAACACCTTCCTTTCTTCCACCTTTTCCCTGGCTTCTTGCGGGGTCACCCCCTTATCAAGAAAGCGAAGGTACCACTTTGTGCCCACTCAATCCCTTTCTGCACGGGTCATCCAGCCCACCAGCTTCGGGAGTGTGGCATTTCTCCTGTTTCGGCTATTTGGTGGTTGAGAAGTTCGGCCAGATGGTGATGTTTTCCCATCAATGGCTACTTCTTTGGCCCTTGGTACAACTACCTCTTGCCTGGGAGGTATTCTCCCCTGACAAGTAGACGATGTACTATGGGAACCATCTTCCCCTTGCCCGGGAGGTAATCTCCCCTGACAAGTGGACGATGCTCCTTTTTGGTCTGCCCGGTTTTGTGTATTCCTTGGAGGCATCCTCTTAAGGAATTGGCTACATCCCGATCTCGGATCATCCCCTCGAAGGTCTCTCTCCAAACGATCCGCATATTTACTTGCGTTAACATCGCGCGGAGTGTTGAATTTTTTGTAGTTTTTATTGTTTCTTTGTTTTACTTGTTTTGGCATAATTTTGGTGCCACGAGTAGCTAGAGAAGGGTTGGTCCGTCATACCAGAGCTCCACATGATATGGTAAGGTCTTTATTACTCTTTGATTCGACCCGTTTTCAAAGAGGTACCGTTAGAGTACAGCCGGTATACCCACTGCCTGCAAACCATCCAATAGGCACGGTCCACGTAACACCCTGGATTAGGGGAGGTGGCAGTTCTTGGTTCGTAACTCCTCAAAATTACTACCGAATCAGGTTGCCCCAAAACAGCAGGTCAGATGAATCTTTGAAACTTAAGCCTTCGCACCACTTCAAGGTGACTGCCACGCGAAGGTTGGAAGTTGCTTATTCACCAGTTGGACTGAGGA
Source organism: Epistrophe grossulariae (assembly GCA_929447395.1). Taxonomy (NCBI): domain Eukaryota; kingdom Metazoa; phylum Arthropoda; class Insecta; order Diptera; family Syrphidae; genus Epistrophe; species Epistrophe grossulariae. Next base: position 78,818,155 of record OV839567.1, read on the forward strand.
CTCCGGTGAAAAATATGATGAATATTCAGCGAAGAAATACTTAAACAAAAGTAACTTGCTTATTCAGCAGATTATTAATTTTTGATGAAAAATATGTTAAAAATTCTTTTATGAAATCGCTAAATAATTTGGACTTGTTTTTTCACTACCTCAATATTTGCCAATGAAAAATATGATGAATATTCAACAAAAAAGTCACTAATTGAGTGTTACTGAAGTTATTGATCAGCTTAATTTTTATTATTTTCGATGAAAATTTAGTAGTGAAATCAATAGGGAGTTGCTTTATCGTTAAATATTTCATTCATAAATTAGAAAAATACTTCTCCTTAGTTGGAACGATTGAATATAATTCAATTAAAAGGTCATGTGACCTAAACTCCAAAATGCGTCTCTAAGACGCAAATTATGGTCAATTTTTACCGACCCTTATAAAAGCCAAAGCATGAACATACTGTGAATTTTATTTTTCTAAGTGAATTTTTTAAATTCATACACTTTAATGCTCAGTTCATGATAAATGTCTGATGAAAGGATACATTACTTTTATTCACAGAAATCCTCATATTGATCGCGTCAGGTAGTAGTCAGGTAGGGTAGTTTTTATTCTTTTCTTGTTCAGGGTTTACAAGCAAAAAAGAGAGTGTCGTGTGAGAATTATTTTTTCTTCTCTCGTAAGTATACTTTACAAAGCAGACGAGTTGATCTAGACAACGAACTGCTGAACTTATGCATTACTTTTCAATGATGAATCGTCGAATAATTTTACCTACTAAAATAGAATCTTTAATTCCACATTGAACTCACTTGATTTTTGTGTGCCAGTAAAAGAAGGGAGTGTTTCGACATTTTGCCCATTTACAAAGCAGACAACGTGCATAAAACTATGAACTGGAACTGGCATTACTTTACAGTAACTAAATCAGTGCTTGCTGTTTCTTCGAAGAAGTGGCATTTGAATTCAATGTTGAATTCAGCTAAATATTTCAGTGAGGATGAAATTTCCTACTAGGGAGTTCTTGTTGTTGCCTATGTACAGCATCGCTTTGCCTAGCAATTCGAATAGCACTTTCAAGGGTTAGGTGTGATTCCAACTGTAATTTTTTTGTGAAAACCATTTGTCACGAATACCAGCAACAAGACGATCGCGAATCATTTCACCGCAAAGGGAACTGTACTCACAATTAGCAGATAATGTGTAAAGAGCAGTAATGAAATCCTCTATTTTCTCGCCTTCTTTCTTGGATTCTCGAGCTGACTTTTGCACGTTCGTAGATGACGTTTCGCTTTATGATGAAATGATTTTCGAAGACTTCTATTACGTCTGGGTAGATTTCTTACTTTTCAGCTTGTAGGCTTAAAGAAAGAAATACCTCGTCGCCTTGTGGACCCATAAGATATATTAGTGTGTTGACTTATTCACTGCTTGGTTTGTTCAATAAACCTGATGCGATCCGAAATCGCTCGAAGCGTCGCTTCCACTTTGGCCAGTCCTCCGGGAGGAAAGTAAACTGCTCTGGTGCTTGGACTGTGAAGTTGCTTACATTGACTGCAGTGTTAAATATGGGTATACTTGGGGCAAAGATAATATAATACCAAGATGTCGCATCCCATACAAAATATTGGAACCCAAAAATTAACGGCTGGGATCTAATATGCGATCCCACAACATGTTGCTATTTGTCAAATGTTGCTTTGGCTAGTATAAAGAGCGAGAGCGAGAGATCTCTGCCTGTATACAACTTAAAATTTGATTTCTTTTCAAAATGTATATCTCAATTCTCAAAGTCAAAAGTATTTGTTGTTTTTGTCTTTCGTAGAATAGTATGAATGATGTACATATAAATTGAATTTTATATGAAGCGATGCCTTGTTTGTGGCGAGTGGAGGAGCCTCTTGCGTAAGTTGTTTTTTTTTTGTTTTTTGCATATCATTAGCAATGGTTTGGATTTTTTTTTTTTATATAGACATGCAGTAACTTTTTTGTTCGTTCGTCGCGATTTTCGAATAAAGGGTAGGTAGCAAGGATTTTCTTTTGGTGTCTTTTTTTGTGAGGTACCTAGGTAGGTACACCTATGTATGTAGGTTCGTACATAGTTGGTTATTTTGTATTCCCTTATAAATTAAAGAAAATAATTGTTCACTAATTTATTTACGTGTGAGTTCAAAAGTTGTGAGGTAGGTAGGTAGGTATGTATGTAGGTGTGAAATGTGTATGCAAATTATGGATTCGTAAAAAAAATCGAACTCGGGATTTTGATCAAAGTTGACATTACGATGATAGCGAAGTCGAAAAAGGTGGGTCTCGCAATTCTGTCAGTCTCTCTGTCTATCTGTCCCTTCGGTTGCAGCCTAAACGGGTCGGTCAATTTTTTTCAAAGTTGATACCTAGCGTTTTTTAGGCATTATACCCATCCATTTTTTTCATTTTTTTAAGACCAAAACCAACGGTACCTCCCATACAAATGTTTAAAAACCGGTAGTGAAAATCATATTTCTCAAAAACGGTTCCTACTATTTTGATTAAAATTTTTGTGTGATCTAATATTTATACGATCTACCATATTAATGAAAAAAATTTTTTTCTACGGTTAAAAAATGGTATCTCTCATAGAACCATTTTTTTGATTTTCGACTATCATTATCAGTTGAACTGATTTTAATGAATTTTTTGCACAAAAGATCCAAATAAGTTCTAATAATACCTATTGCATACCAAAATTTTCAAAAGAATAAATGATTGATTTTTAAAAAAAATTTCAAAATTATTTTTTGAATAATCCATATTTCGAAAATGGGTAGATGATATTTTTTCTTTAATTAATTTTTCAATTCCACAATAATGAAAGCTAAAAAATAACCTTTTTTTTTATTTTTTCAAATTTTGTTATGTATATAAAAAACTATGTATGTAGGTATATAAAAAAAATATCTCCAACGATTTTCATTTTTTTAATTTTTTTCTCATAAATTGAGATTTGCTTAAGAAATTGGATGATGTACGTACATCGCATTGGTGTCAAAACAATTTCAGAGGTTGTTTAATCATTCTCATAGAAAAGTAGTTTTAGTAATTGGCAATTTTCTCAAGAACTGGAAGGCAAAACCATTTTGTTTTTTGTGTTCGACTCAGAATTAATATGTACACTGACATCAAAAAGTCAATTCAGCATTTCATTTTATTTATCAAAATTTTGAGTTTGTATCCGAATTTTTCTAAAACTATTGACATAAATATTTAATTTATATTTTTTATTTAAATTTATATACAGGGTGTCCCGTAACTCAAAGTCAAGCGGGTAACGGGTGATAGGGTATGTTGTACCTGTTCTGGAAAAAATAAGAAAAAAAATCCATCTCGCTTGGTTAAGTAATAATAGCAATATTTAGAAAAATAGTGAAAATCGATACCCTAGACCACATTTTTAGGTACTGTGGTCACAAATTTCCGAAATTTGACGTGTTTATTTTTTTTACGTAACCCTAAATAACCATGCTATTGATTTCAATCACAAATTTAAAAATAAATGTTGTAAGTTTCGTAAGAAAAATAAAGTTTGACTGAGTCACGTTTCAAAAAAATTTTTTGAGCTAACTTTGACACTTCATATTTTTAAAAAAATGTACTACACTACCTTGGCAAGTTTCTTAAAAAATTGGCGCGCTTCATCAAGATTTCAAAATGGTACAACACTTGCTACTTATTCATTCGTAAAAAGTATTTTTCATTTTTTATTTGCAAAAAACACCTTAGTTCACTTCAATCACTTTTACCAGAATAATGCTTTTTTGTACTAAAAAATCCATTTTACCAAGGTGTATGTAACATTAATAGAGGCACTATAATCAGACACTGTTTGTCGTAAATAAGAGTGAGACAGATCTACATTACACAATATGGTACGCTACAATCTACGTTCGGTACGCTACGTTCCTTGTTTTACTCGCAACATCTCACAATCGTGTGCTTTTGTTACCCTGGACTCGAATAGTGTTGTGGAAATTATTTTAGTTATTAATTATTATCTAGTAATAGGTACTAAAAACTTTACAAATTTTCGCCAAAATTTTTCAGCAAATAACAACACTGGGGGCGAATAGTTACGAGGGAGCAAACTTCGTATACACGTTGCAATATGGTACGGGTCACGGGTGGTAGTTGTTTTGATTTAAAATTCGATGAGCAATTCTTTTCGGTATTCCAGTGGATCTTTCAATCGCACTGATCAAGGGCTGGGATCACATTCAATTCAATTTAATTTAAAACTACTTCGTCGTTATGTCTCCCTTCTGCAGCGCTGCCATCCTTGCGAGTATGATAGGTGTGCATAGATGAACAGCCGGTGGTCATGAGTGACGCCCCACATTTGGGTACCTTTCGATCCACTGGAATACCGAAAAGCATTGCTCTTCGAATTTTAAAACAAAACTACTTCCACCCGTACCATGTGCAACGTGTACAAAGTTTGCTACCTCGTGACTCTACGCTCCCAGAGTCGATATCTGCAGAACAATGTTGGCGAAAAATATGGAAGTTTTTAGTTCCTATTACTAGGTAATAAGTGACACAATTTTTACAACAATAATCGAGTCAAGTGTATCACAAAAGCGCACGATTGTGAGAAGTTGCGAGTAAAACAAGGAACGTAGCGTACCGAACGTAGATTGTAGCGTACCATATTGTGTAATGTAGATCTGTCTCACTCTTATTTACGACAAACAGTGTCTGATTATAGTGCCTCTATTAATGTTACATACACCTTGGTAAAATGGATTTTTTAGTACAAAAAAGCATTATTCTGGTAAAAGTGATTGAAGTGAACTAAGGTGTTTTTTGCAAATAAAAAATGAAAAATACTTTTTACGAATGAATAAGTAGCAAGTGTTGTACCATTTTGAAATCTTGATGAAGCGCGCCAATTTTTTAAAAAACTTGCCAAGGTAGTGTAGTACATTTTTTTAAAAATATGAAGTGTCAAAGTTAGCTCAAAAAATTTTTTTGAAACGTGACTCAGTCAAACTTTATTTTTCTTACGAAACTTACAACATTTATTTTTAAATTTGTGATTGAAATCAATAGCATGGTTATTTAGGGTTACGTAAAAAAAATAAACACGTCAAATTTCGGAAATTTGTGACCACAGTACCTAAAAATGTGGTCTAGGGTATCGATTTTCACTATTTTTCTAAATATTGCTATTATTACTTAACCAAGCGAGATGGATTTTTTTTCTTATTTTTTCCAGAACAGGTACAACATACCCTATCACCCGTTACCCGCTTGACTTTGAGTTACGGGACACCCTGTATATATTATTTAAATTTTTTTTTTCAATTAAATTCTTTTTTTTTAACTGCCCCTACCTCCTAAACGGGGCGAGATAGACCCCCTCCTATAGTAAAAATGCTTGTTTTTGACCCCTCTACAAAAAACCGTTATCAATTCTTGGCGCCATAGTTATCATACTCTCCCCCCATTTTGTTTTATTTTGGATTTTCTAAAAAACAGTTCAACTGATTTTTATCAATTGTTTAATAAAATATATAAAAACACCTGCTTAAAACGTAGTTAAGATTAAGGTTGTATTATGCGAGTAGGTACATTTATTTATGAACAATATAGCACCGCGTTGCAAATATGCATGGAACTTACCGTTTAGACTGAAAAATTGTAAAAAAAATATATATAACTAAACATAAATTGATTAAACAACCTCTGAAATTGTTTTGACACCAATGCGATGTACATTCGCTTCATCCGATTTCTGAAGAAAATCTCAATTTATGAGAAAAAAAACTTGAAAATCTCTGGAGCGGTTTTTTTTTAAATAGTTTTTTAAATATACAATTTTGAAAAAATTCAAAAAAAAATAGTACGCAATTTGTTAGGCTTTATTATTGTCGAATTAAAAAATTATTTAAAAAAAAATTATCATCTACCCATTTTCGAAATATTTTAAAATTTTTTTTAAAAATCAATAATTTATTTTTTTGAAATAAATATATTAAAAATTATTTGAAGATTTTGTGCAAAAAAATTCATTAAAATCAGTTCAACTGATAATGAGATAGTCGAAAATAAAAAAATGGTTCTATGAGAGATACCTACCATTTTTAAACCGTAGACAATTTTTTTTTCCATAATAAGGTAGATCGTATAAATATTATATCACACAAAAATTTTAATCAAAATCGTAAGAGCTATACCTATGAGATTTTCAATACCGGTTTTTAAACATTTGTATGGGAGGTACCGTTATTTTTGGATATAAGAATAATTTTAATTAAGAATCTGCTGGACAATGTTAAAAAACTGCTGGGCACCAAGTTTAATAAAAACTGACCGAGTCGTTTTAAAATTACATATTAAGTTCTCAAAAAAAAATTTTGAAACTTTTTTTAAAAATCCAAAAAGAAAAGTTTTTTAAATTTTGGTATACAACAACATTCAAACATTCTCCAAAAAAAAGGTGAATATCAGTTCAACCGTTTTTGGAAAAATCGAAAATCAAAAAAATGGTTCTATGGGAGGTACCATTTCTAACCATTTTTAGGAAATTTTTTTTACAAAATGGTTGCCTTTTTGTAAAAAAATTATTGAATTTTTTTTTTTTTAAAGTTGTGGGCATGTTTTTAAGAAAAATAAGATTTTCATTTTTTGGTAAAAAATTTGTATGGGAGGTACCATTGTTTTTGGTCTTAAAAAAAATGAAAAAAACGTGGGTATAACGCCCATAAAACGCTAGGTAGGTACCAACTTTGAAGAAAATCGACCAACCCGCTGCAGCCGAAGGGATAGAAAGACAGACAGACTGACAGAATTGCGAGATCCACTTTTTTCGACTTCGCTATCATCGTAATGTCAACTTTGATCAAAATCCCGAGTTCGATTTTTTTTACGAACCCATAACTTGCCATATATGTATGTATGTATGTATGTACATATGTACATAATCCCTATATATCGCAAGTAAAAATAGAATACAAAAAAACCCTTGCAAAATGACCTTGTCGTACCGTGTTCCTTAAATCGGAGCATACACATTTCACACCTACATACCTACCTACCTACCTACCTCACAACTTTTGAACTCACACGTAAATAAATTAAGGAACAATAATTTTCTTTAATTTCTAAGGGAAAACAAAATAACCAACTATGTACGAACCTACATACATAGGTATACCTACCTAGGTACCTCACAACACCAAAAACAGCAAAAGAAAATCCTTGCTACCCTTCATTCAAAAATCGCGACGAACAAAAAAATTACTGCATGTCTGTCTATACAGATACACACCATTACCAATGATAAGCAAAAAACAAAAAAAAAACAACCACCGCTTCATAAAAAATTCAATTTATGTCATCATTCATACAATTCCTACGAAAGACAAAAACAACAAATACTTTTGCCTTTAAGAATTTAGATACACATTTTGAAGAGATTTCAAATTTTAAGTTGTATACAGGCAGAGATCTCTCGCTCTCGCTCTTTATACTGGCCAAAGCAATATTTGACAAATAGCAACATGTTGTGGGATCGCATATTAGATCCCAGCCGTTAATTTTTGGGTTCCAATATTTTGTATGGGATGCGACATCTTGGTATTATATTATCTTTGGTTGAATAGTGGCACTATAAGCTAAACGCGTTTGAGGGTTGAATAGTGTCTGTTTAAGGATATTTTAGTATCGAAATGTCACTTTGACTCACTCACAACATATAGATACATAGATATTAGGGTAGCGCTTATTTTGGCAATTTTTGAATTTCTTTTTTGTCCTCCCCTAAAAATGATTATTATGTACCTGTACAATGTACATACAAACACGTTGTCCTTTTTTTTTTAAAGGGGCTAGCTTGGTAACACCGAAAAATAATTATATGAATTGAATCCCAGCCTTTTTTCACATTAAAAATACAAAATAGAAATGTTTTTTTATTGGATACTACCTCTTCGAGGAATTAAATTTTTGCACTCTTAATAGAACTTCAAATCAGAGTTGGGAAATAATGATTACTTTTTGTAATTTATTACAACTTTCATTTTAATTACAAGTAATTAGTAATTGAACTTTTTCCATTACAATTACACGTAATTGTAATTAAAAAAATATAAATTCCCATTACTAGTAATTATAATTGAAAAAAATTAAATTAATAATTACATGTAATTGAAAATAGTAAGTGATTTTTGGAAGTTCTTGAAGGAACACTATATTAATTACATTTAAGGTAATTGATTCCTTGGATTGAAAATAATTACATGTTTTTTGTTAATTAACTTAATCCAAGTATCGTAGGAAATTTGCAAAATAAAATATAAATAAATAATATAACTGTTTTTTGCAGGGCATGGCATTGTCAATCAACAAAATTACTGAATCCGCCAGCTTTTATTATATTCAGAGCTTTAGAAAATAGAAAATTTGCTCTGCATACATTTATTTTTCTTTTCTATCCGCAGCGAAATTGTTGTTGTTCAAAAACAAAAAAGCAATTTGGCAGGCAGTGTCTTAAAATAAAAAAATTAAAGGTCCTTAAATATTGTTGATTTTATAATCAACATGAGTTATTCATGAGTCGAAATTTTATTATATTTCTTATAGCTGTTACCTTTCCTCATAAAATAGTATATCTTATACCCTTATCAGTCTAGACGTTTAAACATGGCGGAAACATACTTCACAACTATAATATTAAATGTAATGTTTGGAAAGGATGAAAGTTTATCTGCACAGCAATTTCAAGTTAAAAGTGAACTGACAGCTTGCTTATTTGAACAATTGTTCTTGCCACAAAAATAGCAGAAATTTAAAGTTTTCCAATAATAGCAACTTTTTTTCTATTTTTTTCTCCACCATTTTTTGTATTGAAGTATTATTTCAAAATATGTATGTATTTTTAATATTTTTTGCCTTTATCCAATTTTATTCTATAAATTTTTACATACAAAAAGAAATTTAAAAATTAGACGTTATATTTTGACTCTATGGGTTAAATGGCTAAATTATGAAAATAATATTAAGACGATATAAAGCCAAAAAATATCTATCCCTTAAGTGTTTCCTACACAATAATTATAACCTTAAATAAGAGGATTTTTTTTTTTTGTTTTTACTTAACCCTTACTGAAAAAAACGATGTTGGAAATATTAATGCATAAATCCATCCATTAAAAATTAATTAAAAAGAATAAATTTTAAAGATCTAATTTTTTTTACCGCATTTCACCTTATAAATACCTACACAGGTAAAGTTTGAGCAAGCGAATTCAAAATTTGTTTTCAGAATTTTGATAGAAAATTTGAAATTTGTTTTGAGGAATCATGTTTATGTAACTGGGATTCCTATAAGATCTCAGTATAGCAGATGTTGCTATATGCCCAACAACAGATGACGCTGTTTTGTAAGAACAAAATTTCAAAGAAATCTGAAGATCTTTCAGAGATTTGATATTAGGAAAAAGCGAACATTAACATTTTAATTAATGTAGACACAAACAATGGAAGTAAATAAATGGTATTTTAATAGTGAGTTACTTAAAATTGACTATAAGTATGTTCTATTAAAGATTAAGATCTAATTGATAAAGTTTTGATTAATTAAAAACAGAAATGCTAACGCTAGAATTTTATGGACTTCGCATTATCATAGGAATTGAAAAAAGGCAGCGAGTAATTTTCTCATACATACAATTATAATTAATTTAATTGTTTTCAAATAGGTATTATTTAAAAGACGAATGCAAATTTAAAAACCGGGATCATGACATAATCTCGAATGCAAAAAATCTCGGAAAAACAATTTTTTAATCAAGAATGAAAAAATCTCGAATGCACAAAAATCTAGAATGAACAAAAATAACAGACTATAATAGAAAAAAAAACTCGAAAGAAAAATCATTCTAGATATTTTGTAGGTACCTATAAGGAATTCAAACTCAAATAAAACTCATTATTATATTCAGTTTATTAAACAATTTATGTTTCTGGGCCCACTTTTGATTATATAGTTGTGTTAGTTGACACGGTTATTATATGTTGGCCGCACCAAATGATAAAAAGAAACTTTGCAGGGGACACACATACTACGCCGTAATGCTGGGTGCTAGCACTGTACTAATTTTTTTTTTCAAATAAAACATCAACAAATTATTATTATCTTCTATGCCTCTAAAAAATTTGGGACTTATGTCCCATTGTTAACAACAAATATTTGGGGCTTTGTTCCCACTTGGGTGGATGGTTATTAATTATTATTAATTCTCGATTTTTTGCATTCGATATTTTTTTTTCTAGATTTTTGTATTTCTAGATTTTGCTTTCTAGATTTTTGTTTTCTAGATTTTTACTTTCGAGATTTTTGCTTTCTAGATTCTTGGTTTCTAGATATCGTGGTAAACCATTAAAAAGCTGATAAAAGCGAATAAAATACATATATGTTGATTAATTTAAAAGCAAACACAACGACAGACTTAACACTACAGCAAACCATTTGTAGAATATCACGTAAAATGTAATTGAAAAAAAAAAACATTATTTAATTATAATTATTATTTATTGTATTATTCATACTTGAATGTCAGTTTATTAGACTTGACCATTCTTTATTCCTTCAATTTCATTGAATTTCTGAACAACAACAACAACTTAAAGGTGCTACCACCAATGGTATACGAATTAATTTATAATTCGTTTTTAATTAATTATTTGGCTTTAGATATAGCTATTTCAAGGGGTGCCAAGCCCTATCATCAGTCTCCTTATTAGTGGTGCTGAGCTTTAATCCAATTTTATTATGAAAAACTTTCTGCGCACCATGAGATTCGAACCCACGCATATCAGATTTGCTCAGTCTTAGAAGTCGTATGCACTACGCATTCCACTACTTTAGACCACTGACGTCACAGGTCGAGATGTGTATCGTTTGTTTATCAAGTAGCTATATCTCCAGCCAAATAATTAATTAAAAACGAATTATAAATTAATTCGTATACCATTGGTGGTAGCACCTTTAAGTTGTTGTTGTTGTTCAGAAATTCAATTATTTAATTATATTTTTGTGAAATAATTAACGAAAAAGTAATCATTACTGGTTTTTTGATGATTACTTTTGTTTTCAATTACATTAAAGTAATTGAATTGCAAGTAATTGACGTTTTTCAATTACTTATAATTAGTAATTGAAAATCTTCAATTACATTTAAAAGTAATTGAAAAAGTGTTTGTAGCTTTCAATTACAAGTAATTGTAATTTAATCTTTGTGTAATCATTTTTTCCTAACTCTGCTTCAAATGTGTGCCAAATTTACTTCAAATGTGTGCAAAATTTAATTAAAATGTGCCAAATTTGGAGATTTTTGATCACTTTCAGGAAAGGACTTAGAATAATTTTAAACATTGCGAACAAAAGAGCCACCCTAATAGATATATTTTCTTTTCAATAAAAACACCACCGTGTAGAGTGAAGAAAACACAAATCTTCTAATGAATCAATAAAAATGATTTTTTTTTTCAAAATGTATTACTTTATTGACAATCAACACAAAAACCACACAAATAACAATAATCTGAATAATAATATTAGAAGAAAATAAAAGAATCCAATCGGCTGCGCCACAGAATTGTTTTTTTTATGAACAGTTGAGATTGGTTTGTCAGTTTTGGAAGTAAAACGTAATAGACTTCCTCTTTTTGGTACTTTATTTGACACAAGCGTATTATAACTATACAGGGTAAGAAAATCTTTTATAAATAATAATTTATGTTGCGTTGAATAGTGGCTACATAAATGCTTATGCATTACATAACTATTCAGCCGTTTAGGGGTGTTTAGCGAATTCTAGTAAATAAGGCTGTAAAAAATAGTACTATCATGAACACATATTTTTTAGTCGAACATATGTCCTGTACGCGTCGCTGAGATCGCCACAAATTAGACTATTGAGACTTAGCTTAGCTAAGTTTAGGGAATAAGTAGTAAGCGCGAGAAGAATCTATTATTTAAATTCTGCAAACATAATAAGATTCCTTAAAAAGATCAAGTACACGTGCATGAAAATATTTTAATTAAATTTGTGTTTCAATTAAATTTTAAATTAATTACATTTTTTCACACATACTTTTATGTTCCTCTGCAATGATTCATTTTTGGGATTCTTTATTTTTTCGGTGGGTTTCGGGGATACATTTTTTTTAAAAGGGACACATTTTTTCACAATCATTTTACTCAAAGAAGTTAAGTTTTTTTATGATAATTAAAATATTTATTTTAAAAAAAAAATTTTTATTCAGGGGGAGAATGTCTCGATTGTAAAAGAGTTCTAAATTGCCTATAGCGCTAAGCCCAGCCATATGCACGGCTCTGAAAGAACTTGGTCTGGTTCGACTCTCAGTTTGGCAAAAGTTTGAACACAGAGACCAAGCGCTTGATGATCGGCGTGGTAGTCGTAAATTAGCTATAATTCTAGCCTGTAAAACTTGGTGGTAGCTCACCCAAGAGTTGTTGTTTCATTCAAACTTTAAATAATAATATGATGGTGCGAAAGCGTAGCAGTCTAACCGCAAGTGTGCTATCACACAAAAAACCCCTTCTAAATAGAAATACAATTTTTTTGTCACAATTAATTGAAAAAAAAATTAAAAGTAAATGTCAAACATAATATATTATTTTTTCTTCTTATTCATAATATATAATATACATACATATATGTATAATATTAAATTTAATTTTCGAAAACACAATTAGGTTTAGTTTATTTATTTCGTTTAAAAACAAACATTGTAAGATAAAACTTATAAGCTAGTGATAGTTTATAGTACGTAATATGTATGTATGTTTATTTAGTATTTCCAACTGTACATTTTTCTTTGTTGTGTGTTTAAAAGAACATCATGTTAATATTATAATAAATGAAATTATTTTACAAATAAATAAATAATTTAAACAACATTATCAAATTTAATTTTAAATAACCAGAAGTCCCGTGCGAAAATTTCGCACATTCAATAAGGTTTTGCAATTAAATTTTCAATAGAATGTTTGAACAAAATAAATAAATTCTTTATTGATATGAACATATGAACAAAACTTCTTTGTAAACATTATTTAAGGTAAGAATGAAATCAGAAGTGACAAATTAGTGTTTCTCCCGCAGCGAAAAAAATGTTTCTCCCCCACTCACTCAATGTGCAAGCGAAAAAAGAGGATTTTAAATTAAAGAATTAATAAATATATTTCTTTTATTCATGCAATCTAGTGATACTTAATAAATGCATTCGGCTTTTTATAATGAGAAAAAAGATTACAAACAACAGAAGTAACAAATATGTTACTCCCCCGCAGCGAAAAAAGAGGATTTTAAATTACAGAAAAAAAACACTCATTCAATGGGTTAAAACTTAAAAGTGAGGCATTCCTTATGTCAAATTATTCATTTATTTAATTATTTGAAATTGCCGAAATTTATAGAAAATAGTGTGGTGTAACAAAAAGCTTTTATGTAATGTCATCGCTATATATAAATTCCTATCCAGTGATACCTAATTTAATAGATTTGACTATTTTACAAATGAGAAAAAAGGAGTTTGACAACAGAAATAATATATATGATGATTGTATACAATTTAAAATTTTACGTTTTGAATGGTTATACGTATATTGTTCAAGATAAAATATATAAAAATGAAAAGAGAGTTTTATACAAACCAATAAATTTTTTTAAAGAAACGAAAACAATATTTCAATGGAAAAAGATTAAATTGTTTAATAAGAAAAATGTTTAATAATTAAGAAAAGATCAATTTAAAGAAAAAGAATAAGTTAGTTGTTTTGATCGAGGAATTATTGTTTTAATATAACTTGAAATTGTTGCATCTTGCTTAGCTCTCGCAGATAGGATGGGGGTGAATTGCAAAGCGGACTGCAGTAATTTAAAATTTTCTTTTAGATGTGAGACACGAGAACCGAGGAAGTATTAAACAAGTTGATCTGGTTGATGCTGGAAACCGAAGTTTTCAAAAAGATTAAGATTAGATTAGAAATATAAGTGTACGATACTGAATGAAGCTGTTAAAAGCTACTTTTAATATTGCCTTGCTAGCGGAATCACAACTATAAAATGTTTCACTTCCATATGTCAGAACCGGGATGATCAAGCTCTTGGCAAGAACGATTCTTGAATTTATTGGGGTAAACCTCTGGATGGTCCATAGGGTTCTAAGAACTCCATATGCTTTCCTTAGGGGCCAGTTATAGCCATCAGGAAAACGAAACAGGAAAAACTTTCAAATAGATTATTTACTAAATTTTCATTAGATTTGTAACGTAATTGATGCACTAATCGATGGCAAATAACTCAAAGAATTTTTTGTGTTCGTAAAATTTTTAATTGAATAAATATTTTTTGTGAAAAATGTAATTATTTATTTTCCTCCCTGAATTTCATTTTCCGTACCAGCTGATTGCCATTTCGATCAAAATGAAACAAATCGTTCAAATTATTTGTGTTCGAGCTTTTACTTGTTCCACTGACAGATTAGTGGAAGGAAAAAAAAAAGTGTGAGTGCCGGGACTCACGGTTAAGATGTGTAAACATACGTAACGTAAAGTGAATCACAATCACAGAATCACGATCACAAGATACGTTACGTTTTTTTTTCACCCTGCCGCCGCGCCAGTATAGATGTTTACACATCAAAAATCAGGAAAACTTGATTGGCAGCCTATCCACTGACGTAATTTTCATGTTCGCTATAAACGCTCTTAAGGAAAAAATTCCTGTTTCCATCTGTTTCAACTTTTCCTGATCGCTATAACTGACGCCTTATTTACAAATTCTAAGGTTGCTTCCCGTCAACTATGTTGACAAGCAAGATATATAATTTGGGAAAAAAACATAAAAAAATGTTTAAAGTAAAATTTTTCAATACTTTGAGATTTTATATTATTTTTGTTTCTTACAATTCGTTGCTCTTATTGATTCTTAATCAAAAACTGAAAACTAGATGACTATGTCTTCTAGTTTTCGAGAAAATTGAAAATTACCAGAACTACTATTTTAATTTAATAATTTTTTGTTTGCAAAAGAAACTTTGCATACACCCAACCTTGCACCTACCCCAAATCCTATAGTGAGCCCAAGCAGGGCAGCATGCCCCCCATACATACCTCACTGTTTATGCAACGTAAAGCTGGATACAGGGAGAGTATGATAACTTAGGCACCAAGAAATGAGAACGGTTTTTTGTAAAACAGTTCAATTGTTATTTAAAAAAAAAAAAACACTTTATTTCACAAAGGCTGATTAAAGAATGACCTTCGTTTATATTTAATTGTAACACATCATGTGCAATGTACATGAAAAAAAAACATAAAATTTGAAATTTGCAATTGCATGATAAAAACAAACATATAACAGTAGCATTTCGGTAATTTGAACTTTTAACAATGCATCACATTTTCATGTTTGTATAAATTTTGAAATTATGGGTAATGTACTGTGTACCGGCCACCCGAGATTTTGTTGTCTTCTCATAGAGTCAATTTATATATAGGAATTAATCACATATTCTATTATTATTATCAAATTAAAACAACGTAAATACCCAAGCGAAACAAAATTTTGTTAAATAAAAAAAAATTGGTAATTTTCAATTTTCTCGGAACTAGAAGACATAAAATCATCTAGTTTTCAGTTTTTGATTAAGAATTAATAATAAGAGCAACGAATTTTAAGAAAAAAAATAATATAAAATCTCAATGTTTTCAATACATTTACTTTAAACATTTTTTTTATGTTTTTTTTTCCCCCAAATTTTGAGTTTGAAACTCGTTTTTTCAAAATCTATGCATAGATTTCACTTGATTTAAAAACTGGCTAATAGAACAGAGTATTATTGGCTTTAAAAAAAATGTATAATACTTAATTGTAGGTGTTATCGTTATTTTTAAATAATTTGTTTCCAAATGGGGGGAGATAGACCCCCCCCCTCCCATAGTAAAAAATGTTTGTATTTAAGTGTTCTACAAAAAACCGTTATCATTTCTTGGCGCTTTATCCTACTCTTGCCAAAAAATTGATCAAAATCAGTTGAAAGGTTTTTGAGAAAATAGTAAATCAAAAAAATGTTTATATGGGAGGTACCATTATTACATTTGTTTTTATAAAATAATAGCCAATTTGTTAAAAAACAACTGAATTCTTTTTAAGATAAGATTTTCATTTTTTGCTGCTATTATTTTTGGTCTATAAAAAACGAAAAAAATGTGTCGGGGGAATACCCACCCGATTAGGCTGCAGCCCAAAGCCCACTTTTGTCGACTTCGCTATCATCGTAATGTCACGTTTGATCAAATACGAATGCATAACTTGCCATACATATCGTCGCCTGATTTCAAGAACCAGCTAACTCGTTTTTTTTTAATTTTTGAGGTACTTGGGTTTTTGGTACCTTGAATCGATTCGCATCGTAGTTTTTACTCTTTACTACAACATAATATGGTGTTATTATTATACCAGTACTATCATCCAAAAAATGGAGCCTGAAAAAGAGTCTAAGACGTTTTTTGGGACTTTCTCAAAAAATCGAAAATTGAGTTAGCTGGTTCTTGCAATAACGATATACATAATATGCACTGGCGAGGCGTCATATTGTTCACTTCGTTCATGAACGCCTAACTTTCCTATACAAATATTAAAGTTTTCTCGTTATCCTAACAAACCACAAAATTATATTAATTATCTGCTAATTTGAGTGAATTTCTCACTCTGTTTCCCAGTTTCCGACTCTTGCAACACTTTCATGCACTCAATTTAAATCAAAACAAACACCACTAGCAACAATAACGTCTCTCTCTTTTGACTTTCAACATCAACTCGTTCACATGATTTGAGAACGAAATGTATCCATTGGAAGTATACACAACAAAACAAAATAGCTCACATTTTTGTAGCACCCATTTCGTTCACATGATTCGGAAACGAAATGTATCCACTGAAAGTATACACACAAACAAAAAAGTATAGCTCTCATCGTATCAGCCGATTCGTTCAAATTAGCTGTGAACGAATCCAAGCAAATTTTGCTCAAAGTTCACACAGGTATGGGAGAAGTGTAGGCACAATGTGTAGGTACATAATATATACAGGGTGTCCCGAAATCACCGCCTCAGAAGAAAACCATGAGTTCCTGAAGTCATTTCAAGTCGAAAAACTTATGAGGTAATTTTCTCGTTTTCGCTTCGTTTTCGACTTATAACGGTTTTAATGATTTGTTTTCTTTTTTCCTTTGACTGGCTCTAACTTTGCCAAACTACAACCGATTTTTGAATTTTTTTTTTATTTAAACAAAAACAGAAATTTTTATCTGCCATACAACTTTTTTCTGTGCGGATAACGGTTTTCCCGCAATTTATAATCAAACACTTTTTTTAAGAATGTTAAGGTTGTTTTTTTGACTTCGATATGATTTTTTTCTAAAAAACATGTTATTAAGTATACCTTTTTTCTTTTTATTATGAAAGTCCAATATGTGTTCTTAAAAATACTTAACATTTTTGACCTAAAAATACAAAAGTGAAAGTTCTTTCAATGAATACCATTGAAAAAAAATGTGTGAGTGCCGGGACTCACGGTTAAGATGTGTAAACATCAACATTCGTCCGAATGCCTCATAGACCGAGAGCCTACATCAAATTTAGGGTGTGCGGATGATAGCAAAAATTTACTGGTATTTTTATATAGATCTTAACTTTTCATAAACAAATTTGAAAATCGGTAATGATGCATGGAAAATGCGTTTTTTAGTTTACCGACAAAGGCCCCAACCAAGCTTATAAAAAGTTAAGATCTATCTAAACATACCAGTGAATTTTTGCGATCACTCACACCCACAAACAGCAGTGGGCTCTTAGCCAATCATTAATATTATATTTAAAAATATTTTCCAGTCAATGACCTTATTTCGTCTAATTTGCCAAAAAAGGCGGCCTTCTATGTTGAAACCCTGCAGCCATGATGAAAGCGCAGTCCATGTATTATATGGTCTAAGCAACCAACCACATTTCAACCCAAACTGAACTCGACTTTTTGATTTCGTATATAAACACTCAGCGTTTAGTTACTGAGCGTACATAGCGTTGAACGCACTCAATTTTCGTTAAGCTCAGAACAGAGATTATGGATAATTCATAAGTCTGCTATTACACGATGAATCTAGTTGCATCCCAAGTAACATCGATGGAGCTATTAGAAGTAAAATTGTTCTTCTGAAGCTCTAAGGTGATAAAATGCAAAACTATAGCTTTGTAAATGATTATTTCACAGCTCTCTACATTTGATTTAAAAATTATGTTCTATAATTGAAATTTAAAAACACTTTAAGCTCTATTAATTTTATGACACTTTAAGATTTAAAAATATGCTCCATTAAATCTTCATACATCTTCTAACGAGCAAACTCTCAATATCAAAAAATTTGAAGACATTGTAGAGCTCCTAACAACACATGTCCAAAATAATAACGCATGATCTTCTGAAATGTCAAAAAAAAATAGCATTTATGGAGCTAAACAAAAAGCGACTGTAGCGTACTTCGTGAAGCGCATGCGCATTTTAAAGTTTTAAAAAACTTCTTTAACAGAGTGGATATAAAGCTGTATACTTAAAAGAAGAAATAGGAAGAAAAAAAGTGTGAGTTAAACAAACATAAATACATTCACAGGGAAGGCGTGCAGTCAAACAGTTAATTGATAAAGCGCCCAAAGAAATTTTTATGTGTTTTTTTGAAAAAAGTGTTTTGAGATTTTAAATCGTAAAAATAGTAAAAAAAGCTAAGTTAATTAAACAAACAAGTGAAATAAAAGTAAATAAAGTGAATATAATGCAATACTTCATTGAAAAAAATATAAAACTACATGAGGTGCTGCGTTAAATCTTCTAAAAATACTTATAATTAACAGTGTAGTTTTTGTTCATTTCATAGGTAAGCTGTGTCTCATATTCCACATAAAGTAAGTAAAATTACTCTGCAACACGGGCGCTCAATGAATTTGAGCGCCTTGCCATCACAAACAAAAACTAATGCGACCCTGGACGAGAATTTCAATTTCGATAGATTGGGTTCAGCTATAATTTCCGTGATTGAAGTGTATTTTAATTTCAAACAATTTGCTTTTTTATAGCAAAATGTTAAGAAATATCAATTGAAATGTATTCTTAGACAATGTATTTGTCTTAAAAACATCACTTCATATTACTTTATATGGAATATGAGACACAATCAGACCGTGAAAAGAAAAAATTGAAAAATCCATATTATAGGTGTTTTTACACGATTTAACGCAGCACTGTATGTTGTTTTATAGTTTTGTTAATAAATTACTGAAAATATTCACTGTTTTAACTTTTATTTAACTTTTTTATTTAGTATTTTCACTAATTTAATGTTTAAAAATCTCGAAACACATTCCTATAGTTCGGCAAAGTGACAGATCGGGTTCTTTTTGTTTTTTTTTTTACAATTTAATGCTTCACTCACACACTGTATAGGTATGTTATGTGATGTGAGCTCGATATCAACAGAACTTAATATTGCAGCTCTAGAACAATAAAAAATATAGCGATTTGACAATATGGCGGCGAGGAAAAAAATTAATGCGATATTTGTTTTTTTGCAATTAAAAAAAGAAATATATATATCCGCTCTCACTTAAAAACACACGAAATTGCATTTTTTTTAAATGAAATTATTTCGGCTTTCGAAAATGTATTTCTTAGAGATTTTTTTTTTTTCTTGTTATTATTTTTTTTTATTTGACAACTAAATATCCAGAATTTCAAAGGCGCGTTTTAATTAAGCAAAGTACCGGCAATACGTTTGTGAAAAAATTTAATTCGCACATAAAATTCGCTAACATTTAACCGAAAAATACTAATTTCTGTTATTATTTATTTTCTTAGGAAATTATAGTTTGCATATCTTACAAAATTATTCATTATACATACATAATTTCAAACGATACATATTTATTCTATTGTAGTATTAAAGCGTGCCTGTGTTTATATTTTTTATCATAATATGTACCTACATATTACTCAAACCAATACAAACAAAATTCTGCCAAATTAGTTCTTTAAAGATATATACAAAATACCTGCAGAGTCAGTCGCCGATAACAACAAGCTTCTCACGAGCAAAAAAGAGCTCTCAAACTCAATGAATTAGCTGCAAGTGAGCGCGACGTTAGCTCTAAAGGTGTATCTAGAGCTACTTCTAAAATAAACGAGCTTTAAGATTAGCTCTGGGTGTGCTGTTAAAGCTATTAAACAACTAAAAATGTTACTTGGGATGCGCCTTCTTCAAATTCTTCTTTGTTATTTCATCCGCTGATTCAAACGCTATTACACGGTGAAACCAAAGTCATGAATCTAATCTGACAGTTCTCTTTATTTTTCATTTTCGTGTTGGGCTGTGCTCAAGCAATAAAAAAAACTTTTTCTGTTTTTATTTTTGTTTTCATTATTAGATATATTGAAGAAAGAAAGGTTTGTGTGCCTTTAAATGAATATCAGTCAAGAAAAGCAATAATTTATTTTATTTATGTTGTTTTTAAAGATGAATTTCTCATTTCTGGAAAGCCTATAAGGCTATCAATAACAGTGCGTTGCATCGAAATTTACTCTTTGAGCAACAAAACCATATGAAGCAGAATAGTAAAAAACGGACAAGAGAAAAGAGAAACGTCAAATAGTTGCATCGAAAATTTTACTCACGCGACACCGGTCACTTTTTTTCCGTCTCATCTTTTCGATTTTTTTTTCTCTTTTGCACTTACGTAGTTCGAAAAGTCGCATGCGTCTAGATGCATCGTGTAATAGCAGACTAATCTCTGGCTCAGAATCAAAATCACGACCACGGCTACAAGATAAGAATCACGATTACGAGATGAGTGGGCGTAAATTTTAATTTTTTTAAAAATTATGCTTTTTCTAAGTTGACGCAAAGTTTTTCAAAAAATTCAAAATTTACACTGAACCATCTTTGGCGTCTACTTTAAGGTACATACATTCATACAATGTATGTGATGTATGTTCCGTGAAATAGGCCCCTGAATTGAAAAAAAGTAATGCAAAGAATACAAAATACGGATAAAGGTAGCTGCAAACAAACACGATAGCGGTGGCGATCACGATAAAATTGTGGATGCCATACACATAAATCAAAGGAAAGGCACACATCTACACGATTGAAGTGTGCTTTGATTTTTATATGAGGCATCCACTTTTTTATCGTGATCGCCACCGCCATCGCGTTGGTTTGCGCGTAGCCTGACGCTAAAGAAGCGTTAAAAAAGAGTCTCGTAAAACTTGGCCCACGACTCACAGGGAAACTGGTCTTCCATCTTATCTTTTTTCTCTTTCGCACTCATTATGTTCGAATAGAGTCAGACGCAAAGAATCATCGTGTAATAGGGGCTTAATATATCCTCTAAGCAGCCAACAAAATTTCAACCCGAACTGAACTTGGCCTTTCGATTTCGTATATAAATACTCAACGTTTAGTTACTGAACGTACATATTGTTGAACGCACTCAATTTTCGTAAAGCTCAGAATCACGATCACGGTCACGATTACAACGTTACGTTACGTTTTCTTTTCACCCTACCGCCAGTATAGATGTTTACACATCAAAAATAATTTTGCGACAGAAACAGTTGGAAGATTCTTTTCATTTAAATGTATTACAAATATATTTGAAATAATAAAGAAGATGTGAATTAGAATTTATGTAATACCAACATATGTACCTGTTAGTTGTAAACATACAAAAAATTTAAATAAATGAAGTGCACGACCGCATTTTTAATTCACGCTTCGCCACTGATAATATGTATGTACATATATCGCAAGGGCATGGAATTATGAAGAGAAATTAACAGGTGGGAAAGGAAGTGAAATAGCGAGGGAATGTTTAGAGGAGATGAGGAAGCGAGAGAGGATCCCGATGGGAACAAGGGAGAATGGGAAAGAGAGGAAGGGAAGGAAGAGAAGACAGTATGACAGGGTACGAGACAGTTAAAACGATTTATAAATGTCAGCCACGAGGCATTCTATTATAACAAGATAAGGCAGGCAATACTCTATAGCCGTAGTCAACATATCTAAGTTAAAGCATTATGAATTATACTCTTTGTAATAATAATAATTGGAACCATTGAAAAACTGATGCGATGTGACGATGAGAAACGCTTTATTGTGTATTAAGTTGAATGAAAAATAAAAATGAATTACAAAAGAAAATCGCAATTTTCAGCGATCAATGTTTTTGATCTATAGTTTCGAAAATTTTCTCAAATTAAATATTTTTTTCTTATTTTAGTGAGACTGAAGGAGTGCCGTCTACGGCAATTCGAGAAATATCGCTTCTTAAAAATCTAAAGCATCCATCTATTGTTCAATTGTACGATGTAGTGATATCAAATGAGAATATTTACATGGTCTTCGAATATCTTAATATGGATTTGAAGAAACTATTGGACAAAAAGAAAGAGATTTTTTGTCCAACTCTAGTTAAAGTAAAAAAGTATACAATTAAATCATGATTTAACTTTTTAAATTTGTTTCCTTCTTTCAGAGCTATATGTATCAAATGCTTGATGCAATTGCATTTTGCCACACTAATCGAATATTGCACCGGGATCTTAAACCTCAAAATCTTCTAGTCGATACTGTGGGCAACATAAAGGTTTTAATTTTTTTATTTGCAATAATATAATTTGGTTCAGTGACACTTTTATCGAAAATAATTATTTCTTTCACTAAGCCTTTACTATAAATTTAAAAAAGCGCCATAGATGTATTGAAAAAGGTATGCTGATTTAAAAATTAAATTTATACTTCCATTTTAAAACTACTCGCACCATGAAATAATGTTCATATTAAATTTGGCCTATAATATTTCACACGCATTAATACAATACATGTCAAGTCATCATTGTCTTATGTCTGTCAAGTTAGCATTACCATTTCAAAATTTTAAGATTCTAACAATTGGATTAATTGTCGTGAATTCGTCGTGAAAGAAAAAAATTCATTTAAAATGTCATTTAATGTCGTGAATTTGTCGTAAATATTTCGTGAAAGAAAATCTCTAACATTGCATTCCATCAACGAATACAGCGTAACAAAACTTTGATTTATACTTTTTTATCCAAAAGAGTTTTTAATGTGGAATTTGTTTAAAGTGTCGACAGTGAAAAAAATCAAAAAACACCTACAAAAACCAAAAACAAAAAAATACAAAAAAAATCGTGAAATAATCAAACAAAACAATAAAAAAAGGAATACCACGACTGATTGCGTTTAAATCGTTATAACTTTTGATTTAGAGTTTGCATTGGTAAGATTTATACCTTTTTAGAAAGTCCAGAAGCAAGGCAATTTAAAAATAAGAACCAGTATTGAGTTATACGAAACAGTGGTCCGAAGTAGGAGTTCGGGTAGATTTAAAAAAAACAGCCGTTACTCGAAAACCGTTATGGTTCGGGATAAACAAGCCAAATTCTGAAAGTTCATGATCTGGCCTATCACCATATTCAGTTTGGACCATCCTTTACGGGACACCCTGTATATAAAAAGGAAAAAAAACATATAATTATTAATTCAAATTTATATACATATTGTGTATCATATAGTTACGGTGACCATCCGTCCTCTTTTTTAGAGGACAGTCCTCTTTTTCGGTATCGTGTCCTTTTTTTTCTGAAAGAGGACAGTATTTTATCCTCTTCTTCCTAAATTGTCCTCTTAATGTCCTTTTTTTCTTTAAAACCTTTTTTCTATGATCTACACAGTAAAGTTCTTTCTTTAGTACTAAATTACTTAAACGCAAAATGTATAGACAGCACTGGTTTTAATAATTCAATTCTGTCATCTGGTTTTTGCTATTGTGAACGAATCGCAAACTGTCATCCAAGTCAATTTGATAAATTTGTATGACTTTCTTTTCGCCTTTTGTTTGTTTCTTGGAACTCATAATCGATTGGTATGAAATTAATTTAAAACGGTGAGTATTCATTTCGAATCAATAATCTAAATGAAAGATTAAATTATTAAAATTAAAAAAAATGCTTGAAGTAGAAGGAAATGTTGATGCAATCAATTTAAAAGCCCCAGTTGATTCCTTTTATCAAGCCTGTATTACCTAAGTCAGTGAGGTGGGATGCAGCGTTTAAGGATGTGGAACATTTTGAATGGACACTTTTGAATACAGTTCCATCTTGGAACTCTATTGAAAAAAGCCTTTCCAATATTTTGAAATTTAGAAAAATATAAAAATCAAAGATGATGAATTATTTGACGAGGTTTCCTGCGTCAAACGATATGCAAGTAAGAAACAGATTGAAAAATCGAAAACGGAAAACGGACAATTTGTCACCAAGTGAGAAATGTGTTGAATTTTTCAAACACTGATGAAGAAAATGCGAAGTACGAAAATATACCAAGACTCGTAGAGTTTTCGCTGTCTCTTCCAGCTTCAAAAGCCCCTACGGAAAGAGTGTTTTCAATTTCTAATAACATTTGGAAATCTGAGAAATCGCAATTAAAAGTTGATACACTGGAGGCAATGTTGATAACAAAGTGGAATTATGACTATGACTGGAGATTTTAAGACTTTTTTAAGAAGTCGGGATGACATCTTAAAAAAATACACTGCGAAGAAAAATACAAAAACTGTTCCTTAAAGTTAAACTTTTAAATTAAGTATCTACGAAAGTATTTATTATTTTGTTTCGTTTTGTGTTTTTTTTTTTTAAACTGAAGTTTATGTATGTGATCTGAAGCACAAATATTTTGAATAAATATCGTTTGTTTCTAAACTTATTGTAAGTTAATTAAAGATCCCCTTTTTTGCATCTGAAAAAATAGTCACCGTGCATATAGTAGAACCTAATAAATCAAATACCCTGAAGAAGTTGGAAAAACCAACTAAACGTCGGGAAAAGGATGAAATAAGTGTTTTATTTGCATTCATAAGATAAAGATTAGAGCCCAAATTATTAAAAATAATAAAAACAAAATAAAAATACATTCAGATCACCAAAAAAAAAACTAAATAATTATCTCAGCCAATTCCTTAGTTTATCGAACGAGCTTTTTGGTATGGAAGTGTCTGTACTTCCGGGTGAAATTGAAAATTTTGGAAAAATTTTTGAACACTAAAGCGAATATTCAAGAAAAACGTCTAAACTTTCTGAACATTCTCAATAAAATCCTATTATCACAAAAGTGATGCACATAAAATTTCTAAGCCATAACATTATGTCCCTAATAGACCATAGCAGGAGAGTCGATCTTCTTATAACCCTTCTAGCTTCAGAAACTAACATAGCGTGTATTCAAGAAACATGGCTAAAATCCAACCACCTTCCTAATGACAAAACCCCAGGAGAAGCATTACTCATCAAAAACAATTTTATTTACGACCCTGTCCATTCGACCTGTACTACTTTTCCCTCTATTTTTGCAGGAATTAAGCTTAAAATAGCAGGATCTATAAAAAGAATACTTATAGGATCCATTTACATCCACAGTAATTGCCCTACTTCTCAATTTGCTGCCGATATGGAGAGAATAAAAATTCTATCCGACACTTTTGATGTTGCTCCATCATTTTTAAATCTAAATGCGGATACTCCTACTTACCCTAGAGGTCCCTTCTTTCTCGACCACTTTATCATATCGTCAGACCTTATTAATCTAGCTAATCCTAATTATACCATCGAAACATTACCGTCATTCTCCGACCATTTCCCTCTTTCGCTGAAAATTAATTTCACGGAACTCCAAGACAAAGTAAGAATTTGACTAAATAAACAATTCGAAAACAAATTGTCTCTAATAAAACCCGGCCCACAAGCCTTCAAGGAGGCCCATAGATTTCTGGGGAAAAACAAAAAAATTTCATGTAATAAGCTAACCGTGGATGGCCAACAATTCTCTTCTGAACAAGACATTATTGAACAATTTAAAAATCACTTCTCTGAAGTTTATAGAGAAAAAGTACCAAGTGCAGATTCATCCTTCTCAAATAACGTCAAATCCTCAGTTTTATCCGCAAAAAATCAGATCCCTCCACACATTTTTATTTTTTGTGAGAACGATCCTGCGTATGGTCATTCGGCCCGAGAATTCTTCACCTAATACTCAGAGGTTTTAAATTTAATAAACTCATAAATGCGAAAAAGTTTGCCGGGCCAGACGGTATTTTGAATTTCATCCTTAAAAAGCTACCTCCCACAGCCATAAAATTTTTGGTCATCCTTTTTAACAATTTCCTAAATAATGGCTATTTTCCTAAATCTTGGAAGGTTGCCAAGCTGCTCCCTTTGCAAAAAAAATAATTGCCATGATATACAAAATTATAGACCAATGTCACTGCTTTCGAACTTAGGGAAATTACTGGAGAGAATTATCCTCAATAAAATTGACAGTTATGTTGAAGAAAACATTGAGTTCATCCCAGATTTGCAATTCGGGGGCCGAATTACGGCATCAGTGACTGAACGACACGTGAGGGAAATTTCATACGAAATATGGAAATCATCGATATTTTGTATGAAATTTCCCTCACGTGTCGTTCAGTCACTGATGCCGTAAGGGCCACTCGACGGTTCATGCCCTCTTTAAAGTCCATAAGGACGTAACAGATAATCTCAAAGACGAGAAATGCACCACGGGCTGTGCCTTGGATATTGAAAAAGCGTTCGATGGGGTCTGGTGGGACGGCCTTATTTTTAAAATCTTACAATAACAATACCCCAGACATCTAATTAAGGATAGGTGTCCCCGACCAGCCAACTCGAAACTCATGTAAATAAATTTGAATGTGTTAGTAAGCCTTCTCTTCACCAAATTCGGCATTTGAAATTTAATTTTACTCTATGGGCTCATCGCAGACGAAGCCGCAGGTAGAATCACGCATGCAGAAGAAAGAAAAAACACAAGTACCTACAGAAAAAAAAGCAAAAAATTCTGCACATTTGTATCCTAGTTTTGTGGGCTTTAGGTCTTCTTTGTTTTAACTTTATTTTGTTAAATAAACGACGCACGATATAGTTTTCTTTTTAAATTTTAATATTAGAATTTATATTCAGAATTTAATATTATTATTTTGATTTTTGATGATTTGAAACGTCTTTTTCAAGACTTTCAAATATGATGAGAGATAAAAAATAATTACAAATATATATATAGATAGATAAAAATCTTAGTTTATTTCAAATATTTTTTTAAGATTATCCAAATGTAAGTAATTGATACATTTAACAAATAAGTATTAATTTTTTAAATCTTATAGAGACCTAAAGAAGTACGTAACGTGCGAAACGTCGTCTATTTAACAAAAAAAAGGTAAAACAAAGAAGACCCAAAGCCCACAAAATTAGGACACCCAAAACCACGTCATTAGATACTTTACCCTTAGACGTGATGACCGGATATAGTCCGTCGACCAAATTATAAACAATAATATCCGTTGGCCTCGAAGCCAAAAGACAATAACGTAAACAAGTGTTTAATTGCATATTTACAATAAGATCAGATTACCCTAAAACCCCTTGTCACATCATGGAAACAGTATTGACGCATTCATGTTTAATACTTCAGATAATATTATAGAATAAAGATCAGTTAGTTCTTCAGTGACTCGAAAAGGGATAAGTTCATTATTAGCTCCCAAACTTATAAGTCAACAAATTATTAATTACCCTTCGGTTCTTTCATATAGTTCTATGTATCGTTGGTATTATTAAATCTAAGAAATAGTTATTTAAGTTTAAAAGTATTAAATAAACAAAGAATCTATTAATCAAAAGATATAAAAATGTGTTTGTCCATTCTTTGTTTACAATTAAACTCCCTGTGGTTGGGAGTAAAAATGGTTTTTTTCGGTAACCCCGGCATTACAATCATAACTGGCGCAGTCGAAAAAACGAGCTCCTTTGGACGCGACTACTCAACATAAAAGTGTATTGAAAAATTTGTATTAAGAAAATTGAGAATTTGAAAATAAAAGTTATTACAAAAAAATACAATAATAATATAAAACAAGAAGAGAAAACGAAAACCTAAAAGTGGTGAAAATAGAAATTATTAAAGAAATTGAAAAATAAAAAATATAATACAAGGGAAAAGTGGAAACCAAAAATTATTATAATAAAAAAAAAATATAATAATAATAAAACTGATGAAAGTAAAAAACTAGTGAAACCCAACTCAGCCAAAACCGACAAAAATTTTTAATATAATAAATAAAAGAAAAGTGAAAAATTTATTAAAAACAAAAAAACAAAGTTATGAAAAATAATAAATTATACCTATAACTGCAAGTAAAAACCTGTTAAAAGTGAAAAGTTTAAAAAAAAAATAAAAAAATAAAAATTCATACGTCAAATGTGAAAACAAATATAAAAAAAAGTAATCCAGTGAACCTTAGAAGTCTTACGACTCAAGAAAGAAATTCAAATATACCGAATAAAAAAAAAAAAAAAAAGCATAATAAAAAATAAAAATAAAAATATAAGATAAGATTTAATAATACAAATTCTATATACTATACTACTGAAATACATCAGCCAAGTAGAAGACTTAGCACTATTTTAATGGACTTTGTTGAATTATTGATTCAAAATAGCTTTTAACGGCCTTTAAGTCCTACAAAAATTAGCGTTTCGTCCAGGCGATCTCACTTGGACTCATCAGTTGACTATAGTGAGGGCCTTTGTCAATACGCAATTTTTGCTAAGTTCAGATGAAATTGTAGGTAAAAAGATAAAAATAAATAAAAACGAAAACCCTTATATCATAGAAACAGGCAAAAGTCAGGAAATAAATAAGAATAATAATAGATTAGAGTTTAAAAATATAAGAAATAGTGAGGATACTAAAAAAGTTAAAATGAAAAATGAAATAAAAAATAAAATTAGTGAGGAAATAAATTATTGCGGATTGAAACAAACAGAAAATATTAATGACTTAACGTCACTAACTGATTTAAATCACTTAAATACAAAACAAAAAGATGAATTATTGGATTTACTAGTGGAATACGCGGATATTTTTAAAAGAGATGGACAAAACTTAACGTTTGCAAATAAAGTAAAACATGAATTAAGAACTACAGACGAACGCCCAGTGTACGTAAAAAATTATAGACACCCTTATGTCCATAAAGAAGAAATTCAAAAACAAATTAAAGAAATGTTAGAATCAGGAATAATTAGACCAAGTAATTCACCATGGTCTTCTCCAGTTTGGATAGTACCTAAAAAAGAAGATTCATCAGGAAATAAAAAATGGAGATTAGTTATAGACTTCAGAAAAGTAAATGAAAAAACTATAGATGATAGATACCCAATACCCAATATTCAAGAAATATTAGAAATGCTAGGTGAATGTTCCCATTTTACGACCCTAGATCTCGCATCAGGATTTCATCAAATTGAAGTAGATGAACGAGATATAAAAAAGACAGGGTTTACAGTTAATAATGGTCATTATTAATATGCTAGAATACCGTTCGGTTTAACCCTAGAGAGGTAACCTTCGTCGATTCGACGAACATCAATTTTATTTTTTCTGTTTTCTCTTTACTCCTTTTTCCGATCGCATTCTCAATTCGTGTAACCCTAGTCATCCATGAGTGTTTGCAGTGTGAGGACGTTCGGTGGCGTACCTGCTTGGGTAAGTGTTTTTTTTATTGAAAAAAGGCGCCAATGTTCGTCGAAACGACGAAGGTTACCTTTTTTGTAACTTTTAGTGCTTGTGATTAGATTTTTACGTTGCACAAATTTTTTTTAGAAATTGCGTATTATATTTCAGTTTTGCAATGGCTTCGCGATTAGTTATGTTAGATGAACAAATAGAAGAAATTGAGAAAATTTTAAAGGAGTGTGACTTCGGAGATGGGGAAAATTTTGAAGAGGAAGAAGACGATGTAGAAGACAACGTGGAGGAGGAAGAGGAAGAAGAAGGCTCGGATTGGGAAGATTGTGTGGATTCAGAGGAAGATGCTGAGGATAACATACCACTTCGCTTGTTACAAGAATATGGCAAATCCAAAATTATTCTGTTTTCTCAAAAAGTTTTAAGAGGAAAAAACAGGCATATATGGTCAACTAAAAAAACGAAAAGCTACATTCATGGTACCAGTATTGTGCATAAGGCCAGAGGACCGACACGCGAAACAAAAGGCATAATTGACCCATTATTATGCTTCGAAAAATTTGTGACAGGTGAGTTCTTAGAAGAAATTGTAAAGTGGACAAATGTCGAAATCGAAACGAATATGAAAAACTATGAAATCGAAAAGGCCACTGTGAGGTTGACCAATTGTTGTGAAATAAGAGCTTTGGTAGGAATTTTCGTTCTGACAGCCGCGCTAAAAGATAATCATCTAACAACAGAGGAACTATTTGATTCTACCTATTCGGGAAATAGATATACTTCGGCAATGAGTCAAGCACGATTTAAATTTCTTATAAGGTGTTTGCGATTTGATGATAAATCTATAAGAATAACCATTACTGATAAATTTGCACCAATAAGAAATCTGTGGGAAATTTTTATACAGAAATGTCGCGAAAACTACACACCTGGCCTTTACGTGACCATTGATGAACAACTCTTGGCGTTTCGTGGCCGATCATCATTTCGCATGTATATTCCCAACAAGCCGGCTAAATATGGATTAAAAATTATCATGCTATAGTGGGATAGTGGGATAGTGGGATAGTGGGACCAAGTATATGGTGGATGCAATGCCATATTTAGGGAAAGGTACAAACACTGGTGAGCTTCCTCTTGGAGAATTTTGTGTAAGGGAACTAACCAAAAGTATTCATGGCTCAAACCGAAATATTACAATGGATAATTGGTTCACTTCAGTCCAACTGGCAAAATCGCATCTTTGTGAGCCTTATAAACTTTCCCTTGTGGGCACAATGCGATCGAATAAAAAAGAAATACCCAGGGAAATGATGAAATCCAAGACCCGGCGATGTGGAACGTCAATGTTTTGCTACGATAAAGATTTGACACTTCTGTCATATAAGCCAAAGCCGAATAAAATGGTTTATTTATCATCGTCTTGCAATGAGGAAGGGACCGTTAACACCACCACTGGAAAACCTAACATGATTGAGTTTTATAACCAAACAAAAGGAGGTGTGGATACATTTGACCAAATGTGTACCATCATGTCATGTTCCCGTAAGACGAATAGATGGCCGATGTGTTTATTTTACGGTATGTTAAATATGGCATATATAAACAGTTATGTGATCTACGCCCACAACATGAGTTCTAAACATCAAAAACCGTTAAAACGCAGAGATTTCATGAAGGAGCTGCACTCGAAACTTGTAACACCATGGATGAACCAACTTTACCTGCCAATATTAGGTCTAATATTGCCAAATGTACTCCTGAAAATAAAGAACCGTTAAGAGAAGACAACGTTAGTGCAACAACAACTAAAAACAGAAAAATTTGCAAATATTGTCCATACACAAAGCGACGAATGACAAAGACAACGTGCAATAAGTGTGATGCAAGCATATGTGGGGAGCATAAAGTTGAACTATGCAATAAATGCTCACAATAATTTTATTTATTTTTTATTTTATTTTTTTATGTTAAACTAAAAACAAACTTTAAAGTTCCTTCTTTTTTTCTTATTAGAAAAAAAAATTAAGTATATAATACAAACAAAATAAGTTATTTCAAAAATGTTAGCTCATGTGTTGAGCATAATGTTTAACTTTGCAACAAATGAAGAAATATTTTTTTTAATTTTTAACTTTTAAGTTCCTACCTTAAAAAAAAAAAAAAAAATTTATTAGAAATAAAAAAAAATAACAAGTGATCTCAAAAAAAATGTGTTCAAAGAACTTTTTCTAAAATAAAAACTCAAATATTTAAAAAACAAATCTTTTTTTGCTTTTTCTTTAAAAAAAAATAACTAATAAACATAAATTATTCAACTTCACAGGAATTAGTTAATAACTTTTTCTTAAAAGCGCAGTTAAAAATTATTTCGTCGATTCGACGAATGGTTACCTGTAACGTACTAAAAAATATGGCTACCTTTCTAGGGTTAAAAAATGCCCCAGCAACGTTTCAGCGCGTAATGGACGAAATCTTAAGAGATTTAATTAATGTTATATGTTTTATTTATATGGATAATGTAATAATATTTTCTAAAAATTTTGCCGAACATTTTTTTGAAACGTTAAGAAAAGCTAATTTAAAACTTCAGATCGAAAAGAGTAAATTTTTAAAAGAGGAAGTAGAATTCCTTGGACATATAGTAACTAGAGACGATATAAAACCAAATCCAAAGAAAATAGAAGTAGTTGAGAATTATCCAATACCCAAGACTCAAAAGCAAATAAAACAATTTTTAGGATTGTTAGGATACTACAGAGGATTTATTAAAGATTTTGCAAAATTAACTAAGCCTATGACAGAAAAATTAAAGAAATGTCAAAAAATAGATATAAATAATGAAAGATACGCCAAATGTTTTAAAGATTGCACGAATATGCTTACTTCAGAGCCAATATTAGCCTATCCAGATTTTAAAAAGCAATTCATTTTAAGTACAGACGCATCCAATAATGCTATAGGAGCTGAACTTTCTCAAATACAAGGATGAGAACATCCTTTATGCTATGCAAGTAGAACTTTAAATGATAATGAGAAAAATTATTCAACTATAGAAAAAGAATTATTAGCCATAGTTTGGGCAACTAAATACTTCAGACGGTACAAAATTTAAAATACAAACAGATCATAAACCTCTAAAATGGCTAATGAATTTAAAAGAGCCGAATAGTAAACTTTTCAGATGGAAACTACTAATGGAAGAATTTGATTATGAAATAGATTATAAACCAGGTAGAATAAATAATAATGCAGATGCCTTAAGCAGAATACCAATTGAAATACATAACGATGAAATTATTACTACCGGCGCTACAATTCATAGTGCTAGCGAAGACGACAACGGGTATATACCAATTTCAGAGTCCCCATTGAATTTATTTAAAAACCAAAATATCATTGAAAAACTTAGAAGTGGTGCAAACCAAATCAGAACAAAGAAAATTTTTAATAAAACAAGACAATTTATAAAATATAAAAATTTCACAGAAGACGATATTATTCAAATTATAAAAAATCATTTTAACCCCGAAAGTACTAATGCTATATACGTAGATGATCTTCAATTATATCTCCAGATACACGATGTGTTTAAAAACCATTTCCATAGGTCAAAAAGATTTAAAATATTAAAGTGTACAAAAATTTTAAAAGATATAGAAAAGGAAGAGGAACAAGATGAAATAATTATAAATTGCCACAAAGAAAATAATCATAGAGGTATTACGGAATCTTTTGAGCGTATTAAACGAGAATACTATTTCCCAAACATTAAAGAAAAACCCACCAAATACATAAACAATTGTGAAATTTGCCAGATTGAAAAATACGATAGGAATCCCTCAAAACCAAAATTTGAGAACACAGAGTCTCCCAAAAATCCTTTAGATATAATCCATGTTGATATATTCTTTTTACAGAAAGGTAAACCTATTTTAACAATAATTGATAAGTATAGTAGGTATGCACAAGCATACGAACTCCAATCAAGAAATTCTATACATCTTAAAGATGCTATACTGAAATATATTAGCACATTCGGAAAGCCAAGCTTATGGTCATAGATCAGGAAAAAGCGGCAACGTCAATAGATTTTCAGTAATTTCTAAGAAATGAAAGATTGGAAATACATTTTACTACAATTAGCAATTCTAACTCTTATTCTCCAGTAGAGAGATTTCACTCAGCTCAGTATTATTAAATAAAAGTAAAATTATATTTGTAATTATGATTCCAAACTATTCTAACCAAATATTTTATAGAACTTACATTGAACCAATACCAAATAAAAATCAATTAGAATTAGATTCAAAATATTATAATGTTATATTAAATAATAATACATTCTTTAAGTATAAGGAAAATGAAGTAATAATAAAGAAAAGTTTAAAAGTAATAAAAGAAGATTGTATATCAAAACTCCTTAAAGAGAGTGCAGAATGTAACTTTAAAGTTAATAAAGATGTTGAAATAAAACAAGTTACAAATAACATTATTATTGTAAAAAATCTAAAAAGAACAAAAATCATACATAATTGTAATTTATACGACACATACGTAACCGGAAATAATTTAATAAAATTTGAAAATTGTAAAATAAGAATAAACAATGTAAAATACGTGACCATAACCGTGAACGAAAATTTTATCATACCCAATTTTAATGAAATAAAAATAAAAAATATTTCAGTAAATATTTCAATGCCAGAGTTGCATTATAAAAGTATCGAAAACAGAAAAATAATAGAGGAAATAAAAAATTATCATTCAATTAATTAAAGATATCCTTCAGCCTATCGGCTATAATTTTTATAATTGTAATAACATTTGTCATCCTTTATAAAAGGACAAATTACAAAAAAGAAACCCACGATACAAGGGTTAATATTGAATTTAAAAATTTGGATTCTCCGGAGCAGAATCTTAAGGTGGGGGGGGGGGGTTATGTCGGAGACATCACCCATCTTAGACGTGATGACCGGATATAGCCGTCGACCAAATGGTAAACAATAATATCCGTTGGCCTCGAAGCCAAAAGACAATAACGTAAACAAGTGTTTAATTGCATAATTACAATAAGATCAGATTACCCTAAAATCTTGTCACATCATGAAAACATTATTTACACATTCATCTTTGATACTTCAGATTATCAATAAAGATCAGTTACTTCTTCAGTGACTCGAAAAGGGATAAGTTCATCATTAGCTCCCAAACTTATAAGTCAACAAATTATTAATTTCCCTTCGGTTCTTTCGGTCGTAAATAGAAATTGCCGTTCATATAGTTCTATGTGTCGTTCGTATTATTAAATCTAAGAAACAAATAATCTATTAATAAAAAGATATAAAAATGTGTTTGTCTATTCTTTGTTTACAATTAAACTCTGTGGTTGGGAGTAAAAATGGTTTTTTTTTCGGTGATTCTACAATTTTGTTGATCAGGAAAAATTGAAATTAAAAAAAAATAAGGAAGCGATGGATTTCAACTCCTTCGTGTAATTTAGTTGTTATGTTTTGGTCATAATTATCATCGATACGATACGATGTGGGTTCATCTATAGGTACATGGATTTTTTACTGACAATAATTTGTAATTTGAAAATGTTTGAATTAAAGAATTTTTAAATTAAGAAATAAATCAATATAATGTTCATATAGGTACATATTATGTGGATAGAACTTGTGTAGCTTTAAATGAAGTTAGATTTTAATATACAATAATTGTAAAGCGTATTTAGTTAAGGTAGGTACCTGCCTCAGCTGAACGTAGTCAGTTTCTATTGAACTCATCGGCTGATGAGAATTACTCATTAAAATTTTTTAAAATTTTATTTTTTTAGCTTTCTAAGATTTTAATCTTTTCTCTTCCAATATTTTTTAATTTTGCCGTTACCCAAGAGCAGTGTTTTCTAAGCAAAACCAAAATTAAAAAATCAAGTGCTTTTAATCGGTGCGAGTAACATAAATTTTCTTGATCAAACCAAGAAATATTTTGTGAGAGTCAGGACAAGAAATTAGTGTAACTGGAGTAATTTTAATTATGATTGAAAAAAGCAAACATATTGTGTGGAGACGACGAGATCTTAGATCACTGCTGTTTTGAATGTCCATGTGGAAGGTTGTGTTTACTGTTTTTAGAAAGAAAGGAAGAAAATGTCTGTTAGATGCTACAACAAATCTATAAATGGGAAGAGGTGCTGTATTAAGCAATGTGGGAGGTCATATAGGGAAAATCGGCTGACTAAGCTCTTCAAATTTCCTGCTAACTTCAGTTTGGAGAAGATTTGGAGAGAAAAATGTAATATTGCTCAAAAGGATTCTATTAAAAATCTTTACGTTTGCAATTTGCATTTTTCTGCAGATTGCTTAGGTGCAAAGTATTTGAAGAAGAACTCTATACCCACATTGCTTTTGCCGGCAAATCAATTGATTCGCTCAACGGAAGTTGAAGAGAGGGAGATGGAGGTGGATGACGATTTCAATGGGAATGACTTAGTTCTTTTAAGAACTCAACCTCTTCAAATCGATGAGGTTGATGATGATTTCAGTTTGAATGACTTGGTTCTTTTAAGAACCCCACCTCATCAGACCAAAAATCAAGATTCACAGGGTGAAATAGAAGGTTTGTGTAGTTCATGTTTGAAAAACATTAAAAACTGCCACTTCTATATGAAAAAAAGTGCAAGCTATTCAAAAAAATGTGATAATTTGAGAAAAAAACTTATTGGCGCTAGAGCAGAGTTAAAATCTCTAAAAATGTACAAACAAAGATTTTTTACTCGTTCTAAGAAACCTATTAGCCAAAAAAAAAATAATCAGTTCCTTATTAAGGAAATTAATAAATTGGAAATTTGGTCTAATGCAAAAACTATGTGCAGCATGTTGTTGATACAGAAAAAGAATGGTATATGGAGTGAAGATCATAAACGCTTAGCTCAAAATATATTTTATAGGTCGCAATCGGCATATATATTTTTGAGAGATGGTCTTAACCTAAATCTGCCACATGTATCAACTTTGCATAGATGGTGTCCAGTTAAAAACATGCAACCAGGCTTCATCAATACTGCACATCAGGAGTTATTAAAAAAATTTGATAGTATGGATGATCAAAGCCGTATTTGTGCAATAGTTTTTTATGAGATTGCTATTAGGAAGGATCTTACTTACAACTATGCAGTAGATTTAATTGATGGGTTGGAAGATGTTGGATTAGTTCGATCCAATAATATAGGCAAGCAGGTGTGTGTTTTTATGCTACGAGGCCTGATATCAAATTGGAAGTGTATCTTAAATTATTTTATTAGCAAAACAAATATAAGTGGCAATAATTTAGAACAGATTTTTTGCAAAATATTAAAATATCAGGCGATTTAGGTTTAGTTGTAAAACCAGTGATTTGTGATCAAGGACCCAATAATAGGAAATGCTTGGGGAAATTGGGAGTCACAACAAAAAAACTTTACTTTTTTTCAAGTGAAAAGAAATTTTTTTCCTTCTATGATATCCCACACATTATTAAAAGCTTAAGAAATACGCTTATAAAGTCTGATTTGAATACACCAGATGGATTAGTAAGTTTTGATCCTATAAGACAATTATATCATATGGAAAAAAATAACACTACGAAGATGTGTCCAAAGCTTACCCAAAAACACATTGATCCATCTTCTTTCGAAAAGATGCGAGTCATTTTCGCTGTTCAAGTGTTTAGCAGGACCTCTGCAGCCGCTTTAATGACAGCATTGGACACAAACAATTTTAAAGAAGAGGACGTTTCTACAGTGAATTCATTCAAAAAATTGATAAAATATTCGATTCTATGAAGCAGCCTCTACGACAAAAATTTTACATATATGTTTGCATAAACGAATTTATTGATTATGTTCAAAGTATTAAATTCGTTAAAAAGACACAAAGTTTATTGGATAGATGGATATGAACAAACATTAAGGGCAACTTTATTGTTGGCTGAAGCAATGTTTGAAGAAAACGAAAACGTTGATTTTCTTTTAACAAAACGTTTGAATCAGGACATAATTGAAAATTTATTTTCTCAAATACGAGCAAAAGGTGGTAACACAAAAAATCCGTCCGTACACGAATTCAATTTTCTCGTAGCTAGGATAATGACGACAAATTTGTTTCACTTCACAAAACATGGAAATTGTGCTGAATATGAAGAACAGATGCTTACTGTCAGATCCTTAGTAAACAACGATTCAAATAATTTAGAGCTTTCAAATGCTATTTTTGAGGTAGAGAATATTGCAATGGATGCTGATGCTAATGAAAATTCTAGTGAAATCACTGAAGTTTCCCATTTCTTGGACAAATTAATTGACAACAAAATGCAAGAAGAAATATCTGCAGAACCTCACATTTCAACGGAAATAACTGCAATGAGGTATTTTGTGGGATATGTTGCATTTAAGGTAATAACAAAACTAAATTGCACAGAATGCGAAGGAAAATGTAGGAAAAAAGATGAGGTATTGACCTGTGGAAGTGAAATTTTTATTTTTGCTAAAAATTATTCACAAAACTCTGATTTTGGAAATCTATTTGCTCCATCCGATGAATTTTTCGATGTATGCAGGACTCATATTCGGATTTTAAAATTAAAAAATATAAAACAAGTTATAATAACGAAGTGTATAGAAGAAGAAGAAATATTTCTTGGTTTGATCAAGAAAATTTATGTTACTCGCACCGATTAAAAGCACTTGATTTTTTAATTTTGGTTTTGCTTAGAAAACACTGCTCTTGGGTAACGGCAAAATTAAAAAATATTGGAAGAGAAAAGATTAAAATCTTAGAAAGCTAAAAAAATAAAATTTTAAAAAATTTTAATGAGTAATTCTCATCAGCCGATTGAATTGAAATTCAAAACCATATAAAAAAATTCAAAAAATATCAATTATGTAAATAGGTTAGGTTTAAATATAAAATAAAAAAAAATAATAGTTGTACCTGTGGGAAATACTCTTAATAATCGTTTTTTAAATAAATATTTTTTAATGCTGTTGGGTGTCGTGGTTCAATAGAAGCTGACTACGTTCAGCTGAGGCAGGTACCTACCTTAACTAAATACGCTTTACAATTATTGTATATTAAAATCTAAGTTCAGTTAAAGCTACA
This sequence comes from Epistrophe grossulariae, assembly GCA_929447395.1. Classification (NCBI taxonomy): domain Eukaryota; kingdom Metazoa; phylum Arthropoda; class Insecta; order Diptera; family Syrphidae; genus Epistrophe; species Epistrophe grossulariae. The sequence continues at coordinate 78,857,032 of OV839567.1, forward strand.
CAAGTTCTACCCACATAATATGTACCTATATGAACATTATATTAATTTTTTTCTTAATTTAAAAATTATTTAAAATAATAATAAAGACGACCAAAACAACTAAATTACACGAAGGAGTTGAAATCCATCGCTTCCTTATTTTTTTTTAATTTCATTTTTTCCTGATCAACAAAATTGTAGAATCACGAAAATAAAACTAAACCTAGATAAGTATGTCGATATATATTTTTTGAATGCACTTGGCAAACACAAGAAACAACAACAAAACACAAGGACGCAAAACCAAGCAAAAAAAAACCTAAATACCCAAAAAAAAAAAAATTAAACAAAATACAGGCAGTTCTTCTCTCGTCATCGTCGCCACCGTTTTACTACGACAAGCAGAAGCAACAGAGAAAAAAAAAAACAAAAAACACACACATTTAGGTATCTCTTTTTCCCTGCTGCCAGAAGACCAAGCCAATGTGTTTTTGTAATGAGCAATAAGTCCAGCAACAAATAAAAAGAGGAAGAGAATGGCAAGCGACAGGTTGAGAATACATATAACAACAACAATGAAATGATCCCTAGCATTTGTATGTTTAGATACATTTTGGTGGACCCACAACTCTGAAATTTTCTGGCACACATTTTTGTTCTACGTGCGACATCTTTACTTGTTATATTTTCTTTGTTACGACGCTCTTATCAGTAACGAGACCTGGGACTTCGTATCGAAACCCGAAAACCGTAAAGCAATTGACTGCAAATGGGTCTACAAAACAAAACCTGGGGCCTAATTCCGTAAAACGAAAACGATCGAACGATATCTTTTTGACTATACACATCTCTATCACATCTAAAGAGAATGATAGGGACAGCTATTGACAAAACGATATCGTTCGATCGTTTTCGTTTTACGGAATTAGGCCCCTGATATTTTAGGGAATATATCGCGCTATAATCAATGGTTGCGCCAGTTATAAACACTCAACAGTACCAAAACAGTAAGAGGACAAAATAAAATAAACAGGATCGCTAATGATCTACAAGCATCATATAATAATAAGATAAAATAAATAACAGATATTTTATTATCAACAAAACAAGATAATAAATAAAAATAAGATAAGGATACAAAAAGTAATTAACCAACAAGACCATAAAGGATACAAAAAGTAATTAACCAACACAACCATAGACCATGAGGACAAGAAATTCAACTCATCAGGATAACGATACAAATAGATACATCACAGAAGGAGTTTGGCCAGTAGTTGCCGAGTAGTATGTAAGAACCATATACCTAGGAACTATTGAAATATTTAATTTGTGAAATGAAAATAAAGTTAATATTTAAAAATACATTTTTTTGAAAATTGCTTTTTATTCCGTCGAATAAATATAATTGGGGGCTCAACCGGGATAGCTCATTATTAACGTAAAAAGTGAAAGTGAATAAAATAGCCAAATCTACATAAGCACTTGTAGATACAATTAAGGCTTAAAAACTTTCAAAGTGAAATTGAAGCTATCAGTCAAATTCGTTTAATAATAGGAGAAAAACAAAGTATCCTGAAAGTGTAAACAAGTGCGAACTAAAAGGAAGAAACCAGAAAAGTGATTCCCGTTCGCTCTATAAAGCGAGTATCCAGCAACAGATTGGAGAAAAGCATTCTGAGAAGCAGAGGATATTATCGTAAGAAATTATTTTTAAGAAGTGAAAACTAAAATTGTTAAAATGACTACAACTATCGATATAAAACAAATAAATGAATTAGCTATTGAACAGGCTACTGCTCAGCAGCAGAATCAGATAGATGAATTGACAAAAAAATTAGAAAATCTAACAGTTCCAAATAATGTAACAGACTATAAAAAACAAACGATAGATCCACAAACACTAGACTATGAAAGTCTTGATATTATTAAAAGTCTACCAATTTTCGAAGGTAGCAATGAAGGATATGTGAGTTGGCGAGAAGCTTGTCAAAATAGTATGAGTCTCTACACTCCTGGTAGTAGACGATATTTTGCTGCTTTAAGCATAATGAGAAATAAAATAGTTGGTCATGCGAATTTAGTTCTTACCAGTCATGGTACGGTACTTAACCTTGAAGCCATTTTAAGTAGATTAGACTTCGCCTACGCGGATAAAAGACCAATTCATGTTTTAAATCATGAATTAAGTATGATAACAGGGCAAAAAACATTAATAGAATTCTATAATGAAGTTACAGAGAAATTGACATTAATAATAAATAAAGTTATAATGACATATGGAACCTACGGTGAAACCACTGAGAAATTCAATATATCATATAGGAAAAATGCATTAATAGCATTCATAAATGGTCTTCATCAGCCAACGTCTGATACAGTATTTAGTATGAAACCTGAAGATTTGCCAAATGCATTAGCCCAGGCTCAGGAGTTAGAAAGCAACAAAACAAGAAGTAGATTTCTGAATCAATACAATCAAAGAAATAATGTTAGAGATGAAACACACGGTAATACATTAAGATACCAACAAAAACCCCAACATAGTCATCAACAAACAAATAGAGCTAGTCAACAAGGACCAGATCCAATGGAATTAGGATCTTCAGCTTATAGAAAAGTAACTCCACAGGAAATGCAAAGGTTTAGACAAGTACATAATAATCAGAATAATCCATTTAGGAATACTTACAAGCAATTTAATCAAAATAGGAATTTTAATAGAAATTTCAATCAGAATAAAATCAGAATGATAATTTTAAGAGAGAAAGAGAACAAAGTGTTCAATTAAGCTCCCAACCACCAAACAAAGTAAGGATAAACAACATCCAAGAGAATCATTTTTTAGACGGAACGTGGGATTACCCCACATATACAGAAAAATAAATAACAAATGGTTAAAAATATTAATAGATACTGGAGCAACATCTTGTTACACGTCTCCAAAAATATTTAGTGATAGGAAAACATTGGAAATTAATAAAAGAGTAAAAACTGTGAATGGATTTACAATAATTAAATATTATTATGAAATATATATTTTTGATAGAATAGTTCGATTTACGAAATTGAGAACCTGGAAGCAGATTGTTTGATAGGTTACAATCTTTTGCGAAGTGCACATTTAATTTTAGAAAGAAATTTATTGATATACAATAATACTGAAGAAAGGATGTTCATGGATGGCGAACCATTACCATGGGAAAATAATAGAACACAAACAGGAAATGAAATTAAAGTTACCTTAGAGTCATCAAGTACGACTGACTCACGTTCTATTTACAGTCTCGAACCACGCCTCAATAACCAAATAATTGAAAAAGTACAATCAGATCAAAACATTGATATTCTGAATAAACAAGTTCGTTCCATTATCGAAGCAATACATTCAAGAATAAATATTACATTGCCATTCCGTACAGATGTGGTGGCAGAAATAAAAACTAATATAGACACACCAATATGGACAAAACAGTACCCATATCCATTGAGTGCTTCGGAATTTATAAAAATAGAAATAAGTAAATTGCTTAAAAATAATATAATTAGGCCAAGTAAAAGTCCATATTCAAGTTAAGTGTGGGTAGTACCAAAAAAAGGGTTCAACGAAGATGGAACACCTAAGAGCAGGTTAGTCATCGACTTTAAGAAACTCAATGAACACACTATAAGTGACAAATATCCAATCCCAGACACAAATGTTATTTTAAGCAATTTGGGTAAATCTAAATACTTTTCAACGATAGATTTAGAAAGTGGATTTCATCAGATATTAATGAAAGAATCTGATACTCAAAAGACATCATTTTCCGTGAATAATGGTAAATTCGAATATGTACGCTTGCCCTTTGGTCTAAAGAACGCATATTCCAAAGAGCCACGGATAACATTCTCAAACCATACATCGGAAAATTCTGTCATGTATACATTGATGACATAGTTTTTTCAAAAAATATCGAAGAACATTCTCATCACCTGAATGAAATAATAAAAATATTGAAAGAAGCAAATATGAAAATATCATTAGAAAAATCTAAATTCTATCAAACAGAGGTGGAATTTTTGGGAGAATAGAATTACCAACGATCCCAAGAAAATCACCACAATTAAAGAATATCCAGAACCAGAAACTCTTAGACAATTAAGAAGGTTTTTAGGTATGACAGGATACTATCGTAAATTTATACAAAACTATGCTCAGATAACTAAACCCTTAACAATTCATTTAAATGGTGAAAATGGGAGGATATCAAAGAACCAGAGCAAGAAATGTGATATAAACATTGGCGATGAGGGTAGAAAAGCATTTAATAAACTTAAAGAATATTTAATGGAAAATGTAAGGTTGACACAACCAGATTTTAAGAAAAAATTTATATTAACTACTGATGCCAGTAATGATGCAATCGGAGGAGTATTGTCACAAGACGACAAACCAATTATATTCATTTCGAAAACGCTGAATAAAACATACTGATCATCAACCACTTACGTACTCAGTATCAAAAAGAAACCCAAATATAAAAATGAAGCGCTGGCATGCTATAATTGAAGAATATGCACCGAAAATTATATACAAACCAGGTAAAGATAACGTTGTTGCGGATGCGCTAAGCCGACAAAACCTAAATCATCTTACGAATTCAAGTCAAACTATTCATTCCGCTGAAAGCAGTGATAACATACAAATAGAAACGACATCCTTGCCTGTTAATTGTTTTAAACAACAGATAATATTAAATAAAGGGAATATAAGTTCAGACAGTATTGAAAATTGTTTTAATAAACTAAAAAGATATACAATAACATATACAAACACAGGTCATCACTCTATTTAAAAAATATATAGTTCCAGGTACAGTCTGTATCTACGCTTCAGATGAAGACCTACACGAAGGTAAAAGTAAACTTCTCGACACATTTAGTAATAAATTCTTACGATCTAAAATATGTGCACAGGATATACCGAACAAATAAGATCAGTTGAACATAATCACTGATACACACAAAAGAGCACACAGGGGATCTCTTGAAAATTATAATCAAATAAAGACAATATACTACTGGCCAAACATGAAGAAACAAATTTCTTCATATACAAATACCTGGGTTTGCAACGAAAACAAATACGATCGTAAACCAATAAAAGTGCCTATAGGTACCAAACCAATACCAGAAAAAGAAGGTGAACAGCTACATATAGATATTTTTTATGCAAGCAAAGAAATATACAGTTGTAGATAGTTATTCAAAGTTCTTAGTCGTACATCCCCTTGAATCTAAAGTTGGTATTGAACTCGAATTATTAAAAATTTTAAATATTTTTCCCTACGCGAAAAACGTTATTTGCGATAACGAATCCGTTTTCAAATCCGTGTTCTTTAAAAATACCTTGGAAAGAAAGAAAATTGAAATATATATTATGTACCGGTTGGTCATTCTACGACAAACGGACAAGTAGAACGTACTCATAGTACATTAATCGAAATAACACGCTGTATTAAAGCAGAATACAACATAATAGATGATAAACAGGCAGTGTTAGAAGCAGCACATAAATATAACGAAATCGTTCACTCTGTAACAGGCCTAAAACCCCAGGAAGTGTTATTCAACAAGGTAAAACACAATCTTAGTGAGATTTTGAAAGAAAAACAATTAAAAATGTTAGAGACACATAATGAAAATCGTGAAAGTAGAGAGTTTAAGAAAAACGAAATAGTTTATGTGAAAAACCACGGCACTGGAAGAAAACTAAAAAAGAGGTTTAATCGTACCAAAGTAATAGATGATAAAAAAGATCAAATATTAACTAACAAAGGTAAAATACATAAAGATAATTTTAAATCGTAGATTTGTATTCTTTGCAGGAAATGGACTTCATAAAATTTATTATTTTTATTACAATAAGCAATATTATTTTAATAAGATCAGATATAATAGATTATTCTAGGAGTGAATATTTACTTATAGAAAATGGCAATACAGCAGTCTATAAAGAATATGGAACATTGTTCCACATGACAAACATTACTTAGCTTAAAGTATGATTTTACCACCTTAAATTTAGACGAAAACACAGAAATAATGTCAGAAATAACATTAATGAGGACACTGATAGATGAAGTTAGAATTACCAGGTTCAAAAGAGCAATCAATACTATAGGAACAATACTTAGTTGGATATCAGGAGTACCTGACCATGATGATCATTTACTAGTGGAAAACAAATTAAATGAATTAGTTTATAGTAATAATAAACAGGCAACTACCAATTCACAGATCTTTCAAGCTATTCAAGGAATTACTAAAGTTTTAAACACTGAAAAAATACATTAAAAACAAGAAGATTACAAGAAAGGAATAAATTAATAATACTAGAATTACAAAACCTTATTCAAACTATTGCTTTAAGCAAAGCTAAAGTTTTAAACCCAATTATATTGAATAAAAAAGATATTCAAAAAATAACAAATAATGAACATGGAATTATGTCAATATCCGATCTATTAGATGTTAGTGATTTTAAGATTGTTCAAACTAAAGATGTTATAATAATATTAATAAAATACCCAATCATTTATAAAAATTGTAAAATATTTGAAACAAGAGCAATCGAACAAAATAATGAAAAAATAATTATTAATAAGAACATAGCAAAATGTAACGAAACATTTTACAATATTCAAGTTTGTAAGGAAGAAACAAATTTATATGTTTGTAAAATAAATTACGAAAAATCATGTCTTTCAGATTTATTAAACAAACTCCCTACAACATGCAATAAAACCAAAGAAATACAGAAAGAATTCGAAATAATAAAAGATGGAGCAATTTTATTAAAAAATAATCACACTGTAAACAATGATAAAATAAATGGAATTTATTTAATAACATTTAACGAAACTGTTAACATAGATAATAAGAATTATACAAACCCTACTCAAAAAATACTTAGTTATATAAAAACACACGCCATAAATGATTATGTTGTTGAATCATACATAATAGACCCAAACACTGAGCTAAAATTCGAATTTGAGAATATTGACACATTAAGTTACTTAAATATAACAAAATCAGAGTCAGTAATTGGAATTAGTACCATAAGTATAATTATTGTTATTATTATATTAGCTTTATGTTTTAAGAAAAAACAATTCAAAATTAACAATAACATACCGATGCAACATATAATCGAACCAACATCAACATCAGCTCCACAAAAAAAGATGACATTAGAAGACGGGCTTGCCTTACTTCAGAAACTTATTGATGAATCGGGGCGATTCAGTAGTCAGATACACATCGATACGTCTTTTACTGGCCTTGACGATTCAATATGACATGGATATAGACCAAATGGATGCGGCGTTCTTTCAAGGTGATCTCAAGGAGGAAATATATATGCAACAAAAGAAGACATTGTACGGTCTGAAACAATCCGGCAGGATGTGGAACAACAAATTGAGTGCTGCACTTTTTAAGTTTGTAATGCAGAAATCGGAACTCGACCCATGCATTTATTTTATGACCTCAAATCAAAAGAAATTAATAGTTGCTGTATATGTGATGAAATCTTAATCTTATCCACTGATACTTCGATGAAATCCAACTTTAAGACATATCTTATGAAAATGTTTTAAAAGAAGCATCTGGGAGCTGCTCGTTTTCTACTGGGAATGCAGATTCATCACGATCGAAATAATGGATATTTATCAATTGACCAACAACAATACATACAAGAAATACTGGAGCGATTCCATATGAGTGAGTGCAGTCCCATATCTACACCAATGGACACCAATCAAGTTTTATCAAAGGAGATGTGTCCAAATTCTCCTGAAGAAAAGGCAGTAGGCAGCCTAATGTATACTGCTCAAGTTTCTCGTCTCGATTTGGCGTACGGCGTTAGCCCAATCAGCAGATTCAATAATAACCCTTGTAAGCCTCATTGGTTTCAGATATCTAAAGGGGATGGCAGACGCAAAGCTGGTGTATAGTAAACATGCCAAACCAAAACTGTGCTGCTATTGTGATGCCGATGGGGCCTCCGATATGGATGAAAGGTGTTCAACCACAGGCTACGCATTCATGCTGCAAGGTGCAGCCCTTTCCTGGAATTTGAAGAAACAACGGACAGTATCGCTTTCAACGGCTGAGGCCGAATATATGTCTTTATCTTCTGCCACACAAGAAGCAGCTTGGCTTAAGCGTTTGAAAGAGGAGCTGACTGGTAATAAATGCACACCAACCATCTTCTGTGACAATAAGAGTGCAATAGATTTGTCAACATTACATGCATGAGGCTTTGTATATAAACTCTATAGTACTCTCATGAAACAGAAAACAATAGTTCTGCATCGGCTCCCGAACGGCGCTGCAATCGCCACAATCTGACATTAGCGAAATTAAAAGGCGAAGATAAATCATAATGAAGATAAATAGTAAGAACAAGAGGATTATATTAATATTATTCTGACAACAATAATGGGACTAAGGGAAAGAAAATGAAATTTTTTTATCGTATGGACGAAGCTTACTGTGTTTTGTCATGACAGGGGTATATAGGTTTAGGTATAGATATATTATGTAGGTATTATTTGAAGCGAAATATTTTAAATTTTCAAATTTGATGAAAATTTAATATATCAAAGTAACGTTGTTAAATTTCACAATATGTGAGGTAAATACAATGTTGCTATATTTTGCATTTATTATGCTTTTTCCCTAGGTAGGTATATAGGTAGGTAGGTATGAATTGTTGTCAGGTTTTTTTATCGTTTTATGTACATAGGTATTATTATGTGGTAACCATATTATGTTAAAAAATAGTGGCATTATGTTTTTAAATTTAAAAACCAATTGAAATACCCGTAAAACCAATTTTTGAAAGAAAATTAATTATTTTCTTCTAAGAAGTGTTTTTTTTTTTTGATAAAGGCAAGTTTGCAAAAATTAAAAAAAATGGGAATTTGGTTTGCAAATTTTCTAAATCGATTGAAATGCACGTGAAAACTATTTTTCTAAAAATAAATAAATAATTTTTTAATGGAAAAAACAAATTATTATTATCAAATTTTATAAAATTTTTTAAAAAGTGGGAATTTGTTTTGAAATTTTTTTAAATCCATTGAAATAGGTACATGTGAAATAGATTTTTCCAAGAAAATTTAACTTTTTTTTTGGAAAACATTTTTTTTGGTTAGAAAATTTTATAAAAAATTATATGTATATATGAATTTGGTTTGCAAATTTTAAAAATCGATTGAAATACACTAAAAACTATTTTTCTAAAAAAAAATAAATGATTTTTTCGGAACAAAATTAAATAAGTAGGTAATATTAAAATTTAGGTTTGCCAATTTTAAAAATCGATTGACATACAAGTTAGATAGGTACTCGTAAAACAATTTTTCGGAAAAATTTAATTATTTTTTTCAGAACCATCATTTTTTTATTAGACATTTTGTAAAAATTTAAAAAAGGGGTATTTCGTATGCAAATTTCCAAAAACAATAGAAATAAAAGTACCAATAAAAAAAATAAAACTACTTTTTTTCAAAAAAAAAAAAGTTTTTACTATATATGTATATCTACATCTAGACAGAATGCAAAAAATAAATTCGAACTTAAGTATGTAATTCTATATATCAATTGAAGCTTTTTGTCAACAAAAAATTACTTTTTATTGGGAAAAATAATTTTAGAAAAATTAAAAAAAAAGAAAATTGGTAGGTATCACAATTTTTAAAATCAATTGAAATACATACATCGCAACATTATTTTTCAAAAAAAAAATCAAATACCTATCCTACCTATCATTTTCCATTTTTAGAGTACTAAAAATGTATCTTCCTACCTACTTATAAACCAACTTTGATTTCAATTTTGTTGCCCATGCTAGTGAAACCGATTTTTGTTCATTCAGTTTGAATATTTTATAAATTATATTTTATAATTATTCACTTTTTCACATACATTCTTATATGATCTCAATGATTTTTTAACTCAATAAGTTAGCCTGACATTTTACCTTTATTTTAAGACTTTAATCTTACATATACGATTAATAAAACAGAAGTTATAACCAACCAAATCAATCCTTTCTTACTATTTTATTAAATAAAAAATTACCTACAAAATGTACTCTACCCACAACATATTTCCTTAAAAGGGTCAAGTAGGTAGACGTGCATGAAAATATTTTTTTTTTATTAAATTTGTGTTTCCATTAAATTTTAAAATAATTACCTTTTTCACATACATATAATATATATTTTTTTATGTTACTCCGCAATGATTTTGTAAAAAAAATGTATCCTGACATTCTACCTAAATTTTAAGGCCTCAACCTTAACGATCCCATTATTAGAACAAAAGTTATCAGCAAACCAAACCAACTATGAGGGGACCTTAACATTTATTATGAATGAAAAATACCTACCACAAACGTATATTCCTATATACATATAGCAATTTTTTTTTTCCGATGCGAACCCAATTTGCCAAGGTTATGGTTTTTTATTTCACACACTCTACCGTCTTTAGAATATTTATCTCCCTCCAACCAGTATATTCTTAATAGCTAACTTTTTTTTTTTATTTTGTTTGTAGTATTCCGTCATCCTCATTACGTTTGCCCCGATGAAATTTATTCTCAAAAACCAATTTCAATGTTTTTAGTATGAAATTTTGAATGGTTTTGAAAATTTGTTTGTAGCGGGTACACGCCTATCATTCTGGCTTTAATTTGAATTTTGAAGGACTTTTTTTGGTAAGTCACCTATGCTAACTTAACCACGCTGTCAAAGTTGATCAAGTTGGTGTGAGAAAGCAAATAAAAAAACAGATTTTTGAGAAATTTTTTTGTTTTATTTTTTTTCTTATAAAGAGTAGTGAAAAAAATGCCAAGTGATATTTCGGATATTGGTGAAGATATGTAGTTTTTATTTTAAGAAAAAAATTTTTAAAAACTTGGTTTTGTATATAATGGCAAGGTTACAAAAATTAGCTTTTTTCTGTGAGTGTTGTCAAATGAACAGATATTTGGTGAATATAAATCAAAAAAGAAAAGTGCTTGAAAATGCCGAAAATATTTTTTATGAATTTTGTAAGTTAAAAATGATTAAAACAAAAAATTTTGTATGGTTATTTAATTACTTTTTTTTTTTTGCTTTTTTTTAACTTAGCGGCTGCATAATAAAAAACAAGTTTTTCTCTACATTTTTTCATTGTGTTTATTAAAATATGGCAATTTATAGGTAGTCAAAACCAAGTATTTCAATGTTCCAGACGAAAACTGGTTGATTTATATTTTAACAGCAAACAAAAACATTCGAAGACAGATTTATCGCTATTGGGACCTTTCTTAAAAATAAAACTTCATGTTCTGAAAATTCTAGCCACTTAAAACTGAAGCTAAAAAACTTTAGGTACCAGATTGAAAGTAAATGGGATTTCAAAGTTTTCAGAGAGCAATATAGCAAGAATTCTTCCAGAAAAGATTCGTTGATTGACATTTTTAATCGAATGAGGATTTCTTCGGATCATTCGGTTTCAAGTTTAAGTCAAAAATTAAATATAAACAAAAAAAATTTCATCTTGAAGCTATTCAAATGTTTGAAGTACAAAATGTCGTATGTTATGATTCCGATTAAAAATACATAAAATAAGTTAAAATAAAAGTTTGTTATATTTCTTATTTCTTTAATTTTTCATCAATACTGTGTTTTACTTATTACTCAATTAGGTGAAGTAATGTTGTTTGAACCAAATAAGGTTAATATATGGAAGTTATTTTTATTTTATCAAAAACAAATAAAATTGAGTTTTTTGGATTTTTGTTGGTAAAAAGTTTTTCTCGAATAACTCAAAAACTTATAGAGATTTTTGCACTTGGTTTTCAAAATCTTGCTGAAAATTGGTAAGAACATTGAATATTTAGTAAAAACATGCCATTTATAAAAGCAAAAGTTTGAAAAAAATCAACTTCAAAATAAAAAAGTACGATTTTTTTTTCAAAATTTTAACTTTAAAATTTTATTTTTATTTTATCTTTTTTAGTATTATCTTTCCAATAAGCTATAGCGGATCACTGTTGGACGTTTTGTTAATTTTTACTGTTTTTTTTTTAACTTTAAGTCAACTTTTCACAAAATTGCCCCTCGCGCCTAAACGAGGGGCGCCAAGAATAATTCTGCTAAATATCGTCTGCGCTTTATTTATTTTTACAACAAATGTAAATCAATAATATCTATCACTTACACGATTTTCAGATTTTTTATACAACCCGGTAAAAAGATAGAAATCCAAAAGTTTTAAAAATCCACCCCGAAAAATCCGTTTTTGAAACATCAAAAATGGTATCAAAAAAAAATTAAAATCCAAATTTCCTTAAACACGTATAATTTATTTTTCAAATACCTTTCTAATGGTATAAAATATTTTTTAATCAGACTTTACCCTGATTTATTGTAATTTTTAATTTTTCAATTTTGAACTTTCAAATATTTATATCTCGCTATGTAGATTTTATAGAATTATTTTTAAATTAGTAAAGTTCTGGAATTTTGAATATCTATTAAATAAAAAATAAATGATTCATACGAATGAATCAGTAAGGGCCAGTTTCACGGTGAAGTAAGTGTCACTTAAGTGCTTAATATGGAAAACTTATTCCCAATTTCACAGTGTAAACGTATCGGAATAAGTGACACTTAAGTCTCCCATGTTGGCCACTTAAGTTCCACTTACTCAGGTAGTAAAACTGCGGCTTAAGTGCCAAAATGGGAAAATTAAGTGCCACTTATTTGGTTAAGTGTGCAATGTGAAACTGGCCCTAAGTAAGTTATTATAAAATCAAAATTGAATAAAATAAAATTTTTTCTCTACCAAATAAACATCCTTGAACATTATTTTTTATCACTATTTCTATATCCTACCCCTTTTTATAGAAATGTATACAAGAAAAAGTCCTAAAATTGATTTTTTCTTGTCTCACTTCAATTTTCATAAATTTAAGGATTTTATTGTTGTTGTACATTAGAAATTTTGTTACACAAATAAATAATTAAAGCGCAATGAAGCGAAAAAACATTCATTTAATGTTTAATAAATAAAACACCATTAAGCGGCAATGCAATAATTTACACATTTTTTTTCTATTTTGTCTTTATTTAGTTGGCAGATTTTGGTCTTGCACGAGCTTTTAATGTTCCAATGAGAGCTTATACTCACGAAGTCGTAACACTTTGGTATAGAGCTCCGGAAATCCTCCTTGGTACTAAACTGTATGCAACAGGTGTTGATATATGGAGTTTAGGTTGCATTTTTGCTGAAATGGTAAAACGTTAAAGATTTAATTTAATTTTGTTTACATTTTTTTATTTTTCGAAGATTATGAAACGATCTTTGTTTCCTGGAGATAGTGAAATTGATCAGTTGTATAGAATATTTAGAACATTTGGTACTCCTGATGAGAAAATATGGCCAGGAGTACTACAACTGCCTGATTATAAGTCATCATTTCCAAAGTGGGGCCAAAACATTCCCGAAATTATTCTTAAGCACGAGGCATATGATCTTTTTAAAGTAAGCATCCTATGAAAATTATTATATTATAATTATAATTCTATTTTCTCACCAAATCAAAATCATAGATCTCAGCAGAAAGCTTTCCAGGTTTTAAATTGGTTTTCACACCTTAGAAGAAGAAATAGAGGAACGGGCATATCGCGGATAAAGTGAGGCTTTTTTAAAAATAGTGTGAGTCACACAAACACAAATGCATCGACACAGGGAAGGCGTGCAGTTAGACAGCTAAATGCTGGGGCGGCCAAAGGAATTTTTATCTATTTTTTTGAGAAATGTGTTTTGATCGTTAAAATAGTAAAAAAAACTTAGTAAATTAAAAAAACAAGTGATATAAAAGTAAATGAAGTGAATACATGTAATATTTAATCGAATATAAAATATTGAGCTACTTGCGGTGCTGCGTAAGATGCTGTAAAAATACCTATAACAACCAATGTAATTTTTGTTCATTTCACAGGTAAGCTGTGTCTCATATTCCACATAAAGTAAGTAAAATTACTGTGCACTACGGGCGCTCAATGATTTTGAGCGCTTTGCCATCACCAACAAAATCTAATTCGACCCTGGACCAGAATTTCAATTTTGACGTATCGGGTTCAGCTAATTCAAAAACAAATTGCTTTATTATAGCAAAATGCTACGAAATATCAATTGAAATGTATTCTTAGATAATATGTATTTGCCTAAAAAACATCATTTCACATTACTTTATGTGGAATATGAAACACAATCAGCCCGTGAAAAGAAACAATTGTAAACTCCATATTATAGGTGTTTTTACACGATTTATCGCAGCACTGTACGTTGTTTTATATTTTTTTAATAAATTATTCAAGGAGTATTCACCGAGTTAACTTTTATATAACATTATTATTTAGTATTTTCATTATTTTAACGTTTTAAAATCTCGAAACACTTTCCTATAGCTCGATAAAATGACAGATCGGGTTCATTTTTTTTTTTTTTTTTTGTGCCTCACTCACATACACTGTATATACATCCCTTCCTTATCTTCTTATTCTAAGGTTCACAACGCCAATACAAAGATTTGGTCTCCTAGAATCATAGAAAACAACTTTTTTGTGTATACAGGGTGTCCCGAAATCACCACATCAGAAGAAAACCATGAGTTCCTGAGGTCATTTCAAGTCGAAAAACTTAAGAGGTAATTTTCTCGTTTTCGACTTATAACGGTTTTTATGATTTGTATTCTTTTTTTCTTTGACTGGCTCTAACTTTGCCAAACTTCAACCGATTTTTGAATTTTTTTTTTATTTAAACAAGAACAGTTACAGCCCTATTCTGCTATTCACGTGGATCGTATATTCGATTCACCCATTCGATTCCCTTTCACACTGCCTTTGCATTTTGCTATCCATCGGGTGAACTACATTATCCCAAACCAATTTGACATTCACGTAAACAGCTGTTCATGTCAAAATCTTGGATAAATTGTTTTGATTTTAATTTTTAATTTGATCCATCTTCGTAATTAAATGTGGAAATGGGCAATATTGGACTTTTTTTTCCAATTGTAAACAGAGGAATAAGAGAATCATCGAACAGAGAGCTACGGAGAAATGTTAGAAAATCGAAAAAAAAAATATTATGGAACTGCCGGACGAAACGTAATTTCATTTATTTTGATTTTGAAATAATAATAAACCAATTATTTCAAAATCATACGTCTACCAAAAACTTTCGGTTAAATAAAAGAGCATTTCTGTATGTATTGGAGATTGTTGAATCGAATCTTCCACCTCCGCAGCGAAATGATTCAATTTCAAGAAAAGAAAAATTCATTGCAGAAATTATAGCCGTAAATTGGTCTTTGTTTGTCGTTCTACCCCTAAAAATGTTAATAATCAATTATTTACAAACAAATATTCTAAATTAATCATAATAAATTAGTTTTTACTTACATTTTACTAACAACCAACCAGACAGACGACCCATTAAATGAAAAATCCGCTACATTTCATATGCGGATTTGAATTGTATAGAATGAATGCGTTCAAGTGAATAGCAGAATACCGCGCAGTATTACCGACGTTACCGACTTTAATACAGATTCACTTCGAATGAATAGCAGAATAGTGATGAGTGAAAATTATAGAAAAATTCCCCCCGATGAATAGCAGAGTAGGGCTGTTAGAAATTTTTATCTGCCATACAACTTTTTTCTGTGTGGATAACGGTTTTCAAGCATATTTTTTGAGCATTTTTAGGTTGTTTGTTTGACTTCGATATGATTTTTTTCACAAAAACACGTAATTAAGTATAATTTTTTTTATTATTATGAAAGCCCAACATGTGTTCTGAAAATAGATATAAAATTATTAAAAAAATAAAAAATAAAGGAAAATCAAGAAAATATGAATATTTGAATAAAAACGAATAAAAAACTTCTAACGGTCCTATTCTTACTTTAATCTTTTTAGCATTCAACACTAAACGCTCAGCGTAGTTTTTTATTCGTTTTAATTCGTTTTTGTTGAAATTTAAGATTTTGTACTTTGTAGAGTTATATACTTTATGTTTATGTTTTATATCAAGTTGTAATTTTATGAAACGTTTTTATTTGTATTGAAAATAAAATCAGTTCATTTCAAACTCTTATAATATCAGTATTCGTCAAATATCATACTTTTTTATTTTCCTTTATTTTTTGTTTTTTTACTTTTTTTATAATTTTAAATGTATTTTCAGGCACAAAAACGTTAAGTATTTTTAAGAACTCATATTGGGCTTTCATAACAATGAAAAAAAAATTATATTTAATATCGTGTTTTTGTGAAAAAAATCATATCGAAGTCAAACAAACAACCTAAAAATGCTCAAAAAATGTGCTTGAAAATAATTTGCGGGAAAACCGTTATCCACACATAAAAAACTTGTATGACAGATAAAAATTTCTAACTGTTCTTGATTAAATAAAAAAAAAATAAAAAATCGGTTGAATTTTGGCAAAGTTAGAGCCAGTCAAAGTAAAAAATAATACAAATCATAAAAACCGTTATAAGTCGAAAACGAAGCGGAAACGAGAAAATTACCTCTTAAGTTTTTCGACTTGAAATGACCTCAGGAACTCATGGTTTTCTTCTGAGGCAGTGATTTCGGGACACCCTGTATATGTACAATAAGTCACTCACAGACGGGCGCATTTGTATTTTCTAAATACAAATATAAATTAATTGAAAACCATCATTACAATTTTAGTTTTAAGTTTTGAGGCACTTTTAAAGCGAAATTAGTGATTATGTTGATGCCAATATAAAGCTGATGCCTTAATAATAATTATTAATTAGTGTCAACAAATTTTCATTTTGGTCCAACCTTCCACATGAAATGAATTTCATTATTTTAATGATTGAAATACCATTCATCATTATAGTTTTAAGTCATTTTATGTAAAAGGTTGGGCCAAAATGAAATATTTGTTTGGCTAGAAAAAGTAGGCGTTATTTTGGGAATCTATACATAGTACAGTAAAAAATTTCCAAAAAAAAAAACATATCGGCAGTACCCTGTGCCTACGTTCTGTAACTCTCGCATCGTTGAAATTGGTCGAGAAACGTGGGAAAATGGAACAAAACTCATATAATTTGTTTCAACTTTCATCGTTTCTCGACTACTTTTGCCGATGCGAGAGTTACAGAACGTAGGTACTGGTTTTTATATTCACAGTTAGTACTGTTAAACAATTATAACTATTCCATGAACACATCTATCGAGATACAATTCAATTATAATTAATCGTACGAACATCTAAGAACAAATCTAACAAAATCCAATTCGAAACTCCAACAAACGTCAAACTATCCACAGTAGGATTCTAAAGGGTGTTTTTTTTAGACGTGTGGTTTTCAATCTTGCAATGCTTCTTTCGGAGTTGGTCTTTTTGACAGCTCTCACTTGATTTATGCTCAGTTTGCCATTTCATAATGAATAGACTTGCTCCTGAACAACGTTTGCAAATCGTGCAAAATTTATTACCAAAATAATGGTTCGGATGCGCATCCTCAGAGACGCCGTACAGTGCGCACCGAAGACGCTATTGCTGCTGTGCAGCAGAGTATAGAAGAAGACCCGAATGAGTCAATCCGCCATCGCGCGCAACAATTGGAGCTGGGGCCTCTTGGGCCTCTCGGCTGGAATTTATTCGAGCCAGCCGCGGCGGCCACTTGCCCGAAATCATTTTTAAAATATAATGGCAAACCCTTATCTTTATAATAAAGCTAAATAAATTCTTGGCCATAACATACGTTTTATTTCTTCTTCAAAAACCACAGGTCTAAAAAAAACACCCTTTACTTTAGCTTTTTATTGGTATACTAATGGCGATGTTGTTACTATACTTATAGCTTTTCCAATAATTCACGCCTAATAATTGAGTCAAGAGCTACATAGCTTGCATCAAAATAATAAGTGATTTTACTGTTTAAATGCATCAAAACTTAAAACAAACATTATTAATGAAGGTTTTCAATGATAGTTATAAATGGCTCTTTAGCCACAACAACCTGGTTCTTCACGAGCTATTGCGCCACCAAATATATTCATTTAATTAAGCTTATTATGAAAATCTCACCTCGATATCAAGATTTCGTTGTTATTTCAATAAAAACTTAAAATTGTATGGAGAAATATTTAGATTTTGACTGAAATCCGCGATTTCGATTAGGTGCGAACATAACATTAGTTGAATTTTTTTTTGCAGGCAATGATGGCGCATGATCCAAACATGAGAATATCATCCAAGGAAGCAATGCTACATATATATTTTAAAAATGTCGAACGAGTTGCCCATGTAGCTCTGCCAATTGTCCATTCAAATAATTCCTAACATTTATATACTTTTTCGAAATACATACAAAAATTTAATTTAAATGCATGCTTTGATTATTGGACAATATTTTGGGTGCGAAATCCCCGTTTATGATGGTTTTTTAATGATGTGCGGTATCATAAAACGAGGTGAGTAAATACACCCTTCATCAAGTCCTGGAACCCCGGTCGGGGCATAGAGCGCCAACAAAACGTCTTCATCTTTCATGGCCTGTAGCTAGATATTTTAACTGTTGTTAGGTCTTTCTTTGATATTTTGCTTCTGCTAGTACAGTTGATTTCTATTTTGTCCTTGGTCTTCCTACCCGCCGTGAACCCTGAGGATTCCATTCAAAAAACTGCTTCGCAATATCATCGTCTTCCAACCCGCCGTGTACCCTGAGGATTCCAGGGAATCTTAAAGAATGTGGCGTAGCCTGCAATTTCCAGGTTTCGCAAGCATATAATAGTAGGGATTTAAATTTAGAATCAAATAATCTCAACTTAGTACGTAAGGAGATTTGACTGGAAGTACAAATTTGAGACAGAGTACCGAAGCCCGAAGGCAACGCAAGCTTTACTTGTTCTACTTTTAACGTCCAGATCCGTGCCACCACTTCTTGTTACTTACTTGTTACTTGCAAGCTAATTAAACAGTTCAACCTCTTAAATTGGCGTCTACTGTAGAATTATACGCTGATGTGTGCATTATTTTTGTCTTTTTGCTATCTATTTTTAAACCGCCCGATTCTCTTTTTACCTGCAGTGTTTGAATCATACCGTTCAGCCCACTTTTGTTATTTGCCAGGAGATATACATATATTATCGGCATAGTCTAAATGAATAAGCCTTTTAAACGGTCGACTGCCTTGTCTCTCCCCTGTACTAAGGCCGGCCGTCAATACTGTTGGCTTGTATATAAACGCACTTCGATTTAGTATACAAACAATGCTTATCAAAGAAATTCTTAACATATAGTTATCTCTTTCCTCTTATTTAAATACATTCAATGTTCCTTTGCTTTTAAGAATAGTACGCCATTTTACAAAGAATGTTTTTCTCAATAAATATTATATCGTTAAATTGCATTTCTTGGGTTTCATTTGTTGAACTATTGGATAATTACTTCGCAACAGGTTATGGGCCCAGTACCCAACAATAAGAAACAAGAAAGTAAGGATTATGTCAACAGTTTAATTATGGTTACAGAGTTACAAAGGCGGACACACGATTCCAAGTCAAAAGCTTAGCGGCGATAATTTCTTCGTATAGAAATACAAGATGGAAAAGTTGTTAATCAAAGAATGGCTTTGGAGCTACATGTCTGGTAGCATTCCTTAGCCAGAGGTGTTCAAAGAACGATGAGGCGCGAGCAACAATTGCTATTTCTGTTGAAGATAACCAGCTGCAACATATTCGAAATGCAACAACATATAAGCAAGGTTGGAAGAGTTTAGTATTAAAGTGCAACTAATGAAAGCGCAATGAAAGTTTAAGACATGTTCGTCCGACAAACAACAGCGAGACGGAGTGTTACTTTTGCAATCATAAGGGACATCTTAAAAAGAATTGCCGCTAATATCAACTATGAAAGAAGAAAAAGAAACAGTCTGCAAACGTTGTCACCAAATCCAAGGAACCTTTTACATTATTAATATCTTCGAGTAACATTTCTACTTGGATTCTGGATTATGGTGCCACGTGTCACATTACCAATGTCGTAAGTTTAAATACATCTATTAAAGAAAAAGTTTTTATTGCACACGGAAGTGAAATTCTTTCTGAGTGAAAAGGTTCGTGTCAAATTAAATTGCTTAATGACAAAAACTTGGAGGCAACTGCGACTATCGAAAATGTTTTATTTGTTCCCATGATGCAAGGTAGTTTCCTCTCCGTTCCGTGTCTTGTGGATAAAGGCTGCAGTCATTTTCAAAAAATAAAGTATGCCAAATTTGAAAAAACAACAGCCAACTTGCTTGTGGGTGACTTATCTACAAATATTTATGTGTTACCACAACCGAAAAACGTTTTCGCCGTTATTCATAAAAAAGTTGCATTCACCAATGGCATCACGTATGTAGATGCTATTAAGTCAATAAAGTCGAAGGAAATGGGGACGGGAATGTGTATTCAAGAATGCAACGTTAAGGAAACCTGTGAGGTTTGTCTCTAAGGAAAGTCAGCGCGGTTGCCATTCACAAAGAAATTAGAGCATGTGTCAAACGCAGCGCTTGACTTGGTGCATACGGACGTATGCGGCCCGATGGATGTAAATAGTCCAAGCGGTAACAGATACATCATCACATTCATTGATGACTACAGCCGATATACAAAAACTTTTTTAATGAGACAAAAATCAGAGGCCTAGAATAAAATAAAAGAATGTGTGACAGCCGCAAAGACACAATTTGGTCGTGAACCGTAGGTATTGGGCGGGTTCAATAAAAATAGCTTAACATCTGAATTTTCAGATTTCTGAATTTATGTCGTTGAACGCAAAAAAAATCAGAAATTTCAGCCGAAAGTCATTGTGTCAAATTCCTGCATTTACCTAAAAGATTTACATTGAAGCGAAATAAAATAGAACTTTAATTACATTTGTAAATTAAACATTGAGAGTGAGTAGTTGGGAGGATGAAAATATATGTAACTAAATCAGCAACAGGTTTCTTACCTTCATTAAAAGTCCTTTTATTGATATGTATGACTTACAAAAACATAGAAAAACTTTCCAAACATCAATTAAAAAAATTGTTAATTTAAAAATTCACTAAACAATAAACAAAAAGTTCGTTCATTTAAATAAGTATTAAATTTTCATAACAAAAACTAAAAAAAATCAACCACCAACAAGACGAAAATTATAAAGTTCAGCTTTTATGTGTGCTTTTGGCACTTCCCTCACCACAAACAACTTTCATCTGAATTTTCAGATGAGAATTTCTTGTCTGAAAATTCAAATGAAACGTAACTAAACGTAACTAAAAGTCACTAAAAGTCACTAAAAGTCATCTAACTTTTTATGACAGCTGGCCAATCAGAAGCTCCAAAAATTCAGAAATCTGAAAATTCAGATGTAAAACGTAATCGATTGAACGCACCCATTGAGATCGGAACGCGGTGGTGAATATATAGACCACATAGTACAGCAGTATGTTAAGAACGAAGGCATCAAAGCAGAATAGACTGGAGGATACTCACCACAACAAAACGGTGTTGCCGAGCGACGCAATAGGTCCCTCGTTGAAATGTCGAGATGCATGCTGATGGATCCAAAATTAAATACGAAGTTTTGGGTAGAGGCAATATTGACGGCCACATAAATGTATGCAGAATAGATTATCTACAAGAGCTGTTCCCAAAACACCTTTAGAACTATGGCACGGAATTAAACGTGACTTCAAGCATTTAAGAACATTTGGTAAGATGTTTCGTCTATATCCCAAAAGAAAAACGTTTGTGTTTATGTGATCAGAGATTAAAATCATTTTATTCACAAATATAAATACTCACGAGAAAACTGAAAGAAATTGGTCGAACTCGTTTGTGTCGTTTGACTTCACACTCACGAACAAAATTACTCGTAAACAGTTGGAACTAGTTTCAAGTACCCGAAACAAAGCTATACTCGCTTTGTGGTTAATCGTGAACAAGGTCACAAAAATTTATATATATTAAGGTCACAAAAATGTATATATGTTAATCGTGAACATCATCCAAGATCGTGAAAATATCTCGGGTCGTTTGTAGATTAGGTAGATTGTAGGTACATATTTATTTCGTATTTTATTCTTTTTTTTTTTTTAATTCATTCTTATTCAATTCAAACTTATAACTATCTTAAAGCTAGACAAAAATTCATGAAAAACTTGCCTACCTATTAATTACTTACAACTAACTTACTGGCCCTAAGTGGGCGCTCTAAGTTAAACTATATCATAACTTAATACTAATGCCTTTCGGCATATAAGCTAATTAATTCTAAGGATTCTTTAGTGGTTTTATTTTTCACCAAGAAAGATTTGAAAAAAACTTGGTTTCGTGATCATTTTTTATATTTAATTTTATATAAAACTTGAAAACTAACTAAAACTTAGGTAAACTTAAAAACTATCAGCCGTATCTATAAAGAAATTGTAAAGCCATCTTAACTATAAGATACCTCTAAATAGCTCTTAAGTGCGAAATCGGTATCTATAATCAATTTTCACATTTAAGCACCATGACTTAAAGGCCTCTTAACTTAAACGCCAATCAGGGCGTTTAGAGGTAACTTAAAGCCATTTAATATATATTTTGAGATCTCAAAAGAATTGTTTTTGTGTATTTATTAGAGAAATATGTATAATATACATAATATGTATTCTGTATATGTATGTAGGTAGAATTTTCAGTTTTGTGTTCTAATTAAAGAAAGTATGAATAATAATTATAAAAAAGATATATTTATATCAAACGGCTGAAAAAAACCAAAGAAATTTGTGAAAATAAAAACACGTCATAAAACAAAATGGAGGTTTCATTTCTTTTGCTTTGGCCTACATACCATCCAGTTGCTTCTCTTTCCCTCTTATTTGCTAATGAGCTTGTTTTTTGTTTGAATTTTTTTCGAAGCTTTCAATAACAGCCTAAAAGTATGCAATTCTTAGAATACATGACACAATCGTTGTTTAGTTAAGTATCAATCGGAATACGATTATAGATAAGAATTTAAGTAACATCATTTAAAGGCAATTTAAATATTTAAGCAAACTTAACTAAATGGCCTCTAAGAGACGTTTTAAGAAAATCTAATAGATACGGCTGTATGTACTTAAAAGTACTTAAACTACTTCTTAAAATTACTTATTTACTTAAAACTATTTGCAAAACTAGAACAGCCACAGTAGCGTTTTCGATTTTATATATTTTTTTTTTTTTATAATTTTTTTTTATTTTTTTTGGTTTTGTAATTTTTTTTTGTGCCACCCCAACTGTTCCTACTTAAGTTAGTTGGCCAAGACATTTCAAAAAAGCAAGTCGACTTTAACTATCAAATTCAGGATTGAGCCACCAAAACTGGTTCTCCTGCTTTTTGCTATCTCTGCGGTCCCGATCGGACACAGTCCTACTGAACCGAATTCGCTCAGCGCCGCGCCGCACAGTGGTTCAGGGGCAGACAAAAATCGTTTTATCGACTTTTAAATACTTAGATTTTTGACATTGTAGTTTGATTAAAATAAAAAATTAAAATAGTTGTAAAATTTTTTTTACGAATTTTAAAAATTAGTACCTTTTTTTAAGTTAAATTCAAAATTCAACTAAGAAAATGTTAATGTTCCCTGGTCTTCCCCGGTCGGACTCATAGTACATACTAAACATTTGGGGGGGGGGGGACTTTATAAAAGGAAGGAGATGAAAGACACTTTCTTTTGTAAAATAAAAGATAAAAGATTTAATTCAAAATGTTAAGTCAAGTAAATAAGTTTAAAATAAAACAGAGTTTAGGTATTTCAAATTTGTCGCCGTATCGTTGCTTTCGTAGCTCTCTTTGTCGTAACCGTAACTGAACTGCACTTCTTCTTGGTTGTTCGTCGTTGTCGTTCGAGGTTTTGGTTAGTGTTGTCGTTGTCGTTGTTGCTGTTGTTGTTTATTTTAGAACGCACTTTAGGGGTCCGCTGATAGGCACATTTGCCTACATCCGGCCATCCTGAATTTATCTGAGCTGATGTCTGATTCGTAATCATCCTCTTCTTACCACGGTTTCATCAGGTCAGCCGCAGACGATGTTTTATTAGCACCATCGTGAATACCGCCCTTAGATACCTCATAGCAGTCATTTCTTCGAATTTGTGTGACTTCGTATGGACCCAGGAATTTTGGTTGAACTTTTAGTCCTGTTCCGTACTACGTTTGTTGGATTGCGACTAAATCATGGACAGCATACTTTCTGGCTGGCTTCCGGTGCTTGTTATATTGCGTTCTGTTTTCTTCTTGAATTCGCTCGATTTGCATTTTAGCTTCTTTTCTTATCTCAGCTCTGTCACTTTCAAATTCTTCTAACATTTCGTCTTCCAACATTTCAAAAAGCTTGACATCTTCGTTATTCCGCATTGGAACACCAAATAAAAGTTCAAATGGTGTTCTTTTCGTAGCTCTGGAGGTCGTAGAGTTTATAGCCTTTTGCAATTTTGTGACGTGCTGGTACCATTTTAGAGGGTTCTCCAAGGACATCTTTGTTAAAGTTGCTATTATGATCCGATTCATCCTCTCGACCTGTCCATTATCCCGAGGAACACCTGTCGTAATTTGAACGTGTGAGATTTTACGTTGGTCGCAATATTCCTTGAAGTTATTTGAACTGAAGGCGGTTCCCTTATCAGTTACTACACGTGCAGGATTTCCAAAAATTGTTTCCAAAACAACTAGTTTTGCTAAAGTCTCCTCTGTTGTCGTTGACTTTACTGGAAAAATCCAGACGAATTTCGTAAAGGCATCCATTATTACGAGAAGATGCTTATAGTTTTTACTAGTAGAAGGCATAGGTCCTAGGTGATCCATGTGGACAGTATGTAGTGGTAGATCAACTTTTAAAATTGGATTGAGGTATCCTTGCTTGCCACCTTTCTTAACCGCTAAAATACATGAAACGCAGTTCGATGTAACCTTAATTACTTTTTTCCGCATATTCGCAAAGTAATACTCTTGCTTTAATCGTGTTTCTACTTTCTGGGGGTTAATATGTCCGACTTCGTGAATGCTCCTTATTATTTCCGTTTGCATACTCTTTGGGAGCACAAGAAGATAAGCCCCTTCGATAAATCGGTAAAGGACACCATTGCGATTAATATAATCTTCGTATGGCTCACGATGCAAAATGTTGAGAATAAGTTGGCAAGTTTCATCTCTCCCTTGAGCCTTTTTGATTCTGTGAAGAACTCCCGTATCTACTGCTTCTACATTTAAAACTCGACTCAAAGCATCTACATGCTGCATATATTTTCCTGGCCTATGATGCTGATGCAGTTTCTAATGTCGGGTTAAAAAGTTTAAGAACTGGTTCCTGACACAGAAGTTCTTTCAGTTGCAGATATGCGTTTCTTTGTTCGTGGCCAAAAATAAAGTTGACGGAACTTTTTCTTGTCATATCGGACAAAGGTTCGGCGATTCTCGAGTAATTAGGTATAAATTTTCTAAAAAAACCTGTCAGGCCGAAAAAACTCTTAAGGTTTTTTAGACGTTTGGGCTCAGGGAAATCTTGGACAGCTTTTGTTTTTTCGGTCGAAGGTCGTACCGTCCCATTTTCGACGATATGCCCGAGGAACTCGATTGATCGCGTTACAAAGTTACATTTTTCCCATTTTATTATGAGCCCGTTCATTTCCGCAATGTTTAAAACTAGTTTTAATGTCTTTAAATTGTCTTCTTCATTTTCCGACGGGATAATTAAATCGTCCATATATATAAATAAGCATCGATCCCGAACTAGATCTTTAAAAACTGTATTAATGAATCTTTGAAAAACGGATGGTGAATTGCAAAGGCCAAAAGGAACCTTGCAGAACTCGTATTGAGTATAAAGGTTTTCTAAAATGTCTTCGATTATTGGTAATGGGTATCTATCCTTAACGATTTTAGCGTTTAATTTGCGGTAGTCAACACAAAGCCTGTAGCTACCATCTTTTTTTTCGCGAGAACCACTCGCACTTGAATAATTAGAAGTGCTTGGGACCACGATTCCCTCAGCAAGCCACTCCGCTATTTGATGGACTACAAAGTTTTTTTCTTTAGGCGCTAGCCTCCTAGGGCGATGGAAGACTGGCTTTTCATCTTCTAATAAGATTTTCATTTCCACGCATGATTTTATCGGTTTTTTGGGACTATACGTATTAACCAGATTCGATATTGTTTCCTTTATTTGTATATTGCGTATTATGTCTATATTATAAACTTTTCTATTTTCTGTTACTATAGCTTCAGCATCGATTTCATTAATATTATTTTCGCTTCCCGTTTGATCGCTACACCTAACATATTTGCGTTTAAAACTAACGTTGCCGTTTTCAATCACCATATTCGCGTATTCTAAAATTTCTGTCCCATCCTCAGACATCCATTCATCATTGACGACGTCAAACGTAAGAATGTAGGGAACATCGTCGATAATGACAGTCATTTTTACCGCACCAATTGATTTATATACCGTTTGGCCTATACCTTTTAGCAAAGTACCTGCAGTATCGAATTACTTATTCATTTAAAAAAAAACCTAGTTTTTTATTAAGCATAATTGGCTTCCCGTATTAAATAATGCATCTAAACAAATTGATTCTATTTTTATATGCATTCGAACTATGGGCGAAGAAACACGGTTAACTTTGGTTGAATATTGAGCCAGGTTCTTTTTTGGGCAGAGTTTTGACAAATGCCCAAATTCATTACAATTGAAGCACCGAGGCCCTTTGTCTTTATGAGGACAGCTATGTGAAGGATGCCCTTTTGCTCCACACGTTGTACATCGTTTTTTGGGTTTCCGAGCCCTGCGATGAGCAACCCGGAACTTATGCGTTATGTTGACTTCTTAAATTCTGCATTGAAGAGTTTGGTTTTTGTGTACGGTTATCATTTCTTAGTTTTTGCATTTGGAGCTTCATTTCATCGTAAATTTTAAATTTAGAGCTTAAATCGCTAAATGTTTTTGCTTCGTATAAAATCGTTTTATTCGTTATACTATCATTTATTCCCGAGACTATATATGAAAGTAAAGACTCTTCGTCGACGTTACCTCTATTCGCGATTAATTTCATTTGGAACATATACGACTCGTTATTATTTTTTCGCCGTGATTCTAGTTGACGATGTATCAATAAACCCGAAACAGTTTTACCGAACTCTTTTTCTAACATAGATTTGAACCCTTTCCACGTATTAATGTTTTTCTCTGATTCTATAGCTAATTTCGCAGCACCCTTTAACAAACGTCTCGCGTATAAATAACGTTGGATGTCGTTCCACTGACATACAGATGCAATGTCCTCAAAGTCTTTAAGCCAATCGCTTACTTCCTTGCCGCTTTCACCATTAAATGATTCTAAAGAATCCTCTACATCTTTAAATAAGAAATTATTTTGCGCCATTTTTAGTGTTATCTTTATTTGCTTGTAAATTAACGTGTTGGTCGTCAACACCACCCACCCCGTTCTTATCACTATCGTAACCGTCCCCGCAGCCACCCCCTTCTTGATTCTCCTCACTAATTACCCCACGTGCAAGCTCTTCTAACGATTTTTCTAGATTTGTTTCTTCGAGCACAGATTTTAGTCGCTCGAACAAGTCTTGTTTGAGCCTATAGCTGTACGAAAGCCCACGTTCTTTTAATAAAGCCTGTAATTGCTTTGTCGACAAATCCTCAAATTTCATTTATGTAATAAGTACAATTAAATATAGTAAATTGAACAAAATAATGATACTTATCGTTTTTTTTTTTTTTTTTTTTTTGGTAGAGATATTTTAAAACTAATTAATTTTCCGTTTTCGTTGCTTCTATATATTGCTGGACACAAATGTCGTTTATTACAGTGTATAGGATACCGCTTATTTTTAATTCTCTTTGAATCACGTTTTAACCGTTCTTTAATTAATATGTTACTACACTCATGCAATTCATTATGTACTTTAAAAACGCAAGCACTTTATATTATTGAATATAATTAGCTTTTTAAATAAATTTTCACCGTGTGTATTATTGTTCATGCACTCTATTTCGTATATAATTCACTGAGGCAGGGTTAAATCACTTCTGACACCATGTGGGGGGAGGGGACTTTATAAAAAGGAACTGAGATGAAAGACACTTTCTTTTGTAAAATAAAAGATAAAAGATTTAATTCAAAATGTTAAGTTCAAGTAAATAAGTTTAAAATAAAACAGAGTTTAGGTATTTCAAATTCGTATCGTTGCTTTCGTAGTTCTCTTTGTCGTAACCGTAACTGAACTGCACTTCTTCTTGGTTGTTCGTCGTTGTCGTTCGTTGTTGTCGCTGTTGTTGTTTATTTTAGGGGTTCCTAAAAAAATGAAAAAAATAAACAACAGAATGTGTAGAAAATGCTTTTTTTAACAAGCAGCCCGATAAAGTTTTTTGCCACACCCACTTTTTGGGGGTGTATCGGGAAAAATCGTTAAAAAATAGGTGTTTTTAAATTGGGTGCATTTGAAGGTTCGCAGGTATTAGCAGCTTATTTTGTTTGTATTCGATACTTAACGGTTCCATGTATATTATTTACTATGTGTCCGACCAGGGAAAACCAGAGAACATTAACTTTTTCTTAGTTGAATTTTGAATTTACCTTAAAAAAAGGTATTAATTTTAAAAATTCGTAAAAAAAAAATTTGCAACTATCTTAATTTTTTTTCCAAAATTTAATTTGTTTTTATATGGCCAATAGAGAAAAAATAACAAAAAAAAGTCAAAATAATCATATAAATAAATATAATCGTCTTTGAAGAATGCTTGTTTTTTGCTTTAAAATCACTGAAGTTTCGTTTATCAACTTTAGAGCTCAGAATTTTATATTTACAAACTGATTTCATAAAAAAAATCCTGATCCTAATGCTTCAACTAGTACTTAATCAAACTACAATATCAAAAATCTAAATCTAAAGTCGATAAAATGATTTTTGTCCGCCCATGAACCACTGTGCGCCGGCCCGGCCGCCGCGCCGCCCTGTGCGAGCACGTCTCGATCATATCAAAGTCGCCTATCCACAGTTCTACGGCCGACGTGGTAGATTAGCGGGACCGCCTCTCCATCCTGGATCAGCCCTTGACTGTCTAGATAAAGGAATGCTTTAGGTGGAACATAGCTACTTAAACGCACACAATCGCAGTATTCAGTGTTGGGGTAGTAGGCCACGAAGATTAAGCTATTAGCAGAGGACATCGCTCTTGTAATGTGACCCCGAATCAGCATAAATAAGAAATCATCTATTCTGTTTATGTTGGCTCCGTTGTATAGAACCCTGTTGGAATAATAGTGTGTGTACTCGGACTCTGGTGTTCTGTGCAATCCAAAGCAGCGCCGTAAGCACTGCCTCTCAAACACCCGAATCTTTTCCATTTGAGATGGGGCAACGTTGAACCTCACAGGGCAGTCATCGGCCTGATGAGGGCCATGTATCAAATCACCTTTACCCTGGTGTCCAGCCGGTACCTAAAAGATAACGGTTTCGCCAGGGCACAAGCTCCCCTAGCCCTGGCCAGAGCAGCATTTATATGTCTGTCGAAATACAAATACTGATCCAACCAGATGCCAAGGTAGTTTACTACACTGCTACTTGCCAGTGCATGTCCATGCGGTCCCACGATCACCAGCTTGCGCCAGTTCTTTCTCGTACCCCTTGGGGCTCCAGCCAACGCAGTCTTAAACACAATAGTTTATGATTTCTGAAAGTTGATTTTCAACCACTCTTGACAACAAACTTTCTATCATTGAGCATGTCATACAGGATATACAAAAGTGGTTTACTTATGCCAAGCCTGGTGAGCTTTAGATACAGACCTTCCCACCATACGGTGTCGAAGCCTTCTCCCGTACACTCTTTTAGATTTGTTCCATTGGATATTAGAAACGA
Source organism: Epistrophe grossulariae (assembly GCA_929447395.1). Taxonomy (NCBI): domain Eukaryota; kingdom Metazoa; phylum Arthropoda; class Insecta; order Diptera; family Syrphidae; genus Epistrophe; species Epistrophe grossulariae. Next base: position 78,887,044 of record OV839567.1, read on the forward strand.
GTTTAGACGCAGCATGAATGGTGTCATGTCCCGCCCTCAAACCGAACTGACTATCCGGTATGATAACGGGTGATTTTTTAAGAGGTTTAGAACTTTTTTAAAAAAAAAAACACAAAAAATTCGAAAAAATGAATGAAATATTTATTTGAATCGATAGTTTGAACCTTGCAATTTAATGTTTAAAGATAATTTCATGCAAATGTTGACCGCTGATACGGCCGCAATATTTTCTTCACTACGCACAGTACGTAAACGTGTTGGTGGTTTAATGTCCAACAAAGTAAATTTGGTGCGAAATTTGGTCACAATCTTCCGAATAGACTGCTCAGAAGGTCGAGAATGCCGACCATAAAATGGAAGCAGCGCGCGATGAACATTTCGAACCGAGCACGAATTTTGATAGTAAAATTCAATAATTTGCAAGCGTTGTTCATTTGTAAGACGATCCATGGTTAAATTGCAAACCAAACTGAAGCTGTTTGACAGTGACACAAGGTACTAAACACACGTCAGCTGTCAAAACCAGTGTTGCCAAAACCAAACCAGCTAAAAAATCACCCGTTATTATTGTCCTCCGCCCACTTGGACAGAGCTTTATTTTATTCGGTATTCATGGTCGCTTGGTGGTTTTTAAATTCACAAGAAGAACAACCGGTTTCTATTTCTATTACGGAAATGAAATTATTTACTAATTGGTTGGTTTGTTTTTTTTTTTTAATTTATTTCAGAGGATTCTTTTGTATTGTTTTGGTAGGTATGATGTTAGAAGATTTAATTATGCAACCAATGATCAATAAAAGCGACAAGTGCATTTATGTGGATTACATTCATTATCATCCTTATTATGAGTTTCGCCCGAACTTCATTACACATGAAAAAATTCCCTTATTTCTTTTCCCCTATTATGAGTTTCGGGTGAAAAAATTTCATGTTCGAAAAATCCTCTTATTGGCAGCATTCAATTGGGGCAGAATGCAACACGATTGACAGCTACAGATTTCACTTGTTTTTTGAAGGCGAACAAGAGCAGAACTAAAATAATAATGTAAGTTATTTGTTTATTTTAAGGTTGAAAGAAACGGAATTGAGTGTTTTACAACTTTTTTTTTAGGGGCAAATCAATTAATATAAGGCAAAGTGATATGCTTCTTAGTAGAATGCAAAAAACCCTGAAATCGCCAGGGGTTTCGTGAAAGAATGTAAGGAGAAGATAGCTCTATTTTGGAAGCAAGTGACTCTAGAATTAAACAGTGCGGGTCCGCCAATCAAGAATGAGTTCGAGTGGAAGAAGGTAAGAATTGAAATTTAACAACAATTTAAATAAATAAACAAATTAAATAAATATTAAATAAAAATACTCTTCAATCAGGCTTAGATAGACCAAAAACGCCACGTGCGTAAAAAGGCAGCAAAAATAAAATTTAAGAAAGGGAAACAGGAGGTGGACCAAATAAAACGCAGAAATCTTCACCGTCTGAAGAAGCAATTTTCCAACTCGTTGGAATGAAGGAAGCGGTTGAGGGTGTCGCTGCGTCCCAGACCTTTGGTTTACACCCACCTCAAAAGAAAAAAAAAGAGGATGTGGATGTTACGACCTTTTCACCTTTTGTTCCTCTTCAGATCGAAGCCGCACCTAACAACAGCAACCAACCAACCACTTCCACATCAAACAGTCAGGATGCCACCAGAAAGAGGAAGATTACCAAGAAGCATTAATGGAAGAATTTACAAAGCAAAAGGTACTTTGTGAAAAAGTGGGTGAAGCTATTTCAATTATGAAGGAGCACAACAAGGAAATGGAAAATAGTATAAAGAAGCTGTACCCATCTTTGGATGGTATTTATAATGAAAAAAAAGATCAAATAAAAGAAGAGAAGCGGCACGATTCCGAGATGGAAAAATATAGAAAACCCGAAATAGAAAACATGATAGAAAAGAACCGTAAAATGATTGAGCTTGAAGAGCTCAAAATTGAAATCATGCGAGGAGAAGAGAAAATATGGAAAATAAGTTTTTTTTTTTTTGTTAATTGAATTATTTTTTTTTGTTTTGTTAATTAAATTACCTTTTTTTTAACTTTTATTAATATTTTTTTTTGTTTTACATTCGAAACGAACCTATAAGTCTGTTAATTTTTAACCTAAATTTAATTAAATGAAACTTGAAGTACAAATAAAATAAAATGCCATTTTCAAAACAAAAAGTTGATCATATATTTTAAGATGATGTTAAATTGTATTGGCGATGTTTGTGCGAATGCGCTGCCCTGCAGTCAGATAACTACAACTTTTCTGTGTAGATTGAATATTTTCAACTTCGTGAATCTGAATTGTATATTCATTCGGCAAAGCCAAGTCACTTTTATAGTGAATGCTAATGTTATGCGAAGCTAACAAACGTTTACGATTTTGATGGCTTTTGCAGGTGAATAATATAACTCTCTTGCGCTTAATAAGCATCTCCATCTGTTTTTAAGAACGCCGTTGGTTCTTTCGGTTATATTCCGACAGCGTGAATGGATTTCATTGAATAAAGCTTCTGTTGATCCACTCTCAGGTGTTCTGTATGGTGTCAAAAGCCAAGGTTCTAAAGGGGTACCCAAAACAGTTTTTTTACACTTAAGTTTAAAATTAGTTTTTGATAATTACCTAGCAGCCAAACGTTGTTGTTTTCGTGCAAATAATCACGTTCTATTTTGCTCCTGAGTTCACTGACATTCCAAATAAAGGAATCGTGGCAAGCTCCTGGTTGCGTAGCATCGACGTATCGAATTTTAAGGGAATTGTCACATACCTATACAATTAATTTAACAATCATTTTAGAATGCTATAAAAGGTATAAATATAGATTAATTTAACCAGCAAAGCATTAAGGCTACATTTGCCCTTCCTATTTTAATATAGATGTTTGTTCACTGCAGTTGAAATTATATTGATGTGTGTTCCGTCGATACATCCCACAACACCTGGTAGCTTGAACTTTGCATAAAAGTTTTGAGCAATTCTACGTTGCTCATCCAGTGTTGGCCACGTAACCCACAAAGGGCAAATGATCTCCTCAAATATTCTCAAGACTTCTGAAAGTATTACACTGAAGGAGCTTTGTGCCAAGCCAACTTCGTAGTCCTTGCCACTTCCTTTTTGATAACCGCCCTCTGCGAAAAAACGCAAACAAGAGGCAAGTTTTACAATTTTTATTTCTCCTGCATTAATAATCTTATTGCTCTGCTATACATATTTAAAATATTTCAGTTTCTTTTTATTTAAACAATGTTTCCTTTATGATTTAAATTCTTTTTATTTATTTTTTGTCACTTCCTGCTGTCAAACGCAAATATTATAAGGTCTGTTTATTTTGTGAACACGATTAATCAGATGTCTTATAACAGAAGTGTAAATGTTTCGTTTTCGACAAACCAATTCCAAATTGGTTTCGGGCCCAAAATGGGTTGTTCTATTAGTATAGACACAATTTTAACTTCATTGCAAGTAATTTCGACTAATTACTGAAGCACCAAATTCAGTTATATCACTATTTTAGTTAACAGAGAAGGTGGAGGTCGATGGTTCATTCTCTGTTTCCCTCACAGTGAAGGGAGAATTTATTGCGACATCATTTTGTTGAACTTGCCTATTTTTCGAACAGTCACTCCTAATTCGAAGTGAAATTCTTATTCGAGCGGAACTCGCAATAGCTTTTAAAATTTCGGGCGAACAAAAATGTTTCGGGGGAAATGCTTTCCGGGCGAAACTCATAATAAGGAATAAAGAATATAAACTATACATGAAAAAGGAAAATTTGGGACAGTGCAGTTTTTGGAATATTGTTTTAAAAAGGATGGATCTTTAACTGGGAAACAGCTCCCTTGAAAAAATAAAGTTTAAAACGGTCAACAAAATGATTTCAATTCGGGAAAAATTGGTATGCGTATTGCGTTGACATGTATGTTACCTACTCCAAAGAATATAAAGTTACCAAGAAGTATTATCTGCATCTGAAAATAAAATCCAATTCTGAAAGCTCTTTTCTAAAGAATAATAAAAACAACTAAATAAAAAAATATTTCGCAAAAATATTTGCCAATTAACTCACATACCATGTTATTCAATATTCTTATTCTCAGCCGTCACCTACCGAACACACGATCCCACCCCTTTTGCACTTTGAGTTTGCGATACTAAGGGCCAGTTTCACAGTGCACACTTAACAAAATAAGTGGCACTTAATTTTCCCTTTTTGACACTTAAGCCGCAGTTTTACTACCTGAGTTCGTTAAACGTTAAATATGAAACTCCAAAATATGTATACAAATAAGCGTCTTCAGATTTCGAAATTATTTTTAAATGTAGAACCTCTCCCAAACTACCTAACTTGAAATCGGAGCAGAATGTCTCGGAACGGAAAAAAATGTAAGGTACACGAAAAAAACAGGTTTTTTTTAGCCTGACGGGAATTGTATGATAAAACGATTTCGGGGTTAAATGTAGAACTGTAATAGTCGCAAACTCATGGCACTGATCGAACGAAGATGAGCGAATACAAGAAAAATCATATGGCATGCCCATAATGGTGCAGGGTATTTACTTTTCTTTCAGTTTAGTTCACTTTCGTTTTCGGCAGTAAAAGTTGTCCTGAACTCAACTCAACTGAAATTTGATGAAAGAAGAATAAAAAGAATAAATGAAGCGTTTTTCTTTCGACTGAGCTGTCAAAAAGAAAACTATGTTACTTTTTAAATCGGAGCGCTCCGAGCTCTCAACTTGCATTTCTTTTTTAGCTCAGAGCTCGGCCGGGGCTCGCTCGATGAGCTCGGAAAAAAATGACCGAGCACATCGAGCACAAAGCTGAGCGCGGCTAACTTCATACAATTTTCATGTAATTTGACAGATTACTAAGCATATGAGACTTCAGTTCTCAATTACGTTTCTTAAATAGATCAGTGCGCTCAGGTCACGCTCTGTTCGGAGTGAGCTCTATTCGCTCAGAGCCCGTTCTGTGCCCCGCTCGGGGCTAAAAAAGAAAAACGCCTATGGTTCCTTTCACTTCGATGGCAATTCGGAAACCATAACAAATACAAGTAAAAGCATTTACACTTTTGTATATCCATATATGGCGCAAACCGACGCGATGGCGGTGGCGATGGCGATAACAATGTGGATGCCGCACACGTAAATCAATGGAGGGGCACACATCGACGCGATATGTGGATTGCGTTCACATTCCACTGCTGCGTTCAGTTACGCGACTTTTCTTGAACGCAGAAAGCACCATTTGATCGCTATATCGCCTGAAGAAAAATTACAGTCTAAAAAAGAAAATTTCAAAAACTGAAAAATTAATAGAAAAAATTAGGGGAAATTCCATTTTATATGTTTTTTTTTATTAAACTTCAAAAATTAAACGCTTGTAGTATTTATTGTCGCTGACAACTTAGCCCAATACGCAATATATCGCGTTGATGTGAGCAAGTTTTTGAACGCATCTTTATCGCGCGATAAAAGTTATCGCATCGCCACCGCCATCGTGTCGGTTTGCGCATAGCTTTACGAAAATTGAGTCCATTCAACAATATGTACGTTCAGTAACTAAACGCTGAGTATTTATATACGAAATCGATAGTTCGAGTTCAGTTCGGGTTGAAATTTGGTTGGCTGCTTAGAGGATATATTCTTTGCGTCTGACTCTATTCGAACATAATGAGTGCGAAAGAGAAAAAAGATAAGATGGAAGACCAGTTGCCCTGTGAGTCGTGGGCCAAGTTTTACGAGACTCTTTTTAACGCTTCTTTAGCATTAGGCTACGCACAAACCAACGCGATGGCGGTGGCGATCACGATAAAAATAAGGATTCCTCATATAAAAATCAAAACACACTTCAATCGTGTAGATGTGTGCCTTTCCTTTGATTTATGTGTAAGGCATCCACAATTTTATCGTGATCGCCACCGCTATCGCGTTTGTTTGCATCTACCTTTATCCGTATTTTGTATTCTTTGCATTACTTTTTTTCAATTACATGACTGCTTTGAGACCAGGGGCCTATTTCTCAAATCATACATCACATACATTGTATGATTTTGACAGTTCAGTTGTATGATTTCTGTTTCTCAGATTTGTTGTATGATCCACTGTCAAACAACATTGTATGACCGGAGATTACACTGGAAATATTGGAATGTTGTATGATTCTGTTTCTCAGAAATTTATCATACACATCATACAGCAAATTAACCTCAAATTTTTCATACATTTCATACAGCATATAAATTTGTTGTAATTGTTAAAAATGTAAGGGCAAAATGAACGTAAAAAAACGAAAATATACAAAAGTAAGTAATTTTTGAATTAAAAAAATGGTAAATTGTGATGATTTTTCTTTTTAATAGACAACTAAAGAACAACAAATACTTGTCCTTTGCGAAATGATAAGCCAAAAAGAATTACTTTTTGGCCAATTTGCCGGATCGAACAAAACGAAAGGGGATAACGTTAGCTTCGAGCAACACAGTTTCCTTGACCTTGGCATATGGAAAGTAACTCCATTGTGAATTGTAAATAAAGGATGACTTTTTCTTATTTCATATTATTATAATTTACTTTTAATTCTGGAAACAAACGCTCTATAATTGACTTCGTAGTAAAAAAAATTGAGATTTATTTAAATTGCCAATCAATAATAATGAAATGTCAAAATCATACACATCATACAACAAACGAAATATCATACAACACTTCCAATGATATCTGAGAAACAGAAAATTGTATGATGTATGAAAGTGTTGTTTGTTGTATGAAATGTATGTGATGTATGATCTGAGAAATGGGCCCCTGGGGCACATCATACAATTTTCTGTTTCTCAGATTTCATTGGAAGTGTTGCATGATATTTTGTTTGTTGTATGATGTGTATCATTTTGACATTTCATTATTATTGAGTGGCAATTTAATTAAATCTCAATTTTTTTACTACGAAGTCAATTATAGAGCGTTTGTTTCCAGAAATAAAAGTAAATTATAATAATATGAAATAAGAAAAAGTCATCCTTTATTTACAATTCACAATGGAGTAGTTACTTTCCATATGCCAAGGCCAAGGAAACTATGTTGCTCGAAGCTGACGTTATCTCTTCTTTCGTTTTGTTCGATCTGGCAAATTAGCCAAAAAGTAATTCTTTTTGGCTTATCATTTCCCAAAGGATAAGTATTTGTTGTTCTTTAGTTGGCTATAAAAAAGAAAAATCATCACAATTTACCATTTTTTTTATTCAAAAATTACTTACTTTTGTATATTTTCGTTTGTTTAAGTTCATTTTGCCCTTACATTCTTAAGCCTAGTACGCTGCTGATGCGAAACGAAAATTTCCTGTGATCTCCAAACATAAGCCTAGTACGCTGCTGATGCGAAACGAAAAATCCCATACAAAAATGACACAACGAAATCATAAACGGAAAATTTCGTTCTGCTTTTCGTTTTGCAGTACGCAGTTTGAAGAGCGAAATTTATAATTGTAGCAGATTATTTGGAGAAGTCTCCGCTCATTTTTCACGCTGAATTAATTATACAGACTATTTATTGTGTGCGGAAAAATGACATTTGAGATTTATTTGTGTTTTTTTTTTATTTATCGTTTTCTTCCATCATGGGTTTCTCTGATTTTTTGCGTTTATGTTTGATTTTGTTTTTGGAATTAGTGAAACTCTCCAAGGATATTTTCCGTTGTGTTTTCGCAAGCGTTTCGTTGTCTGTTTGGAGATCACAGGAAATTTTCGTTTCGCATCAGCAGCGTACTAGGCTATACAACGAAACGCTTGCGAAAACACAACGAAAAATATCCTTGGAGAGTTTCACTAATTCCAAAAACAAAATCAAACATAAACACAAAAAATCAGAGAAACCCATGATGTAAGAAAATGATAAACAAAAACAAACACAAAAAAAACTCAAATGTAATTTTTTATCATACAACATTCCAATATTTCCAGTGTAATCTCCGGTCATACAATGTTGTATGACAGTGAATCATACAACAAATCTGAGAAACAGAAATCATACAACTGAACTGTCAAAATCATACAATGTATGTGATGTATGATTTGAGAAATAGGCCCCAGGGGCCTATTTCACGGAACATACATCACATATATTGTATGAATGTATGTACCTTAAAGTAGACGCCAAAGATGACTCAGTGTAAATTTTGAATTTTTTGAAAAACTTTGCGTCAACTTAGAAAACGCATAATTTAAAAAAAAAATAAAATTTACGTCCACTCATTTCGTAGTCGTGATTCTTATCTTGTAGCCGTTGTCGTGATTTTGATTCTGAGCTTTCGAACTACGTAAGTGCAAAAGAGACAAAAAATCGAAAAGATGAGACGGAAAAAAAGTGACCGGTATCGCGTGAGTAAAATTTTCGATGCACCTATTTGACGTTTCTCTCTTCTCTTGTCTGTTTTTTACTATTCTGCTTCATATGGTTTTGTTGTTCAAAAAGTAAATTTCGATAACATTTAAAGGCACACAAACCTTTCTTTCTTCAATGTATCTAATAATGAAAACAAAAATAAAAACAGAAAAAGTTTTTTTATTGCTTGAGCACAGCCCAACACGAAAATGAAAAATAAAGAGAATTGTCAAATTAGATTCATGACTTTATTTTTAACGTGTAAAGCGGTCCCTAGACGCTCAATATTGTGGTGCAAAATATTGCACAATATTATTGGCTAGGTGCCCCACACGGTTCAATATTTTATCCAATAATTTAGTTGACAGCTAATACTTGTGTAGACAACGTGTTGAATTATACTGAAGTTTGTTGTTGTTAAATAAACAAATATTGTACAATTCTACCCACAGACGATACAATAATTTTATATTGTGCAATAAATTTGATTTTGAATTTGGTTTTGATTTTCTTCAATATATTGCACAACCTTGCAATATTATCCACAGATGAACAATAGTATTGTGCAATGTCAAATATTGCACAATAATATTGAGCGTCTAGGGACCGCTTAATAGCGCTTGAAACAGCGGACGAAATAAAGAAGAATTTGAAGAAGGCGCATGCAACTAGATTCATCGTGTTATAGCAGACTTATGAATTATCCATAATCTCTGTTCTGAGCTTCACGAAAATTGAGTGCGTTCAACGCTATGTACGCTCAGTAACTAAACGCTGACAGTCGTATTTATTAGATTTTTTCTATTTAGACACTGTCTAACTATTTTAAAATTGGGTGAAATATGCTTTATTTAATAAAAGTAAAAATATCATTATTTACGGTTAAGATAGTCTACTCTTGTGTCTAAGTTAGGCAGCTATAAGACAACAATAAACAAGGTTTTTGAACACATTTTTCAAAGCTGGACAAAGCTAAAGTTAGACAACGTTTATAAATAAGACACTGAGTGTTTATATACGAAATCAAAAAGTCGAGTTCAGTTGCCGGAAGTAGTCCAATGTGAACACCGTCAATGAAATTCATGGCGAGAAAGAGGTGACCAAGAACGGCATTGTGGTAAATCGGCACACCCTGTCGTAAACGAAGTTGCTGTCATCGATTGGCAGCTGTCAAGAAACCTCGTGCAAACATTGATTCGAAATCTAACCGCGCAAAGCAGCACACATTTACATTAATGTCGAATTCCTTTCAACAAAAGAATCGAATATAAATAAATATCGAAATTTTCTAAAAGAATCGAATTTTTTTCTGAACAATTCGAATTTTTTCTGTCAAAACAAATCTTCCTAATTTTGCAAGATTCAAGAAAGATTTTACACCGATTTGCACACCCACTAACAAGATTTGACATTTCTAAAATGTCAAATTGAATTTCCCGGTGTTTTAAGATAACAAAATTGTGTTTTTGGTTGCAAAGAATTGTCGGTGAATTTTATATTAAATATTTGTGCGTTGTTTTTCAATAAATAACAATAAATAACAGACAATAATAAGTTTCGTTTCATTCAACAAATAAGGTAAATAATTACTTTCTTCAGTGTATTTTTAAGCCATTCTCAGTGAATATAAAAAGCAATAAAAGATAGTGGAAATGATTTTCTGGAAATGCAATCAACGTGAGGGATTCTGCTGTTCGTGGGCAAATATATACGTTTTGGAATAGAGCTCCATTTCATAAGAAGTCTCACGTTGCGATGTAGACAAATAGGCCAACCGATTTTGTTTCTTCAATAAATTGCTCCCAATGGCACATCTTAAACCGATTTCGTAGAGTGCTTTTCATACCAAAAACTGGAGCTAGGTCGTAAGAGTGTTTGCTCCACAATACATGCAACTAAACTGTTTGGTTTCGATTTTGAGCGCAAACAAAAAATGAAAAAGGTCAACTTTTTGCACAAATTTGAAATCAATTATCTTATATGCCCGGATAGTAGGAAGATGTAAATTCAAATCGTCGAAATTCCAATTCACAATTTCAATTGCATCGAAAACGAATTGTGGAACACTCATGATGTGAATTCACATAAGATAATAAAGATTGAAATTTTTTTAAATTATGACCTTATCACAATTTATGTTCGGAGATGCTTTTTTAGCTTCTTTAATAATCCACAAATAAAGATCTAATTACATATTTATTAATTAGGTACATAGTTATATTTATAATTACATAGTTACATATTGACATAGTTACATATATTGGCCAACTTCACGGTTCTTGGTTGGTGAATCTCGACGCCGATAGTATGTTCATGCAACATACGGTTGAACAATCTTCGAATAGCAGCATTGCTGTCTTTAATCCTTTTTTTCAATCTGAATGCGTGGATAAATAAATGGATACCAGCATTTCTGCTTGTTGGATTCCTTAAATAAAAAATTATACAATTTAATTATAAAATTTTGGTCGATTTAACTTATGTTGAATTACAAACCTGCACGATTAGATTCCATATGGCTTCATCTCTTTAGGGGATAGCATCAAGCATCTGCGAGATCCCTGTTAATGAAACACATTTGCTTTTACTTTCATTACAACTTTACTGCATATTTTCTACACTTACATTTTGCTTGCACTTATTACGACATCCTGGGTTTTAAATCGCATTCAAGTACACTGAGTGTCATATCTCCAACCACTTGACTTGGAATGGCCAACGGACGATGAGATGAGTTGGCCGGATGATCCTGTCTCTTTTCCAGATTTAGATGCAGTTTGGTTTTCGCCTTTTCTAGGTTCTTGGTGCCCACTTTCTGTGTAATTAACCACTATTCACAGCTTTCAATATCCACCACAACACACCTGAAATAGTTTTAATTACTTTAAAATATTAATATTTCTAGTAGTCCTCCACAAAGTCTTGCAATTCTTCGGCTATTGTGGGAAATTCTCATCGCAGAATACCTACTAGTCAAATCACTCATCTTGATATTTTGTTGATAGAATTATTTATTTATTTATTTATTATTTTGTTGCTTTTAGTTATTTTGGTTTATTATGACTGATTAATTAATATCCAACACTTTAAACTGGTAAGTTGATTGTAAACAACTTCCTTATAATTTCCAAATTGAATCTATTTTTTTGACGTTTTACTTTAAAGATGCTGCTGTCAATTGTCACACACACAATCACAAAAAAAAATCTATTCTTTTGGCATTCCTTTCAACGCCAGAAAAAATTCGATTCTTTTTAGAAAAAAATTCGATTCTTTTGTTGAAAAGAATTCGACATAAATAAACTAATTTAATAAAGCTAATTTGAATCGTTTTACTATTTCTTGGTTTAGGTTATAGCAATTTTGGCGACGAGGAACTAAAATCATGGCACTGAACGAAAGCGTGATGGCAAACGTGAATAATGCAGGGACCCAGTCGTTCGGAAAACTCGAACAATTTCAACCTTCGATGGTGTGGAACAATTATAAAGAACGCATGGAGTTTTACTTCGAGGCTAATGGAATTACAAACGAAGTTTCTATGAGAGCCATTTTTCTTTCCTGCGTTGGGGAGTCAACCTATAAAACAATACGATCTTTACTTACCCCGCTGACACCAAACATGTCTCTTTCCACGAAATAATGGAGAAATTAGATCGACATTTCCACCCGAAGCCCAATGAAATTGTTCAACGTTTCAGTTTCCACAAGCGAGGCCAAAGGAAGGATGAGACGATCGCGGATTTTGTAAAGGATCTGAGGAAGTTGTCAGAGCATTGCAACTTCATGGAGCTGAATAATATGTTGAGAGACCAAATTGTATGCGATGAAATTCCAGAAAGTTTTTAGTGAGAATTTGGGGGCATACAAAGGTCCACCTATTTCGATTGAGGTCGTACCTGGAGCGACACCTATTTTCCTTAAACATAGGCAATGTCCTTTTGCATGGAAACCAGCGGTAGAAAAAGAAATTACCAAACTGGTGGAACAAAAAATATTGGAACCAGTACTTTTCTCGAAATGGGCCACACCCATATTACCGGTAGTTAAATCTGACGGGTCGATTAGAATCTGCGGCGATTACCGAAGCACAATTAACGCGGTTATCAAAACTAATTCTTACCCTCTCCCTCTGTTTTCGGAGGTAATGGCCGCTATTGCCGGCTGTCAAATATTTACAAAGCTCGATCTACAGCAAGCTTATCAACAGCTAGTTGTTGATGATTTTTCCGCCGAGCTTTTAACACTCAATACCCACAAGGGATTGTATCGAGTCCGTTGCCTTTTGGAATTTCGGCCCGCTCCTGGTTTTATTCAAAAATGTATGGATACATTGTTAGCCGGGATAAATGGTGTTAAGGCATATCTCGACGATATAATTATTTGGGGGAAAGATGAAGAAGATCACAGATATAATTTAGAAGCCGTTTTAAAAAAAAATTATCAGATGCGAACTTGACAGTTAATAAGCAAAAATGTCTTTTTGCAAGAATTTTTTAGGATTCTAAATCAGTGGTAAGGGTATCTCACCGAACAAAGAGAAGGTCAAGGCTATCCAACAAGCGGCAGTTCCAGAAAATAAACAGATGCTACAATCATTTTTGGGATTGTTAAATTTTTATAATACATTTTTGCCGCAGAAGGCCACCGTTGGAGAAAATTTACATCGTCTGCTACACAAGAATGTTAAATGGGAGTGGCCGAACGAACATCAAACCGTTTTTAATGAGCTCAAAGATTTGCTTGATTCCGAAACTTTGCTCATACACTATGACGTCACCAAACCACTTGTCTTGTCTCGTGACGCATCACCATATGGAGTTGGCGCGATTTTGGCACACAGAATTGGAAACACTGGAGTGGAGCGGCCGATCGCTTTCGCTTCTCGTACATTGGGAGTTCACGAGCGCAATTACGCACAGTTGGACAAGGAAGCTTTGGCCATTATTTTTGGCATTAAACATTTCCATCAGTATTTAGCGGCAGGGAAGTTATTATTCTGACTGATCATAAGCCGTTACTTGGGATATTTAATAGGAAAAAACAGATTCCTCAAATGGTGTCACCGCGTATGTTACATTGGTGCTTAATGCTGTCGGCTTACGATTATAAGATGGAATATCGGCCAGGGCACAAAAATATCAACAATGACTGTTCTGACTTACGTCGCACATATGGAACAAACTCCTCCGCTTTCTCCAACTCTTTTGGACAACCATGCAGCAGGCATCTTAAAACACGTGACATTATTGGATCTTTCATTGTGTCCGTAGCAATCTGCTCTGCATTAACCGGGAATTTACTACTCTCAAGCATCAGGATGTCTAACGGCCCCTTTTCCGGCGCATCTATTTGCGATTGTTGTAGCAACCGACGAAAATCCAAAATAAAACAAAATGGGGGGAGAGTATGATAATTATGGTGCCAAGAATTGATAACGGTTTTTGTAGAGGGGTCAAAAACAAGCATTTTTTATTTTAGGAGGGGGTCTATCTCACCCCTTTTAGGACGTAAGGGCAACTTAAAAAAAAAAAAGACTTAAATTGAAAAAAAAAATTATTAAAAAACCACAGCAACACCTACAATAAAGTACTATACTGGTTTTGAAAGCCAGAAATCTGTTCTATAACCCTAAATTTAAATATTTATGTCAATATTTTTTCAAAAATTGGCGTGCAAACTCAAAATTTTGATAAAAAAATTAAAAAAAAATGTTTAAAATATTTTTTTTCAAAATTGTGAAATAAAGTGCTGAATTGGCTTTTTGAAGTCAGTGTACATACCAATTCTGAGTCGAACACAAAAAACAAAATTGTTTTATGTCTGTTAGTTCTTGAGAAATTTGACAATTACTAAAACTACTTTTTGTGAGATTTTTGTATTTTGGTATTTACGGTGATTTCATTTTGAGGTTTAATGTTGCTGATAGGTTCATCTTTTTAAGTAAAGTACAGCAGTTCATTTAGCGTTACAGTTTCATTATGTAGATATGTAAGACACAAACATACATACATATTAAGAAATTATATAAATTTGCTGCAGTCGTACAGTAGTACCTAAGTAATGTGAATTTTGTATAATGCATTACATTTTCATATCTGAAAATTTTAAATGTGGAACTTTGAGCAACGTATCTGTATATGTAATGTATATTTAGAAAACTGATTTTGACATTAGATATATAGGATAAATTCAAAGTTTCTTTAAAACCAGATTCTTTAATTGCAAAAGAAACTTTGCATACACCCAACCTCGCACCTACCCCAAATCCTATAGTGTGCCCAAGCAGGGGGGTTGCAGGGAGGCAGCATGTCCCCCCACACATACCTCACTGTTGATACGCCGTAGTGCTGGGTGCTAGCACTGTATTTATGTATAAGCAAGCAAAAAACAAAAATCTCACAAAAAAGAAGTTTTAGTAATTTTCCAAATTTTGAGTTTAAAGCCCGTTTTTTTAAAAAACTATGTATATATTTGACTTGATTTCAAAACAAGCTTATAGAACAGAGTATTGGCTTTAAATAAAGGTATAATACGTAATTGTAGGTATTACCGTTATTTTTTAATATTTTTTTTCCAACTTTTAGTACCTTTTTTATGAAATTGCCCCTCCCACCAAAATGGAGGGAGATAGACCCCCCTCCTATAGTAAAAAATGCTTGTATTGAAGTGTTCTACAAAAAACCGTTATCATTCCTTGGCGCTTAAGTTATCGTACTCTTGCCCGAGATCCACTTTTTTCGACTTCGCTATTATCGTAATGTCAACTTGGATCAAAATTCCGAGTTCGATTTCTTTTACGAATCCATAACTTGTTCCTATATGTATATCACAGGTAAAAATAGAGTACAAATAAAACCCTTGCAAAATGACCTTGTCATACCGTGTTCCTAAAATCGGAGCATACAAATTTCACACCTACATACATACCAGAGATTAAAATGAATATGTTCGACTTTGTTCTGCCTCTATACTCGCAAGTCATTTTATTCACAAATAAAAATACTCACGAGAAAACTCAAACAAACTGGTCGAGCTCTTCACACTTCACACCCACGAACAAAATTTCTCGTGAACAGTTGGAACTAGTTTCGAGTACCCGAAACAAAGCGAGTATACTCGAAAAAAGGCGGTTGATCGTGAACATCATCCAAGATCGTGAACATATCTCGGGTCGTATGTGGATTAGGTCGATTTTAGGTACATGTTTATTTGTATTCGGTATTTAGGGACACCTGGTGGTGTTCACAAGAAAAACAACCGGTTTCTATTTTTATTAGGTATACTCGAAAAAAAGTGGTTGATCGTGAACATATCTTGGGTCGTTTGTAGAGTAGGTACATTTTAGGTACATATTTATTTGTACCCGGTTTTGGTGGTTTTTAAATTTACAAGAAGTACAACTGATTTATATTTCTATTATGGATATGAAGTTATTTACTAATTGGTTGGTTTTTTTTTTGTATTGTTTTAGTAGGTATGATGACAGAAGATTTAATTGTTCAACTATGTTCTAATATTATTCACACGACATAGGAAAGTTTGAAAGAGTGCAGTTTTTGGACAATTGTTTTTATCTGGGAAACAGCTCCCTTGAAAAACTAAAGTTTTAAACGTTCATCATAACGAAATTATTATTTAAATTCGGAAAAAATTTGTATGCGTATTGCGTAGATATGCATGTAACTACGTACCTACCTTCTACCTACCTACTATGTACTATAGATACCTAAATTTTTTTTATTTATTCAGTTTTTTAAGGATTGGCTAAATTCGCAGAAAATGTAGTGATTTTTATATTAAGAAAAAAGAACCAGATTGAATCCGGAAACTGTCAACAATTTGATGGTCGCAAATTCAAATTTTAAAATTAATCCTATTTTATTGGATGGTGACGACACGTTATATAATAACAATACTTATTATAGCAATGTAGGTACCTACATTAAATATGTATTTGTGATATATTTATAAGTTATGTATTTTTATTTTTTTTTTTTTTGTTTAACGTAATCCTATTTATTTTTGTTCATTTACTTTTATTTCATTTTACTTCATTTCATTTTGTTTTCATGATATCATGTCCCTTGTTCCTACTTAGCTTGATTTATTCAATAAAAAAATGTTAAACAAGCTAGTTAGGTATTTTTATTTATCTTTAAAGATCATAGTTCAGAAACATACTGCTGCTTGAAAATCACTTGCTTGACCTCGCTTTTTTCGAGTGAGTATTCGATGTTCGTGAACATTACTCGACTCGTTTTATTCTCTGATACCTACCTACACCTACCTACCTACCTACCTCACAACTTTTGAACTCACACGTAAATAAATTAATGAACAATTATTTTCTTTAATTTCTAAGGGAATATTAAATAACCAACTATGTACGAGCCTACATACATAGGTATACCTACCTAGGTACCTAACAAAAAAAGACACCAAAAGAAAATCCTTACTACCTACCCTTTATTCGAAAATCGCGACCAGAGAGAAGGAACTAATAGAGAGAGTCAAATTCGACGGTGGCTCTCTTTTAGCCTACAAGCTACGATGTTGCGACTTGCGCACCATCTTGCATATGTATAATTATTAACTCCATATAAAAAAAATGTGGGGACAAATACATATGCAAGAAGATGTGCATACTCACCACCTTTGTTTTTGTTTTGCACTGCCCGAGGTGAAAACATGTACACACCGATAGGAATTCAACACGTTATAAAAAATGTAAACAAAAGGTTTCGAGGGGACGGAGACGAGGAAATTTGACTCTCTATTAGTTCTTTCTCTCTGATCGCGACGAACAAACAAAAAAGTTACTGCATGTATCTATACATATAGAATACAGATACACACCATTACCAATGATAAGCAAAAAACAAAAAAAAACAACCACCGCAAGAGACTTAAGTCTCCTTCACTCGCCACAAACAAGGCATCGCTTCATAAAAAATTCAATTTATATGTACATCATTCATACTATTCCGACGAAAGACAAAAACAACAAATACTTTTGCCTTTGAGAATTTAGATATACATTTTGAAGAGAATTCAAATTTTAAGTTGTATACAGGCAGAGATCTCTCGCTCTCGCTCTTTATACTGGCCGAAGCAACATTTGACAAATAGCAACATGTTGTGGGATCCCGCCGTTAATTGTTGGGTTCCAATATTTTGTATGGAATACGACATCTTGGTATTATCACAGACAATATACTATACAAATGTAGCATCCCCATAGAAAAAAATGTCCCAATTTATTTTTACACCACGCAGACGATCAACAGGCAAGAAAGCTCTTTGCCTGTTCATAGTAAAGCACAGAAAGAAAGTTATTTGTCTTTTGGAAGAAGTTCTCTCTTGCGTGCTCGCTCATGTGTTTTCCCTCTTGCTCTGTTACTCAGGATATAGGAATGAAATGAATGGGGAAAAATTGAATAAAAACGTGTTTTTTTGTTTCTGCAATACTATGCAGTCAGCAACGATCGAGAGGAAGACGCAAGATATTGCGATTATGTTTTTTTTTTTTTTTTACTGTGTTGTATCCAGTACAGTACAGGGCATTAGTGCTTAGTTTTTGAATGAATGATTTAAACTTTTAATTTATCGAATAAAATTCAAATAAAATTCGAAAAATTAAGTTTAAAAATTATTTATTCAAAAACGAAGCACTTAAATAACTTCATTTAAAAACATGCATAAGGAATGAATTGCTGTCTTTAAAAAAAGCTATAACATCATTTTTTTAAAATTGCCGATATGTTTTAATATTCATTTTTTATTTTAGAAATGTTTGTTTTAATTTGCCTCTCCCATCTAAAGGGGTGAACCAATAGAGTGGGCCGATATCTAAAATCATGTCCATATAATGTACCAACAATGAAAAAAATTGATGATTTAATCACAAAATGGATAGTTTTGGAATTAAGTCGCCCAACTACATAGAAAAGTGAAACCCTCAACTCTTCTGATTGGTTTATTTCGAAAATGGTTATTTACATGAAAAAAAGTATGTTAATCTTTTTTGTAGAAAATATTTCAAGCTACAAAATAGTCTCCAGCATTTCTTTTTTTATGTAGTGTTGTTGTTTATTGTTAATGTTGTTTGTTATTTGTTGAACTTGTAAAGATTGTTAAGAAAAATGAAAGACGTGTTGTTCACTTCAATACTTTATTTAAACTGTAACGATTTGAATCGTTGATCTCATTCATTGATGAGGGCATCTTGCTCTAAAGATATAAGATTGGTATAATGATAAATGATTGAACATTACATTTCTCCTATGCTTATTATTATAAATAAAAATTAAAAACAAAACTATGTACATTAATAACTCAATAAAATTATTCTAATGCTACGAGTACACGACATGTCAAATGTTGCATGTACATGCGCAGTGACGTCATTTTGACGTCATATATGCGTCCCAATTGCCACATGCCGTGTACTCAGCATGTTTGTGACTGCCGCATGTGCATGTGGACTGCATGCGATATCAATGCCGCATGTAAACATGCAGGATTTTCGCATGTCGTGTACTCGCTTGACACATGCTGAATGTGACCATATGCAACATTTTTTCAATTGTTGCATGTACATGCAGTACGTCCCAAACATGCGCCAGCATGAATTTCTGCTGCCGCATGTTTTTCCTTTTTCGTACATGCGGTACGAATTTGATATTTGGCATCCAACGTTTATGTGTAGAAGGATGCATAAGGTTACAAAAGTATTGTGTATTTTATAATTCTACCTCCTTGTCACACTCGTTAACATAAAATGAAATACAACAATGTTTGAAATGGGTTTTGGAGAGTTTGGCATCTTCATATAGATTTTCTTTGGTTATTTATAAAGTATACAGCTATATTTTAGTCTGGCGTTGTTTTTATTGAGGACGGTCAGTGTTTTTGTTTTTAAATTATGGACGAAGAATATTTAGAGAATATTCTTGACAATTTGGAGGAAGGCGATGGTGATTATGAGCCAAAAAAATCACGCCGTAAAAGAAACGACAAAAAGCGAAAAATAAAGTATCAATGGAAGGACGATGAAATTGTTCGATTGATTGCAATCGTGGAAAAACAACCGTCGCTTTGGGACGCCGGCTCGGTTGACTACAAATTGTCAAGATTGGATGGCTGGAGTGTCATAGTTGATGAGCTCAATATAAGCGGAGTCGACATCGAGGAAGCCAAGACCAAGTGGTCGTCTCTACGCGTCTCTTTCAAACAAAACTTAAATAAACTTCGTGAAAAGAAGTCGGGACAAGGTGCAAGTGATTCGAAATCTGTGGTATGGCGGCATTTTAAACAATTGCTATTTTTGGAGGCCAACAACGTACGTCAATCAACACCATCGACGTCCACATTGGATTTGGTAATTTTTATTTGTTCTGTATACTTGTACCATCATTCTGTTGCTAATTCTGTTTGGTGTTTTTTGGGTATTTTCCAGCCAAACTCCCTCAAAGATAATTCGGTTTTGGATGATTTTACGGAACAGATTGAAATGTCGTCTACTGCGGAAACTACAGTCGGCAAACGCAAAAAACGTCTAGTTCACGGCACGTCCAAGCCAACAACATATTCATCACCAGCACCATCCAGCAGTTCCGCTTGTGCTCAAGAGACCACTAAGCTTCTGAAAACTGCAGTGGACGCGTTGCAAGCAACTGGTAGATGCTCGGCCTTTTGCGAACACCTCTTATTCGAAATGCGAGAACTTTCAAATACCGATGCATGTAATCTACGACGGGCATTAAGCCAAACTTTGTGGACTTTTTTGTCTAATCTCGCAGCGAATAAACCAATGGTGTCACCGGTTAATGAATATGGGATTGCTGGTGATGGACCTAATACAAATGCTTTTGCTGGGCGATCGGCATTCTGCTCAATATCAATCACCGCACAGCAAACCGATGCCGATGATTCCATCGATCTTGACCCATTGGATGACACTGCGGATATTTTACAATCAGAGGAATTTTAGAGCTGTCATATTTTCATTGCCATCTATTTGTAATAAAAATAAAATAATAGAGTGAATACTCAATACATTTTGTATTTATTTCAAATTTACAGGGCTATTCTGCCGTTGTGAGGGCTCACAACTCACAAGTCACAAGCCTTTGTGAGGTTGATTTCTTGTGTGCTGCCAGAATACGAAAACCTCACAAAATCGAGTTCAACTTTCCTTGTGAGGTTGTTGTGACTTGTGAGGTATCAATGAGGTTTTCCAGAATAGGGCTGTTAATATCTGATAAAATTTAATCGATTGATAAGCAGAATTTTGCAAAGTAGAAAGGAAGACAGAATTTGAAAAGCAAAAGGCTGAAATCAGCAGAATTGCGACCCGCCCTGTTTTTTAAGAAATCCAGATGAGATTCCTTTAGTAAAAAGATTTTTTTACAGCGAACATTATTTTTATTTAAATAAAATTTAAGAATTTTATACTCAAAGGCGTTGGTACTGCCATTCTACTTCACCTTCGTCGACAAAGTACGCAGCAAATTCTTTTTGTATTTCTTTTGCGTTGTCCGATTGATTGCGCACTGCTTGGAGAGGAAGCAACGTTGTGTCTTTGACACGCCAATCACCCAGGGTTAAGTTTCCTTGCTCGTCGTAGCGATCAAATGATGTGCTCGGTGCGTATTTCGTTTTATTTGTTGTTATCAAATAGTTATGAAGTACGCAGCAGGCGAGCGTTACTTTTTTCGTCTTGTCGGCATCTAAATGAATTGGTTTTCGCAGCACGCGAAAGCGTGCTGACATGATACCGAAGACATTTTCGATGATGCGACGTGCACGGCTAAGCCGGTAGTTGTATACACGCTGCAACATCGTCAAACCACGTTGAGCATACGGCTTCATTAAATTTGGGCGCATAGCGAATGCGTCATCTGCAACTAGTACATACGGAACCGGGATTTCTCGATGCCTACGTTCTGTAACTTGGTCGAGAACTTCTCGCATCGAGAAATGTGGAACAAAAAAATCCCATTGTTTCTCGACCTGGAAAAATAAACTGTGTCTGTATCTCGATGTGAGAAACAACCCTTTTTGATTTATCATTCCATTGGAAACTGGAAGCTAAACGTCATTGGCAATAATATTTTAAAAACAATTTGAAGTGTTGTACAGTAAAGTGCGAAAAAGAATAGTTTAATTAAATCCGTTTAAAGTTTTAAAAGTATGAAAAGTTTGTTGATAAATATTTCACAATTAAAGCAAACAAATGTATAATTTTATTATTTATTCGGAGCAATATTACTGCCGAAATGCGATGAGAATAGAGCGCCGACGTCTTCGTGACACTAATGACCCATTCGAAATGCCGGAAGAACAATTTCGTGCGGTTTACCGGCTAACTCGTGAATGCGCATCGTTACTTATTGACGAAATGGGTCCTTATATGTTTAGTGGCCAAAGGAAAACTTTTGTTCCGATCCCCTTAAGGGTTTGTGCTGCGCTGCATTTCTTTGCAACGGGGTCCTTTCAGCGCGATGTCGGCCAAGATTTTACAGCAGCCCTGAGTAGGACGATGGTTTCGCGGTCGGTGAAAGAGGTGTCAACTGTCTTGCAAAACAGACTCATGACAAAGTGGATCCAGTTTCCTACTCAAGAGGAATATGAATCCATAAAACTAAGGTTGTTATTAAATTAAAATAACAGAAATCATAACAAGCAATTTCCTTTCTAGATTTTTTGAGGAAACTGGATTTCCAGGAGTCATCGGTGCTGTCGATTGTACCCATGTTCGAATAAAGAGGCCAGAAAACGCAATAGAAAGTGCCTATTTGAACAGAAAAAATTACCATTCAAAGAATGTTCAATTGGTAAGTTTGTTAAGAATTTTCCATTTCGTAAATTTATTAACTCGCCGATGAAATTGAAATTTGTTCACCACCGTCATTGCTAAACTTCTTTTTTGATAGCAATGATTTATACCATTTTTGGTTGCTATGACCATTTACTACAAACGCTCATCATTCATTTTGTATTTCAAGTTAGAAATCTGGCAAAGACGAGCCAAAAGAGATTTCGATATTGGCTTTTTTCATCTTTTTGATGAAAAAGTAGAAAAATGGAATTTGTTCAGCACCGTCATTTCTAAACTTCTTTTTTGATAGCAATGATTTATACCATTTTTGGTTGCTATGACCATTTACTACAAACGCTCATCATTCATTTTGTATTTCAAGTTAGAAATCTGGCAAAGACGAGCCAAAAGAGATTTCGATATTGGCTTTTTTCATCTTTTTGATGAAAA
The DNA here is from genome assembly GCA_929447395.1 of Epistrophe grossulariae. Classification (NCBI taxonomy): domain Eukaryota; kingdom Metazoa; phylum Arthropoda; class Insecta; order Diptera; family Syrphidae; genus Epistrophe; species Epistrophe grossulariae. Next base: position 78,909,722 of record OV839567.1, read on the forward strand.
AGTAGAAAAATGGAATTTGTTCAGCACCGTCATTTCTAAACTTCTTTTTTGATAGCAATGATTTATACCATTTTTGGTTGCTATGACCATTTACTACAAACGCTCATCATTCATTTTGTATTTCAAGTTAGAAATCTGGCAAAGACGAGCCAAAAGAGATTTCGATATTGGCTTTTTTCATCTTTTTGATGAAAAAGTAGAAAAATGGAATTTGTTCACCACCGTCATTGCTAAACTTCTTTTTTGATAGCAATGATTTATACCATTTTTGGTTGCTATGACCATTTACTACAAACGCTCATCATTCATTTTGTATTTCAAGTTAGAAATCTGGCAAAGACGAGCCAAAAGAGATTTCGATATTGGCTTTTTTCATCTTTTTGATGAAAAAGTAGAAAAATGGAATTTGTTCAGCACCGTCATTTCTAAACTTCTTTTTTGATAGCAATGATTTATACCATTTTTGGTTGCTATGACCATTTACTACAAACGCTCATCATTCATTTTGTATTTCAAGTTAGAAATCTGGCAAAGACGAGCCAAAAGAGATTTCGATATTGGCTTTTTTCATCTTTTTGATGAAAAAGTAGAAAAATGGAATTTGTTCACCACCGTCATTGCTAAACTTCTTTTTTGATAGCAATGATTTATACCATTTTTGTTGTTGTTTAGCGTTGTATATTTGTCATATTTTGTATTATTGTGAATGATTCGCTATGATTTCGCGTTGGTTTGGCGGAGTCTTTAAGTATTGAAAAGTAGTATGTAGTAAAAATACCAGAACATACTATGTTACTTTAAATAAATTTTAACTTTTTAATGCAATTATATATTATTTTCCGACTTAGATATGCGATTACGAGCTCAAGATTCTTGGGGGATTCGCTAGATTTGGCGGTGCTTCACATGACGCCTACATTTGGGAAGCATCAAGGATAAATGCTTTGCTTGAACAACGGTATGAAAGCAATGGACGGAACCATGATTCGTGGTTGTTGGGTATGTTATTATTAGTAAAATAATTATTTTTTTATCTTTTAAATATTTAAGGTGATTCTGGTTATCCTTTGCGTCCATGGGTTATGACTCCGTATCGCGCAGCTTCTAGCCCAGATGAGCTGAAATACAATAAGATTCATGCAAAGGCAAGAAATTGCATTGAGCGTCTGAACGGCAACATAAAATCTGTGTTTCGGTGCCTTCAGAGAACATTACACAGCTCGCCAGAGGATGCAGGGCGAATAATTAATGCTGTTTGTGTTTTGCACAATTTCCGGAAAAGTCATGGAATGACTGATGACCCCATTGATGATATCGAGATAAATGTGGACGAAGACTTAGCAGTTCCTGAAGAACCTTCTGTTTTTCTCGGAGAGGCAATTAATATACGCGATAGGATTAAAAGATGTATTTCTTAGTTTACCTTACTGATTAATTAAAAAAAAAAAAGCATTGAAATTAATATTAACGGTTTTTATTTTATTTTTTTAAAGAAATTTACTGGGATGAAATAAATAAGTTAATTTATAAACAAAACATAACATAACATAATAAAAGGAAAAGTAACTTAAATAATAATGACTTCGTAAAATAAAATTATGATAAGTTAATTGAATATTAGTTTGATATAAACACTATTGGACGGATCAGATTAATAATATAAAAGGAAAAGAAAGTTAAATAATAATGCTTTAAAATTAGTTACATAAATGGAATTAAAATAATGACTGTTGACTAATAACTTGTTATTTACAAAGGGACGTTAAAGGAAAATGAACAAAATTACATATTATCTTTTTTGAGCAAATCTATTAAGCTTTCAAGCTTAACAAAAAACTCACTGTTTTGCTTTTCAATTTTGTCGATTTTTAATTCGATTTTTTCAATTTTCGAATCAATTTTTTCTATGCTTTTGATCAGTGTAGCATGCATTTCCTTCGCTTTTTCAATTCCAGCTTTGAAATTCTTAGGTGAATTTTTTGGTTTTGACGACAGTTTTGACGTGCTTGGTCGGGATGAGTATGGTGTCGCATCAAGTGTGGGCAGACTAAACGATTCTTCCATGTCCATGTCCTCGTCATCTTCTATCATCTCAATGGAGAATATAGGTTCCTGTAAACCAAAACTTAAAATATTTTACATCCTTTTTAAAGTTAAGTTTCGAGTAACTTACTGCCAATGGAGCCACACCTGCTTCCACAGCGTTTGAATCACCATCTACAGCGTGAGCTCCCATAATGCTCAAAATTTGCTCCTCAAAATTATTCAGATCATTAGGAGCATCTTTGATGCTTCCACCGCCAGTTTTATTGAAGAAGCTTCTTCTTGCATTAATTTTTTTTTTGACACCTGCCTTAAGATCGATCCAACACTAAATATAAAACACTCGATGTTAGCTAAAATACAATATCTATTTATTTTTTAAATCCAAATTTATTATACATATACTAATTTTTAATTATTAAACATTTTCTTCCTGGACAAATGTTATTTTGAGCCTTACGCAATTCACACGCAAAACCGAAAGAGTTCTATCTTTCGGTTTCCTGAGTTTCATAAAGAATATTCATATTTTTTGAAATTTTTAGTAAAATGAAAAACACTCAGTGGTCGTAAAATCAAACTCGGCACAGTTTCAACCATCATTAAAGAGGTTTTCAAATGCCATCGAGTTTTTTTTTCACTTTCATGAATTTTATATGAATTTCGCATATAAATGCAAATGTATGTAATTTCATTGTTCTAAGATGATTTATCAAAATGAAAAATGATTTTTTGAACCACTTAGTGGTCTTAAATTCAAACTCGGAACGGTTTCAACCATCATTAAAAAGGTTTTCAAATGCCATCGAGTTTTATTTTTCACTTTCATGAATTTTATATGAATTTCGCATATAAATGCAAATGTAAGTAATTTCATTGTTCTAAGATGATTTATCAAAATGAAAAATTATTAACGAGCTGATAGATTTCAAATGCCATCGTGTTTTATTTTCCACTTTCATGAATTTCATGAGAAATTCATGAAAATAAATGCAAATAAATGTACAAATATTAAAGTTACCTTTTTCCATTGATCGGTGGTTTTATTGCTACCGCCCAAAGAGTTTAAAATCGAAGTAAGTGCCAGCCAGTCGCCTTTACTTTTTATGTTGGCATTTATGCTGCCAAATTGACCTCTGGCAAACTCCAAATGCGTGGACATATAATCCACCAATTTCTCTTTTTGGTTTTTGGAAATCCTTTGGTTTTTCTATAAATAGATTACCCTTTATATATGTTTTTAAAAAATATAATTTAAAAATACTTACTGGTTCTTTATTCTCGGCCATCTTTATTGAACTTCTCACTATGGTTTTCCTTGTCGAGTAATTTTGACAGATAAATCGAGAAATTATCTCGACATTAGTCTTACAGACACCGTTTTTACTCACATATTTCCAGGTTTCCAAAGAATTTTATTCCGAATCGTTTCAAGTCGAGAAAATTACTTTACAGAACCGGCCGACTGTGAGAAAATGATTTTTATCCCCCGTTCACATAATTTTTGTTCCGATTCGAGTGTTTCATGCGAGAATTTTCTCGATGCGAGAGTTACAGAACGTAGGCCCAGGCATTGGTTTTGGAGACGGCAAACAAAGCTGGTTGGTGACTAAAGCTTGACCGAAGCTGCAGCGGTTAAACACGCCACCGTCCGAGTATTTGCCATTTCGTCCGACGTCGAAGTACAGTAGTTTGTATTCGGCGTCGGCGACTCCCATCAAAATGATGCTGTGCGTTCCTACAGAATAGTGAAAAATAAGTTTCAGGAAAAATGTGGATGATGCATACCTTTATAATTATAAAATACACTGCCAGCATTTGGAGGTGCCACCATCACTACATGCTTCCCATCTACAGCACCAATGCAATTTGGAAATTGCCATTGTTCATTGAACTGCTGTGCCACTGTCTCCCATTCGCTTCCGGTTTTTGGAAGCTATGGAGCAAAATAAACGTACTTAAAATAATTAATAAGCAAATAACGCACAAACACCCACCTTCACATAATCGTTGACGAGAACTTTATATATCGCGTCCAGAACTTCTGGAATAATCCGCGATATAGTCGTCTGCGGAATTCGAAAAAGGTACTGCAGCTACCTAAAGTTATCACCGGTGGCCAAAAAGCGCAATGTTAGCACCAGCCGATGTGAGGGAGGAATGCTCGCTCGCATATTTGTGTCCGACTTTTCAATATATGGTCTTACCAATCCAAGCAAATGATCAAATTGATCCACCGTCATACGAACAAAACCTTTATATAATTCAGGTTCCTCATCATGCAATTCAAGTAACAAATTGGCGCAAAATCCATCAGTTTCACGACGTTGCACCCAATCCTTTATCTAAGTGCGGCGGTAAACTTTCGGTTTGATCACTGCAGACTGATCACGCTCTTTGCGATCAGCTTCATCGTGTTCCAACACATGAGCTGCCAAAATAGCAACTGCTGCCCACTTTCTTTTCGACATTTTTAGAGAATAAAATAGAGTCAACTTATTCACCTGAGTCCAATTGAAAAACAAAATGTGTCAATTGTAGTACGCCAAAATGCTGCTTTCCCGCATGCCGTGTACTCGCAAGCCGCATGTGTAAGCAGAATTGTACTCATGCGCAAGAGTTATATGCGGAATTTGCCACATGCTGTGTACTCGGAATGTTTTTTGCTTGCTTGTACATGCGGCAACTGCACATGTACCAAATCTTGCCGCATGCAAACATGTTAATTTTGGGACAGATTTCGCATGCCGTGTACTCGGCATTTTGGTTTGAGTGTGACTTTGTCGCATGTTCCGAACATGCAACAAATATGAGGTAATTTTTCGTGACGTCAGTGACGCATTTACATGCGGCTTTTGGCATGTCGTGTACTCGTAGCATAATACATAATCTTTAAAACGTCGGGGCATCTGACTTCTTGTGGTCCGCTTGTGTCCTTGGTGTAAGAGTGGTTGTGGTATTGGCTGTGGAGAGTTTGTGCGTGCTGAAAACTTCAACCTCAATAGCATCTCTGGTACTTATTGGGATGTGGTTGTCAATCTCAGCTGATGTTATTTCGGATTCAGAATTCAATATTACTACGAAATTCTGAATTAATTAATGGTGATGAATAAATTAGTGTATTTTTAATTTCAGGTCTTCTTGTGAAGTTTGAATTGTAGTTTTTATTTCCGCAGAAGTGTTTAAAGAAAGAAGAATTTCTTATAATTATCTTCTCCCCTTTTCTGCTGGCCCATATCCAATCATTTTAATGATTTTCAGTGGAACGGGATTGAACGGTGGAGTTAATTTATTAATTTTCTTCTGCTTGCAGAGAACTTCATCTCCAATGCTAAAATGTGAAGGTTTTGTGTGTCTTCTTTTATCAGCAAATTTTTTGTATTTTAGTTTGTTTTGTTGCTCTTTTCTGTTAAAATTTTTCGTTTGTTGTTTTAGTGAAGGCAGAAAATTATTTATCTTCCTGTTGAACATCATTTCAAACGGTGATACGTCTGTTGTTGCTTGCGGAGTTGATCTATAACATTTTAAAGATTTAAAGAAAACACTTGTTTTATTTTCCACAAATTTATTTTTATTTTTATTATTAACTATTGCCAACGCGTTTCGTCTTAGTTAGGACATCATCAGGGCACTAAATATTAACATAGAATCATACAATCACAAGAGGTGCAACTAAATATAGTGGTGAATAAAAGTATTCACACGAATAAATGAAGTTATTGTATATTTAAATTTACTAAAAGAATAATTTAATAATAATTTTGTTTTTTTATAATTTAAAAAAGTTTATTTATTAAGAAGTGGGCTATTGTTTAGTAGGTCAATTTGGCAATTTAAAATATTTAAGCACTTGTGCTTATTTATTTCGAAGATTTCGTATTTATCCAATACACGTCCAGCAGGTAAGCAATGTAAAAGAGACATATCATCCAAAGAGCACCCATGTCCGGAATTTTGAATATGCTGAGCGAGTCCAGAGGAAGGTTCATGACGTAGAGAAGCTTTAATGTGTTCATTGAATCTTGTTGATAGGGATCTCGAGGTTTTACCTATGTAAATTCCATTGCACTCTTTGCAAGTTACTTTGTATACTCCACTTTTGGAATATACATGTTTTTTAGGTCTGATTTTATTATTGCAGAGAGCGTGTTTTAGGGTGAAATTGTTGAAAAAGGCTGGTTTTATATTTATATTAGATAATGGATCACGCAATTTTTCAGAAACACCGGGGATGTAAGGTATTTTCCGCCAACTTTGTGTCTCCTTTTCGACTGAAAACGGAAAAATTGATTGTAGAGCCAGTTTTCTAGATTTTGACCTCAATAAACGGTAAATTGTTTGGATATCGTATCCGTTCCTTGTAGCAATGTCTTTAATTATTTTAATCTCGTTTTTAAAATCCATTTTGCCCATAGGAACTCTAAGAAGACGGTCTATCATAGAGTGGAAAGCAGACATTTTTGTGCTCCACGGATGGGCAGATGATACTGGAATGATGGAGTCAGTTGAAGTTTCCTTTCTATAGATTTCAAAAGTAATTTTATTTGATGAAATTGACAAGCTCAAATCAAGAAAATTTATGCGGTTAGGTCCATACTCCAAAGTAAATGCAATATTTGCGTTCAGATTGTTTAAAAAACATTCAAGGAAAGAAGAAAGATTCCGTTGAGTACCTGTCCACACACAAAAGACATCGTCAACATATCTAGCCCAAAAGAAAATGTTCTGTAGATGTGGACTTTTTGAAGAAAACAATCTTTGTTCGAAATGGTCCATAAAAAACTCAGCAGCAAAGGGGGAAAAAGAAGAACCCATGGCAAGTCCCGAAGTTTGGTTGTAATATTTCCCGTTGAATTCAAAATAATTTTGATTCATGCAAACGGAAATGAGCTTAAAAAGTTGACGGCGTTTTTGTTCATCCCTTACAGTTGATGACAGTTGGTGTTCAAACAGCAATTTTAAATAATTACTAGGTACCAATCCAACAGGAACATGTCTAGCTGAGAAAAACAATTGGAATCTTCTAACTCGGAAGACACAAGTGATTTTTTTATTGATTTGACCATCCTCTTGGCTGCACCGTTTGCCTCAGGCCAGTATGGAGTTGTTTTGTGATGCAAAATTTTGTGTTGATCCATAAATTCTTTGAAGTCGTAACTGCTAAAAGGTGGTCCATTGTCAGACTTTAAATTTAATGGCATGCCGAACACTGCGAAAATTTTCATCAAAGTTTTCTTCACTTCTGTGAATTTTGTTGAGTTGATTACTTCAGCAAATGGATATTTCGAATAGTCATCAACCAAAATAAGTAAATATTTTCCATTTGGAAGTGGTCCAGCAAAATCCATGGAGACTTTTTCGAATGGAGCTGATGCTGGTTCAACTACTTCAAGTGGCTCGCGCTTGTTTTGGTTGGTAACCACTTGGCAGATGTGACATTGGAAGACCGTCTGTTCTACTCGCTTGTCTAGGTCAGGAAACCAAATTTTCGTTCGTAAAAGCTGTTTTGTTTTCACTATTCCCATATGAGATTTGTGTGCTAGGGCGATAGCTGTGTTGACAAGTTTCTCGGGTAATAAGAGCTGTGTTCCTTTCAGGATACATCCTTCTGTTATGGAAAGTTCTTGACGCACTCCTTTGTATCGACTTATTCCTTTGCAGTTCCACAGTATTAACCGTCTTGATTTGTACTGCCATCTATGGAATCTGACGGTTAATCTTGCAAAATCAAAGATAATGATTTTCAAAAAGGGAGCTGGAAGATCGTGTAGGAATTAAAAATGGCATCTTAACGGTGAACCTATCGAAATTGTAAAAGCATACAGGTATCTCGGGGTTACAATAACGAGCAACCTCGGTATGGAAGTTCATCTTAAAGAAAGGCTCGTAAAAGCAAAAAGTGCCATATCTGCAACCTGGAAAGGATGTTTCTCAAATAAGCTAGTGGACCACAGTGTAAAGCATAAAGTTTTTCAAGCTGTATCGGAATCAGTTATGATGTACGCAGCGCAATCATGAGGTTATTGTCAGTACGAAACGGTGGAAAAACTGCTTAGATATTATATAAAACGATGTTATAGCTTACCCAGTTCTACGCCAAATTATTTGATTAATATTGAAACCGGAGTGTCGCCGCTTTTTATTAAAGCATTTAAACTACACGTTTATTACGTTAGAAAAGTATTCGAACTACCAGATGATAGACTTCCAAAAATACTTGCGAAGAAAATAGTTGAAAAAAATACGATGTGGTATAAAAAACTTGAAGAGTTCGCAACGTACTGCAGATTGGAATTCGATTTGCCAAATGGAGTCGAAAGATACCGTAAAGATGTCCTACAGAATCTTATTGCTAAAGTAGATGAGCAATACAGAGCTGATTGCATAAATAAAGCGTCATCATCCGTTCACCGAGCAACATACAGCATTCTTAACCACAATTTGTGTGAAAAAACTATTTTAGGAATGACAGCAGCAAGGAGTTCATCTCGGCGGTTTTTAAGATGAGAGGAGAGCTTATAAGGTTAAATTATATACCACATCGGCCAGATTTACCAATTTACTGCAATCTGTGCAATTTATCTGAGAGAGAAGACGTTATCCATTTCATTGGGAAATGCCCTATATTAAAGGAAACAAGAAGATATTTTCTAGGATCCGACACAAAATCAAAGGAAGATGTAATAGCCATTCTCAATTGCGAAGGCGATGTTAAGCAACTGTTTCACTTTTTCAATGCAGCAATAACTTATCGCAATAATATTATCAATGAAAACTTTTAAATAAGCTAAAATCGAAATAAGCGAAAATTATGGTGTTTCTTTTAAGAATTCATGTATATATTCAAAATATAATTGTTTAATTGTATGTCAATCAGGCAGACGGCAAAGCCATGCTAACAGATTTATGTAATTTAAATTTGTATTATAAACAAGAAAAAGATGAATAAATCAATTATCTATCTATCTATCTATCTATCTATCTATCAGTATGTGGATTTTGTGTTGATTTGTTGTTATTGCTTCGATAAGTTTTTGTAGAATCGGATCTTGTTGTGTTTCATGTTGCACTGTTGATAAGGAGATTGCTTTCGGCAAAGCATTTTGAATTATAAAATTTACGTATAGTTCTATTTCATTGTTATTGTTGGTGTTACTAATTTTGTTATTGTTTGGATGGCGAGAAAAATAATCTGCAGGGTTTGAACTGCCTTGTTGGTGTTGAATATTGAAGCTGAATTCTTGTGTTTTAAGAAGTAGGCGCTCAATTCTGCTAGTTGGTTTGGATAGTGGGTTACGGAAATTGCTGACCAATGGCATGTGGTCTGTATGGAGAGTGAACTTTGTTCCATACAAATAAATCTTAAAATGTTCCATAGCCATGTAGCTGCTAGCATTTCCTTCTCTATCTGGCTGTATCGTTTTTCGACTGGACTGAGTGCATGACTTGCATATGCCACGATCTCAAAAGTTTTGTTGTTATATTGTGATAATATTCCAGATAGACCCTCGGGACCTGCATCGACATGTAGGTGTGTTGGTTTTTTGACGTCATAATACGCCAGCTTAGATGCTTCTCCCATTAGCTGTTTTAGGAATTTTAGTGCTTCTTCGTGTTTTTTCTCCCAGACGAACTCTTTGTTTTTTTGAATAAGTTCTCTTAGTGGTTGCGTGTGTGTTGCAAGTTCGGGAAGAAAAGGTAAAGCAAAATTTAACATACCTAGGATGCTGCGGACTTCAGACACATTGTTAGGTGTTTCAAGTTTCTCGAAAACTGCTACCTTCTCCGGAACTGGTTGGATACCGTCTTTGGAAAAAACGAACCCAAAGAACTTGAGCTGGGGTTGGCTGAATACGCATTTGTTTTCATTAACGGTTAAGTTGTGTGCTCGAAGTCGTTGGAATACCTCTTCCAGTGCTGCATCATGTTCATTTTGTGTTTTCCCAAAAATGAAAATATCGTCGCTCACATTTAGGACGTTTTTGATGTTGTTGAGTGTTTGCCTTATGATGTCCTGGAACTCTTCTGCTCTGCGATTCCTCATCCAACTTGATCTGATGATAACCTTCGTTGAGGTCGATTTTGCTGTAGACTGTTGTGCCGTTTAGAGATGTTATAATGTCTTGCAGTGTTGGTGTTACCTTCCTGACTCTCTGAATAGCTTTGTTGGCTGCTCGCATATCAATGCACATCCGAATAGCAGACGGGTTATGGGGTTTCGGTACAATTACCACTGGTGATACCCATGGTGTTGGAACCGTTGCTTTTTCGATGATGTATGCTTTCAAAAGGCGGTTGATCTCGTCTTCAACAGCTGGTCGAAGATGGAAAGGAATTCGACGGAAGCGTTGTGCCACTGGTGATATGTCTTTGTCGATGAAAAGATGAACTTTGTGTTTGTTATGCTTTCCTATACCTCGGAATACTTCAGGATATTTTTGTTTGATGTTAAGATTTATGTTATTTGTTATATGTTAGACTATGTGAATGATGTTTAGTTGCTTGGACGCGTTGAAACTTAGTATAGATGTTGCTTGGCTGGATATTACATAAATGGTTTCGGTTATAGAGTGTTCTTTGAATGTTAAGTTTGCAATGAATTTTCCAATTATAGGCAGTGATGTGTTGGAGTTGTACGTATTAATTTTACCTGTATGTTCTGTTAGTGTTGGTTTGTTTTGAAGCTTGTTAAATATGGTTTTACTTATTATTGTTGCACTTGATCCAGTATCTATTGTGAAATTTGTGGGCATGTTATTAATTGAAACTATTATTTTGGCAAAGTATTGTTTGTGTTATTTACGTTAAATACTGTTAGTTGTGTTTCATTTTCTATTTGTTCTAAATTGTAGGTTTTGTGAGTATTCGTTGGATTTTTTGGTTTCATGCAGACTTTAGCAAAGTGTCCTTTCTTTTTGCAAGTGTTACAAAAGACTTTTCGTGCTGGGCATTGTTGGAGTCCGTTAGTATGCCAGTCGATTCCACAGTTTTTGCAGTTAGGTTTTTTTTCTGTGTGAAATTTTGTTTTGTGGGCGTCTTTGTTGTCTGTTTTGGCGCGTTTTAAGTGTTGGTGTTGTCTCGCTCTCACATAATTGCATTGTTCCTGTTGTTGCTGCGATTCGACTTTTACTGTATGCTCTTCACACATTTCATATGATTTTGCCTCTTCTAACAACTTCTGAAGAGTTGGCTTTGCTTGAAATGCAAAATCTCTGAGTCTATGCGATGTTGTTGTGCATATAATTTGAGATTTTATTTCTTTGTCCCTATTAGTGAAATCACAGTTGGAACTCAATTTCAATAGCCTGGCATAAAATTGACTCACTGTTTCATTTGGATTTTGTTTCGCCTGCCGAAATGAAAAGATCTCGAACTCGACGTTTGTTTTGGGCGAAAAGTAATCTAATAGCTTTTGTTTCGCTATCTCATAAGAATTCATGTTTATAGTTGTTTGAGCACCCTTTTCGTCGATTGTTACCTTTGTTGTTATGGTCAGTTCTGGCAAATTGTGGAAAATCTCGAAAACATCTTCACCCGCATAATGCAATAACAATGCTTTTTGCCTGTCGATGTTGTTGATATCGCTCGCGATGAGAAAATTCTCAAACCGAGCAATCCATTTCTTCCAACGATCACCAGCGTTGGTGGCGTCCTCATTGTAGTTAAAAAATGGAATTCTACCACCTTCCATATTGATAATTATTGTTTTTTTTTCGAATTATGTAAATGGAGTTTATTTGTTTTAAACTCGTTTCTACCTTCTTTATATCCTCGTCGCCAAATGTAGTGTTGTTGTTTATTGTTAATGTTGTTTGTTATTTGTTGAACTTGTAAAGATTGTTAAGAAAAATGAAAGACATGTTGTTCACTTCAATACTTTATTTAAACTGTAATGATTTGAATCGTTGATCTCATTCATTGATGAGGGCATCTTGCTCTAAAGATATTAGATTGGTATAATGATAAATGATGCCAAATAGCTTGAACATTACATTTTACAACTTACAATTTGGGAGTTATTCGTGAAAAACCATTTGGGGGGCCTTTAACCCCCGTAAAACTGTTGGTTGCGCTTATATCGATGGGGAATTTCGACAGTTTCTTAAGAATCCATGAGGAAGCTGTATACCAAAATCCAGCTTTCCTTCGATTATTTCCTAGGTATTTGGGCTGTTTTTGTGGCTTTCTTGACCTAACTACTTCTACAAGTGAAAATAAAGAAATCCTTTAAAGAATCAATTTTTGTTCATACCTACTCATATAAATGTACCTATCTGCATGAAAATTATTATTCAACCGGCACAAAAATCAAAAGACAAATAATATCATAAAGAAAAAAAATAAAAATCCATTTACTGAAACAAAAACAACAAAAATGTGCTTGCACCACCGATCACACAAATAAAGGATAAAGCAAAAAAATTAAAAAAAAAATCCGCCGCCAAAAAGACTACCCTTATCATTCCTTCGCTTAAAAACTTTATAGAATATGTATATTCATACGTCAATCTATATTCAAAGGACAACAAGAAAAAAGCAGTATATTGGGATATTGTTAAGAGAATGCAATTTTAAATTGAGTCCAGAGAGCATCTTCGCAACACTTAGCAACATGTTGTCGTATCTGTTATTAGATACGGAGCGTTAAATCAAAGATAATATCAAAGATAATATAATACCAAGATGTCGCATCCCATACAAAATATTGGAACCCAAAAATTAACGGCTGGGATCTAACATGCGATCCCACAACATGTTGCTATTTGTCAAATGTTGCTTTGGCCATTATAAAGAGCGAGAGCGAGAGATCTCTGCCTGTATACAACTTAAAATTTGAATTCTCTTCAAAATGTATATCTAAATTCTCAAAGGCAAAAGTATTTGTTGTTTTTGTCTTTCGTAGGAATAGTATGAATGATGTACATATAAATTGAATTTTTTATGAAGGGATGCCTTGTTTGTGGCGAGTGGAGGAGACTTAAGAGGCCTCCACCCAAAATGTCGAAGTCAGATTCGAAGATTTTTATCTTCGAATAAAAAACGAGAGTAAAAAAACTCACCCCTAACAACATGTTTGAACTTCGAACAAACATCGTTCGAATGGCATATGAAACAACAACAAAAATAGAAGCTATACGTTCACATCGCATACAGCCTTTTTTATTTGTTTGTTTTTGTTGCTTTGCACTATACTTTTACTTTGTTATGAAGAAGAGGAAGCAGTGCAGGTATAGATTTTTATTTTTTTTGTTCAATATTTCGTTTTGGGTATAGGGAGTAAAGTGTTTGTAAATGTATTCGTGTGTTGGAAAGGGATATATTATGTGTTGTTTTTGCTTTTGTATCGTGGTGCGCGAAGAGCTATTTGTGAAGTTTTTTCTGTGGAGGAAAACTTGTGTTGAAATTTTTTTTCTCAATAATATGCATATATTTTTTTTTTTCATTTCAATTTATTTGTAGGTCACTTTATTGGAATGGGGTAGTTTTGTTCAAGTTGAATGATTTTAGATTTTAGGATATTGTTATGGTAGGTAAAGGATAAAGTATGTAGGTAGGTATGTACAATATGCATTTGTATGTTTCCAAATTCCGGATTTACTAAGAAGTGATTATTTAATTTTAGGGTGTTTTTTACTTTTTGTGTGGTTTCAAGAGTTTTTTTTTCTTCTAGGTAGGTATTTGAGTGTAGGTAACAAAAGCGATTCGGAAGGTATTTGTGATTTTATTTGATTATGAAGATGTAGGTATTATTTGTTATAAATTCCCGAATTACATACCAAAAATAGGTATCGTTACTTGAGGAAATTATTAAATAAATACAAATACCTACCTATTGTTAGATAAATATAATTGGTAGGTACCTGTAGGCTGTGGGTAGGTTATACACTAAAAATAAATAGGTATGTAGATAGGTACATACTTACTGTCAAATAACTTTCGACTGTGTAGATACCTATACTTTTTTTGAAAAATAAAAACAAACAAATCCTAATTAAAAAAATTAAATTTTCTTCCTTTATACTATGGCAAGAGTACGTTACTTAGGCGCCAAGAAATGATAACGGTTTTTGTAGAACAGTTCAATACAAGCTTTTTTTGCAATGGGAGGGGGCTCTATCTCCCCCGTCTGGACAGGAAGGGCAAATTAAAAAAAAAACTAAATAATGTTAAAAAAATATTAAAACATAACGGTATTATTAACAATTAAGTATTATACCTATATTTAAAGCCAATACTCTGTTCTATTAGTACATTTAAAATGATCAGGTAAGGAAATGTAATGCATTCTAAAAAATTCACATTACCTAGGTTCTACCGTACGACTGCAGCAAATTAATATAATTTCTTAAATTGTATGTATTTTGAAATAAATGGGTTTTAACATTTTTTTCATTTTTTCATAAATATTTTGAGTTTGAAGGCGAATTTTTCAAAAAAATTTGACATAAATAATTTAATTCAGATTTAAGATTAAAAAACAAATTTCTGGCTTTCAAAACCAGTATATTATTTAATTTGTAAATGTTGCCGTTGTTTTTTAATAATTTTGTTTTCATTTTAAACCATTTTTTTGTAAAATTTCCCCTACCTTCTAAACGTAGCTAGATAGACCCTCCTCCTACAATAAAAAAGTGCTTGTTTTTGACCTTCCATACATACCTCGCTGCTTATACGCCGTAATGCTGGGTGGTAGGGTAGCACTGTAATTATGTAAGAAAGCAAAAAACAAAAATTTCATAATAAAGTAGTTATAAGTAATTTTCAATTTACTCAAAAACTAACTTTTTTCTAAAATTACCCCTACCTACTGAACGGGGTGCGATAGAACCCCCCTTTTATAGTTAAAAATGCTTGTATTGAACTATTCTAAAAAAGACCGTTATCATTTCTGGGCGCCTAAGTTATCGTACTCTTATCGTACATATTATGTAGTATAAAGGAAGAAAATTTAATTTTCTTAATTTGGATTTGTTTACAACAAAGCCACCAGAACTCATAATCTCTTGCATTGGATCGTCGGGATTGGGAAAATGGTTGTCAATTGTCACATCCTCTTGGTTCACTTCTTGCACCTCTTCAGGGAAAGTAATTTGTTCATTGTTGCATATTTCGGTAGGATTTTTTAAACTAAATAAAAAAATTGTCATATCAGAGCCATTGGTACATACAATATTTCACGCCTGGGGAAGTTATTCCACCTTTAAATTATATACTCAATCAAAAAATAGAAAAAAATAAAACACGAATGTTTTTTTGTTGCATCTCAATATGACCATTTTTCACAAAGGCACAGCTCTTGAAAATACTGCATTTATCTACAAAAATCTCTCTACATGAAAATGGTCCCGAAATTGTTGGATTTTTTCAAATGGCCCCATTTCCAAATAGGAAAAATTGCCCCTAAAATAATGAAAAAAGACCCCAAAAATTTAACCATAAAAATTAAAAATAACCCCACAAAATTTGTATGTAGGTAAAATAACAACAAAAGACGTCGATTTATGTAGGTATGTTGTTCGGGTTGATTTTTCATAGTTTTGGAGCATTTTTTTATTTTCAATTTTCGGTTTGGGATGAGACTTCATTATGAAAAAATATACCCCAATCTTTTAATCTTAAAGAAATAAATTTATTTCAAACCAAGTATTAAAAAATTTAAACAGTTCATTTTGAATTATTTAATCATATTAACGCACGATATTTTTACATTTTTAAAAGTTAAAAAGTTCAAATTATTTTTATCATCATGTCACCCTAATTCAATAAATGTAAGACAATGTTGGTGTTGTTGTTTTACACATATATTTTTGGGGTCATTTATCATATTTGGTTTCAAGCAATTTTAAATTTTGGGGCCTTGTTTCATCTTATTTGCATTTTAAAAATTGGGCGATTTTTCATTGTGAAAAAATGCCCCCATTTTGGGGTTAGTTTTAATTTTTTATTCAAGATAAAAAAAATGTTTGGGGCCTTTTTTTGTAATGAAAAATTACCCCAAAATTGCGTTTTTCCTTAATATTATTTCTTTTAATCATGCCACGGGAAATGTCCTAAAATAAACTTTTCGTATATGTATAGGTTTATAGATTTTTTTTTAATTCGTTAGCGGGCAGAAAGCGGTTTTTAAATAAAAAACACTTTTTAGAAAACAATTAAAAACTATTTTTAAAACACCATTGTTAACAAAAATTAAATGAAAATTTGGGTACTGTACATAATATGAAAATTAAAAATGGTGACTTGAAGATTCATTTTGATAAAAATTGATATCAAAGTTCGAATCAGCGCGAAAAATCATTTTAAACAGATGTGTATCACAAGTAGGTATATGCTTTATAAAAAAATATCCATGTTTTTTTTTTTTTATAAAAAAAATGGTAGGTACATATATGTAGCGCTAACTTGATATTTTGTTAGCATTACACTTTTAGAAATTAAAAAACTAAGTAAGCAATTGTAACTTTTTTTACTATATCTAAAGAAGTTGCGAAAAGAAAAAACATATAAAAATTTTTTGGGAGAAATTTAAAATTCAATTTCAATTCAAATTTATATGATTCCATAAAATTGTTCATGTTAGGTACCTACTTACATATTTACATGAATGACTTGCTTATTTTGTAAATTTCTCACTAGTTGCCATTTTTAACAATCTTGCCCTTTAGTTTTGGTTGTTTTCTACCCATTTTTTCACTTCACTGAGGTATAACAATTTATTATACAAGAAATGCAGTATCATAAAATCACTTTTTTTATTGTAATTAAGTAAGGTATGTTAAAATATTTGTTTTTGGTTCTCTCCACTTAGGTATGTTTAATTATTCAATATTCTCTGTATTATTTTTTTAGAATCAACAATTCACTTAGTTTGGAATAAAAATCAATTTTAGAATCACCAGTTCACTCTACGAATCACAAACTCAATTGGTTAAAACTTCATAGACAGAAAATACTTTTCCTTTCAATTTCATTTCATGTTGCCAACTCCAAATAAAAAACCGTGACAAATTTCAGCTAAAACAAAAATGAAACAAATTCTGTGTAAAGCTCACCAATACATTCAGAACTCATTCACATTATCCTTCGTTAGATCACAGTTGGCGGCCCAAGCAGAAAACCAAAAAAATATGCAAAAAATTGCATCACATCACCAGAAATACCTCAAACTCTTGTTCAGGCCATACAATACAAGGTACATTTCACTCACATTATCTATATGTCTTACCTAATTATTATCTTGTCGATCATGTTTGATTTCCAAATTTCAACCCTGCTATGAAGCAATGCAAACAAAATGTCGTTCGGTTTATTGCTCCGGTATAAAGCTTATTGTATCTAACACCTGTATCTACTCCACTCCTGGTTTCTTTATTATGATAGGTGTTCACTGTTCAATGAATAAAAAAATGAACTTTGGTTTATTTTTTTTTGGAAAATCAAATCAAAAAAATCTTAGCTTAAAAATATTTGTTTGTATTCTATGCTAATAAAAAAAAATAATGAAAAAATCCTGATAGCATAAGCTTCTTGGATAACACAAATATGGTACCTACCTACCTACCTCACATTTCATTCTCATAACAAAAAAAATGGAAACCAAATTCTCATATTTTTGCTTGGTCATAACCATTTTGTCAGTAGTTGAAATTATAATTTACATAGATTCTGTTTACAAACGACCTTCGCATACAAACAAAAATCAGTTTGACTTGACCTACAGACATTTTTTTTTCTTTATTTCTTTTTGACATTACCCACAAAATAATTGGATGTAGCTATATGGTACAGCGCAGCGCTCGCTTAGCAGTACCCACAAAAACACTTTTTTTTATTTTATTTTATCATCAACACATTCCCATTCTATAATGCTGCCTCTGGTTCATGTTTCATTCGATCTACAACATTCATTTTCGAAGAAAAGCCATCATGTGGCAGCTAGATTTACTAAAAATTCGAAATATTTGAAAATAACGACTAAATGCAAAACAGACCTTTGAAAAATTTGTTATTTCTAACAAAATTTAAGTTTTTGTGCTAGTTTTTTTTAGTGAATTTGTTTATTAGAAATTTTTTGTCATTATGAGAAAGTTTTGGGTTATTTGGTTTATTTCTTGTTATTTAAAAATACAATTGAAAAATAGAAAATTTGTCACTTTTCAAAAGCAAATATTTCAAAAAAAAAGGATCAAATTAAAAAATCGGTGCCCAAGGCATTGAAGCCCTAATCAATACCTTTAAAATGATATACATTTTATATATGTACTCCTCTCCTGTTCTGAAATCGTTAAGCATCCATTTGGCAGTTTTGCGTGATTTTTATAAAACCTCTTACTGGATTTTTGAAATAAGACGAAAACAAAATCCAAAATCAAAAATATAGCCCCAAGACTTTGAAGCCAAAATGTCATTCTTTCATATGCAATTTAAATTTTGGCCATATATGGTCCCGTGGCGGAGATCCTTCGGAATCCATTTTGCCAATTTTCCATATTTCTCAAAAATTTGGGTAGAGGCCTCTTAAGTCTCTTGCGGTGGTTGTTTTTTTTTTGTTTTTTGCTTATCATTGGCAATGGTGTGTATCTGTATGTATAGATAGACATGCAATAACTTTTTTGTTCGTTCGTCGCGATTTTCGAATAAAGGGTAGGTAGCAAGGATTTTCTTTTGGTGTCTTTTTTGTGAGGTACCTAGGTAGGTATACCTATGTATCTAGGTTCGTACATAGTTGGTTATTTTGTTTTCCTTAGAAATTTAAGAAAATTATTGTTCATTAATTTATTTACGTGTGAGTTCAAAAGTTGTGAGGTAGGTAGGTAGGTAGGTGTAGGTTGGTATGTATGAAAGTGTGAAATGTGTATGCAAGTTAGGGATTCGTAAAAAAAATCGAATTCGGGATTTTGATCAAAGTTGACATTACGATGATAGCGAAGTCGAAAAAAGTGGGTCTCGCAATTCTGTCAGTCTGTCTGTCTGTCCCTTCGGCTGCAGCCTAAACGGGTTGGTCGATTTTCTTCTACTTAGCGTTTTTTGGGCATTATACCCACCCTTTTTTTAATTTTTTTTAAGACCAAAAACAATGGTACCTCCCATATAAATTTTTTACCAAAAAATGAAAATCTTATTTTTCTTAAAAACGAGCCCACAACTTTAAAAAACAAAAATTAAGTAATTTTTTTACAAAAAGGCATCCATTTTATAAAAAAAAATTTCCTAAAAATGGTTAGAAATGAACCATTAGAACCATTTTTTTGATTTTCGATTTTTCCAAAAACGGTTGAACTGTTATTCATCTTTTTTTTGGAGAATGTTTGAATATTGTTGTATACCAAAATTTAAAAAACTTTTCTTTTTGGATTTTTAAAAAAAGTTTAAAATTTTTTTTTGGAGAACTTATTATAAATTTTTAAAACGACACGGTCAGTTTTTATTAAACTTATAGCTCTTACGATTTTGAATAAAATTTTTGTGTGATATAATATTTATACGAACTACCTTTTTATGGAAAAAAAATTTGACTACGGTTTAAAAATGGTAGGTATCTCTCATAGAACCATTTTTTTTTATTTTCGACTATCTCATTATCAGTTGAACTGATTTTAATGAATTTTTTTGCACAAAATCTTCAAATAATTTTTAATAATATTGCATACCAAAATTTTCAAAAAAATAAATTATTGATTTTTAAAAAAATTTTCAAAATATTTCGAAAATGGGTAGATGATAATTTTTTTAATTAATTTTTTAATACCACAATAATAAAGGCTAACAAATTGCGTACTATTTTTTTTTAATTTTTAATTTTAACTATTAAAAAAAACCGCTCCAGAGATTTTCAATTTTTTTTTCTCATAAATTGAGATGACACCAATGCGATGTACATCGTCCAATTTCTTAAGCAAATCTCAATTTATGAGAAAAAAATTGAAAATCATTGGAGCGGTTTTTTTTTTTTATATACCTACATACATAGTTTTTTATATACATACAAAATTTTGAAAAAATAAAAAAAAAATGGTACGCAATTTTTTAGCTTTCATTATTGTGGAATTGAAAAATTAATTTAAAAAAAATATCATCTACCCATTTTCGAAATATGGATTTTTCAAAAAATAATTTTGAATTTTTTTTTTTAAATCAATTATTTATTCTTTTGAAAATTTTGTTATGCAATAGGTATTATTAGAACTTATTTGGAGCTTTTGTGCAAAAAATTCATTAAAATCAGTTCAACTGATAATGAGATAGTCGAAAATCATAAAAATGGTTCTATGAGAGATACCATTTTTCAACCGTAGAAAATTTTTTTCATTAATATGGTAGATCGTATAAATATTAGATCACGCAAAAATTTTAATCAAAATCGTAGGAACCGTTTTTGAGAAATATGATTTTCACTACCGGTTTTTAAACATTTGTATGGGAGGTACCGTTGTTTTTGGTCTTAAAAAAAATGAAGAAAACGGGTAGGTATAATTACGGTGACCATATTTTAGAATTTCAAATAATGAACATGTGAAAAAGGCAACAAAATTCAATTCATTTTTAAATTATTCCATTTACATAATTAAAAAAATATCTACTTAAAAATGAAGGTACAGAAATCAGAAATTCAGTCTTTGTTTGCATAAAACTTAAATTTTAAAACAAAAAAAAAACTACAAAAAAAAATCTATATTTACATATTTCAATTTTACGGATTTTGATATTTTTCTGAACCCGCGAAGCGGGCCATTCAAGGTATCTATAAAACTATATTGACAAAGTCAAAAAAATTTTCGTTTTAAAATCATTAATGGAAAAATATTTTAAAGCAAAGTATGAATAGTAACTTTAAGTGTGGGTCTTAATGTCAATTCAGAAAGGCAAAATCTATAACGGGTTTTAATGCTTTTTTGTGGTTGGTCTTATTGCCACTCCAGTAACGAAAAGTAGCCTGCAGGTGTTATTTACATTTTTTTGGAAACGTGATTCATGGGCTTTATTTCCGCGGGTCTTATTAAACTGTACCTAGAAAAAACTCTTTCTGCAGGATCATTTAACAAAATAAAATTGTACTAGATGTCTTGTTCGTTCTTTCAAGCGGTTAGGATACGTTAGCATCTTTATTTTATATTTTATCTGCCATTGAATTTTGCTTTAATATTTATGTTATTGTTTTTAGGAATTTGTACTAAATATACAGAAAAAATAATGAATAACTTCTGAAATACTGAACTGTGTTTTTGTACAACAAATAATTCATAATGAACATTGTCTTCAAATACTGAACTGTTCATTATTATAATGAACGGATGGTCACCGTAGGTATAATGCCTAAAAAATGCTAGGTACCAAGTTTGAAAAAAATCGACCAACCCGTTTAGGCTGCAGCCGAAGGGACAGACTGACTGACAGAATTGCGAGACCCACTTTTTTCGACTTCGCTATCATCGTAATGTCAACTTTGATCAAAATCCCGAGTTCGATTTTTTTTACGAATCCATAACTTGCATACACATTTCACATCTACATACATACCTACCTACACCTACCTACCTACCTCACAACTTTTGAACTCACACGTAAATAAATTAATGAACAATTATTTTCTTTAATATCTAAGGGAATACAAAATAACCAACTATGTACGAACTTACATACATAGGTATTATTAAAAATTATTTGAAGATTTTGTGCAAAAAAATTCATTAAAATTAGTTCAACTGATAATGAGATAGTCGAAAATAAAAAAAATGGTTCTATGAGAGATACCATTTTTAAACCGTAGACACATTTTTTGCCATAATAAGGTAGATATCACACAAAAAATTTAATCAAAATCGTAAGAGCCGTTTTGAGAAATACCTATGAGATTTTCAATACCGGTTTTTAAACATTTGTATGGGAGGTACCGTTATTTTTGGATATAAGAATAATTTTAATTAAGAATCTGCTAGACAATTTTAAAAAACTGCTGAGCGCCAAGTTTAATGAAAATTGACCGAGTCGTTTTAAAATTATTAAGTTCTCAAAAAAAATTTTGAAACTTTTTTTAAAAATCCAAAAAAAAATTTTTTTTTAATTTTGGTATACAACAACATTCAAACATTCTCCAAAATAAAAGGTGAATATCAGTTCAACCGTTTTTGGAAAAATCGAAAATCAAAAAAATGGTTCTATGGGAGGTACCATTTCTAACCATTTTTCTGAAATTTTTTTTTACAAAATAGTTTCCTTTTTGTAAAAAAATTACTGATTTTTTTTAAAAAAAGTTGTGGGCACGTTTTTAAGAAAAATAAGATTTTTATTTTTTGGTAAAAAAATTTTTATGTGAGGTAGGTACCATTGTTTTTGGTCGTAAAAACAAAAATTAAAAAAACGTGTGGGTATAATGCCGAAAAAACGCTAGGTACCAACTTTGAAAAAAATCAACCGACCCGTTTAGGCTGCAGCCGAAGGGACAGACAGACTGACAGAATTGCGAGACCCACTTTTTTCGACTTCGCTATCATCGTAATGTCAACTTTGATCAAAATCCCGAGTTCGATTTTTTTTACGAATCCATAACCAAAGATACTATAATTATATTATCTTTGGTACTAGGCTTTAATAAGCTAAATTTATGAGATAAAATGAGAAAGCATAATGTATTGAAAGAAATGTCAAGAATTGCAAAATAAAACTGTACACTTCTTCAAGATAAAAAACAAACATTGGGCCGCTGCCGAAAGGTTTTTATGAAGTGAGTTTCAATTAAATTTAATAATGAATGCATATATTATTAGATACATAAAGAGAAAGAGGCAAAAATTACACAGCAGCTGAAAAAATGGGCTAATTGATATTGTATATCCAAAAATTGAAAACTAAAATGATTCAAAATTTGTTCTGCAAATGTCAGCTGATATATCCACTTGTTAACTGCATCTGATGACATTTCAATGACACTTTTAAAATTTAATGAGCCAAAAATGGACATTTAGACGCTGATTACATGCAGACTTTTTTCGGTTGTTTCGTCTTTCGTCTTTTTGACAGCTTGGATGAGGGGTGTAGAAAAGTAGGGGGAATGAAGTAACGAAAGCAGGAATGAAAATTTGAAGATTTTTTCTGGTTGAACATTGACGTTTGTGGTTTGACAACCGAATAGAGATGAGCGGTGGGCAGATGTCAGCAAAAATCGTAGTTGATAGAAAAATGATCGATATTCAAGTATCGATTTTAAAATAAAATAAATCGATTACAAAAAATTAAAAAAATGCAAATAAAATGGATTTTTTAAATCGAATGCAAAGAATAAAACTTCACAAAAACGTCCATTGTTGTCTATGTGTTCTATCTACAAAAATAACATTATTCTCTTTGATATTAAGGTTCCCCCACACCAACGCGAATTTTAGGTGGCGACGACGAAAACAATAAAAACATCGTGTTTTTTCATTGACAACCACATGTTGTTATTGTTTTTTCGTCGCCGCCACCGAAAATTCGCGTTGGTTTTGGATGGATTCAAAGGAAATTTGACAAATAAATCGATTATTTCATGAAAAGGGAATATAAATATAATAATAATGAAGTGGTTTTACCTTACGTTCCATTAATTTCTCCGTCTGTGCCTACGTTCTGTACTCCCGCATCGATAGAGGAGAAAATCGAATTTTCTTTTGAGGTTATAAGTTTTCAGTTTTTTGCTTAAGAATTCACATAACAGAAATAGGGTGATATAATATTTATACGAACTACCTTTTTATGGAAAAAAAATTTGACTACGGTTTAAAAATGGTAGGTATCTCTCATAGAACCATTTTTTTTTATTTTCGACTATCTCATTATCAGTTGAACTGATTTTAATGAATTTTTTTGCACAAAATCTTCAAATAATTTTTAATAATATTGCATACCAAAATTTTCAAAAAAATAAATTATTGATTTTTAAAAAAATTTTCAAAATATTTCGAAAATGGGTAGATGATAATTTTTTTAATTAATTTTTTAATACCACAATAATAAAGGCTAACAAATTGCGTACTATTTTTTTTTAATTTTTAATTTTAACTATTAAAAAAAACCGCTCCAGAGATTTTCAATTTTTTTTTCTCATAAATTGAGATGACACCAATGCGATGTACATCGTCCAATTTCTTAAGCAAATCTCAATTTATGAGAAAAAAATTGAAAATCATTGGAGCGGTTTTTTTTTTTATATACCTACATACATAGTTTTTTATATACATACAAAATTTTGAAAAAATAAAAAAAAAATGGTACGCAATTTTTTAGCTTTCATTATTGTGGAATTGAAAAATTAATTTAAAAAAAATATCATCTACCCATTTTCGAAATATGGATTTTTCAAAAAATAATTTTGAATTTTTTTTTTTAAATCAATTATTTATTCTTTTGAAAATTTTGTTATGCAATAGGTATTATTAGAACTTATTTGGAGCTTTTGTGCAAAAAATTCATTAAAATCAGTTCAACTGATAATGAGATAGTCGAAAATCATAAAAATGGTTCTATGAGAGATACCATTTTTCAACCGTAGAAAATTTTTTTCATTAATATGGTAGATCGTATAAATATTAGATCACGCAAAAATTTTAATCAAAATCGTAGGAACCGTTTTTGAGAAATATGATTTTCACTACCGGTTTTTAAACATTTGTATGGGAGGTACCGTTGTTTTTGGTCTTAAAAAAAATGAAGAAAACGGGTAGGTATAATTACGGTGACCATATTTTAGAATTTCAAATAATGAACATGTGAAAAAGGCAACAAAATTCAATTCATTTTTAAATTATTCCATTTACATAATTAAAAAAATATCTACTTAAAAATGAAGGTACAGAAATCAGAAATTCAGTCTTTGTTTGCATAAAACTTAAATTTTAAAACAAAAAAAAAACTACAAAAAAAAATCTATATTTACATATTTCAATTTTACGGATTTTGATATTTTTCTGAACCCGCGAAGCGGGCCATTCAAGGTATCTATAAAACTATATTGACAAAGTCAAAAAAATTTTCGTTTTAAAATCATTAATGGAAAAATATTTTAAAGCAAAGTATGAATAGTAACTTTAAGTGTGGGTCTTAATGTCAATTCAGAAAGGCAAAATCTATAACGGGTTTTAATGCTTTTTTGTGGTTGGTCTTATTGCCACTCCAGTAACGAAAAGTAGCCTGCAGGTGTTATTTACATTTTTTTGGAAACGTGATTCATGGGCTTTATTTCCGCGGGTCTTATTAAACTGTACCTAGAAAAAACTCTTTCTGCAGGATCATTTAACAAAATAAAATTGTACTAGATGTCTTGTTCGTTCTTTCAAGCGGTTAGGATACGTTAGCATCTTTATTTTATATTTTATCTGCCATTGAATTTTGCTTTAATATTTATGTTATTGTTTTTAGGAATTTGTACTAAATATACAGAAAAAATAATGAATAACTTCTGAAATACTGAACTGTGTTTTTGTACAACAAATAATTCATAATGAACATTGTCTTCAAATACTGAACTGTTCATTATTATAATGAACGGATGGTCACCGTAGGTATAATGCCTAAAAAATGCTAGGTACCAAGTTTGAAAAAAATCGACCAACCCGTTTAGGCTGCAGCCGAAGGGACAGACTGACTGACAGAATTGCGAGACCCACTTTTTTCGACTTCGCTATCATCGTAATGTCAACTTTGATCAAAATCCCGAGTTCGATTTTTTTTACGAATCCATAACTTGCATACACATTTCACATCTACATACATACCTACCTACACCTACCTACCTACCTCACAACTTTTGAACTCACACGTAAATAAATTAATGAACAATTATTTTCTTTAATATCTAAGGGAATACAAAATAACCAACTATGTACGAACTTACATACATAGGTATTATTAAAAATTATTTGAAGATTTTGTGCAAAAAAATTCATTAAAATTAGTTCAACTGATAATGAGATAGTCGAAAATAAAAAAAATGGTTCTATGAGAGATACCATTTTTAAACCGTAGACACATTTTTTGCCATAATAAGGTAGATATCACACAAAAAATTTAATCAAAATCGTAAGAGCCGTTTTGAGAAATACCTATGAGATTTTCAATACCGGTTTTTAAACATTTGTATGGGAGGTACCGTTATTTTTGGATATAAGAATAATTTTAATTAAGAATCTGCTAGACAATTTTAAAAAACTGCTGAGCGCCAAGTTTAATGAAAATTGACCGAGTCGTTTTAAAATTATTAAGTTCTCAAAAAAAATTTTGAAACTTTTTTTAAAAATCCAAAAAAAAATTTTTTTTTAATTTTGGTATACAACAACATTCAAACATTCTCCAAAATAAAAGGTGAATATCAGTTCAACCGTTTTTGGAAAAATCGAAAATCAAAAAAATGGTTCTATGGGAGGTACCATTTCTAACCATTTTTCTGAAATTTTTTTTTACAAAATAGTTTCCTTTTTGTAAAAAAATTACTGATTTTTTTTAAAAAAAGTTGTGGGCACGTTTTTAAGAAAAATAAGATTTTTATTTTTTGGTAAAAAAATTTTTATGTGAGGTAGGTACCATTGTTTTTGGTCGTAAAAACAAAAATTAAAAAAACGTGTGGGTATAATGCCGAAAAAACGCTAGGTACCAACTTTGAAAAAAATCAACCGACCCGTTTAGGCTGCAGCCGAAGGGACAGACAGACTGACAGAATTGCGAGACCCACTTTTTTCGACTTCGCTATCATCGTAATGTCAACTTTGATCAAAATCCCGAGTTCGATTTTTTTTACGAATCCATAACCAAAGATACTATAATTATATTATCTTTGGTACTAGGCTTTAATAAGCTAAATTTATGAGATAAAATGAGAAAGCATAATGTATTGAAAGAAATGTCAAGAATTGCAAAATAAAACTGTACACTTCTTCAAGATAAAAAACAAACATTGGGCCGCTGCCGAAAGGTTTTTATGAAGTGAGTTTCAATTAAATTTAATAATGAATGCATATATTATTAGATACATAAAGAGAAAGAGGCAAAAATTACACAGCAGCTGAAAAAATGGGCTAATTGATATTGTATATCCAAAAATTGAAAACTAAAATGATTCAAAATTTGTTCTGCAAATGTCAGCTGATATATCCACTTGTTAACTGCATCTGATGACATTTCAATGACACTTTTAAAATTTAATGAGCCAAAAATGGACATTTAGACGCTGATTACATGCAGACTTTTTTCGGTTGTTTCGTCTTTCGTCTTTTTGACAGCTTGGATGAGGGGTGTAGAAAAGTAGGGGGAATGAAGTAACGAAAGCAGGAATGAAAATTTGAAGATTTTTTCTGGTTGAACATTGACGTTTGTGGTTTGACAACCGAATAGAGATGAGCGGTGGGCAGATGTCAGCAAAAATCGTAGTTGATAGAAAAATGATCGATATTCAAGTATCGATTTTAAAATAAAATAAATCGATTACAAAAAATTAAAAAAATGCAAATAAAATGGATTTTTTAAATCGAATGCAAAGAATAAAACTTCACAAAAACGTCCATTGTTGTCTATGTGTTCTATCTACAAAAATAACATTATTCTCTTTGATATTAAGGTTCCCCCACACCAACGCGAATTTTAGGTGGCGACGACGAAAACAATAAAAACATCGTGTTTTTTCATTGACAACCACATGTTGTTATTGTTTTTTCGTCGCCGCCACCGAAAATTCGCGTTGGTTTTGGATGGATTCAAAGGAAATTTGACAAATAAATCGATTATTTCATGAAAAGGGAATATAAATATAATAATAATGAAGTGGTTTTACCTTACGTTCCATTAATTTCTCCGTCTGTGCCTACGTTCTGTACTCCCGCATCGATAGAGGAGAAAATCGAATTTTCTTTTGAGGTTATAAGTTTTCAGTTTTTTGCTTAAGAATTCACATAACAGAAATAGGGTTTTAATGTTCTTTCGCCTTATTTTTGCGTTATGGTCTTATTTTTCGCTAATGGCTGGGCTAAATTTATCACAGTTTCCAATCTGTGCCTGCGTTCTTAAACTCTCGGATAGCCAAAATTAGTCGAAATACGGTGAAAAATGAAACAAATAGGATGAGTTGTATTCCATTTTTCAGCGTTTATCGACCAATTTTATCGATGCGAGAGTTAGAGAACGTATAGGCACTGATTAAGTCTTAGTGCCAGTTGGTTCCCAGCTAATCATCTTTGGTAAAGGATTATTGCAACTGGTAAATCTTCAAATCTCGAATCTATAATTTGAAACGTAAATCATCGAATTTGATAATCAGCCGATTCAAGCAAAACCTTTAAACACATTTTAGGCGTGTTTTTTTGCAAGCCCGGAGGTTATTGGACGAAAAAAACGACGACGGGGCTTAATGAAAAACTTGGCAGCACCGTGTAATGTGCATTGACATTTCGAACTCAGCTGACAGATGACAGTGACAGAAGAATTTGAATTTAAAAAAAAAATAATTCCTTAAATAATTTTGACCAGAAAATTGGTTATTTTATTAAGAATAACTCGAAATTAATTTAATTATCTTTGCCGTGTATTCGAAAGTCTAAAAGTAGTACAAAAAAAATGTTGAGTAACAAAAATTTAGGCTTCTACAAGAAGGTGTTGTCCAAAGGACTTGGATAAAATGAGCAAAACTTTTGGATTCCCCGTAGGAGCTGCAACTTTAGCTGAAAAAGTTGGTATTGATGTAGGATCTCATATCGCAGTAGATTTATAAAAGGTATACACTCTGACAACAAAGAAATTATCCTACTTTTTTTTTCTAAATTTCTTTTTGGTGAACGCTTCAGTGGAGGCAAGATCTTGTTAAAGCTGGATTAATGGGTCGTAAATCTGGAAAGGTATGATTTTTGTACGAATGAAAATCTAAGGACAGTCGAGAAGTCAATCAGGAAGCTCTCGAAATCATCAAACATTAGCAGTGTTGAAGATATAGAATTGCGTATGGTTTCTCGATTTATCAACGAAGCTGTTCTCTGTTTGGGAGAGGAAATTCTCGATAGCCCATTGGAAGGTGATATCGGTGCCGTATTTGGTTTGGGATTCCCACCATTCACCGGTGGTCCATTCCGTTAGGTTGATCAATATTCAGCATCAAAATGCAATCATATTCTGATTTATATGATGCACCTTTCAAACCAGCTCAAACTTTATTAGATATGGCTAATGGTCCATCAAAGAAATTTCACATAGAAAAAAACAGCTTCGAAATTGTAAGGTATATTTAAAAAACCAATAATACCTACTGATGGTTCTGAATATAAAGGCAAGCGAAAGAAGATACATATATCGAAATTAAGTGCACTTAAAAAGTTATAATTTATGTCAAAAAAAAATATAATACACAACCTTGCATTTAATGTATTTATTTCTAAAAACGAAATCATAAATATATGTCTTAACGTTATGTTTATAAGAAAATAAAATCATTTTTTATCTAAAAAAAATAACTGGTGGTCCTAAGAAGTTCAATGCGAAGCATGTAGATTCTTATTAGTTTTTTTTCTTCGGTTTGCAAGAGCACTCTCTACAAACTTGTTGCTAGTGATGAATTTTCTTCCATCAACTCTACGAGACGTTTAATTTGGAAGGGATTAGTGATTTGAATTCTTTCGGTCAGTTGATTAAGAATTTGTATTCGACAAAAAATAGCGTTTTACATAGCTATCGTTAAACGACAGTCACAATGAGGATGAGGGACATTTTTCATACAAAAATTTGCATTCTACTCAAAGTAAGGCGTTACGCCAAATAAAATGAGATTTGCCGTTGAAGAAAAACGCCTATTATAATAAGAATGAATATATTGTTTATTCAGAAAAAACACAAAACACACATTCTTGTTTAAAAATATTTAAATCTAAAATAAATAAAGTTAAAAAAAATAACTTGTTTATTTTTTTTTTTTGAAAGGTCTTATTTCTAAATAAACAAAAACTAAAAACAAAATAAAACAAATAGTTCGTATTAAACATATACACTCTTTCATATATAAGCAGTTTTAGTTCATAATGAAAACTCAAAAAAGGTCTTCTCTTTACCTTTGGAAGGACTTTTGGATGGATTTCAAACTCTTTGTACGAGTTTTGCTATCTTTATGCGATTTAACGCAGTTTGATGAAAAGTATGTCTAAATACCCGACAGCGCGTATGCGAAAATGAATTGGGGTAGGTGCTTGCTTCATTGGGATGATTGAAACGGTTTTGAGTTCTTACTTAGGTCCTCTTACATTATTTAAAATTCATTTTCAATTCTATCAAAAATTAAAAAAAAAATTCTATCTAAAAGTAATTCTGCCATGATTTTTGAAAATTGAACAACGGCGGAATTACTTTTAGATAGAAATTTTTAAAAAATTTTGATAGAATTGAAAATGGATTTTGTGTGACCTAAGTAAGAACTCAAAACCGTTTCAATCATCACAATGAAGCAAGTAGTTTTGTAGTTACAGCATTTTTTATGTAACCGCCAAACAAATTTCGTATGATTTTCTATTGAAATTCTTGTAAAAGCTACATAAAAAATGCTGTTATTTCAAAACTATTTGCTTCATTGGAATGATTAAAACGGCTTTGAGTTCTTATTTAGGTCCTCTTACGTTATACATAATTCATTTTCAATTCAATCAAAAATTAAAAAAAATTCTATTTAAAAGTAATCAAAATCCATTTTCAATTCTATCAAAATTTTAAAAAAATTTGTTCAATTTTCAAAAATCATTGCCGAATTACTTTTAGATAGAAATTTGTTTAAATTTTTGATAGAATTGAAAATGAATTTTAAATAACGTAAGAGGACCTAAGTAAGAACTCAGAACCGTATCAATCATCCCAATGTAGCAAGCACCTACCCCAAATCCTATAGTGTGCCCAAGCAGGTGGGTTGCTTGTACGCCGTAATGCTGGATGCTAGCACTGTATTTATGTAAGCAAGCAAAAAAAGCATAGAAGTGAGAAGACTCTTCATCAAACTGCGTTAAATCTCATAAGGTGCGCAAGTCTTCAAGAGATAAATCACTTTTGTGTGCAATTGAATTCGATGATTGATTTTCACTTGTACTAGGACCTGGTGTTGTACCTGTTGATGGAGCTTTGCTTTGCTGTTTACGACTGCATCCCTATGCTCGAAAGCCATTTCGCCCATCCGTTTCAGACAAATCTCCATCGCCAGCACTTCCACTTCGCTGTGAGAAATCCGTATTTCCACAAACGTTGCGTTTTCATCATCTACCGTTTCATCGCCAGATTCATTATCGGTATAGTGCAGCGAATAGAAAATAAGAGAACCACTCTAGTGCATCCACATAGTCTGTCCAGTGTCTTACAGTAAGCAGCCGAGACAAATTG
Organism: Epistrophe grossulariae; assembly: GCA_929447395.1. Lineage (NCBI taxonomy): Eukaryota > Metazoa > Arthropoda > Insecta > Diptera > Syrphidae > Epistrophe > Epistrophe grossulariae. The sequence continues at coordinate 78,941,123 of OV839567.1, forward strand.
CTCGTTAGGGACCTCAATGGTGGTGATGAGTTTAAAGTCTTGCAGAGATCGTAGTTGCATACTTCCATCAGCACACACTACACAAAGAGCACACAAATTTAGCTTGTCAGCAAGAACATTTTTTATATTTTACAAATAAAAAGGTATAACTTACCTTTCGAATCGCCATCTTTGTGTTCAGACTTGCAAAAAAACACGCCTTTTGATGTGAATTCAACGTATTTGACTACCAAAATTAAAAATAAAGAAGAAAACATCGATTTTTGATGTTCGATAAATTTTGTCATCGATTTTTCATGGAATATTTTAACTGCTCATCTCTAAAAAGAAAGCATTTTGCGAAGAACTTACAAACTTTTAATTTCGTGTTGTAAAAAAGTTTTTATCCTTAAAAAGGCTACAAATATGAACAAAAAGTGATTAAAAAACATTTTTATTTATAACCACTGTTTATTTTCCAATAAATCCACCGCAAAATTTGAATGAAAAAAAGAACCATGTAATCGCGACGATACGTGTCTGTCAAAAAGACGAAACGAACGAAAAAAAGACTCGTGTAATCAGCGTCTTAGTTTATATGGGTGTTTAAAAGCTTGTTTAATTTAAAAATGCTTGGTGAAACTAAGAAATCCCATTTTAAGGTTTAGAAGACTGTTAAATGTTTAAAAGTCCTTCAAGAAATCGGCCATAAGAGTTTTCAACGAAACAAAAATTGATTAAATTGCGTTTGCAATAATTGGAAATTTAGTGTATTTCTTTGTGTTAATGTATGTTTTATTGTGTGTTTATCAGTGTCCAATAGTAGGTCTGTTACCAAGATTTCTCGCACTAAAAGTTGGTCAAATGTCAAATTTGAGGAATGGGGATGACTATGGTTGCCGTAGATCAGTGATAAATCTTAATCAAAATTTTCAAGAATCACATCCCAAGAAAATAAAATGTTAACAGAGAATAGACGTACAATCTTACATCAAGTATATTAATATACAAACAAACAAATCTTTAATCATACATTAAAATATGAAGCTTAAGCGTGTTTTTCTTCAAGTAGCAATATATAATAGGTATAAGTAATACTCAATATTGTCAATTTTAAATTTTCTTTTTAAGAAATAGTTTTGCTTATTGGCGTAATTTTTTTGTAATTAGTTGATTAGTTAAAAGATTAATAAAATGATAAAAAGTATGCTTATCTTGCAAAACTAAAATCCAAATAAAATTAACACTTGGGCAACCCTTGTCCGGCATTGATATTTGTACTCAACTGACAAATTACGTCATCTGACATACGGCAACCAGGCATTTGACATCCAGCCCAGAAATAGCCAGAAGAAATTCCTCGGACTAAAACTGGCAGGAAGGGGAAATATTTTACTCACTCGAGCGCGATCTCTTTTGTAAGAATTAGCACAACTTTTGAAGTCTGGAACGACTTCGGACTAAAAATGAATAAATCTGGCAGTCTGAAACTGTTTGAAACTGGGTGTGGAACACACTTACTGTTTGAAACTGCGTGTGGAACACACTTAGTTTTTTATTATATGAGTGATTTGACCAAATTGCATTAAATTATTATTTTTTGAATGAGATCTTGGTTATTCCTTCGGCTTTTTTGGTCACTGTTCGTTGCAATGAAACAAGTTATATTGATTTTTCCCAACGTTTCGACGGGGATTGCTGTCCTCTTCAGGGGATCTTTATTTAAACAATACAAAATAACAATGTTTGAGAACGTGTATGCACAAGTAAATGAATAAAAACAATATTTATAATTAACAACTTACGATAAAAATGAATAAATTAAAACAAGAGAATAAAATTTGTATAAATAATTACCTATTTAAAAAAAAAGAAAAGAAAAATAAAAAAGCACTTCTGTTGACGAAGTATTTTCAAATCAATTTGTTATTTCGCGTTTTTGGAGGAAGCGGGGAGAGCAGTATACGGCCGATATATTTTGTGTGTCCTGTTTTCTATTCATAGTATTGGCAGTATTTATAATGTGGAGGGTTTCCGAACGAACAGTGACCAAAAAAGCCGAAGGAATAACCAAGATCTCATCCAAAAAATAACAATAGTTTTTTAGTAAAAGTGTATTGTTTTTTTGTGTTTTAGGGGCATGACCACCGGTGGGTCAGGTGGCACCTAGATAATAATAAATAATAAAATGTATGTGTATGGTGCCACACCCACCACCCACCGGTGGGTCATGCTTCCAAAAAGTAAAAACTTGTTGTATTTTCTAAAACACACGAAATTGTATTTTTTATTTATTTGTTTCATTATATAATAACAATCTAAAATGAATTTTTCTATAAAATCCTTTTCTTTGATTTAATTTTACATTTTTTTTAATTCAAATAAAAATGCTTATAACTTCTGCAATTTTGCCAATATCGAGTTATTTATTTCAATGGATCAAAGAGCGGGCTTTTAACTACATGCCAACGAAGAAAAAATTACGTTTTCTCAGCAGGCCATCGAAAAAAACTCGCTTCTAAGAACACATAGTATCTGACCCACCGGTGGGTCATGTGGCCTCCTAAGAAAAAATTTCCTGACCCACCGATGTGACAGATGGCAGTCAACGTATTAAGTAAAACTAAACCTTTACCGTTCCCTTCTTTCTTCACCCCTCTACTAACCATTAAAACAATAGTCGTTTTACTAAAACTCAAACTGCCACTTCTAGAGCCTTGACATTTTACTGGCGTTTTACTAAAACGCCTAACGCAATAAGGGTTAATATAAAGAGGATTTCCGTTATATTCTATATATCTATATACCGACATATTTCGATTTAGATATATGCATATGTGATAACTGATAAGAATGGCCATGGGTTAATGACATCAGAAAAAATTTGTTTGGTCAGCAATTTTTTTTTACTAATGTAAATAGACCGGACACCCACTTAGATAAATAATTTTAATTATATTTTTTTTTGAATTCCTTCCAACTTTAAAACCCGTATTTTTTTTAACCGACTGTTCTACTAGTAAAATAAGGAATTAAAACAACTGATTTGCTCGCAAACGTGAGGGATAGGCAATGTTCTGTTTTCGTCCCATCGCAAACTTGCATATGCTCGCAAACTGTGACAAATATGCAAGAAAGTCGCAAACTTATATGCGTCCTTGGTGTCGCATATGGTCCGCAAATCTTTGCGAGCATATGAAGACTGTCCCAAAAGAGTGTTCAGACGATATGCGACCAAAGTCGCATATGATGACGTAAAAATGACGTCAGAGTCGCAAACGTATGCTACTTTTATATGCCGTCTACTCATAGCTTTAGGATGATTCAAAAAAACATTTCTCGAAATTCCACAGGGACCGGGGGAAATTATGAAGCTTCAATTGAAACCAAATATGTAATCAAAACCAAAAAATTCAAAATCGAATACCATTTTTTTTTATTTTGCTTAAAAATCGGTATTCTTCTCAAATGTTTAAGCTGCATACCTTTTTGAGTTTTGGTGATAAAAGCCATGGCAAGCTTTCAAAACCAAACAATTTTATTGAGTAGTACAATATTTATGCTATTTCAATCGTTTCGGTTACAAATTAATTTTGGCCACAATTTAAAAATATCGATATTTTTAGCTACATGGTGAAGGTAAGGAAAAATATTTCATTATAAAATGTTAGTCTTACTATTAAGCATTATTAATTTAGAAAATGGTAAAAAATAAAATTATATCTACATCACGGTTAGTATTTTTTTGAAAATATTGTTTAAACGATTTTCAAGCAAAAGTATTAAAAAACCCTGTTAGAGACCTCTAAATGGTGTTCAATTTGAATTTTTCTTTCTTGATCGAATTTCGATGAAGGCATTTTTTGAAACAATCTAATGTGTATAGAAGAATAATCTTAGTTGCTTGAACACGACAGAAGTGCTGCCGCCTCGCTTCGCGTCTGTTGTTTTCAAGTAGAAAATTTCACAACAACAAGCGAAGACTTGCTATGCATTTTTTTGTTAAACTTTATTAAAATCTAGTTATCTCTAGGCGTTTTCATTTAAGGCTTCCATAGCTTAAGTAGACCATCTTCACCATATGTTGCCAACAAATTTTGATGAGGATGATGGCAGAGTCCAATGACATCTTTCTCATGAACCTGAAATTTGTTTAAGAAAAAAATATTTATGTAATTCGAAAAAAATACTATAATTTTGACTAGTTACATTAAGAGTCCTTTCCAGTTTACCAGAAGAAACTGAAAAACAATAGAGTACTTTGTCTTCTCCAGCACAGTATATAAATTCGCCTCTGGGTGAAAGGGTTGCCGAAATGAAAGAACCGCCCTCGCGCTTACCCGAAGAAAATGATCTAACAATTTGTCCCTGCATGTTCATAATCACCACAGTATTTGATCGATTGCAAACAATAAAATGCTCTGGATTTTTGGGCAGCAAAAGGACAGTGTTAACGGCCAACTCATTACCAAGAGCTTTGTACGTTGACAAACACTCGGTTGTCTTGAGTGACCATACCTTCACAGTACCATCAGACGATGCACTTAACAGACTATGGCCATCTGGAGTGAATGTCAAATCATTTACAAATGAGTGATGCCCTTTAAATTCTTTCAGAAGCTTTCCTGATTTCAGACCATGTAACCGGATAGAACTATCAAAGGAAGCACTCAACACTTGACTATTATCACGTGAAAACTGCAGACAGGTGATTCCCTTCACGTGAGCTTTTTCAAATTTCCGCAGACATTGTCCAGTTGTAATTCGCCACACCTTAATTTGGCCTTCTTGGGAGCCAGACGCTACCATTTCAGAATCTCTCGAGAAAGATAGTGCTAAAATAGGATTTTCCATCATCATAAATTGATCTTGAGCCTGATATTTCAAATCTTTTCTTATTTTTCCAGTAGTGAAGTTCCAAACTTCTATAAAACCATCAACGCTGCCTGTGATTAAATACTGACCATCTACGGAAAACTGCGCACACTCCACGTGTGATTTTTGGCCAAATTTGATTTGCCTGGCCATTTGCGTTGGATACATTTCTTCTTCCTGGTCCTTCATAGCCGCTTTGCCACGGAACAAATCTATAGTTGTTCCTGGCGGAAGCAGTCCTTGGTGCTGTTGCCATTTGAGTGCTTGACCGAGCAAGGCCAGTAAACGTGAAGAAGGTACGACATGAACTTCCCCACTCAGTTCTTGGGCGATTACAGTTCGACGTTTTTCTTTGCTACTTCCTTCAGGGTATGCCTCTCTTGGATCAAAATACGCTCTCTGCAACATGTTTTCTAAAATGAATATTAGCAAAACAAACATTTTTGAATCGTTTAATATCTAATCACCCCTATTACGGATGTCGTTAACGACTTCAAAAAAACATAAGTCTACAATATACATGTACAGTCCATAAAATTAGGATAGTCTCATACATAGTTTACTTTACAATCAACAGTTTTTGACACTCTTCGAGGTCTATATTAGAAAATGTGTAAAGATTTGCAAGGTAGGACATGGTTAGTGGTATTAAGAGAAGTGTTGACTAATTTCTATAAGCTAAAAGAATTTTCTCAACTAATTTCGTTTGCAGTCTATGTATAATATGTATATTTTTTTGTAACATAAAATAGGCTCACAATAGTTATATATTACAAATAAAAAAATCGGCAGCGGTCCTAAAATATACTACTCCACCCCAGACCATAACTCATTCCTCACTGCTATGATAGCGTCCAAATACAATTTTTTTTTCTTCAATCATGGAAGTAGTAGTTGTATATGCTAAGTTGAATTTTTTTCAACTGAAAAGATGATTTTTTGTCAATCGTTTGACTGGATGCTGCCTTTAGCATTCCACAGGAGTCACTCTGCGGGTACAACGCACACCTGAAAATTCAAATTTCTGAATTTTTCAAGCTTCTGGTTGGTCAGCTGCCAGATGACTATAAAAGTCATCCAATTGTTTATGACAGCTGCTCAATCAGAAGCCAGAAATATGAATCATAAACGGAATAAACTCTAATGATACGAAGCAGTTTCATTGAAATTAACCCACAGGTAAAAGTTTTGGTTAGAGATGATAGAATGTTCGTCGACAATAAAGTTTTTCGTTGGAGTTCCTCATTGGGAATATTATACAACAACATAAATGGCATTTCACTACTAATAGTCCAGTCAATAAAGCATTTGACTCGGAAAAAATCGCCGGAAAGCTGGATTTTGGTATATAGCTTCCTCAAGGCGTTCTTAAGAAAATGTCAAAAGTCCCCATCGATATGAGCGCCGCTAACAAGTTGAAGGCCCCCAAAATTGTTTTCAGGAATAACTCCCAAATGGTAAGTTGTACAAAAAAAGTGTCAGAGACTAATTTGTAGCTTGAAATATTTCCTACAAAAAAGAATAAAATACTTTTGTTCATACAAATAACGGTTTTTGTAATAAACCAATGAGAAGAGTTAAGGGTTTTACTTTTCTATGTAGTTGGGCGACTTAATCCAAAATTGTGCATTTTGTGATAAAAGCTTCAATTTTTTTTGTATTTTTGGTACATTATTGGGCCATGATTTTAAGATATCGGTCCACTCTCCACTCTATTTGTCCACCCCTTTAGGTGGGAGGGGCAAATTAAAAAAAAATTTCTAAAATAGAAAATGAATATAAAAACACAACGGCATCACTTACATTATTATGTTATAGCTTATCTTAAAGCCAACGCTAAATCTCAAACACAACGGCATCACTTACAGTATTATGTTATAGCTTATCTTAAAGCCAGAAACTCATTCTTTTTTTATGTTTTTGAATGGAGTTTTTTTATTGCTTAATTTTTTATTTTTAATAAATGATTTTTAAACTCAAAATTTTAAAAATAAAATTTAAAAAAAAAAAAATATTTTGGTAATTTTCAATTTTCTCAAAAACTTAAAGACTTACAGCCATCTGGTTTTTAGCGTTCCACAGAAAAATAATAAGAGTATCGAAAATTATAACCCAAATTAGTACTTAATAATGAAAAATTTTGAGAAAAAAAAAATATTATTATTTTTTTTCTCTAGTTATATTTTTAAAATTTTGATTTTAAAAATCATTTATTCAAAAACTAAGCACTAAAATAACTTCAATCAAAAACATACATAAAGAATGAGTTTCTAGCTTTAAGATAAGCTGTAACAATATTGTAATTGTTGCCGTTGTGTTTTTATATCCATTTTCTATTTTAGAATTTTTTTTTTTTTAATTTGCCCCTCCCACCTAAAAGGGTAATGTACCAAAAATACAAACAAAAATAAAGCTTTAATCACAAAATGCACAATTTTGGAATTAAGTCGCCCAACTACATAGAAAAGTAAAACCTTTAACTCTTCTGTATGGTTTATTTCAAAAACCGTTATTTGTATGAACAAAAGTATGTTAATCTTTTTTGTAGGAAATATTTCAAGCTACAAATTAGTCTTTGACACTTTTTTTGTACAACTTACCATTTGGGAGTTATTCCTGGAAAACCATTTTGGGGGGCCTTCAACCCCCCGTAAATTTGTTAGCGGCGCTCTAATCGATGGGGACTATATACCAAAATCTAGCTTCCCGGCGATTATTTCCGAATTTGGCTGTTTTTTTGGCTTCATTGACCGGACTATAAATAATATTTACAATACCGTTCTGAGTGATCAGCTGTGCTTCAACTTGGAAGCAAATATGACAGATGACAGGGTCAGTGGCGGACTAAGAGGCAGTGACACCCGGGGCGGTAAAGCAAGCTTACACCCCTTGAAAAATTTAAGAAAAAAACACGAACAAAGATTTTATTTAAAGGTGCTTACGAGCTTTTATTGTACTGAATGTTTCGATTATATCTTTAAAATCTATATTTTTTGTGTGCTCCGTTTCGATTGAAAGTATAGCCAAATTAGTCAACCTATTTTGGCTCATCGTTGATCTTAGATAAGTCTTTATTAATTTTAATTTGGAAAAGCTTCGTTCGCACGATGCCACTGAGACGCAAATTGTTAAATAAATTCTCATCGCCAATGACAGACTCGGTAAAGAGTCTGAAAAATCCCACTAAACAATGAAGCTTAAAAATTCAAAGGCTGTCCAAATTTCTGCATCTTTTAAATTTATCTTTGAAGCTACCATGTGACGCCGAATTCGCTGGATTTCCAATATGATACTGTTGTCTGTAAGTTCTGTAAATGTCGAGGTAAGCATTGGAACCACAGCCCGCAGTTCTTCTTCCGTTCCATACAGCAATATTTTCTGTTGAAGAGCTGAGAAAACTGACGCAATATCTTCTATGGCCTTAGATCGATGCACAAGTTCAGTATAAAATGTATCCTGACATTCTAACATGGCTCTTCGTGTTTCCTCTTCCAACGTCAAACCAGCATCTTGAGCCTTTTCGCTTGGCATAATTTTCTTCTTTTTTCTTCTTCCCCGCCTTTCAATTGAAATTTCTAGCTCGGTGCATTGTTCTCTTGCGTATATTACGGCCTTTTTCACGGATTCATCACGGTGTTCACGAAGAAAACTCGCTAGTGCCTTAAGTTTTATTAAACTTTTTTCTAGAGTGAGCCCGGATTTTTGCAAGTATTTCTGTGCTGAATCAACTTCTTCCAAAATATCGAACCAGAATGAAAGATAACATAAAAACGTAAAGTCGCATACAGCAGATAAGAGTATGGTTGCAGCACCTCTTGTATCTAAATTTTCCTTTTCAGGATCACAAAGGAGTTCAAGAGTTGAAACCATCTTCACAAAATTTTCCTTCAATGGCTTAACAGCCTCGTGATGAGCGCTCCATCTAGTGTCTACAAGTCGCTTGACTGACACACCTACATTTTTTATGAGAATATCCCAACGATGCGTAGATGCTGAGAAAAATGTGTAAAGTCTTTCCACTGTCCCAAAAAACGTTGTACTTGAAGGAGTGCTTCCCAAAGAGTGAACTCCACAAAGGTTTAAAGAATGGTTTGCACATGGCGTAAACAAAGCTTTTGGATTAATTTGCCGAATTAATTTTTGAACTCCTCCATGAATACCCGCTATAGTCGCAGCATTGTCATATCCCTGAGCCCGACAAAGATTAATGTCAAGACTATCTTCATTGAGTTGCTTTAAGATATCGTCGGTAAGTTCTTTGGCAGTCTTTCCAGATGTAGGAAAAAACCCTAGAAAAGATTCCCTAACCTCAACTTTGCCGTCCTGAATGTGAACGTATCTAATGACCTCGCTCATTTGGTCGATATGTGATTCATCGGGTGTGCTGTCGAATATAATGCCAAAGTACTTCGCCTGGTGGATGTAAAACTTACACTTTAAGAGTTATAAACGTAGTTTAAATTTTACATAGTAAACTTAAATAATTTATAAAATACAATTTATGAAAACAAAACAATGAGACTTCCGATGAAGAAGTTGAGTCAATAACTGAAGAGAGAGAGGTAGATTACGCATTATTTAATTTGAAACGAGGGAGCAGTATACCGCTGAAATATTCTGTGTGTCCTGTTTTCGATTCATGTTGTTCTTGTTATTTAGAATATGAAGTGTCTCTAAAGTGTACCGCTTGGAAGTGTGGGTTTCTCTTTGGAGAACTTGGACACCATCAAAGTCGGGAGAGTGGCCACTTTCAATTACATGGCTGGCGAGTGCAGTTTTGGCTGGATTATTGGTGTTTATGTCGGACCTATGATTTGACATTCTTTGACGAAGAAATTGTTTTGTCGTCCCAATGTAACGAAAGGGGCAAGGTTTTACTTTTCACTGTATATTGTTGTTGCATAACATTGTGATTAACTATATTTTTATTTTATATGTAATAAAGTTCACCCTGAAGAAGACAGCAACCCCTGTCGAAACGTCGGGAAAAGTAAATGTAACAAATCTTGTTTCATTGCTAAAATTATTGTGACCAAAACAGCCGAAGGAAAACATATTTTCCAATCAACATAATACAAATCAAATTGGTCAATAAATCTACATCTTTGCATCTTTAAGCCCATTTCCAAAGTTTTCCAATTTTCTAATGCAGTTAGGTGGCGATCAGATGCCTCGTGCTCGAATACCTTAGGATTAAGCTTCCACCACAAATTGAACCCAGTGGCGAAATATTGTGATTCATTGCAAGCAAATAACCGACAGCAAAAACAAAACAAACTGTTTGTTAGCTTGGAGTATACCATCCATTTCCGCAATACACTTTCACCATTTGGGAGGGTACTGTAAAACCAGCCCGTATTAAGATACCTACTCGTCCCCTTGGTTTTATCGCCTGACCTTTGAACTTTTGTTGTATTAAAAGGACCATCTTTATTTTGAAAATGAGTACTACCCTTTTTCACTAAATCAACTCTCAAATCGTCAGACAGCGGAATCGGCCAATTTGCAATATCAGTATAAAAAGAACACTCTTTGCTTGTCGTTTGCTTTTCCAACTCACCAAAATCTTCTTTTTCCTGAACGCTAATATCATGCTCCTTATCCCGATCAAAACCTTCTTCATTTGCATCAGTGGTATGTAATTCGACTTCTTCTAATGAACTTGACGGGGTAGGCTTTTCTAATGAACTTGAGGGTTCAATTTCTGCACTAGATGTAGAAGCTGCTGGTGTCATATACTTATAGATGTCTCCTGAACACGCTTTAGTTGACAAATCTTTTGCCTTCTTGATTTTCCGCTGCTGAAACCCACTTATTTTGGTTCGCTTCATGTTTTAGTCTATTTATTATCTACGTTAATAAAGCTAGTAAGAAAAACATCACAACGCTTACCTCCACCAAACTTGAAATAGTACCAGCAAATGTCCTTTTTATTTAAGAAGTAATTTCCTTATGTTTTTGTGCATAAATATAAAATTTAATCGATAAGCGACTAAGTAGGTGCCTTAAGAACATCTAATAAATAAAAAGAAAATAAACTCTCATTCATTTTTGTATATTTTCACCTTACCTACTAGAATTGTGCAAACAGTAGCGTGATCTACATCTAAGATGTAGACTAACCTTTTGTTACACAACAAGCCTTGGGTGGGAGTTAATTTGTTAACAATAATTATTTTTTTATATAATAGGAATGTAGGTATTCTAGAACAGAACAATAATAAATAAAACTCCCTGCATGTGTCGACTGTATGAAAACGAATGACCAGAACCAGACCACAAAACAAAAAATATATCTTTTTTATCCTTGCAGTGAGGTGTCTTACAGTCTTGCACTCGCTCCGCAAAAATAAGTTTAATAAATACGTATATGGGAGAAAAAAGCGTAGGGTTGGTGGTGATGAAAAGGAGATGAAAAAAGAAAACACATGTATTTATAAAAAACAAACAACAGTGAACAGACTAAAAAAAAGAAAAACAGAGCATAAAATTGCGCGGCTTGCTTGGTTTAATACTCCGTCCTCTGGCCTAATGATAATAGATATATACACACAAACTTGTGTATCTACGTCGGATAGAAGAATAGAGTTATATACCATAAAAAATGCGTACCGTTATTTGAAAACGAAACGAAGAAAAATACTCATATCAGTAAAGAAAAAAGAACTGAACACAGAACTGCGACGCTTGGTAAATGCTTGGTTGTTGCTCTTGGGCGATAAATATTTTATTTCCATATTACTTATATTAAGAGAATAGGCCAGTAACGAAATTCATGCGCACATATATATAGGTAGGTATTTGGGAAACAAATTTATTGTTTTACTTGTGTTTTTATTTTTTGTAGTGTGCAAAGTTATTTTGCTGTTACTGATGGCACCCCCTATTAGTCTGCCACCCGGGGCGGACCGCTCCCAGAAATAAAAGTTTTAAGTTATAATATAGCAGGTCCAAATAATAAGTCTTGTTATTTACATTTTTTTGAATTTATAAGTAAAAAATATGATATTGTGTTTCTTTGTGAAAGGTTTTTAGTAGAGGAAGAATATAATTTATACATTAATCGATTTACGAACATCAATTTTGTTTGGATCGCTGCAGTAAAGCAAAGTACGAGACGAAGAGCAAGTGGTGGATGTCTTTTCGGTTATAAGAAAAATATAAATAACATATCATGTGAATTTGAAGCTGTAGATGAAGTTAGAATTTTGAAAATTGTCCTAGACACAACTAATTTTATAGTATTGCCAACTTACATTAATTGTACTCAATGGGAAAGGGATTTTGGGAAATTATGCGATATACTTGAACACAGTAGCTATGACAATGTAATGGTAACTGGAGATCTAAATGCGAGAATAGGTAAAGAAGACGGAAGCGAGAATCGATTTGCTGGTAAAGTAGGGGAATCAAAAGATCACACAATAAATCGGAGGGGAAGGAAACTGCTGAACATGTGCGATTCATTGGTCTTTTATATTATGAATAGTGTTAGTGGTTTGGATAAATATGGAAAATGTACATTCGTTGGTCAACAAGTTTGTTCTATCATTGACTACTGTTTGATAAGATGTGAATGGATTTCCCTTTTTGTAGATTTTGAAGTTTTATGTGAGCAGTATTCATATCATTTACCTATCGCAGCAGAGTTTCAAACTATACTACTATAAACGAACGTGCAGAAAAAGTAAATATTGTTAACCCAAAGATTTTGTGGAAAGAATTAAAAGCAATGGAGTATGGAGTATAGGAATAATTTGGAACGCCACTTAAACATAGATGAACAAGTATGTAAATAAATTGAAAATATCATCAGAACATCTTATCCATTATGGAGGCAGATTCATAAGCGGCAATCAATTGATACAGAGAAATGGTTCAATAAGGAGTCTGAAGCAGCCAGGCAAAAATCCTTTGGATGGCTCAAAGCTTTTCGCAAGTATGGAAATAAAAACATTAAAGAACTACAACAAAAACAAACATTGCTTTCAAAAGATTATGTAGAGGAAAAAATAGATCCTTTCTGGAAGAAGTGACTTTCAGGCTTACATGCTGCAAAAATACTAAGGAGTTTTGGATGGCAATAAACAAATTTAACGGCAAGGTACCACAAATAAGTATCCATATAAATGCGAGCTCATTAATGGACCATTTTCAATCTCTACTATATCCAATAACAAATACATTTCCAAATCATTATGCGACACCTTTAAATTCAAATGATATACTTGATGCACCCTGCTCGAAGGAAGAAATATGTTTAGTATTGCAAAAACTTGAAGACCACAAGTCATCCAGGTGCAGATGGGATTCCCATAGAACTCTTTAAGTACGCGACTAATGACAGAGGGAAAAAATGACAGATTCCTTTAACAAAATATTCGACTCAGGAGTTATACCGTCACAGTTCAAAAAAGCAATAATATTCCTCATATATAAAAAGGAACATAGCTGAGCCGACTAATTACAGAGGAATATCCCTTCTTAATGCATCTTATAAGGTATTTACTAAGATTTTGAATAATCGAATGGCACATTGGATTGAGAGTCAAAAATCTATCGGGAAAATCAAGCTGCTTTCCGCAATGGTTATTCAACCGTAAATAACATTTTTGTACTGCAGAACATTGCTGCCACATTCCTAGAAAAAAAAAAAAACGGAATTTATTCGCCTTCTTTATTGTTTTCAAGGCAGCCTTTGATACCATCGACCGAATTGCTCTATTCTATAAGCTGTACTATATTGGAATGAGCTATAAGTTTGGAAAGGCCCTAGAAAATATGTATGAGGGGAACCAAGCAGCGGTATGGAGTGGAGTTTATACTTCGAAGTGGTTCGAAACAAATGTGGGAGTAAGACAAGGATGTTCCCTAAGTCCATTTTTTGTATGTATATCAATGATCTCATAGACTTTATCCCAGGAGAAATCGAGTTTGCCGGCGTGTTGATAAAAGCTCTTTATTTTTGCAGATGACCTGGTATTATTTGCTTATTCACCCGAAACATTACAACTGATGATAAACCGCCTATATGTGTACTGTCAATCTTGGAATCTAACGGTTAACCTAGAAAAATCAAAAATTATGATTTTTAAAAAAGGAGGTGGGAGATTGTGCAGATATGATAAATGACACTTCAATGGAAAACCAATTGAAGTGGTAAAAAACTATAAATTTCTTGGCGTGATTATTACTAGTAATCTCAACATTGAACGGCATTTAAAAGAAAAACTTGTAAAATCCTAAAATGCAATTAGTGCGACATGGAAGAGATGCTTCTTCAACAAACTAGTTGATCACAACGTTAAATACAAAGTATTTGTCGGAGTGGCCGAATCGGTAATGTTGTATGCAGCACAAGCTTGGGGGCATAGCCAGCATGAAACTGTAGAAAAACTTATGAGATATTAAAATCTGAAAATCTTACTGATGTGTAACTGAACAGACGTGCGTGACAGAGTGGCTTTTTTCGGTCTGGTTTGAAGTGGTTTTAAATTCTATTCCAAGGTTACTATTATAAATTGTTCGATTTAATACCTTGCGTTTACTACTGTGCACTTTTTCAAAAAAAAAATAATATTAATATTACAAGTTTAAATTGATGACTCAACAAAAATTGAACAAATACTAACCTAAAATTTAATTAGTGCATTTTCTCTCTCATATAAACTGCTGAATAAAAGTTAAGTTTCCCCAACCCACTTACAAATAAATAAATAAATGCTTACATGAATAACGCTTGCAATTAATGCCTGCAAAACGAAATAGAGAACAGTTCTCCGAATCTCCTTCCCCTCCGAAACAACCGCAAAAAATATCAACACTTTCACGTCATAAACAACCAACTCTTTCTAACTCGCAGCCCGAAATCTTAATGATGGAAAAAAATTCTTCGAAAAATAATTCTCCTGATGATCGCTCAATCTCTGAAAAACTGGAGAATATTATGTTGCAAATTACTGACTCCGAAAAGAGAATAACCGAAAAAATTGATCTTGAAGTAGGAGCTTTAAAGTCTTCGCTCCAGGCTGTAAATAACCGTCTGTCTCTCTTGGAATCAAAACAAAAAGAAATTAACACTCTTAAAGTTGAGAACCAAGAACTCAAAGAAAAACTACAAAAACACGACGAAGCTATACAAAAAATTAAAGCACACGTGGAGACAACCGAAGAAAAACAACAACTTAAAGAGACAATCAGCGACGCACTTCTACATGGGGTTCCGCAGTTGCCGAATGAAAACTTACAATCAATTTTTGAAAATCTTTGTAATTGCATAAAACTTAAAGCACCGACCGTTAAAAACATTTATAGACTCAAAACGAAAAACGATTCACTTACACAACCGATAATGATTAAATTTACCTCGCCAAGTGACAAGAGCCTTGTTTTGAGGTCGATAGGCAACTACCGGAAAACTAATAAAGTGCAGCTTTGTCTCCGAGATCTTGGACTGAGTAATAATGGTGTTAACAATAACAATAAACTTTCTCCTGTGTACATCCACGAATGCCTAACAATGCGAAATCGGTCTCTCATCAATGTTTATTTTTTCTCCTTTTAAATGAGTCTTGCAGCTTATACATTTTTTTTTGATCGCTGGTCGTTTTTATTTTATTTTGTAATTTTTAAAAATGGTTGAAACTTGCATTCCCAACAGAAATTCCACAGATGTTTCTAGTCAAAATCATATAGAACGCGCAATGATTAATATTTTTTGTAATCAGCGAACTGGTCTGCATATTGTTCATATTAATGCGCAGAGTATTTGCCAAAAATTGATGAATTTAGATACTTATTTGAAGGTGCAGGGATTGACGTGGTTTGTGTTTCGGTGACTTGGCTGTCACGGTTACGTGGTTCATTTTCATTCATTTCATTTATTATTTCAATACAAATTTACATTGACACATTAAAATTTATATCTTTTAGAGCATCTAAAAAAAAAAAAAAATTTACAAAATTTATCATTTACAAAAGAAAAGAAAAGAAAAAGGAAACAATGTACATTTAAACTAGATTATATAAAGAATAAATGAGAAAGAAAAAAGAGATAATAGCTGAACCTCACAATTTAATAATAGAAATAATATAATATTATATTTTAAATTTAATTTGAAAAGTGAAAAAACAGTTTCCTCCTTAAAGCTGCAGGTGCGATAGTGCTTTCCAGAAAGAACATAAGATATGTAAAAGTCTAGATGAAGTAGTGCATCGGCACAACCTTTGTTAGGTTGGAAAGCTATTTTATTAAACTTTTAGAATTAATAAACCAAAGCAAACGTTTGGCAACAATTTTTTCAAGAACTTTGGCAACGCAGGGTATGAGGGAAATTGGTCGGAAACCGTTTACGTTGTTTATGTTTTTCTTTGGTTTGGGCAGAGGAAATAATGTTGCTTGTTTCCAATTTCGTGGAATAATACCGGTATCAAGTACATTGTTATAGAGTTGTATAAGCCAAGATGTTGCAGAGGAGGGAAGATTTTTTAACATAGGATATGATATCCTGTCTCGGCTTTAAGCTTTAAGCTTGTGTAGACAGCTTTCGAGTTCAAGAAGTGAAATTTTATTTTTTATTAATCTTGCTGATGGTGAAATAGAGTTATTATCTATAAAAGAAAGGAAACAAAGTTCTTTTTGTGAAATGTAATCAGGATGAAAATTTACATCTTTGGTAATAGTTTGACCAAGTAAGTGCAAAGTGGTTGCTGATTTCGCTGGGGTTGGAAATTGGACCTGTAGAAGTTTCAATGACTTTTATATTTTGTTGAGTTGATTTTAATGGAGATGAATTTGGATTAATAGACGAGGTAAAATGAATCAAACTTTTTGCTTTCACGTTAGTTTTTTTAAAGAAAATTAAATTTACCTGAGTGGGATATTTTTTGAAAAGCCTCCAAGCTTTGACTTTTTCATCTCGTAAAGCATTAAGTTCTTGGTTCCACCATGGTACAGTTCTTTTGGATTCTTTGTTCCTACTTTGAGGGATGGATATGTTTGCTGCTGTACGAATAGTTTTGTGGATAAGAGCTGACTCTCTATTAATGTTGGCTGAAGGGCTATAAACTGATAAGTTTTCTGATATGTGATTGCGGAAACAATCCCAGTCAGCACGATCGGTTTAAACTTATGGTTAACCAGAGATTTAGCAAAAATTGAATCTAGAGCCAGTTTGCAAACTATAGGAAAATGATCACTATTGTGGAGATCATCCAAAATTGGTCAAGAGGCTTTATTTTGTAGTTCCGGAGAGCAGCATGTTATGTCGACGTGTGTTAGGGTGCTGTGTGTAGAAAAGTGGGTGGGTGAACCATCATTCAAAATTATAAGATTGGAGTGATACAACAAATTTTCAAAACGGCACCTCTGTGGTTAGTAATTGGGGAACCCCAAAGAACACTCTACGAGTTGACACCGCCCATCAGGAGAATGGGTGTTTTAATTTGGACACAAAATATGTTGATAAGGTCATCTCTCGCGAATTTTTGGCTAGGATGTATATAAATTGAGACCAAAGTAAATTTATAAGAGAGTTGAACTTCAACAGCTAATACTAATTTATTAGAAGTAATCGGAATTATTAAATGTAGGATGTTTTTCTTAATAAGAAATCCGATGCCTTGCTTTGCTGTTATATTTTCTTGAAAATTATGGAAATAACCTATATACGCCTTGGGCATGTAGAGGATGAAATTGAAAGCAAAGTGAGTTTCTTGAATTGATATTATATCAGGTCTGTATTGCTTAATAAGGATATTTAATTCGTCGTAGTTGTTTATAAATCCTTTAATTTTCCATTGCATAGCAATGATATTTTTTTCATAAAAATTTGGTTGATTTGGATTTGGTCGCAGACATCTCTGGCCAGAGCCGGAGTTGGCGTTGCTTGATCCCACTTCGGCTCCCGCTAGTAATTCCTGCGACCTTGTGTTGTGAGAACAACACGGGCGATTGAAAGTTAAATGTTTGTTTATAGTTGTTTGTTTAGTTGGAATTTTAGGTACAGAAGAGAAAGATGAAGAAGATTTGGATGTTGAATTAGAAGAAGAATTTGTAAATTGTGATGTTGATGAAGTATTTTCTTGTGATTTATTATTTGTATTACTATTTATTGAAGAGTTTTCAGGGGCTATTGCGAGGTTATATGCGGATTTATTGAAGATAGGGTTGTTTTTATTGAGAGAATTGTTTCTTTCGATAGTTGATTGTGGAATTTGTTTAACTTTTTCAGAGTATGAGTTGGAAATTGCTTGAGTTGGGTGCATAAGATTGTAGGTGCGTTTGGCTTCTGCCATGCTGCACTTATAGCGCGTTTTTATAGTTATTATTTCTTTGTTTTGTACATATTTCGTACATGTTTTAGATGAAGATTGATGGTTGTCGGAACAGTTAGCGCACATAACTCGAGTGCCATCATTTTTTTCGTGTGGGGGCAGGCTGCAGATTCCACAAATTTGAGGTTTTATACACCTTTTAGTTGTATGATCCAGGAGTTGGCAATTTCTGCATCTCATCGGATTGGGTATATATTCCTGCACCTTGGTTTTATGTCAAGCAATATCAATTGTAGATGGTGGTTGATACCTATCAAATGTGAAGAGCATCAAACCAGTTGGAACTGGTGATTTTTCACCTGGTTTTACAAATTTATATACTCCAACAACTCCTTGTGGTTTAAGTTCACGGATTATTTCTTCTTCATCGATATTGCTAAACAGGGAGCATAAACTACACCTTTAGAGTTATTAAGATTGGAATGTAATTCAATTTTAACGGGGCATTGATTCGCAAGGTTAGTTACACACAAGAATTTGTCTGCAATTTGTCGGGATTTTTTTAAGATAAGAATATTACCATCTCTTAGTTGCGAAATATTTTCATATTCCGTACTTATGGAATCTATTGCTTTTCTGAGCACAAAGATGCTTACAGAAGACAATTTTATATCTTCATCAGCAGGTTTAATAATTATAAATTTAGGATTTTTAATATTTGAAGTGTGGGGTAGGCTTGGTAATCCAAGGTTAGACCGTTTACTTTTTTTTTTGATCCAGGCTCGAAGTCTGGAGACTCCGCTAGGATGTCAAACCTATTCCCGGGTTTAGATGGCCCCGGGGCAGTCTCTTAACCTCAAAAGTACACACTGTTTATTTATTATTTTATATTAAATGTCAATCAAGCAGACGGCAAAAGCCACGCTTTAAAGATTTATGTAAAGATATTTTGTAACAACTTAACCCTAGATTCATAAACTATATTCATTGTTACATCGTTCATAAACAGAAGTCTGTGAGAACTCTTACCTTCAAAGAATCTTATTTTTTATCTACAAATATTTTTGCAAAAAAAAAAACACATATGTTACTCAAAGGAACATTTGTTCAAAAAAATTAAAAGAAAAAATAATGAAATTTTTTGACTCGGAACAATCTTGACACCAATTCCAGCGATGCTCCCCGCACATGGGACGTTTACAGGAGTTGCACAAAAATCTGGTGTTACGCTTATATTTGAAATCGCAGAAAACACCATTTTTTTCTGGGTTAATTTTCAGAGTTCACTGGAAACCGGAGTCTGTGAGACCCATGTTTATGAATCCAGGGTTAAGAAAAAATACTAAATCATATGGCACGCCCATAATGGTGCAGGATATCTACTTTTCCTTCAGTTTAGTTCACTTTCGTTTTCGGCAGTAAAAGTTGTCCTGAGCTCAACACAACTGAAATTTGTCTTTTCACTTCGATGGCAATTCGGAAACCATAACAAATACAAGTAAAAGCATTTACTTTTGTATATCCATATGGCCCATTATATGGATTTGTGTAAATAAACAATGCTGATCAATAGTCAGAAAATGTGCATGTCCTAATTTTTTTTTTTTTTTGTATAAACAACGTTTTTATTCACAACTTTCATCGGCAACTAATCTCAATCCGATAGTTACAGAACACGGGCAGAGTTTTTTTTAGTTCTTTGAGATACTTAATTATCATATTTCTGAACACGCCTTATTCTAAAATTCACAATGACTTTTGGTTAAGTTTACCAACAAAATTTGAATAATTTTATCCAGAAAAATCCTTGGAGTGTTTTAACCAAATTGTGTAAATCATTTCTCATACAAAATTTGACAGTTCATTAACCAAATGGTAAACTTATCCAGTGTTTTACATCATTGCGTGAATACCCTTATGTATCTATTTATCTATCTATCATAATAATGTCTGTTCCCATACTGTGAATGTATACGAATTTTAATCAAGTCTATCAAAGATAAAAAAACAATATGTTTAGAAATTCACATATATGTACAGAGTTTCAAAGTTAAGGAAAACACTTATTATTTTTGTCACTGATAGATAACAAAGAATTGAAAAAAGAACGTCCTTTGTAGTTTTTTGCGTACAGTAACCGAATTACCAATTTGGGGCTTTTATCAATTTTCTGACCAATAAAACGTTTAGTCAGACCTTGCTTCTGATAGGCCTCTATTTTGTCTATTTCTGTGGCAGTTAATGAATTTTGTCTAGGTTTAAAATAAAAAAAAAAAAACAAAAAAAAAAACATAACTATTTTATCACTGCATAATAACTTTTCGATACCTACGCTGACAAATTATAGCTTACAATGTATAATAAAATAATTGCAGCTATTTGAATGTTACCAAAAATGGTCGCTTTAGTGACTGCAAACGGAACAAGCTCAGAAAATTTGTAACTTTAAGAAATTACTTCAACAATTCTCTTAATCTCAGAGAGCGTTCTCTTACTTTGTCTTTAAATAAATATTTCCTTATATGCAAACCAAAGAAGCACCAAAAACAGTTAACTGTTAGAAAATCAAAGTGTATTCAAATGTTATAGACTGTATGTAGGTTGTGGTTGTTTAAGCACAAACATTGAAGGCGGATATTAGGAAATACGCATCCGATACGCATGTTTCTATAGTAGGCAGCTTGTTGACTGGTTTTGGAGCGAAACCAAACACACGGCCATTGACCACTTTGAACTCTTACTCCGCTTGCTCACGGTTTTAGGGAGTTGATATAGGAAACGGTGCAGAAGTTCTTCTGAGAGCCATTTCTTATTCTGGCCAAAGCAGGACAATAACAGAGGAAATCAACGACTGTTTCTTTTTTCTTAAAAATGTCATGTCATATGTATATGAATACATTTTTTTCGATTCACAAATCCCAACTAGCTAATGAATTAATTTTTTTTTCAATTCCCGAGTCCATTGTTGACTTGTGAATTGAACGAGGACTTAAGCTAAAAAAAGAGCTTAAGCCTTTGCAACCCTGCTGGCTATATCATCGGAGCCACCTATTTCACTTCTATTCTATTCTATATTATAAAAACAAATTTAAAAAATGTATATAGTCAGTTCACGTTTCTGAGATCTCACTGAGCAAACTTCTGTCAGCTCCACTGAGAAGTAGGAGAAACCTGAACAAAATGTCTTCTTTAGAAGTCAAAAGCAATCTCCATCTCGTTTTTATAAATTGATCCAACTGCGACAAAAAATAATTAAGCAAATGAATCTAAAAAATTTCAGTCTCAGCTTTTTGACAGCCGATGACAGTCGATGAGCCACAAAATGAGAAAAATACTGTTTAAATACTTGCTAAAAACATTAAAAATTGGTTCGTTAATTTGATGCATCCACTGTTGTTACAAAAATATTTTGGTGTTTGGAACATCCTGTGATGACCAACAGTTTTGCGAAGTTACAGGGGTCGATAAGTGTTCCACACCCTTCAAGCAAATTCACTGACCCAACTTTGTCGGTCTTTCTTGGATCATTTCAAAACGGAGTGTCGTACCCACATAAGCACATTTATTGTATAGGCATGCAAAAAAAGAACGAAAATCGAGAGTACTTTTTTTTATTGAGAAAGAGAGAATGTATGCAATACCCTAATGGTAAGTTTTTTTTTATGGACTGAAAACAAAGGAGAAGACAACAAAAACAATTAACTTTTTTCAATGTGTTCACGTTCGTGCCCAGCGCAACAGTTTAATAAAAATTTCTACTGAAAGAAAATCAATTTAAAATCAAAAGTTGATTATTTAATTATTAAATACAAAATAAATCGTGCTTTTTTTTTATATACAAACGATAGAAGAAAATAAATTGCATAATATTCTTCAACTACAAAACGCCTGTATCGTTCGTTCATTTTTTTTGGATCCGTTCTGGATTCCATTTGGTTTCGGTTCTCGCTAAGTATGGTGAAATGGGAAGCTCTCTCTCTCACAATACATGCACAAAATGAGTCCGTGGTGATTCTAATTTCCATACTAATTTGAGCCGACAAACGCTGTTTTGCGGATCCATGTTTGGATCCATATACCGAGTCATCCATACGTTGTTTACTAAGTGCGCGGATCCAAAGCGGACTCGTTTGCTCTAATCTGTCAGTCAGTTTACCGTTTGAGCAATTGATAGCCTTGTTGGAGACCACAGACAAATTTGCGGCTATTCTTCAATAAGGCATGTTCAGGAAAATGATATCTCGGAGATCTCAGCAATCTCAGTTTCCTGAATAGGATTCCTCAGCAATTTTTTTTAATTTTCCTGTCAAATCTAAGAAAAAATAATCTTGTATTCGCTTGTTCACTTTTTTAGTGAGGAAAATCTCTGAGATCTCATTTTCCTGAACACACCAAATTAGTCTGCGAACCAACATTTACAAAAAATATCACCTTATGCCCTAATCTATGAACTTGTGACACCTAATTGTTTGTCTATTGAAAACAAAACCCTTACCTAAATGAATGTACCGTTCAGGTTCCTGTTGTTTAAGCATTATCATCGGGTCAGTTTGGCGAAGCAGTGAACGAGCCGCTCCCAATTCACGTAATTCAATTAATTCCAGAATGATCTGTTCGTATAAATTCAAGAGCTTTTTGTCGGGTAACTTTAGCGATTGTATTACTTTTAGCACAGTATCCCAATGTCCATTCTGAATGTCTTGTATAAATCCATCCACACTATCGACAGTGTTCAAAGAAACTGCAGTCTCTTCCTATTTAAAAAGTTTAGATAGGTTTTATTATCGTTAAATATCCTATGAATAGAAAGAACCAATTTTACCTGAAGCGTTAGTAAAGTCTTGTTGAGATTAGATTCTTTTAAGTATTGTTGAATCAAACGAATAACACTACATTAAAAAAAAATTATTAAAACACATAATAAAAACAATTGTGTTAAAACTTTACTCAGCTGATTCAATTTCAATCGACATTGTTCGCAAATTTTAATATTTAAGTAGAACTTATATTTTATAATCAAAAATTTTGATTATTTACTCAGAGACTATGAATTATAAAGATTGGAGGCCTCGGCTTTCATTCTGGCTTTGTATTCTGAAGTTCTCCCATACGTCAATGTGACACAAGCAACAAAAAAAAACCTTGTTAGGTTGAGGCAAACATTAGTCGTGGCCGGTACCCTCATATAAAAGTATAACAGTGGCGCCAGCGGAATGGACGCTACTGGACCTGCATTTTCTTATATTTTTTTCAATATTTACAGCCGCAATCCTTGCTGACATCAACTGATATCAAATAAATGCTCAATTTCGGGTAATATCTTCAATCTCTTTCTTCGTTTGTATAGAGCGAGATATGAGGTCGTGGCCGGTACCCTTTAAAAAACTTGCCTCACAAAAACTGTTATACACTATTGGCTATTCACTATCCAGTGTATTATAGAGATTAGATATTTTCGGCAAATATCTTCAATCTCTTTCTTCGTTTGTATAGAGCATGATATGAGGTCGTGGCCGGTACCCTTTAAAAAACTTGCTTCACAAAAACGGTTATACACTAAAGGCTATTCACTATCCAGTGTATTCTAGAGATAAGATATTTTCGGCAAATATCTTCAATCTCTTTCTTCGTTTGTATAGAGCATGATATGAGGTCGTGGCCGGTACCCTTTAAAAAACTTGCCTCACAAAAACTGTTATACACTATAGGCTATTCACTATCCAGTGTATTATAGAGATCAGTGAGAAAACCTCTCAGACGCTGATTACACGAGTCTTTTTTTTCTCACTTGGACTCATCAGTTGACTAGTAAGGGCCTTTGTCAATACGCAATTTTTTGTTAAGTTCAGTTCATCATACATAGATTTCGTGACGAATATCTAGTGTGAACTATATCCAACAAGACTAGAATTCCTAATCATTAAATTGGAAGTTTTTGTTTTTGTTTTTTGCCCGGGGCCGTGGCAATGTTTAATAGATTCGAGATTTGAAGATTTACCAGTTGCAATAATCCTTGACGAAAGATGATAAGCTGGGAACAAAATGGCACCAAGACTAAATCAGTGCCTATCTTCTGTAATTCTCGCAACGATAAAATTGGTCGATAAACGCTGAAAAATGGAACAAAACTCATCCTATTTGTTTCATTTTTCATCGTATTTTTACTAATTTTGGCGATCCGAGAGTTTAAGAACGTAGGCACAGATTGGAAACTGTGACAAATTTAGTCCAGCCATTAACGAAATATACGACCATAACCCAAAAATAAGAACATTAAAACCCTATTTCTTTTATGTGAATTTTTAGACAAAAAACTGTTATATTTCAATCAATCAAATTTTTAGGCAAAAAACTGTTATATTTCAATCAAACATTTTGGAGAAAATAAAAAAAGTGAATTGTTATTGTGGCAGATCCCGTTATTATAACCTCAAAAAAATTCGATTTTCTCCTCTAAGAAATTCCATTCAAACGATCTGTGCTTTCAATCTGTAGCTCGCATAAGTCTAATGACGATTAAAATTAAAACAAATCATATGAGTTTTGTTCCATTTTTTAAGGTTTCTCGACCAATTTTATCGATGCGGGAGTACAGAACGTAGGCACAGACCTAGAAATCAATGGACCGTAAGGCAAAATCACTTTATTTTTATTATATTTATATTCCTTTTCCATGAAATAATCGATTTCTTTGCAAAATTTAATTTGAATCCATCCAGTCATTAGTCAATCGAAAAAAATATAATTTCACACGTTTAATATCAAAGAGAATTATGTTTTTTTGTAGAAAGAACACATATACAACAATGGACGTTTTTGTGAAGTTTCATTCTTTGCAGTCGATTTACAATTTCGATTTTTATTTGCATTTTTTTAATTTTTTGTAATCGATTTATTTTATTTTAAAATCGGTACTTGAATATCGATCATTTTTCTATCAACTACGATTTTTGCTGACATCTGCTCACCGCTCATCTCTATTCGGTTGTCAAACCACAAACGTCAATGTTCGTTGCACAATAATTCATAGAAAATTGTATTTTTAATTTTTTATACATAGATATTCGTAGAAGCTCCCTATTTTTTCTTCATAGGTAGCATTAATTTAAATTTCCCTATTGTATTGTTTTCTTGAGGTCACTTTCATTATGCTTTAAGATTATTGTAAATTTCAAAATCAATGATTGGAAGTAAATACCTATAAAATGCGGAATTGAATTGTTTCGATTGTTTGTTGTGGAAAGCAGAACTGCAATACATTGTCTAATTTTGGCTACATTCATACATATTAATATGTTTAAGAATTTACTTTTGCAGGTATGTATAATTAATCTTTTAATTATTACAACGACTTACCATTTGAAATTGTTCACGCCACGCTACTGGTAACTAAAAGTGGCGTGGTAAAGCTCCAGGAGAAGATGGGATACCCTATGAATTTTATAAAAATGCATCTCTAACTTTTTGTAACAATTTGTTAACTCTTTTTAACAAAATTCTCATGAGTGCTGAAGTTCCACCTTCCTTTAAAACATCAGTTATTTTTCCGATACATAAAAAGGGTGCTATGAACGCTGTTGAAAACTACCGTGGCATCTCGTTTATGAATGTCATAGCGAAAATATTCTGTGGAGTATTAGTTGGCAGACTTGAAAGGTGGGTGGACGAAAACAACATCCTATCAGACCTTCAAGCCGGATTTAGGAAGGGCTACTCTACCATTGATCAAATTTTTTCACTTACATCTATAGTAAACGCATTTCAAGCACGTAACAAGCAAATCTTCGCATTTTTTGTGGATTTCAAAGCTGCCTTTGATCTGGTGAATCGGAGTGCTATGCTATATAAGCTTTCAGAACTGGGTGTCTCAACAAGATTTCTTCGAGTAATACGGGACATGTATATGGACACGAAAGCAACAGTCTGGGATGGAGCAGTGTTTTCGAAATGGTTTGGAACAGATACTGGTGTTAAGCAAGGATGTCTTCTCAGTGCCCTTCTGTTCTCCCTTTTTATAAATGACATTGTAAAGTATCTCCCCGGAGGTATTCGGATTGCAGGTGCCGTCGTAAACGTTTTGATGTATGCCGACGACCTAGTTATATTGTCAGAGTCGCCAGAAAACCTGCAACTTATGATAAATCGTCTTGCAGCATATTGTGAAAAATTGGGACTGACTATAAATACTGAAAAGTCAAAAGTTATGGTGTTCTCACGATCAAATCAAAGGGAAGTGAAACATAGTTGGATTTATAATGGAAGTAAATTGGATGTAGCGAAAGAATATAATTATCTTGGAATTATCCTCAACCCAAATATGGATTTCAGAAAACACCTCACAAAAAAATCTAGTGCTTCGCAAAGTCTAATCAATTTAACATGGAGCAAGGTACTTTTGAACCCACACATAAAACTGTCTGTAAAATACAAAATATTTGATTCCGTGGTAAAATCTTCGATTTGCTATGGTGCACAGGTGTGGGGGGTAAAGAAGTATGAAGAAATTGAAAAATTGCAAAGAAACTTTATTAAAAAACTATTTTATCTCCCGATTAAAACTCCAAATTACGCAATCTACTTAGAAACAGGCTTACCAAAACTTTTTACGTACACCCTTCGGCTTCAAGCTGACTTTATCATTAAAGTTTTGGGATACCCTGACTCGCGGTTGAGCAGAAACCTTCTACTTTACGAAATAAGAAATAAAGATTGGTGGATGAAGGAGTGGACAAATTTTGGTACTACTTATGGAGAAGAAATTAATTTCGACCCAAACAACCTTCAACTTTTAAAGGATCAGTTCTATAAAATTATACAAAACCAAGAAGACTCTGCTCGAAATCTCATGATTGAAGAGGCCTGTCAATCAGAAAGCAGAATATTATACAGCCAATTGGAGTATAATCTCTGTGACAAAAATTATTTTACAGATGCATTTAGCTGCAAAGAAATATCCTTCATATTCAAAGTAAGATGTGAAGTCCTAGGTCTCAACGGAAGTCCTTACAATGGAAGTTTTAATCAGTTCTGCACTCTATGTAACATGAAAGCCAAAGAAGACTGCTTTCATCTATTAAGTTCATGCCCTATCTTCAAGCAAAATAGTTTGTGTTATTTTGGAAAAGAAACTTTAACAATGGAGGAGACAAAACATATCTTAAATGGATCTGACTGGAAAGGGCTTGCTCGTTTTTTGAAAGAAACTTATACATTTAGAATGCTACTTGTAACAGAATATGCATAATACATCATATTCAAATAAGAATTTTACCTAAATCATATGAAAAACAATACAAATTTAAATTTTATATTTTTATCTTAAAATTATTAAATGTTGCCAGTCGAGCTGACGGTAATGCCAGAGCTTCAAAATTCATAAAAATCTATGTACATGTAACAAACTCAAATTGTCAATAAAATGAATTCTTACTTGAATTCTTACTTACTTCTTAAAGCATAATGAAAGTGACCTCAAGAAAACAATACAATAGGGAAATTTAAATTAATGCTACCTATGAAGAAAAAATAGGGAGCTTCTACGAATATCTATGTATAAAAAATTAAAAATTAAATTTTCTATGAATTATTGTGCAACAAAGTTAAAAAATGTATAACATTCATGCTATCAACAATAAAAAACAGCAAAAAATGCCAAAAAATAAAACAACAAAACCAACTGTGAAACGTGTGAACAGTTTTACTTAAATAACATTTATTTAATAAAATTCTAAAGCCTTGCCAACTGAATTTTGCAAACAGCAACAAAACTGAGCAGCTCAAATAATGCAAGATTGCTGTTCGTTAACATCCACTGTTGTTCTATAACAGCCGCTGCTGTTCTTTAACAGCCACTGTTGTTCTATAACAGCCGCTGCTACGAGATACACAGAATTCACCAAATAACTCGAAAAAGATTGTGTTATTTTTTGCATACGAAACCCAACTTTGAGCAGAGACATACAAACGCAGAGAATCATTAAGTGAAACAGAGAGCTGTATAACTGACCTCAATCAATGCACCACAGCACAGCGATTGAAGATAAGATACACACAAAATTCACCAAATAAGTCGAAGAAAAGCGTGTTATTATTTTGTATAAGAAAGCGGGCGTTGAACAGAGTCGACCCAAACTCAGAAAATCATAATTAAAGAAAGATAAAGGAAACAAATTTGTTCTATCAGCGAGAAATTTTATAACCCGACATCAGTATTGGGACCAGAGAGATAGTGGAGCGGCATAGCGTCCATATAAAAGATAATTGTGCACTTTGTGATAAAAGCATCAAATTTTTTACATTGTTGGTACATTATATGAATATGATTTTAAGATATTGAGCCACTTCGAAATTCCGCCCCTTTAGGTGGGAGGGGCAAATTAAAAAAAAAATACATAAGATTGAAAAAAAAAATATTAAAAAACAACGGCAATACTTACAATATCATGCTATACCTTTTTTTTAAGCCAAGAACCCATTCTTCAATTCTGTTTTCAAATTAAGTTATTTTAGTGCTTAGTTTTTGAAAAAATTATTTTCAAACTTAAAATTTTGAAAAAAAAAAATAAAAAAAAAAAGTTTATTATGATTTTTTTGCAAAATTTTACGTTATAAAGTACTTATTTGCTTTATCATTTTCGATACTCTTACTAACTTTTAGTCGAGTGCTAAAAACTAGATAGTCTGAATTCATTTAGTTTTTTTGAAAATTGAAATTTACCGTAACTACTTTTTTCTTAAAACCGTCATTTTTGAACATAAGCAATGGATTTTGACTTTCTTGTTTAAATTATAAAATTAGTTTAATCAATAGACCTACAATAGTTTAGGTAGTTATGAACTTTTAATATGTTATTTAATATGGTTGTTTGGTGAAAAAACAAATTACGACAACCACGCCCCATACGCCCGCCTTCACAATTCTGAAAAACCCGCACTTTTTTCGGTCTCTTGCCTATAACTTAATTCTGGTTATTATTTAAGCAAAAAAAAATATTTTGCGACAAATAAAATCAAATGATAATTACTGATAAGATCTATTGCATGCACCCCATCGTTTTTCGTTTTAAGTGTATGGGGAGAGATTGTTTTATACTTTTTAGTAAAAAACGTATTATATTACAATTTCAATTTTTTTTATTCACTTAATTAAGAAGACTTTAGTTGTTTTATAATATAAAAATGACATAATTTGGGTGTAATTTATACAATTTGTCTCAATTGATTACGGACAGTAAATTTTTTAATCAACAAAAGTGTACATTCATAAACATCAAAAATTTGCTTTGTTGCGATGCTGATGCGCAACGCAGCTGATGCTGATGCAATACATCGCATCGCATCGCATTTTCTTGATTATGGTTTTGCTTTAAGTTTGCGCATTATTTGATGCAAGTTTGCAATAGTGAACACTTTACATTAAAACTGATGCTGGTTTGAGGGCTTTATGAATGTTTGACCCAAGTGATTGTGCAACATCTCTGCAACGATGCGTTTGTGAATTAGTTTTTGAAAATAGTTAAAGGAATGAAAGAAGGATTTATAATGATCATTCCGGTTTTGTTCAGGTTCTCAATCTCTGAGCCCCATATCCCCATTTACGCCACTTCGTGCGTTCTTCAAAGCCACTTGGGCCCTCTTATCTTTGTTCTAACAATAAACGATATTGACTGTCAATATAACTACTGGCTCATATCGTAGTTTAAGGTCAATTCAATTTATTCTAAACTTGGTGCGAAAAGAATTTCTTAGAACTCAACATTACTTTCAAGCTATAACCTTCTCCCGTAAACGGTTTCCCTCAACCCCTAGTACATATTGCTTTCGCAACGTGGCCATTCCCATAATTTAATCCCCTCGAGACCTTGGAATTATTTGTGACAGTGAGCTTAACCTTCGCTCCCATTTTGGTCAAATAATTAACAAGGCCAATACCTCTGCCGGCTGTATTAATGATCTTATTCCCACAGATATTTTGTCAACTACTACTGATTACTTCGCTCCTATTCTGTGTCTCAGTAAGAATTTTAAAGTTGTTTTCCCATCCAGATAGGACTGGCAAAACGACATCGTGACGAAAGACTTCGACACAACTATTTTTACTGATGGTTCAAAGATGGAGTGTGGGGTTGGTTCAGGAATATTTTCCGAATCTCTAAATATCTCTAGATCTTTTCGGCTACCCAAATTTGCTAGTGTTTTTCAAGCTGAATTACTGGCAATTGGGGAAGCATGTAAGGTACTCAAACTAGACCCCAACCAATACCGAAATACCACTATCCTGACAGCTGTTAAAGCCATTAGCTCAGCTGCATCGTCTTCCAAATTGGTGCAGCAATGCCGTGATGACCTCGCCAGCATAAATGTGAATCTCAAGGAGAGGGAAACGAGCGGGCTGACGAACTGGCCAGGCAATGTTCAGCACTTCATGACTCACTTGCGGAAACAGTCAACATTTCACTTGGAGTCATGAAGGGCAATACATTCTCTATTTTTCTTAGGGCCAGTTGTACAATAGTGGTTCAGCCTCGGTTCAAGATTTTAATTCACCGATTTCGGCGGATTAACTAAGGTTCAACGCTGGTTCAAGTATGTAATTGGTTATTATCACACACTTGAATAGTAAACCACTGTTGAAATTCAATTAACCCGCCAGAATCGATGGATAAAAATTGCTGAACCATGGTTTAAATATTTGTACAACTGGCCCTTACCGAATCCAATCGCAGGTGGGGCAATTTGTCAAATTCCATCATTTATAGGAAGATTTGGCCCACCTATAGTAAATCCCGGACAAACGACTTAATTTGCAGACCCAGGCGAGACATAGCCAGGTCGTTGCAACATGAACAGGATACTGGCCAATCGGAGAGCATGCAGCGAAGCTAGATATACCCCACAATTATCACTGTCGTAGTTGCGGGGACCAGCAGGAAAAGACAACAGTCATTCATTTCCTCTGTAAATGCTCCGCTTTGGCCAGAAAAAGAGCTCAGTCACTTGGTAAAGCTTTTTTTCGTGACCTTATCGAACTTTCTGAGATGAGGATTTGATCTCCTTCCTTACCGAAACGCACTAGCTCTAGGATAAACCTCAGTAGCCACTTTACATCTTTCCTAGGACGAGATGATCGTTCTAAGAGTACAAACCTTGTAAGTCTCTGAGCCAACCGACAATCTGATCAATGTGGAATGTTGCTGCGAGACTCAAACAATCCATACCATTTCCATCCTATGAGTTATGGTATCAAAACGACGCACTCTAGCTCTAATTGGCTCAATAAGCTAGGTGGCACGTGACCGCTATTTCAACCTACCTACCTACCTCTGCCGGGTTCTGCGGCCTTCCTTGGACCGATAACATCAGCCCCATATGTACTTTATTTCTGGTCTCAATAAATTAAAAATCGTTCGCAAAATTTGAAACGGATCGAAAAGAAATCGGTTTAATTGAAAATGAAACGTTTAAAAAAAAAAAACACTTTCTCAATCCCCCCCTTCAATAAAGGTATTCGTCGCAAAAAAAAGTGGTACCAGTAATTTGTATGTGATCAAATTTTAAATTTATTCAGTAGACTTTAAGGGGTTATTGCGCTGTACTGTGCGAAGAAACTGAGAATTTTACAACTAACGGAATTTAAAGTTTTTATTGGAGCTTAATGGCGTCGGTTATGTATAAAAATACGATGAGGATCATATTTGTAGCTTCTTTTATTTTCTACAAATCGCAAAATAACTTAAAATACATAACCAGAATGATTTTCAAGGCAAAAAACTGAAAAAATGATGGTTTCCTGTGATTTTATTATGATACTGAAGGGGTGGAGGGGGCGTGGTTGTGAAAATTTGTTTTTTTTTTCATCTACCAAACTTATTAAGTAACATTTTAAAAATTTGTAACTAAATACATAACCTTTAATAGTTTTATCGAATCCAAATCCATTGTTTTTGTTCAAATATGACGATTTTAAGAAAAAATTAGTTGTGGTAATTTTCAATTTTCTAAAAAACCAAATGACTTAAGACTATCTGGTTTAAAGCACTCGACTAAAAGTAAGTAAGAGTATCGAAAATGATAAAGCAAATTAGTACTTAATAACGTAAAATTTTGCAAAAAAAATTATAATAAACTTTTTATTTTTTATTTTTTTCAAAATTTTGAGTTTGAAAATAATTTTTTCACAAACTAAGCACTAAAATAACTTAATTTGAAAACAGAATTAAAGAATTGGCTTTAAAAAAAGATGTAGCATGATATTGTAAGTGTTGCCGTTGTTTTTTAATGTTTTTTTTTCAATCTTATGTAATTTTTGTTTTAAATTTGCCCCTCCCACCTAAAGGGGCGGGATTTCGAAGTGGCCCAATATCTTAAAATCATATTCATATAATGTACCAACAATGAAAAAAATTGTATGCTTTTATCACAAAGTGCACAATTATTTAACTAAGCCGCCCCACTAAGAAGGAACTAATAGAGAGAGTCAAATTCGACGGTGGCTCTCTTTTAGCCTACAAGCTACGATTTTGCGACTTGCGCACCATCTTAAATATGTATAATTATTAACTCCATAGAAAAAAAATGTGGGGACAAATACATATGCAAGAAGATGTGCATACTCACCACCTTTTTTTGTTTTGCACTGCCCGAGGTGAAAACATGTACACACCGATAGGAATTCAACACGTTATAAAAAATGTAAACAAAAGGTTTCGAGGGGACGGAGACTAGGAAATTTGACTCTCTCTATTAGTTCTTTCTCTCTGGTTGGGACTTCTACCACTTAAGTGGTATTTCTACCACTTTTTGCTGTTCATGAAAACCTACCACCTAAAAATCTAAATCTTCTACTTTTTGCAACTCACCTTTCACCTATGTTTTTACTTTACCAAATACCATACGACCACAACCATACCTAAAATTTCCTTCACTTTGAAAGGTCCTCATTAGAAAATAACATTAATGAACAAAAACTAATGGAATTAAGAAAAGTAATATGCAGCTAATTATGTTTTCAAATTGGAGAAAGATTTAACTTTTCAAACGATAGGTAAATTAAAATTATTAAAATATTTAAATCCAAAAAACGTCATTGATGGAACAATGAGGTCAGTTTTAGCGCTGACGACACATTTTTCACCAGAATAACGAACCTATAATCGATTAATAATGAGCGGAGAAACCTAATTGGAGAAAATCACTTACTCAAAATTTTAAAACTGATTACATTGTTTCACAATGGCGTTTGATAAAAAATTTAAAAGATGAAAACATTTCTTCATACATTATGTTGAAGCTTATACAATTTATTTATTTATATTTGTTTATCATTTTATTACATCATGGGTTTCTCTGATTTTTTGCGTTTATGTTTGTTTTTGTTTTTGGAATTAGTGAAACTCTCCAAGGATACTTTCCGTTGTGTTTTCGCAAGCGTTTCGTTGAAAAATTTCGTTTCGCATCAGCAATACTCTGCTTTAGTAGTGCTGCTACGGAACGTAAATTTTCCGATTTGAAAAATATAAAAATGAAAAAATAAATAAATTGGAAACAACAACTCTTCACAACATTTTAGCTGCAAGGAAAATTTTATTTAATGATGAAAATTTGAATTGGGTTCGAACGTGTCTAAAATGAAATTGTATATGTATTTATATGACTTGCTTAAAAATATAATGTGATCTTTGAAACATAAAGAACTGAAATGTTATTTATTTTATTTTTGTATTTGATATATTTTCAATTAAGTTATTGAATATACGATTTGTTACATAAAAATGGCTTTTAATTTCTACCACTTTTCTACCACTTTTTTGACAAGCTTTCTACCACTCTGGCTTCTGCGAAGTCCCAACCATAGAGTACCTATATTATCTAGAGAACCGACTCGTACCCCCCTTGCCTAAAACACCCGCAAATTTTATTTTAGCTCAATGAGAGAAAACTCTCTTAAATTCCCTGTCCGTGAATACGTGTGAATTGTTGATACAACAACAATTGGTGCCAGTAGCTCAAAAAGTTGAAAAATTTAAAAACACCCGATTTGCGATCATTTAATTTTAAATGCTTATATCTTTGGATCCAATGGTCGGATTTTCAAAATTTAAAATTCAAATTAAAGCCAGAATGACAAATTCAGGTTGAATATCAGGCTACATATTTTTTACAAAATCATTGCAGAGTAACATAAAAGTATGTTTACAATTCATATACAGTATGTGTAAGATACAATTGATTATTAACTATAGTCAGTAGCTTTAAAGATTGTAAAAGAAAGAAAAAGAAATGGCTACCTTAATAGACAAAATTAATGATTAATGATAATTAATAATATATTGTACCTATCTTACACATATTGTATTGTAAACATACTTTTATGTTACTTTGTAATGATTTTGTAAAAAAAATGTAGCCTGATATTCAACCTGAATTTTAAGACCTCAACCTTAACGATCCGACTATTAGAATAAAAGTTATCAGCCAACCAAACTAAGCATATGAAGGCACCTTAACAAATAATGAATACCTACCACAAACATGCATACCTACATATGTATAGCAAATTTCTTCCCGATGCGAACCCAATTTGCCAAGGTTATGCTGTTTTGTTTCACGCACTCCACCGTCTTTAGAATTACTATCTCCCTCCAACCAGTATATTCTTAGTAGCAAACTTTTTTTTATTTTTTTTCTTGTGTATTCCTCTTCTTCGTTACGTTTGCCTCGACGAAAATTATTCTCCAAAAATTAATTAAATTTTTTTAGTAAGAAATTTTTAACGGTTTTGAAATTTTTTGTATAGCTGGTACTCGACTGTCATTCTGGCTTTAATTTGAATTTTAAATTTTGAAAATCCGACCATTGGATCCAAAGATATAAGCTTTTAAGTGACCGCAAATCGGGTGTTTTTCAATTTTACCAAACGTTGGGCAATTCCCACTGAAACACGTCGGTCGGTTGGCAATGAACAACTACCCCATTTTCTTTCAATTTTTCCGAGATTTTTTTTGGTTTTCTATTTAACTATTGTGAAGGCCGTGTAGGGTGTACAGTTATGTATTATATGTCAAATTAATTGTCTATTTTCCTAGATGCGTATTAAAAAAAACTAATCCTAAATATGTCAATATCTCGGTTAAACAAATTTTGAAAAATCTAAAAATTTTACAAAACAAGTAGGTAACCAATATCTATCATCTATATGATTTTGAGATTTTTTAAAGCATCCGTCAAAAAGATAAAAATCAAAAGGTAAAAAATTAATTTAATTTTTGAATTTAACGGACTCTTATTTTGAATATCTGAGCGCATAATCCACCATATTTCAAACTGAGCATGTCTCCTATGCTCAAATGTAGTGGAGGCATCGGGTCCCATTTAAAATGCACGGGACCACTAATACATGCTTATACAATAGTGGATTTCAGTGTTCTAGCAGCTTGTAGGT
The DNA here is from genome assembly GCA_929447395.1 of Epistrophe grossulariae. Taxonomy (NCBI): domain Eukaryota; kingdom Metazoa; phylum Arthropoda; class Insecta; order Diptera; family Syrphidae; genus Epistrophe; species Epistrophe grossulariae. The sequence goes on from OV839567.1 coordinate 78,976,692, forward strand.
CGAAAGAGAACAAACCCCTTAAGTCGGTTCTCTAGATAATATACGTACTCTATGGTCCCAACACTGCCCGACATATTTCGGGTTGCCTTGCCTTGGCTTTGGCTAATCCACTGAGAGTGTGGACTGTGGAGTGTAGAGTGTAGACAGTATACGAATACTAATAATATTGACGTGTGTGTTTCCGTGTGTGCTTGAAAATAGTTCAATTGAGTTGCTGGAGTGTGCAACTTGTGTAGGATTTAATGAATAGATACATATTAACAGGGCTATTCTGGCGTTGTGAGGGCTCACAACTCACAAGTCACAAGCCTTTGTGAGGTTGATTTCTTGTGAGGTTGTTGTGAGGTTCTCAAAAGGAGATCACAATTTCGATAGTTTTTGTGAGGCTAAAGGCCACTTTACATGATATGATAAGTCATATGCTTTGTCAAATTTTATGTCAAAAAAATCATATCAAAGCGTCTGAACGCATTCATTGAAATCATATGACTTGCCAAACAGAAAGTCATATGACTTTTTTAAAATTAGAACCTGTTCTGGCGGCAATTGGATTAAGTAAAATGACCAAGTATTTACTGGCAGAGAAACACTTAGTTTTTTTTACTTTTGTTAGTGATTTATTGAACTTTAATATAAAATTTAATGCGTTTTAAAATTTGTTTTGTTACCGGGCGGCGACCGCTGCCTTCCACTTCTAGAACCAAACTCATCTTCGCAAGGCTAAATTTACGTTGACTTAAAGATGTAACGACGTTTTTTATTGGCTGGCCAATGAGGTTAGACCTTTCATTAAAATTGATTTTGCGACGACTGTTTTGTTGTATTTGACGTTTTTTCTTCTTTGACGTCCTTCTTAACGTCAACATCCCACCCTCCGTGAATCCTCAAGGAGATTCACCACTCACTTCCAGGACCGCTAGTTTCGAAGCAGGGCGGCGTAGAATTCCATTTATGGTTTTCACATCCGCACTTCGTACTTGATCATCTTTCGCAGTATACACCTTTACAATTTTGCCACGTTGCCACCTACTCCTCGGTTGACTTGCATCACAGATAACTACAAGATCGTCCACTTTCAAAGGCTTGCTGTTGTAGTGCCACTTGCTACGTTTTGTTAGTAACGGTAGGTATTCCAAAATCCACCTTTTCCAGAATCTGTCCTTGAGTTGTTGTGCAATCTTCCATTGTTTACGACTACAAATTAGTAAATCATTAAGGTTGGGCGTTTGCGTTGAGTTTGTACATCCGATTAAGAAGTGGTTTGGCGTCAGGGGCTCATCTTCCTCTGAATTAATTGGCAGTTCGGTCAAAGGCTTGGAGTTTACGATGTTCTCAGCCTCTATTAATAGACTTCGAAGAGTTTCTACCTTTGGAGCCTCTTCTTGGAGTGTCACTTTCAATATTTTCTTCACCGATTGCACCATCCTCTCCCAAACTCCCCCTTCACTCGGGTTGAGTGGGCAATTAAATTTCCATTCGATTCCTTTCCTTGTCATTTCATTTTGAATATCTTCAAGGTCGAAGAACTGGGGGTCTTTTAGTTCGCGCTGCGCTCCGATGAAATTTGTCCCGTTATCGGATCGTATCCGTACCGGAACTCCTCTTCTGTTGATGAAGTTTCTCAGACATAAGATGAACGAATCTGTAGACAAGTCGGCGGCCAACTCCAAATGTATGGCTCTTGTAGTAAGACACGTGAAGAGTGCCACCCATCTTTTTTCTCTTCGACGACCCACAGCAACGTTCAATGGCCCAAAATAGTCCAAGCCGGTATAGGTAAAAGGCCGGACGAAAGGCGTTACGCGATCTGAAGGTAGCTGTCCCATCAGCGGGGTCACAGGTTTGGCTCGGTCTAGCTTACACTTTTGGCAGTTTTTCTTTACCTTCTTCAAAGTTGATCGGATTTGTGGTACCCAAAATCGTTGACGGATTTCGTTAATTGTTAGAGCATCATTCTGGTGATGAAGAGAAACGTGGTAATGTTTTATTATCAGCTGGCTTAGATAATTGAGTTTCGGCAGGATTATGGGGCATCTGGCGTCGGCAGGGAGACAATGTGCGGCATTGATGCGTCCGTTCAAGCGAAGTAATCCATTTTCATCCAGATATGGCGTGAGTTGAAAAATTGTGCTGTTCCTTGGTATTGGCAAACACTCTTTTAGGCATTGTATTTCGTCAAACAGGTCATCCCTTTGTGCTAGTTTGAAAAGAAACTTTTCAGCCTCTAAAACTTCGTTAGCCGTTAGTGTAAAACCCGATCGATTTTTGGCTGAAGGCCGCTGGACTGGATCCCCTCTTTGTTTCGCTGCGATATTTTCTCTTGATTTGCTTAACCATGTTTTGCTTCGTATAATATATGCTACTGTTCTTCTTAATTTGTTGAAAGAAGAAAATTTATTAATATCAATTAAGTTACTTGCCTTATGAATGTGGAGGATTTTCGATCGAACTTCTTCTTGAAGTTTATCTGGAGGCTCGAGTTCTAAAGAAGGCGGCCATTGTTGTTCAGGAAGATGCAAAAATTCAGGTCCAGTTAGCCATCGGCTATTGTTGATGAACTTTGGTGGCTTAGTAGCTCGTGTGGCGTCATCTGCAACATTCAATTTGGTTGGAAGCCAATGCCAATCCGTTGGATCCGAGGTTTCTAAAATCTCCGCTATCCTATGCGCAACAAACGGCTTATATCGTCGTTGTGATGATTTGATCCACCAGATTGTAGTCTTAGAGTCGCTCCAGTACACTATTCTGGAGATAGGAATGTTATGATTTGCTTGAATCATTGTTTGCAGTCGACTCCCAAGCACTGCTGCTTGTAGTTCCAAACGTGGGATGGAAAGTATCTTTTTTGGAGCACATCTTGTTTTTCCAGAGACAAATGCAACGTTTACCTCACCTTGATGTTGAACTCGGAAATATCCGACAGCTGCAAATGCACTCTCGCTAGCGTCCGTGAAGATATGAAGATCTATTTTATCGGTGTATGGTATTTTAGGCGAATAACAACGAGGCAATTGAAATTCATTGAGGTTCTTCAGTTCTGTCCACCAGAGTTTCCATCGGCAAAAAATTTCGTTTGGCAACTGATCATCCCAACTCATTCCAATGTTCCATGTTTGCTGAAGAAGTATCTTGGAATATATCAGGAAATTTGCTAAAAATCCATACGGATCGAAGACGGCCATAATAATTCCAAGCATTTCCCTTTTCGTAGGTGGTTTTGAAAGTTCTAATATTTCGGCATTGATTCCATGAAACGTTAGACGAAAACGAAATGTGTCATCCTCTGTATTCCAGTACATGCCTAGTACCTTTTCTCCGGCTTCCTTTGACTCCAATTCGACTGCAGAATGACCGTTGCATGATGAGTTGTTAAGCTTTGTCTGTGTCCTTTTGTTGTTGGAAACAAAGTTTCTTAACATGAATCCTCCTTCGGAATGAATTCTTTTTACTTCCTGGCAAATAACCTCCGCTTCAACTTGATTATCAAAACTGCAAACGAGGTCATCCACGTAGTGGTTGTCCACAATGACCTTGGCAGCTGCTGGAAAAATGTCTATAAATGAATCGGCATTTTTGTTTTTGATATACTCGGCTGTGCAGGGCGAACACACGGCACCGAATATCATCGACGACATCACATATGTACGTATTGGCTGGTTTTCTTCACGTCTCCACAAAAACCTCTGGGCGTTTTGATCATCAATACGAATCTTAACTTGCGAAAACATTTCTTTAATGTCTGCAGCTACCCCTATGACACCTTGGCGGAACTTAAATAGGATTGTCAAGAGCGGCTTGGCTTGTTCTGGTCCTTTAAGTAACATTGAGTTCAATGAGACTCCCTGGCACTCGGCAGCAGCGTCGAAAACTATGCGAAGCTTGTTTGGCTTTTGAGGGTTGACGACCCCAAAATGTGGTAAATACCAGACTCGGCTGTAACTTTGTCTTAATTCCTCTGGTGAAAGTTCTCTGGCATACTCCATCTCAATATAGTTGGCCATTTGCATTTTATACCTCAGAGAAAAGTCGGCATCTTTTTTCATCTTGGCTTCGATGTTGAATAAACGACTCAAAGCCATTTGGTAACTGTCGGGTATATGAAATTTATCATGACGCCATAAGAGTCCGGATTCAAATTGTTTTCCGATTCTCTTCGTAGTCTCTTCCAAAGTCTTCCTAGCTCTAGCATCATCAGCGGATTCCAAAAGTGATTCGGGTTTCTGCACGCCAAAATTCTCCGTTGTGAAGTAGGACTGCACTATACTATTTAACTTTTCAAGATTGTTGACTTTTCTTACGTGAAGCACCATTGGGTTGATATTTTGTTCAGCACAAAGAGGTCCGTATGCCAGCCAACCTAGCTTCGTATGCGCAGCTATTGGTTCATTGGATTTCCCTTCGATTACATCACTGGCGATACCAAGATGGCAGTTGTCTAAACCGATCATTAAAGCTGGCTTGGCACCTTTTAAATCTTGGACTGGCACACCTTTTAAATGTTTGAAATCGCATTTGTTAAAAGACTGGCTCGGCAAACTTAGGTTCTTTACTGTACGGACATTTTTCAGATAGAAATTTGTGTCACTTTGACCAACTCCTTTAACTTCAAGGGCGACTTTTCTTGAGGGTTCAGTGACCACCTTCGTCCCGTACCACTGTAATGTTAGCGGCTGCATTTGGCCTTTGAGGCCCAATTTATTAGCAACTGCTTCCTCCACAATGCTGATTGATGATCCCTCATCGAACATGGCGTAGGTGTTTATATGTCCTCTTGGACCTGTTATCATGACTGGTAGGATTCGAAATAGTTGACCGTCAGTTACCTGTGCTTGGCAAGTGTGCATCCTTACTAATGGCTGGGCTGTCGTTGGATCGGCTTCTGGGTGTTGGTGTACTGTAGGTGTTGAGTTTTCGTGGAGTAATTTATGGTGAAATTTTATACAACCGCCTACATTACATCTCTTCTTGTTACGACACAAAGCCGTTCCATGACCCGCTTTAGCACATGAGAAACAAAGGCGTTTATCCTTAATCAACTTCCATCTATCGTTGAGAGCCAGGCTTCGAAATACACTGCAATCTATCAAATGGTGATTTTCTCCGCAACTTAAACATTTCTTCCTCACTTCCCTTGGCGTGGTACTTCTTTCATTAGTGTGCATCATTCGTCGAGGATGTGGTGTTTGGCCTCGTACGATACTGAGGGCACCTGTCTGCGGAAGCATTTGTATGATTTGTGCCTCTCCGCTTAGCCATTTTGCAAATTCCTTAATTGTTGGATAAGGTTTTATTTCAAGTGCCTTTCTGGCCCAATCGAATCGTCTTGAGGATGGCAACTTCATTATTAGTTCATCCAACAACATTGGATTCGACAAATGATGTTCACACTTGGCAGCCAACAAGATGGCAACCACATTATCCACCATTGTAGCAAAAGATATGAGGCCTTCGATTCGGGTTTCACTAATAGCTGGAAATTGTTGTACTTTACTCAGTTGAGCCTTCACTAGCAAATCTGGACGCCCAAATCGGAAAGTCAATGTATTTATAGCTTGTGTAACATTGTTGGGGTGAATTAATAAAGCTGCAACTGCTTCCTTGGCTTCCCCTTGTAAGCATCTCTGTAAGCGGATAGTATTTTCCATCGCCGAATATCTAAAGTTAGCCGTGGTCTCTTCATAGTTTGCCAAAAATAATGGCCAATCTTCAGGCTTTCCATTAAAACTAGGAAGGTCATAGAGTTTCTTATGAGGCTGTACTGTTGATGTTGTTGTGGTCTGCAGTGTAGCTAACGAGCGTGTTTCTTCTTCCCGGCTGGGTTCCACGATGTTCGTGTGATGAGAACCTTGAAAATCAAATGCTTCTCGCAAGCGTTGTGTTTCGATCTGGTTTACGCTCGTATCATTTCGCAGATGGTCAACCGACTCTTTAAGCCCCTGTATCTGGGCTACCAGAGCCGTTAAGAGTTGACCTTGTTGTAAATGTTGTTGAACATTTTCTGGCTGCTGGGCTGGCTGCTGTTGTGCTGGCTGCGAAATTGCTGGCTGTTGTTGTGTTGGCTGCAATTGTGCTGGCTGCAAACTTGCTGGCTGTTGTTGTAATGGCTGTAATTGGGCTGGCTGTTGTGTTGGCTGTGACTTTTCCATTTTTGATTTTGGTGTACCACCAAGGCGCACCGGAGGTTTACCTTTGTTGGTTCTTATACTACTGCGAGGTGGCGAAGGCATAAACTGTGCTGAAAACTCTCTATTGGGAATCCTAGCAAGTTATTTTAATTTTAAATTTATAGTACTTACTTAGCTGCTGCTATAATGGCTTACAACAGTAAGAAGCACCGTGGCCGAAAAAATAATTCCAAAATGTAACCTCTTGCAGCAGTATTGGACAATTAATTAATTGTTCGCTGTCACAATTCACAGACAAGATTTGTAAATTTCCAAATTCAACTTAATAAAATTCAAGCACAACAAGCACAAATATATGTATGAACAGTGGCATCTAACAAAGGTATTATAATATAGCAGTTATCCAACTATAGCGGCAAGTATATATTAGCTGACCGACAACAACGGCAAGTGTATGTATATATCGTCCGGTAGTAACGGTTCGAGTACCGTGTCTCTGTACGTAGCTTTGTAGATGAACGGCGTATCCAATGTACTGTTTTTAAATTCGAAAGGCAAAGGTACATATGTAGATGGATTTACGGCTGGCTATTTGGCATATGATGTATTTTTAATAATGTGTTGAAAAGGCTGGTCAACTCTGGAGTAAATTTGTGGCAATTGGCAATGGTGTGTTAAGGCAATGAAGTTCGTGATGGCGGCAATTGATGTCTTCTACTGGGCTGGCTTGGCGATTTAAGCCTTGATTGCTTGGTAATGTTGGCTGCACAGGAATGTACCGGCGAACTTGTCTGGATTTGATATTGCCTCTTGATTTTGTTTGAAGGCAGCGGCGCAATTTGGTGATTTAATTTATAAACTACAAAAATTTTAAAAGATGTTCTGGCGGCAATTGGATTAAGTAAAATGGCCAAGTATTTACTGGCAGAGAAACACTTAGTTTTTTTTACTTTTGTTAGTGATTTATTGAACTTTAATATAAAATTTAATGCGTTTTAAAATTTGTTTTGTTACCGGGCGGCGACCGCTGCCTTCCACTTCTAGAACCAAACTCATCTTCGCAAGGCTAAATTTACGTTGACTTAAAGATGTAACGACGTTTTTTATTGGCTGGCCAATGAGGTTAGACCTTTCATTAAAATTGATTTTGCGACGACTGTTTTGTTGTATTTGACGTTTTTTCTTCTTTGACGTCCTTCTTAACGTCAACAGAACCGTGGCTATTTTCATTTGACAAATCAAATAAAAATGACGGAGCAAAGAAAACAAAAATCATGTGACAAAAAAGTAAGTATACCTACTATAAAATAATGATGAAATTTTAGTGTGCTAGTGCATAGTTATTTTTGCGATTTGTGAAGAATTAATTTGTAATTGAAAACTACATCGGTCGCCTTCACAATTCCCAAAAAAAAAAAAATGTTTTCTCCTTTTGTAAAGAGCATTGACATTATCCAAAAACATTTTAGGCTGTGGAATGGACAAAAGAGAAAACTTTAAAGCTAATTGAGTTGTGGGAACAAAATTCCTGCCTCTATAATCCACAAAATCAGTTGTATCATAACAAACATGCCCGCTTTGATTCTCTAAAAAGTATCATAGATTCTTTAAATGTATCATTTCCTAATTCTGATACAATAGCTGTGTTTTATTTTCCCCAAGATCCGAACCAGATTGGATTTGCTTACAAAAATACATGTATTACAAAAACAAAACAAGATCCAACTTTGTTTTGAATTTGGATTTCCAAATCCATTTTGAACACACACCCTTAATTTGTAAATGTCGTCAGTAGTGTAAAGAAAAAAGACAAAGGGTGTATACGAATAAAAAAAACAAAGGAAAAAAAGAGTTGGGTATATAACAAGTTGTCACTGAGATCCTGGATTGTTTTATTTTCATGATCTGATCTGGATTGGATCTGGGGGAAAATAAAACGCAGCTAATAAGTGCTGAGGATTTGAAGCAAAAATTGAACAATTTAAGGTATATATCTAGAAAGCTTTCATATATCTCAATTCAATAATTTATGAAAATAATTCTTACTAGAAGTCAATTTCACCACGAATAGGAAAAAATTAAAAAAAAGTGGGAAAAGCGGAGCCGGGACTGATGATCTGTATGAGTGCTAAAACAATTGAAATCACGAAAATGCAGCTATTTTCTTTGAATTCATGATTCTTCCTTGTTTTGAATTTTGAAGTGAGTCTATCTGACAATTAAATCAAAGCAAAGGAAAATATCTAATCATAACATGTAAACATGAAAAAAATGCAAGTCCTATGATTTTACCTGAAATGACAGGTCATATGAGAAATTAGACAGAAAATGAATTGACAGGTCATATGACTTATCATATCATGTAAAGTGGCCTTAACAGTTGTGAGGTTACGAAAACCTCACAAAATCGATTTCACCTTTCCTTGTGAGGTTGTTGTGACTTGTGAGTTATCAGTGAGGTTTGCCAGAATAGGGCTGTTAGTATTGCCCGTGGGTTCTATGTTGCTCTTTATTTAATAAACATTGTTGTGTGGCAAGGTTGTTTGTTATTTAGTAAACATCGTTGTTTAGTAGTAAATTTAATAGGTAATCCGGTAGGAATCGGGTTATATGGACACCACGCTACTGGAGGTACTTTTATTGTTAGGAAGTGTTAAACACAACACTTTCTTGACTGTGAAGCAGTGTTATCGCTCGTTAACTTTTAAATAATTCAATTTGAAGAAAAATGCATCCAAATGAAAAAAAAATATAAAAACAGAACAAACAAAAATCTATAACAATAACTTCTAGAAAAATAAATTGGGTGGCGCGACAGTTCATACCAGGGCCTAGTTACTTACAACTCGCAACTATTCATATGTGCATGTTATTGGCAGGAATGGAACAATTTTCTGCTGAATCGGAAAAGCTAAGGTGAGAAGCACTTTTTATGAAAAGAGATAGAGAGAGGATTTGTCAATTCCTCGCAACAGGCAGTAACCCGTGAAAAACAATTCTGTTTTTAGGTGGCATAGGCTGGAAATCGAACCCAAGACCTTCGGCGTACGTACTAAATATTATGCCAAAGACTACTACACTACTAATCTAACGTCTGTTTTGATTAATATTTTTCAAAAATTGCCGCCCTGATATTTTGGAAATTTGCCGCCCCACCAATGAATCCAAATGAAAAGGAAATGTAAAAACAGAACAGAGGAGAATTAACGTCTGCTTTGCACTGATCTCAATATACACTGGACAGTGTATTCATAAAAAATTTTTGAGGCAAAAATATAGTCGTGGCCCAAGATATAGAGAATAGAAAGGTAATATATTCCCGCGCAATATTTTGTGTATCTTCTGGCATATACGTCATCAGAATTACTGTCGATTGACAGCTGCGCTTTTCTTCCTTCATTTTCGCTTGTGAGTTAAACCGCGTGTGTTGTGTTTCGAAAAATAATTTTGCTAAATAAATAAATATGGCTATTTGTTCTGTTTTTGGTTGTTCTACCAACAATAATAAGAAAAGAAAAAAATGCACAAATAAAAATGTGCCTGTAAAATTTTTTCGTTTTCCAAAAGATTTAATGGTGGCAAAAGTTTGGCAAAGAAAATGTGTCAGAAAAGACAATATAAACTTGAAAACAGCTTACATTTGATTAATATATTCGCAATTTACGACACGAACTTCTGGAATATTCGCCAAAAAGTTGCAAAAAACTTAAAGCCGACGCCATTCCAACAGAAAATCTTCCCTTCGCCAGTTCTACAAATAAAGAGAATGTAGACCAAAACAACAAACGTATGGATCGCTTGGAAAAACGACAGCGACATTTAGCGGTAGATGCTCTGCTGAAAAGCGCTGCTGTTGAGGAAGTTCAACTCTGTTCCATTGCCCCTGAAGAAGAGCACCTTGAACCCAGCATCAGCATGTAAGCATAAAATTTGTCTGTATTAAATTTTATTTCCAAATTATTAGGCCTGAAGTTGTTGCTGCTTTTGAATCAAAGAATACCATGAATACCATTGCAGAACTTCAACAGAAAATAATTTCGCTTGAGGACGAAAAAATTTCCCAAAATTCCAAAATCACTGCCCTAATGGAGCAAAATTATAATCTTAAACAAGAATGCCTGGCAACAAACTCCGTTTTTACTCCCACGCAGAAAAAAAAACTTGGAAACAAGAATATATGGCTTAAGTGGAGTATAGACGATATTTCCAAATGTATAGCAATCCATGCCAGTGGCCCTAGAGCGTACCGATTTTTCTTTCAAAAAGGTTACCCCTTCCCTGCTGTGATCACGTTGAAAAAATGGGCATCAAAAATTGATGTCAATCCTGGGTTATTGAACACAGTTTTCAATTTAATGAGGAATGCTAATCTCTCGCAGTGTGATAGAGTTTGCATGCTCATGGCAGATGAGATGAAGATTCGATCCTGTTACGAGTACAAAAAAAAAAAATACTTTGTTTGGGCCTGTTAACTATGTGCAAGTTATAATGGCACGAGGGATTTTTAGCAATTGGAAACAGCCGCTTTACTACAAATATGACCAAAAACTAACAAAATCTTTAATGGACGCTGCAATTGTAAATTTAGATTCCATTGGACATCAAGTTGTTGCAATAACAATGGATATGGGAGGTGGTAACAGGGGTTTGATGAGAGAGTAAGGAGTGGATGAAAACAAGCCGTATATTCAACACCCAACAAAGCAAAACGAAAAGGTATTTATATTTTTATATTTGCTGGTGTTCCTCATATGGTTAAATTGCTCCGGAATCATTTCCTTGATGAGGGAATCTTCATTGATAACAAACACTTGACACACGCTCCATTGATTGAGATTCTTGCAAATGACAGAAGTGATTTGAAAATTGCACCTAAGCTTTCATCAGAACATTTAACTGTTAAACGCAGCAAGAGGCAAAAGGTAATCTCTATTTAGTTATTTTGTTTTTAATTGAAATTTTGTTTTTATAGGTCAAATACGCAACTCAACTCTTTTCGCATACAAATTCGTGCACTTTAAATCGAATGGGAATGTTAGGTATTCTAAAAGCTCCTAATTGGCAAGAACTATCGGAGCTTATCAATACTGTAAGTTTACAGTACATCCTTACATGTTATATTATTATAAATATGTTAGTTTTTAATGCAGATTGATGCGTGGTTTGACATTTTTAATTCAAAAGCTCCAAAAGTAGATTCAAGACCAAAAAAAGCGGCTTATGGACTTGAAATTGATTTCCAAAAAGAAATCCTATCTAAAATGGAAAGCATTGTGCTAAGGATGCGATTTGGAAAAAAAGCTGGATTGCTACCTTTCCAGCAAGGAATTTTAATGAGCATAAGATCTTTAAATATGCTATTTGATTACCTGAAGACATCGCAAGATGCTTCTTATATCCTTACTTACCGTCTTAACCAGGACTCGGTGAACGTAGACCAGGATCAGGAGAGCACACTGCTTACGTCTGAACTTTTATCCTATTTGTCTGATTGTGAGACAGTAAATGAAGACAACAATAACATTACTGTTTCAAACAATGAAGAAGAAAAGTCAGATGTAAAGTACGATGCTTTGAAGTACCTTGCTGGATACCTTTTAAACCGTTATAAATCGAAAATCCACAATATAGAGTTTCTTGCTAATAAAGAAGATAGCAGTGGTTTGACATGGACAAATGTAATCAATGAAGGGGGTCTCCAGAAGCCAAACTAATCCTTTATTATGGAATTGAAGGAATTAGATTCTATTTTCAACAAATTTAACAATACCCAGGAAGAATACGATCTCGAACCACCGGACAACTACATACCAAAATTATTCTCTTCAGCAGACGACTGCTCTTTGGACCCTGAAATGATAAAAACTTTTTTTCGCTGTAAAATGTATTTTAGAATCAGAGTTCAAAATAAAAGCATAATAAACAATGTTTGGAAGAAGACGGATCAGCTTAAAAGAAAATTAAATAAAATCTGTTCTTAAAGTTATAATATAGTATATTGTATTTTTTTTAATATGACAGTACGATGAAATGAATACGTAAGTTGAAGGTGTTGCATTTATTCGTGACGTCACACGAAAGAGAGAGATAGGATAACGACATGCGCAGTATACTACCTAGTTTTCTGTATATCTTGGTCGTGGCCGGTACCCCCATATAACAGTATATCAGCGGCGCCAGTGCAGCGGTATGGACGCTACTGGACCTGGATTTTATTTTATTTTTTTCTATATTTACAGTCGCAATGCTTGTTGACATTGAATAAATGCTCAATTTCGGCGAATATCTTCAATCACTTTCTTCGTTTGTATAGAGCGAGATATGAGGTCGTGGCCGGTACCCTTTAAAAAACTTGCCTCACAAAATCTGTTATACACTATAGGCTATTCACTATCCAGTGTATTATAGAGATCAGTGCTGTTTTGATTAATATTTTAAAAAATTGCCGCCCCTAGAAAATTGCCTCCCAGATATTTTGGAAATTTGCCGCCCTCCAATAGGATCCAAATGAAAATAAAAAATAAAAACAGTGGTCTATTTCACCACTTTACAATGTACAACTACAAATTTGTTATTTAAGTAAATAAATAAATAAAATAAGTGTTTTTAAGTTATTTAAAATAATATCTTTTATTTAATAATCCTGCATTAAATAATAGTAATTTCATTTTTATTTTTTATTCTGACGCTCAAAAACGCTTCAGACAAATTTTAAAGCATACAAAATTATAGAAAATTTTTCAGATTAAAGGTTCCTCCACACCAAAGCGTATTTCGGTGGCGACGACGAAAACAACAATAACAACACGTGGTTGTCAATGAAAACAACACGTTGTTATTATTGTTTTCGCCGTCGCTACCGAAAATTCGCGTTGGTGTGGGGGAACCTTAACTTTCACCTGTAAAATTTTTTTACAAAATTCAACAAATTTGTAAAATAACTAATTTATAATGTATGCAATTACTTATATTTGAATGCAAGATCAGTACTAGTTGACAATTGTAAATTGTAAAATGGTGAAATAGACCACTGAACGTACGAAAATCTTTTAACACGAATGTCTGTTTTGATAAATATTTAAAAAAAAAATTGCCACTAAAGCAATCTGCCTTCTTGATATTTTGGAAATTTGCAGCCCCTGAAATGGATTGAAATGAACTAACGTCTGTTTTGATTAATATTTTGAAAAATTGCCGCCCGAGCAAATTTTCTCCAGGATATATTTGAAATTTACCACCCGGTAAAGTAAAGTGCTGCCCGGGGCCTGTGCCACCCTTGCCCCTGCCACGCTACGCCACAGCTGCAGCCGGACAGACAGACTTGCGAGACCCACTTTTTTCGACTTCGCTATCATCGTAATGTCAACTTTGATCAAAATCCCGAGTTCGATTTTTTTTACGAATCCATAACTTACCATATATGTATTATATATGTACATATGTAGTTCCTATATATCGCAAGTAAAAATAGAATACAAATAAAACCCTTGCAAAATGACCTTGTCATACCGTGTTCCTTAACTGGCTGAACACAATGGATACGGAGCTGCAACTGAATAGCTGTCAAAATATTGAATACACACAAATTCAATGTTACGAACACAACGCAACGCAACTGCAGTCGGTGCTGCAGACGGTGCTGTAAAGGTTAACCAACTTTTAACTTTTTCACGTGCAGCACTTCTGACGTTTCAATTTATATGAAGAAAAAAAGGGCCGGAAAAAAATATTGAAGGTTTTAGTGCTCATTTGTGTCGCGAAAAAAAATAATTATTAAAAGAAAAATATTGGAAATAAAAAAAGTGAATAATAAACTCGTGGTTATTTTTTTTCCTTTAAAATATATAAAAAGCTGTACAGCTCATTGTGGGCAGATAAAAAAACGACGTACGACATTTTTTTAAAGCAGTTGCAGCTGCAGCTCCGATTCCAGTTGCAGCAGGGCATTGTGTTCAGCCAGTAAATCGGAGAATACACACTTCACACCTACATACCTACCTACCTACACCTACCTACCTACCTCACAACTTTTGAACTCACACCTAAATAAATTAATAAACAATAATTTTCTTTAATTGCTCATGGAATACAAAATAACCAACTATGTACGAACCTACATACATAAGTATACCTACCATAGGTACCTCACAAAAAAAAAACCAAAAGAAAATCCTTGCTTTCTTCGAAATTCGCGACGAACGAACAAAAAAGTTACTGCATGTCTATCTAATATCTATATAGATACACACTATAACCAATAGCACAGATAATAAACTATACAGATGTAGCATCCATATGTCCCCTTTCACACGAGGAAACTGAGTTTCCAGCAACTTTCAGTTTATAGGTGAGAAGGGCAAGAAGTAAGGGGAAAATGAAATCTCCCCGGTCAACGATTTGAGGAGATTTTTTTGGCATTCCTCTTGACATACACAGTAGTGTGTGTTCAACCGAGCTACTCTATAAAGAAACTACAGAAAATTTCCACGATTTTGTTTCTTCGTGTGAAAGGTACAAGAGATTTTTAAGGAAATTAAAAGAAAACGTCAAAAAAATCTGCGGCAACTTGTTTCCTCGTGTGAAAGGGGACCATGGGAAAAAATGTCCATGAAAACGAAATTCGTCCAAAAAAAGAGCTTTGTTAAAAGTTCAACTTCTTAGAGAAGGATAACATTTCAATTTATTTTCTCTACTACTCTAACCTATGGGAGAGCTACATCACTGAAAAAACGCACAATTTTGTTTTTGTTTTCTTATTCCTTTTACTCCTTCAAGAGCTATGAGAAAAAAACGAACGGAAAAAAACCTGTTTGCTTCTCTCTTTTTACGAATCGTGTTTATTGTTTTCATGACCTTTATTCGCTATGTGCTACCGCAGCTTTATATTATATAAAACCTATAGTACTATCATTGTATATAAACCCTATAGTAGTCCCATGGAACAAAAAAAAATAGTTCTGAATCGGGTCTTGAGCGGCGCTGCGTTCGACAGAATGTGACATTGGAGAGATAAAAAGGCGGGAAGAAGATAAGTAAAATAGAAATAAAGACTAGTAGCAAAGATACTATAATACCAAGATGTCGCATCCCATACAAAATATTGGAACCCAAAAATTAACGGCTGGGATCTAATATGCGATCCCACAACATGTTGCTATTTGTCAAATGTTGCTTTGGCCAGTATGAAGAGCGAAAGCGGGAGATCTCTGTCTGTATACAATTTAAAATTTGAATTTTCTTCAAAATGTATATCTCAATTCTCAAAAGCAAAAGTATTCGTTGTTTTTGTCTTTCGTATAGGAATAGTATATAGTATATAGTATGAATGATGGCATAAATTGAATTTTTTATGAAGCGATGCCAGCGTTGTTGGTGGTGAGTGTTGGAGACTTAAGTCTCTTGCGGTGGTTGTTTTTTTTTTTATTTTTGCTTATCATTGGTAATGGTGTGTATCTGTATAGATAGACATGCAGTAATTTTTTTGTTCGTTCGTCGCGATTTTTGAATAAAGGGTAGCAAGGATTTTCTTTTGGTAGGTAGGTGTAGGTTGGTATGTATGAAAGTGTGAAATGTGTATGCAAGTTAGGGATTCGTAAAAAAATCGAATTCGGGATTTTGATCAAAGTTGACATTACGATGATAGCGAAGTCGAAAAAGTGGGTCTCGCAATTCTGTCAGTCTGTCTGTCTGTCCCTTCGGCTGCAGCACGGGTTGGTCGATTTTTTTCAAACTTGGTACCTAGCGTTTTTTAGGCATTATACCTACCCACCCGTTTTTTTCATTTTTTTTAAGACTAAAAACAACGGTACCTCTCATACAAATTTTTAACAACGGTAGTGAAAATCATATTTCTCAAAAACGGTTCCTACGATTTTGATTACAATTTTTGTGTGATCTAATATTTATACGATCTACCATATTAATAAAAAAAAAATTTCTACGGTTGAAAAATAAGTCAAATAAGTTCTAATAATACCTATTGCATAGCAAAATTTTCAAAAGAATAAATGATTGATTTTTAAAAAAATTTCAAAATTATTTTTTGTAAAAGCCATATTTCGAAAATGGGTAGATGATATTTTTTTTAATTAATTTTTCAATTCCACAACAATGAAAGCTAAAAAATTCCGTTTTTTATTTTTCCAAAATTTGTTTATGTATATAAAAAACTACATATGTATGTATAGGTATATACAAAAAAAAAACCGCTCCAACGATTTTCAATTTTTTTCTCATATATTGAGATTTGCTTAAGAAATTGGATGATGTACATACATCGCATTGGTGTCAAAAAAATTTCAAAGGTTGGTCAATCATTCTCATAGAAAAGTGGTTTTAGTAATGGTCAATTTTCTCAAGAACTAGAAGACACAAAACCATTTTTTTTTTGTGTTCGAATCAGAATTGATATGTACACTGACTTCAAAAAACCAATTCAGCATTTCTTTACTTTATTGTAAGTGTTGCCGTTGTTTTCTAATAATTTTTTTTTCAATTTAAGTCTTTTTTTTTTAATTGCCCCTACCTCCTAAACGGGGCGAGATAGACCCCCCTCCTTTAGTAAAATGCTTGTTTTTGACCCCTCTAAAAAATCCGTTATCAATTCTTGGCGCCATAATTATCATACTCTCCCCCCATTTTGTTTTATTTTCGATTTTCTAAAAAAAAAGTTCAACTGATTTTTATCAATTGTTTAATAAAATACCTAGTTCATAAAACCAAATATAAGGTGAGTTATAGAATTAAAAATTCAAACATTTATATCATCAATTTCAATTATTGATATTTTTCAAAAGTATCCATCTATGTACCTTTAAAGACAATAAAAAGTTAAAATACCTTCTAATTTATTTAAATTTAGGCGTGTTTTTTTGCAAGCCCGGGGGAAATTGGTTAAAAAAACGACAGCGGGGATTAGCGACGCCATGACAGTAAAAAACTTGGAGTTTTCATACAAATTTATCGATAACATGTATGTAATTTATGCCGGTAACACGAACTTTCTCTTATGTGCGATCACAGTGTTTTTAAAGTTTTAATATTTCAAAAACTATATTTTATCTTATAGAAGAAATAAATTAATTATGGGAGCCTATATTGTACACCACCTTCTTAAAACGTAGTTAAGATTAAGGTTGTATTATGCGAGTAGGTACATTTATTTATGAACAATATAGCACCGCGTTGAAAATATGCATGGAACTTACCGTTTAGAATGAAAAATAGTAATTGTAATTGATGTACATTCACTACATCATCCGATTTCTTAAGAAAATCTCAATTAATGAGAAAAAAATTGAAAATCTCTGGAGCGGTTTTTTTTAAATAGTTTTTTAAATATACAATTTTGAAAAAATTCAAACAAAAATAGTACGCAATTTGTTAGCCTTTATTATTGCCGAATTAAAAAATTAATTAAAAAAAAATATCATCTACCCATTTTCGAAATATTTTGAAAATTTTTTTAAAAATCAATAATTTATTTTTTTGAAAATTTTGGTATGCAGTATTATTAAAAATTATTTGAAGATTTTGTGCAAAAAAATTCATTAAAATCAGTTCAACTGATAATGAGATAGTCGAAAATAAAAAAAAATGGTTCTATGAGAGATACCTACCATTTTTAAACCGTAGTCAAATTTTTTTTCCATAAAAAGGTAGTTCGTATAAATATTATATCACACAAAAATTTTATTCAAAATCGTAAGAGCTATAAGTTTAATAAAAACTGACCGAGTCGTTTTAAAAATTTATATTAAGTTCTCCAAAAAAAATTTTAAACTTTTTTTAAAAATCCAAAAAGAAAAGTTTTTTAAATTTTGGTATACAACAATATTCAAACATTCTCCAAAAAAAGATGAATAACAGTTCAACCGTTTTTGGAAAAATCGAAAATCAAAAAAATGGTTCTAATGGTTCATTTCTAACCATTTTTAGGAAATTTTTTTTTACAAAATGGTTGCCTTTTTGTAAAAAAATTACTTAATTTTTGTTTTTTTAAAGTTGTGGGCTCGTTTTTAAGAAAAATAAGATTTTCATTTTTTGGTAAAAAATTTGTATGGGAGGTACCATTGTTTTTGGTCTTAAAAAAAATTAAAAAAAGGGTGGGTATAATGCCCAAAAAACGCTAGGTAGGTACCAACTTTGAAGAAAATCGACCAACCCGTTTAGGCTGCAGCCGAAGGGACAGACAGACTGACAGAATTGCGAGACCCACTTTTTTCGACTTCGCTATCATCGTAATGTCAACTTTGATCAAAATCCCGAATTCGATTTTTCTTACGAATCCCTAACTTGCATACACATTTCACACTTTCATACATACCAACCTACACCTACCTACCTACCTACCTCACAACTTTTGAACTCACACGTAAATAAATTAATGAACAATAATTTTCTTAAATTTCTAAGGAAAACAAAATAACCAACTATGTACGAACCTAGATACATAGGTATACCTACCTAGGTACCTCACAAAAAAGACACCAAAAGAAAATCCTTGCTACCTACCCTTTATTCGAAAATCGCGACGAACGAACAAAAAAGTTATTGCATGTCTATCTATACATACAGATACACACCATTGCCAATGATAAGCAAAAAACAAAAAAAAACAACCACCGCAAGAGACTTAAGTCTCCTCCACTCGCCACAAACAAGGCATCCATTCATAAAAAATTCAATTTATATGTACATCATTCATACTATTCCTACGAAAGACAAAAACAACAAATACTTTTGCCTTTGAGAATTTAGATATACATTTTGAAGAGAATTCAAATTTTAAGTTGTATACAGATTACAGGCAGAGATCTCTCGCTCTCGCTCTTTATACTGGCCAAAGCAACATTTGACAAATAGCAACATGTTGTGGGATCGCATGTTAGATCCCAGCCGTTAATTTTTGGGTTCCAATATTTTGTATGGGATGCGACATCTTGGTATTATATTATCTTTGCTAGTAGTAAGAACGAGAGGATTATATTAAAATTACTCTGACAACAATAATGAGGCTAAGGGAGATGGTTGAATCAGATGTTTTTGACGAGGCAAAAAGCAAAATATGGGGAAGTAAATTTGTTTGTCCAATGGGCGATAAGAGACGGTTTCTTGTTATAGAATATGGCTATATGTATGCATATAGGTTCAAGTATAGGTATGGGTATAGGCTTAATAGAAGCAAAATATTTACAAATTTTGAATTTGATTCAAATTCGATATAGCAAAGCAACGTTGTTAAATTTCACAATATGTGGGTTAAATACAACGTTGCTATATTTTGCATTTATTATGCTTTTTCCTATAGGAAGATCCAGGTAGGTATGGATTGTTGTTGGTTTTTTTTTATATTTATAGGTAGGTATTGTATTAGGATTAGGATTAGGTTTAGGTTTTTAGGTTTAGGAATAGGTTGAGGATTAGGATTAGGTTGAGGTTTATAGGTTTATAGGTTTAGGTTTGGGTTTAGGTTTCTGTATTTTGGGTTTAGGTTTTAAGTTATCTCAATATTATTTTGTATTATATTAAATTATTTCATTATATTATCATATTATATTATTATACAAGTATATGTATATAAAAACAAAACAAAAAAATTTTTAAGAAATTTAATTGAAGAAAAAAAAACAACGTGGTTTTCGTTGTATTTTTTAAATTTAATATATTTACCTTATCAATTTTTGATTTTGCTGCACTTTGTGGCATTTTTTTCAAAATACTTTGATAAACGTAATTTTTTTTTCTTCAATAGGTAAGTCATTACATATCAAAATTTTCAACAAAAAAAACACATTTTTTGGATAGGTACATGAAAAACAACAAATTTTTTGTTTTTTTTTTTGAAAATTATTTTTTTATAAAATTTTCTTCTTTTGCTCGAAAAATTGTTTTCATACACAAAAACAATTTTTTCCGAAAAAAATATTAAATTTTATTCGAAAAAAATTTTTCACGTGTTTCACGTCGATTTTCAAAATTTGCAAACTAAATTTTGATTTTTTTAAATATTTAAAAAAAATTTGGTATCCTAAAAAAAATGTATTTTTCCGGAAAAATAAGTAAATTTTAATTTTTTTGAAAAACTTTTTTTCACGTTATTCCAATCGATTTTCAAAATTTGCAAACTAAATTTTGATTTTTTAAAATTTTTTATAAAATTTGGTAACCTAAAAAAATGTTTTTTTTCGAAAAAAATAATTAAATTTTTTCGAAAAACTTTTTTTCACGTGTATTTCAAAATCAATTTTTAAAATTTGCAAATTAAATTTTGATTTTTTTAAATTTTTTTTTAAATAAATGTTTTTTTCGAAAAAAAATAATAAAAATTTTCACGTGTACTTCAATCGATTTTCTAAATTTGCAAACTAAATTTTGATTTGTTTTTATTTTTATAAAATTGACTATACCCAAAAAATATTTTTCCGAATAATTTGAATCGAATAAGAAAATTTCTAAACCAAATTCCCATTTGTTTCACTTTTTGGAAGAATTTTTTTTATTTTCCTTCAAAAATTGTCTTTACGGGTACCTACTTATTTCGATTGGTTTCAAAATTTGCAAACTAAAGCTTCTCTATTTTTTCAATTTTTTAAAAATTGTTTATACAAAAAAAAAAAAAATACTGCGTTTTCATAAAAGAATGAGGCATTTAATAAAAAACACTCTGTAAATATATTTGCATATATCTACGTTGGCACCTATTAATTTGGAATATATTTTCTATACTTCAACTATGACGAAAAACTGAAAAATTATAAACACCTTATTTTCTGCGAGTGGCAATAGTGGCGATTTTATACTTACATTTATTTTTGTTCTACCAAACAGCGTTGCCGCCAAAAAAAAAATTTTCGTGCCACACTCTTTGAAAAAACGTGCCATTTGTGACAATTTCGTGCCATATGAAAAAAACTCAAGTTATTCTTTAAAAATGAATTTTAATTCAATACTATTAAAAACAAAAAACAAACAAAAAATCACTTCCTCTATTCGTGTAGGTATTCGTATTTTCCAGAAACAGGATTTTTTGGCAAGTTCATAATAAGTTTTGTTTTTATTTCTTTAAATGGAATGTATCTGATGGAAGCCATAACTTGCAAACTGACAGAAATATGTCCACCTCTTGGGTCCCCATTTAGGTCATCGGCAACAACCGCAATGAGTTTCCTCATATTTTCCTTACATATATTTCTTCCTGAAATCCACTTCAGTTAGCACTTCCATTAGATCATATACATGTATTTTTGTATAGTTTTCTTTTTATGGTGGTTGATGGTTGATTGTCCAATAACTAGAATCAAAAGTTTAAAAACTCTATAAATGTAGCAGACATTATTAATTTTATTCAAAGTTAAATCAGCAATCTTCACTTAGGCATAGTTTTGACACATCTGGTTCTTATTCCTTCGATAAACCACCTTCTCCGGTGGTTTAAATTAGTACACGTCACTTTTTAGAAATTTTCTTTTATTCATAACATTTTGCACTTAGTCCATAGAATAAAACCTAACCCTTCGCTTTTCCACGTTTATTAATTTGGCTGTATGAGTTTAAATTTAGGTAAAATAATGAAAAAAAACGTGCCATATTGAAACTTTTCGTGCCACCGTGCCACGATAAAATTTTCGTGTCAAAATGGCACGATCGTGTCACATCGGCAACGCTGCTACCAAATATAGGTCATTGCATACACAGGAGAAACAAAATCAAAGTTCCTTTTGAACATCATTTATTTTCATTCTTTCTGTAACCTACCCCTACAAGAATAATGCTTGTAAATTCTTGTCCCACTTTAGCTTTCATAAATATCCTATACAGCGTTCTCATTCTTCTTTTCTTTCTTTAACCTTATTTTTTATTCTTCTCTCTTCGATTATCTCCTCCTTCGAAACTCTCCAATCTCTCCACTCTGAATTTTCGCAAGCTTCCAAATCGGCACACTCAATGGCGTAAGAGACGTTCCTCTCCATGAGACTACTATAGAGTTTATATACAATGGTACTATCATCGTGACAAACGCCCGACGCGCCACCATGCGTCCACACATGTAAATACTTACTATCCACATTCCACAATGAGAGTTGGGTCGGAGACTAAAGAATTGCCATCCAAAGAAGAAAATGCGATAATAATAGAATGAGAGCACAGTATATAAAATTTATAAGAGTTGGAAGGAAAAAAGGTTTTTAATAGATTTAATTTTTATGAAGAAGAGGTTGGCAGAAAGGGAAGAATGTTGGTTGCAGGGTTGTTAGGAGGTTGGTCGAATATTATTATTTTTGTAAGCTATGGGTGATGACAATATATTAGGGTGGAGCGTCAAATATTTTTTCCGATTTAGCTTTTCGAATAGCACTAAAAAGTTGCGTAATTACGTAAGCTACCCGTAAAAAATGAAAAAAAAAATAAAAATTGCTTTTCTTAGCCCTCTACCACAGGTCAAAGTTTTGCAAAATTGGAAAAAAAGTCGTAAATTTTTTTGCTTTGCTCTGTATTTCCGCAATTATAAAACCTACAACAAATATTTTTAGTAAAAAGAAAGATAATTAAATTTCCTATAAAAAATGTACAATAACTTATATTGTATGATTAGCCGTTCTCGAGATATATGTTAAAAGGCGCTACATAAATTCAATTTTTTCATATATTTGCGCTATGGAAATCTTTTTTTATCTTGAGCGAGTTACAAGTCACATCACCCCCTTTGTTGGATAGAACTAAAAAAACTTGAAAAATAAAAAGTTTAATTGGGTTTGTTTCTGAATGGCGTATTATGAATTTTTAAGTTTTTATTTTCCAGTTTGTGTTAATTTATTTGTCTAAATAAAGTTAATATATTATAATTTGTATTTTTCCTTTTTCATGAATGATATCATATAATTTATTTCAAACTTGTGAAATAATTTTACCGTTTCCGAAAAAAAATTTTTTTTTCCAAAAAGTCGAAACTTTGAGCTAAGGTAGAGGGCTAAAGACTTAATCCAAACTTTTTTTTTAATGTCAAGTTATTCTACTCATCGAAACGAAATTGATACAACAACTTTTATTTTTCTCCATACATCGACGCTCCACCCTAATATATATGTTTATGAAAAAATATAAATTGAAACTATGGTTGCTACTTCTTGAAATTAAGTTTTCTGCCAAAATGACTAATTATACTGAAAAAAGTATAGAAACTTATTTTATATCAATTTTCTCAAAAAATTGATTATTAATAATATAAAATTTTGAGAACAAAAATAAATGAACAAACTTTTTTTAATTTTTTTTAAGATATTTAAAAATAAAATTGCAAAAAAAAAATTTTTATACATCTAAATTCGATTATATTGGTTGTTTGACAATCGAAACAAAAATCTAACAGGCGTATTTATTAGATTTTTCAGTTATACAGTGCCTTAACAGATCAAAATAGTTCGTAATAGTTAGAAAAATGCTTTATTTTATTAAATAAAATGTTATATTAGCCAAGGTTTAGACAACCGTGTCCGTTGTCTAATGCCCATATTATTCACTCGATATATCCAGATTGAAACATAAATCCAGGTGTATTTACATTGAATTTGTATACTTTAAATTCAGATTTAAGTTTTAATCTGGATGTATCGAGTGAATAATATGGGCGTAAGTAAGTGGCTGTCCAAAATTAGACAACGTTTATAAATACGACCGCAAGAATCTATTCTACTTGCAAAATATTATATAACAAACTTACTGGAATTCAACTAAGGTGGCAATTATGCCTTTGTCTGATTTTCTTCCTGAAAATTTTAACGGTTGTTTTACTAAAATTGTAAATAATCATAGTAACATAGTTGTATCCATCGATATTTAATTTATTGCATTATTATTTATTGAACCGATTTTAATACTTTACATAAGAGCTTCTAACAAGTTTTAATTATACTGCATACCTATCAATATTTAAAAAAAATTAAATTTTGAATTAAAAAAAAAAAATTTAAATTAGTTTTTGTTGCTTAAAAATTGCGTACAAATTTTTTTTTTTTAATTTTATATACCTAGGTATAAAAATTATCAGCATATAAATTTAAAAAAATTAAATTTTGAATTAAAAAAAATTTTAATTAGTTTTTGTTACTAAAAAAATGCGTACCACTTTTTTTTCTGCAAAATGTTTACAAAATTTGATATTTACAAAATTATCAGCATGATAAAATTAAACTTTGAATCGAAAAAAAAATGATAAACAAAAAAACGAATTTTAAATTAATCCCTTATTAACATGAAGATTTCCACCTGTAAAAAAAACTTTTTTTAATACCTACATGTGTTCAACTTATCTTCATCTATCTTGATATTTTATTATTATTTAAACATAACATTTATATTTATATATTATTTATATATATATATTTATATATCTATACATAATTTATAACGTAGTAATAGAGAGGAATAGGCCTATCGGGGAACCTCAAAAAAAAAACGCATCTAGTATTTTACCCCACTGGGTGATGTGGAAAAAAATACAAAAAGGTAAGTCATATACCTAGCACCTGCAACATGAAAATCTATTTTGCGAATAATAAAATTTTCCTTATAGGTACCTATGTACCTAACGACTTATTAGACTATAAGTTAGGTAGGTACCTATAAGGTATATTTTTATTTTTATTCCAAAAAAAAATGATAAGAAATGAAAGAATTTAATTTTAAATTGGTATTAAAAAATATACATTTTTAATTTTTTTTATAATATTTTTGCCAAAAGTTGCAATAAAATGTGACGTTTTTGAAAAACTAAATTATGTCATTACAATACCTACCAATAGAACAAAATAACCAAATTTCGCAACATTGCCATTCCCATACGACATAATATAGATTATACCTACCTAGATAGTGAAAAAAGGCAACAACGAAAAAAAAGAACAAAATACCTACCTACCTACCAACGAAAAAAAATTCGACCCATATAATCCAATACAAGATTACCTACGCCATTTGATTTTCTGTCTTCTTTTTGTGACGTCATTTGAGAAGAAAAAATTTTCCAGCCGAGGATCTTTCGTGCGAGAATAATAATAATTTGTTGAACAAATTCTCATTTTATTTTTGAAAAACATAAAATGTAAGTTTTTTGAACAAATTATTATTATTCTCACACGAAAGAACCTCGGCTGGAAAATTTTTTCTTCTCAAAATACGTCAGAAAAAGAAGACAGAAAATCAAATGGCGTAATCTTGTATTCTTTAATTTATGCATAGGTATACCGTATAATCCATATAAAATTGTCATAGCTATATTTTTATATGTATATACCGTTTTCACAGCATGTACATGAGTTTTTTGTTGTCGTTGTCATGACGATAACTTCTGATTTAGCTATCTCCCTTATTCCCCCTATTGTTGTCAGAATCACAATAATACAACCCTCTCCTTCTATTTTTTGCTTTTCCTTTTAGTATTTTCTTCCACTTTAACTCTCCATTGTCAAGTTTTGCGATTCTTGCGCCACGTAGTGTCCACACATAAAGATAAAATTTTCAACCTCATGATAGTACTATAGGTTTTATATACAATGATATCACCTCCTCCATGGGAAATGACGAGCTAATCTCGCAACTTAAAATTCAGTTTCATGATAGTACTATAGGTTCTATATACAATGACTATATACAAAAATAGATAGAAATTAGCTCGACAGAGGCGCAACGATCGAATGTTGTTCATGATAGTACTATAGGTTTTATATACAATATGCCGCTGTGGAAACCCATTGGAAACCATTGAAAATGTCAAAATTTGATGTATAGTAAACACTTGGACGTATATATATGGACTGCTAGTCTAATGTCAGTTTCATACAACAATTGTCAAAAAAATGTCGCCAAAATAAGAGAGCGATGCTAGCTCTTCCCACGCCACTTCAGGAAAAAAAATTAACTTCTGACATAGAAGTTCGCGACATCTGTTTTTAAAATTTCTAAAAGTCGTATTTAGCGATAAACCAAACCTTACATTTTTAAATTTCCTGCATAGAAATGTGCGACATCTACGGTATTTTGCCTCTTATTTTTTTAGTGTTGGTTTGGAGGTTGGATATTTAAAATGAAACAATTCACATTCACCAAAAATAATAAAATTGGCCGCGTTCGAATGATAGGCCGATAGGGTATCTAATGTGAAATTCCTTTCAACAAAAGAATCGATTGTTTTTCTGAACAATTCGAATTTTTTTTGTCAAAACAAATCTTGCTAATTTAGCAAGATTCAAGAAAGATTTTATACCGATTTGCAAACACACTAGTAAGATTTGAAATTTCTAAAATGTCAAATTGAATGTCGAGGTGTTTTAAGAAAACAAATTGTGTTTTTGGTTACAACGAATTTTCGGTTAATTTTTTATTAAATGTTTATGCTTTGTTTTTCAATTAATTATAATAATTAATTTCCAAATTGAATATTTTTTTGACGTTTTACTTAAAAATTGCTCCTGCCAAGGAAATCGATTGTTTTCGTATTCCTTTCAACGACAGAAAAAATTGAATTCTTTTTAGAAAAAAAAATAGATTCTTTGGTTGAAAGGAATTCAACATGTTTTGCATCGGATATGTTTTCAAACGACCAAAACCGCATTGGATAGTTTTGTCTGGTATATATTTGTTTTGTATTTTACATATATTTTATATTTTATTTTGTTCGGTAAAAATCAAAATCTATGTAAAAACAAAACCACAAACTAGAAATCCCGCGCGTTCTTTTAACCATTGCCACAGAAAGTGAGTGACTAGACGCTGAAAATCAGCTGACACGTATATCAGCCGTGTTTTTTTGCAAGCCCGGGGGGAATTGGATGAAAAAAACGACGTCGGTGCTAAACAATTAACATGTTAAATGCAACAACAACTAATCCCGGAGAATTCTCGGGGTTTAACTTAAGCGCACCGAAAAACTGTGTTATCGCCATGAATTGCTTACATGTTATCGATAGTTTGTAGGAAAACTCCATGTTTTTTACTGTCATGGCGTCGTTAATCCCCGCTGTCGTTTTTTTCAACCAATTCCCCCCGGGCTTGCAAAAAAACACGCCTATCATGACACGTATGATGTTAGCTGTTTTTTTTTTCTCAAAAATCCGAAAAATTTTAAGATACCTTTCAGATTTATTTTGGAAAACAGCTGGTTTGTTTATCAGCGACAAGCGGAAAACACGGTGAAACATTTTGACACTTCAGTTTTGTGCTTGTTTTTTTTTCATTCCTTTTTTCATTCACTTTTGTTTTTTTTTTTTTTTTCATTTTAGAAAACTTTATTTACAACAATAAATAAAAGATTATGAATAAATTAAATGTATTAATCCCACCGCATAATTTTGAACGCATATCTGTGAAAAAAGTTATAAAATTCTGTGAAACTCAGCGCTTTGGCTGTTCTCACAGAGCATGAAGACCTAGTCAAGAAGGTTCTGGTGACCAAAGAAATTTATCCCCAAGTGCGACTGGTTATGGATCGGTTTCCGGCCGTGTAGACATCCTCCTAAGTTAGAATCTCTCCTACGACACTCGTGCTAGCTAGAATTGCGTCCAAGTGCATCCTGGCACTTGGCACAAGTAAAACTGTTTGCCACCCATTGACATAGGACGAGTCTTTTCGGTCAACATGTTCAAATTGATTCATGAGATTTTCAAACTAATCGCTGTATTTTCTGCCAAAGATGTGAGCCCAAATCTCAGTACAGTAGTCAACACACAATGGTAGATGTAGAGATAATATGTAGAGATTCCAATCAAGATTCCATTTGTGGCTCACCGTTGTTTCCAGGCTCAGTCATTATTCGAAAATGTAATCAGACTATCACTAGTTGATGTTTCAGCGAGGAACTGCTTCGAACCCTCAATCAATGACCACCAGTGATCCTTCAGAAGTTGTTTCAATGTGCTCTCGAACCATTCTGGTAAGTTTTTATTAAAGATGATGTGGATAAGATTTTAGTTCCTTGAAGATTTTTTCCGTCAAATCTTAATCGGTATTAGGACACACAAATGACGACGACTTTCTTGTATTTTTATTTCCTCAATTGCCATGCTGGTACAAGAGAACCTGACCAAATTCTAATTTGAGCGATGTTACAGGATCGAATTTCGGCTTGAATTGGAAAACTTTTGGCGGAATTATTTGCTACAAAAAACATCATCAATTAAAATCAATATATTGAATTTCTGAACAACAACAACAACTTAAAGGTGCTACCACCAATGGTATACGAATTAATTAATAATATCTGATATGCGTGGGTTCGAATCTCATGGTGTGCAGAAAGCTTTTCATAATAAAATTGGATTAAAGCTCAGCACCACTAATAAGGAGACTGATGATAGGGTTTTGCACCCCTTGAAATAGCTATATCTCCAGCCAAATAATTAATTAAAACGAATTATAAATTAATTCATATACCATTGGTGGAAGCACCTTTAAGTTTTTGTTGTTGTTCAGAAATTCAATGAAATTGACGGAATAAAGAATGGTCAAGTCTAATAAACTGACATTCAAGAATGAATAATACAATAAAAATAATAATAATAAAATCAATATAATATTTATGTACTTGAAAAAATTATCTCCAAATGCTGTTGAATCACCATTTTTTATCCAAATTTAAACAAACAATATATTTATAAAAATCAAATTTACCAGGCAGGTCGCACGACGCAAAATGTGAAATGAAAATTAAAATTATACATAAACGTCAAAATATAAATTTTAGCAAAAACAGATGGCTCAGTTTTTTATAAGAAATAACAATAGATGTCCGTAGTTTCTATGGCAAAAAAGTTTGCTCAGACAAAGTAGGAACAGATGGCACTGAAAATAGTTTCTTCTATTTGCCGCGTGTCCTACCATAGCGCTCATGTCACTAGGGAGAGGTGGAACCATTTTCATTTCGGAATTTTAATGGAAATGACGGTCGACTAGCAGTCCATATATAATAGGTCAATGCGTCCATGAGTAAACAGAAAGAGAACACGAGAAAAAAAGTTATTAACTGCCAAATCAAATTCAAAATGAAATTATCATTCAAAATGAAATTATTCGTGTCCAAAGTATTAAAGACCTTGGAGTTCTTTTTAATTCTAAACTAGATTTCATAGGGCACATTAATTTAATCGTCGGCAAGGCTTACGCCATGGTAGACTTTATGAAGAGATGGGCCAAAGAATTTCAGGATCCATACGTTACTCTCGCCCTTTACAATTGCATAGTTCGTCCCCATTTGAAATATGCATCGCAGATTTGGACACCTTTTTACGAGGTTCTTAAGAATATAAATATTTTCGTTTATATTCGTTTCGCGTTGAAAGGGTTGCAATAGTCTGATCGTTATAACCTTCCTCCGTATGAACATAGGGTTAAACTCCTCCAGATTCAAACTTTGTCACAAAGAAGGCTTAATAATGATATTGTATTTATTCACCAGCTATTAACTGGTGTTATTGATACACCTGAATTATTAAATTGTATAAATTTCAATTATCGTGGAGGAACTCACAACCTTCGTGGTTTTGATCTGATGAATCTACCCCGCCACAGAACTAACTATGGATTGCATGAACCTCTAACTCGTATGTGCAAACTATTAAATTTGAATGATAATCTCTTTGATTTTAATATTAATAAAATTAAACTTAAAACTGTATTGAAGACTAGTGTACCACGCTTTTAAATGTTTGTACTTTATTTGTATTAGTTTATTTATTCTTGTTTGTATTCTTTTGTTTTCATATTTTTATTATAATTATTTATTTAGAGTGCGTTTGTTGTAGTTATTTGCTTACTAACTGCTAACACTGCACTAAGTGATGAGCCAGTATTCACAAGTTTGTGTTGGAAAATCTTTGGTCGCTAGTTGTAGGTTGCCTTAAGCTTTCTTCGACAAAGATCTGATAATGTATAAAAAAAAAAAATTATTGTATTATCCAAATACAATTCTATTTGGAATATAAGACTGCTGCTACGCACGGATGATAACCTTCATCTATCTTAGTGATTGGTGTTTCAGAATCATCCACTATCCCTGGCACACAAATAAAAATTGTCTTCGAACATTTTCAGCAAGAGAGCTTAGGACATCCAAAGTCGACACATTAGTTGCTGTAACCGTACCGTTTGCCTTTTGGTCCAGGCTGGCGAAATGTGACCCTCTAGCTCAGCTTTGGTCGTGATTCTTGGACCTGAATATGGCTACAAAAAAATTATATTTGCCAGCTTAGCATCTAGATGTTCTTGATGCGCGAGACATCTCCTCTACCTGGTTGCATCCCTCGCAAGAGCAACCCCTTTATTGCCAGGCTTCCCTCTCTCTCACATCATCCTCCCCCTCACACCCTTACTCTCACCCCTTTATTAAAAGTTTTAATCACAATTCATGATTGTGCAACTTGCGGATTTAAATGATAAAATTTTTATTCATTTGACTTACGAAAATATATTTATTTGCTCTTAATTTTATTTATAAAATTTATTCAGTTTGATTTAAAAGATTAAAAAAAAAAATACATAAATAGAAAAATTTTTCAAAACAAAATTAATTCTGTTTGCTGGCAACCCGGCGGCAATCGCAAAAAAAATCAATCAAATCGAATTAAAACGTCTTCGATTTATTGACAAAAATGGATTTATATTCCTCTTTTTTCTTTACTTTTAGTTTACTACAATGCTCCCCGTTCAAACCCCCCTTTCGATTCGCGTATTATATTTTTTTGTTTATATATATATATTTAATGGGTCAAAGTATAGCAATAAGGCAATTAAAATAACTCACCCCTAAAACTCCTGTTGAAGTGGCCACTGCAGCTGGATCTCCTTTAGAGGTGATTACCTTCTTTGGTTTGTTGTTGCACTTTACACAAATCTTTCACTATGACAAATATATATATGTAATACACGTATTGAAAATATACTTTTGATACGTTTCGTGTTTTAACCGTCTAATTAAATTCTCTTTATGCGACCATCGACGCGTGCTTTCAACTTAACCAAAATAATTTATAATTTAAATGATTAATTGAACTTTTACTCTATAAATCTTTACGTTAAAAAAAATATACTATTTTTAAATAAAAAGTAAAAAAAAATAAGATTTGGTTTTTGGCGGGTGCAGGACTCGAACATGAGACCCCTCAGTCCGCTTGAGGATCGGCGTCTTAACGCTTCCGGCTATCGTGGCTATGGAAATCTTTTGGTCAAATTGGTCATGTGACCAGCTTCGTTGTTGTTATCGTTCCTAGGTATTAGATTTTCCTTTTTTTGTTCTGATGTGGGCACCTGCTAATTTAGCTGAGGGCCTAGCACATGCAGATTTTTTAAAGCGATCGTAGGTCGGAAAATCTTTTTCCGATATATATATATTATATATATATTTTATTTTTAAGTTCAAAGGCGTTGATTTTTATCAACCGCCTATATATTTTTCCTTGATAGTTGTAGTATATCTGCTTAGATAATCCAATTTTTCGTATTCGGAATGATTATCACTTTTCGTATGAAACACTATTGATTTTTGCACTAATATGTTTAAATAAGTATTTCCTTTGTCTCTAGCTTTTTATTTTTTTTTTTACAAAATTTCTGTAGAGACTAGACAATCGACAAAACGAACTTTTTCTTTGTCTGGGGGTTTCTTTTTGTCTTCTCTGTATCGCTAACCCACATTGGAAATTATGTAAAAGCTTCCTAAATATGCATTTCTCCATATTTTCCAGGATCATTGACATCATTACTGAAAACCTCTACCCCGAGTCAAAATATTGCATATTCCTATCGACTCGATCCTCTCTTAAAAGTTGCAACGAAATTGCAACATTACGTACACGACTGATCGAACGCATCCTAAATCCAGATCGTAAGAATCTATTACCTTTTCTAATTTAGCCTTTCCTCCCTAAATTCTGACAGTTTACTTTGCCAATTACGTTCTCGTCTTGTTTATTTGTCAAGTGCCGAGCCGGCCATAAAACTTAAATTCTATTGCTCGTGCGGTGAAAATATAAATACCGGTTACATTGCATTTGTTGAGTTCATAAATATAGAAAGTGCATTATAGGCATTATAAAAACAAAGATTTCATATAATTTGCTCTTAATTGATTTAAACTTAAAAAAGTGTTAACGTGGTTAAAAAGGAGATTAATTCAATTTTTCAGAGCTTACTTTTATATGGAAATTTTTTTAAATCTTTGTTTGATTCCAATAAACATAAATGAAACTTAGAACCATTCCAATCATCCTTATAAACCTAATAGTCTTGAAACGACAGCGTGGTATATCTACCAATTTCAAGAAATTTCTTAAATTTAATAGAAATTTCCTGAAATTGGTAGATATACCACGCTGTCGTTTCAAAACTATTAGGTTTATAGGGATGGTTGGAATGGTTCTAAGTTTCGTTTTAAGTTCCCTAAGTGTTTCTGAAAACCATTTTCAAATCGAAAAAAGATTTCAAAAAATTTCCATATAAAAGTAATTTCGGCATTTGCTTTAAAACTGAAAAATGCAGGAAATTACTTTTATATAGAAATTTTTGGAAATCTTTGTTCGACTCAAGTGAATTGAATTTCAATGCGATATTTGGCTAACAGTTGTAAAGGTGTAAAGAAATCGGTTGCCTTTTCAAGTGGGTCGTTTTGACGTTCGAGCTTTTCGGCGATCAATTCGGCCAACTGCGGAGACTCGACTTCCCATTTCCCCATTTCCCAGACGCTGATAGCCCAATGCATATTCTGTTTGGAACCACATGCATTGAATTTCCACATGTTTTCAGCGCACTTGGAGTTGATGTACCTTAAAAACACATTTATCATCAAAACCAAATACAAACGTCACCTTGTTTTTTACTCACCTATCTGCAGTGTCTAAGCTTTCTGTGTTCATCCAGCCAAATGTACGCTTCCACTGGACTACCCGCATCTTTGTAAACTCGTCCTTTGGTGACAAACAACTCTATCGATGATCGATGGCTATGTTTATGAATTCCAGTGCATCAGTGGGGCTTCTTAAATGTTCGCCTCATGCCGAGTTGATTTTCTTTCACGTAGTTTTCTTTTACAACTTGGTTTAGTGATGTAACAATCAAAAAAAGGTATATGTCGTTGTATTTTGTACTTGGTTTTAATGGTTCTTCAATAACGAGCTCCGTGGTAACCGATGTTGGCACTTGTAACTTCCCTGTAAATGGGTTTGGTTAAGATTCGTTGAAATGCGTTTGTGAACAAACATCACTGATTGTTTTCTGGAGTTGCGGATGCACATCCGTAGAATAGAAATTATGTTTCATTTTTGTATGGCAATTGCAATTATTACTGCCACCACCACCTGAACTAACAACACAAAAATACGAATGAATAAGCCAACGCGACGTATTCACAACTAA
Source organism: Epistrophe grossulariae (assembly GCA_929447395.1). Taxonomy (NCBI): domain Eukaryota; kingdom Metazoa; phylum Arthropoda; class Insecta; order Diptera; family Syrphidae; genus Epistrophe; species Epistrophe grossulariae. Next base: position 79,010,214 of record OV839567.1, read on the forward strand.
CAAATAACCTTTGCGAAGGTGTATTTAAGATTTAAAAATCATAAAAATTTCTCCCTAAATTTATTTTTTTAACGAAAATTGAACAAGTTGAGAACAACGTTTCACATTTTCCACTTCTTTGACGTTTGACTTCATTAGTTTTTATATGTTATAAAGTTAAACTGTTATACAAAAAAAGAGGCAGCTCCACTATAACAGTTCCTCAAATGGAGTCAACTTTCTTGTATGGATACGCTATCCAGTCACTGATCAGTGTATCCAGTATATTATAGAGATCAGTGGACATTAGGCGTGTTCCCTTGGGCTGCAGCATCTACTGCCAAGTACTTCTGTTCTGGCTGCTTTCAACTACTTCTACTCTATGGTCAAAGCACAGATAATAAACTATACAGCAGGGATGGAAAATGACATTTTTTTTAATGTATTCAAAGCTTCTTTAAAATTGTACTGAAATGAAGTCAATTGTACTGAAATTTTTTTTTGAATGAAAAACTATTTTATATGTAACATATTATGTACATACATAAATAAACAAAAAATATCAAATATAAAGAAATAACTACTTTATAATTAAAAAAAGTTAAAAAACGTACAAAATACAAGTACTTTGACAGAAGTGAAAATTATTTACATATATAATTATTTTTCAGTCTAAAAGTTCTTCTGTCAAAATGCTTGCATTTTGCTCGTTATTTTTCAAAATATTTCCATTTACATATTATATCAAAATCATAGCACGATGAATTCTCTAACAAGTTTTTTGTTACTATCAAGGCAGCACACGTTTGAACTTGCATTTTGTTTCGACATTTCGACTTTATAATATTCTGATATGAAAAAATTCGTTCAACATTTGCGGACGAATGGGGAGCGGAGAGAACGGAATGCAAGGAATTTTCGAGGAATTTTATATTAAATATTTGTGCGTTGTTTTTCAATTAAAGCCTAGTACGCTGCTGATGCGAAACGAAAAATCCCATACAAAAATGACACAACGAAATCATAAACGGAAAATTTCGTTCTGCTTTTCGTTTTGCAGTACGCTGTTCGAAGAGCGAAATTTATAATTGTAGCAGATTATTTGGAGAAGTCTCCGCTTCTTTTTCGCACAGAATTAATTATACAGACTATTTATTGTGTGCGGAAAAATGACAATTGAGTTTTATTTGTGTTTTTTTTTGTTTATCATTTTCTTACATCATGGGTTTCTATGATTTTTTGCGTTTATGTTTGATTTTGTTTTTGGAATTATTGAAACTCTCCAAGAATATTTTCCGTTGTGTTTTCGCAAGCGTTTCGTTGGCTGTTTGGAGATCACAGAAAAATTTCGTTTCGCATCAGCAGCATACTAGGCTTAAAGTCTGATGCAAAACGAAAAATCCCATAAAAAAATGACAACGAAATCAGAAACGGAAAATTTCGTTCTCCTTTTCGTTTTGCGGTACGCTTTTCGAAGAGCGAAATGTATAATTGTAGTAGATTATTTGGAGAAGTCTCCGCTCGTTTTTCGCACTGAATTAATTATACAGACTATTTATTGTGTGCGGAAAAGTGACATTTGGGTTTATTTGTGTGTTTTTTTGTTTATCATTTTATTACATCATGGGTTTCTCTGATTTTTTGCGTTTATGTTTAATTTTGTTTTTGGAATTAGTGAAACTCTCCAAGGATATTTTCCGTTGTGTTTTCGCAAGCGTTTCGTTGTCTGTTTGGAGATCACAGAAAAATTTCGTTTCGCATCAGCAGCGTACTAGGCTTAATAATAAAAAATAAATCACAGACAATAATAAGTTTAGTTTCATTTAACAAATAAGGTAAATAATTGTTTTCTTCGGTGTATTTTTAAGCCGTTCTCGGTGAAGTGAAATTCAAAAATGCAATAAAAAATAGTGAATATTATCTTCTCGAAATTCAATCAACGTGAGTGATTCTGCTGTTCATGGACAAAGAATATTGTTTTGGAAGAGAACTCCATTTCATAGGAAGTCACACGTCGCGATGTAGACGAATAGGCCAACCAATTTTGTAAAAACTATCAAAATATTAATATTTCCATTTGTCCCCCACAAAGTCTCGCAATTCATCGTCTATTGCGGGATATTCTCGGTGCAAAATACCTACCAGTCAAAGCACTCACCTTGATACACAAACGCATACAAACACATACAAAAAATCGATTCTTTCCGCATGCCTTTCAACGACAGAAAAAATTCGATTTTTGTTAGAAAAAAAATCGATTCTTTTGTTGAAAGGAATTCGACATAATTAAAGATTTAGAAAATTTGTAAATTTGAAGAAAACCAGGTTTCATAAAATTATACTGAAATAAGGCAAATTGTACTTTTTTACTTGACCAAACTCCATTGTTTCGAATTCGATACAATTGTACCGAATTTTCCATCCCTGCTATACAGATGTAGCATCCCCATAGAAAAAAATGTCCCAATTTATTTTTACACCACGCAGAAGATCAACAGGCAAGAAAGCTCTTTGCCTGTTCATAGTAAAGCACATAAAGAAAGCTATTTGTCTTTTGGAAAAAGTTCTCTCTTGCGTGCTCGCTCATAAGTTTTCCCTCTTGCTGTGTTACTCAGGATATAGGAATGAAATGAATGGGGAAAAATTGAATAAAAACGTGTTTTTTTGTTTCTGCAATACTATGCAGTCAGCAACGATTGAGAGGAAGACGAAAGACATTGCGATTATGTTAGTTTTTATTGTGTTGTATGTACGATTTTTTTAAGGCCGTCTGATGCTGGCGACAAAAAATAAAAAATATATGAACTCTTTCTTCTTTGCATCCATGGATATTGGATATATTCTTTATGTGGGTAGGTAGAACATTTTTTTTGAGTGGTGGGGTTATTTTTTTTAAGGACGGAACAATTTTCTATTTTTTGTGTACTTTTCGTATTTTATTTTAGATTCGTTAGATCGGAACATTTTTTGATTAGCTTTGTAAACATTATTTTTATTTTTATTTAGATAATCATTTTCCAGTTTCTTATATTAAGAAATTTATTTCTAGGAATTATATTAATACATTTCAACATTTTGAACCTGTTGTTTAGTAAAAGAAAACAAATACAAAACAATTTTAAAATATGTAATTATAATAAAATATTTAAATTTGATCTGATAGATTAGGTATACCTACCTACAAATCAAAAAACAATTTTTCTACAGGTGGAAATTTTCAAAAGACACTTGGTAATATTCGGTAGCGAACAGTGTGGGACTTGTGCTGCACTAAAACCACCGGAAAATCATGACCAATCTATGAAAGATCGACAATTATTTCTTCAATTTAAAATCGCATTGGGAGAAGTTTAAAATTTTAATACTTTCCCATCGCTTTTAGACCATCAGCTCATGAGGTTTTGTTCTTCTTAATCGTTAATCTTTAAAATTGGTCGAGAAACGTTGAAAAATGGAACAAAAACTCATACGATTTTTTTCAATTTTGATCGTTTCTCCACTGATTTTGTCGATGCGAGAGTTACAGAACGTAGGCACTATTTTCAGTATTTGTTTGTATAGCATTATTTTGTTCTTGATAGAACGCATTTATCAGGCTTCACAACGCATTTATCAGGCACTTAAATGGCAGTATCATTTGCAAATGTGGCCAAGATAGCATAATTGTCCACTGGAATATCCCTAGTATATAACAAATACATTGTTGGTCCTAGGCAGTATTGCCCCTATGCGACTTTAGTCACATTTTGACCCCTTTTTTGCCCCATGCGACTATGATACGACCTTTAAAAAAAGTGGCTATTTTGACCCTTTTTTAAAATTTTGCGACTTTTCTGACCCCATCTCTAGAAAATTGCATGGAAAAGATTAGTTGTTGATCTGTTAGATGTTTATGCGATTAAAACTTATCCATTTTTTAAATATTCCCGACGTTTCGTTGGGTACTTTCCAACATTTTCAAAGGATTTTCTTAATTGGACTTTTTAACTTTTTTTCAAACTGTATATGCAAAAGTCTCCACATAATTTTTCCAAGACAAATAATGATCGATGCATTATTTTGATGGACAAATGTTGACGTTTCATGAATATCACGGTTTTTATCAACCAAAAACATATTTCGGTTTTAGCATTTTCAATATTGAAAGGTGTTATGTGGATGATGACCAAAAAACATACAATAAGCGTGTTTTGTTGACTTTCTAATGTGAACATTAAGAAATTTTTCACATTAAGCCAACTTTTAACATGCAAATGCAAAAACAACAAGTTAACAGCACATTCAAACTTCAGTAACTCTAATGTGAACATTAACTTTCCAATGAATTTCCTTGTTATGTTGGTATCTTTGCAAGTTTTCCAGGAATATATTATGTTCGGTGAGTATGGTAGTTTTGAAAATATTTTGAAAAAATAACTTCTGTATGAAGATTTAAAAGTATACAGCGAATTATTTTATTAAAAAATAACGAAATACATTTTCGATGATGCAAATAAAATTATTTTAATAAAAATTATCATCCACATTTGCTAAATCATATATGGCAAGATTTGAACAGAGTAATATTGGTTTTGGTAAGTAACCATTTTCAATGAACGCATCCGCTGTGGGGCTTTTTTCAAGAAAGTGTGAGTTATACAAATACAAATGCATTGACACAGCATCGCCATGAAGTTAGAGATAAATGCTGGGGTGCATAAGGACATTTTTAGCTGGTTTTTTGAGGAATGTTTTGAGATTTTAAATCATTAAAACATTTAAAAAAAAAACTTTATTAAATTATGTACAAAAGTGAAATAAAAATAAATATAGTGCATACATGCAATACTTTATTAACATGCGGAGCTGTGTTAAATCTTGTAAACCATTAGATATAGTAAGAAGTTTACAATTTTTTCTTTTCACTGGCTAATTGTGTATTTAATACATATAAAGTAATGGGAATAAAATTTAAAACCTTGAAAAATAACTCTGCACTACGGGCGCTCAACAAATGTGAGCGCCTTGCCATCACCAACAAAACGAAATGCGACTATGGACCAGAATTTATAATTTTGACAAATATAACCCAACTTATAATTCACGTGATTGAAGTACGTTTTTATATTTAGATAATTTGCATTTGTACAGCGAAATGCTATGAAATATCAATTTAAAATTTTTCTAGGGGAATGTTTTTAACTAAAAAACATCACTTCACATTACTTTATGTAGAATATGAGACACAATAAGCTCTCAAAATGAAAAAAAAATTGTTAACTCCTTTTTTATATGTATGTATATAGCACCAATTATTAATATTTTTTTGAAAATAAAGTATTACAAGTAGGTATTCACTATTTTTACTATTATTTCAGTTTTTTATTTAGTTTAATAAGTTTTGTTCACTATTTTATCGTTTTAAAATCTCGAAACAAAACTTTATACAGCGGCAAATGACAGATGACCCGAGTGCCAACATTCCGATTAATGAAAATGGAAAGCTAAAGAGTTTTGTTGAGCATTTCCTAATGTGAACATTAAGAAGGTCAACAAAACACATTTAATAAAACATGAAAGAGAGTTACGGGAATAGATTATATAAAACAGCTGTTTTCACAAAGTCAGTGGCGAGGAATGGGATCAAGACGGCCAAATTTTTAAGTGGTCGTACGAAGTGAAACGTATACAAAGAATTCATATGACGTGTCCATAATTGAGTTTTGCTTCGTTTCGACCAATTTTTTACTTTTGCTTTCGGAAGTGAAGAGTGCTCACCGACCGCTCCATGCGTAAGTCAACTGAGAGAATTTTCTTCCAACATCTTCCGACTATTACAGTTCTACCTTAAGGTCCTCAAATGAAAAAAAAAAAAACGATTCAATTTGGTTGTCAACTCAGCTGTCAACTTAATTGGTGCTTTGCTTTTCATATACTCAGATAAAAGAATACTGCTTAACTGTCAAAATCATTAATATTGTCTTAGGAAATTACACGACTTGAGTTTATTAAATTCATTAAAAGATGAGTTCAAAATGCAAAATACTATAGAATACCTAAAAAAATTAGGTAAATCAGGTTTGCATTGAGTTTGAGCTACACATTAAATTATTTATAAATTTGGTCTTGCGTTTAAAAGGGTTCACTTTGAAAGTAAATCAAATAACTTGCCTATATATAAATAGTTCAATAAGTTGAGAGACTTGTAAATCAATTTGAGCAAATTTGAGCAAATATTTGATTTTCTTCAACATCAACGCCGTGATTAAATAAACTGAGCTGAACAACACTAATTTAACCGCCAAATGGGATTTGACATTACAAATATCTACATATTGTAATTTCAGACTTAAGAATGGGTTCTTAGACAGCTTCAGAAGTTTTGGTGCAACTATAGGATACAAATTAGAAATCACCAAGATTATTCATGTTTTTATTTTATCGAGCTAACACAAGTCATTTTCAATGTCCCCATAGTTACTCTTTGAGTGAAATCTGTAAATTTTTTTATCTCAACACCAGCTTCAAAATTTGTTTAAAAAAAAAAAAAATGTACAGATAAAATTTAGTTTTGCTCGATCAGCGTACTAGGCTTATGTATTTAAAAAATATTTTTGATATTGAAATGCAATAAGTCATACTAAGTACACAAAAAAATGTAATTCAATAATTATCTGAATAAAAATGTATTTTACTTTTAGTATCAACTGAAAACCTGATTTATTTTGCTTGGTTAATTTTTTTAATATAAAACTAAAATTACTCCAAAACATGTTTTATTCATACGAATTTCGTTTGATTTTGCTATCTATTAAAAAAATTTCAAAATGCGACCTTTTTTATCTCGTGACCCCTTTTTATGCGACCTTTTCAAATTTCTCAGCAGCAACACTGGTCCTTGGCCACTTGCTTGTGGTACACCGGCTTCAGTTTTATTAGTTTCTGAATACTCTTGCTCGTACCCTACACTAAAGGATCGGTCTGTAACAAAGGATTTCAGTATTTCGTAGAGCTGCCTTGGGGGGTCTCTATGCAGTTTGTACTCAAATCCCAAACCTTGTCAAAGGCTTGAGCAACATCTAGAAATAGAGCAGAACATACTTGTTTTTCTTCAATTACATTTCAAAAAAAACCGTAATTCGATGCGCTTGTCTATCGTCAAACGCTTATTTCTGAATCCAAACTGATGGTTTGGGATTAGTTTTCACTTCTTCTATTACTTTGCTAAATCTTTTCATCAGCAGTTTTTCGAAAACTTTTGCCATAATTGGTATAAGAGATATTGGCCTGTAGGAAATTACTTCTGTTGGTATGGCTTTCCTTGGTTAGGAATAACAATGACTTCTGCAATTTTCCAACGATGTGGTACATATCGAAGCTTAAGACATGCGTTTATTATATATTTTGGAGTTTTTTGAAGGCAACTGTTGGCATTTCTTTTAAAAACCTGAGCAGTTACTAGAATATTCCCCTTTGCTTTTCTATTTGATAGCTTGTGTTGACACATGCTTTATACTTCTTTGAGCATGAAGAAAGGAATTTCTAATTCGTCGTTTCTAACGGGTGATTTTTTAAGAGGTTTAGAACTTTTTAAAAAAAAAAAACACAAAAAATTCGAAAAAATGAATGAAATATTTATTTGAATCGATAGTTTGAACCTTGCAATTTAATGTTTAAAGATAATTTCATGCAAATGTTGACCGCGGCTGCGTCTCAGGTAGCCCATCCGCTGAGTCCAATTTTGGCATACTCTTTCACACATATCGGCCGGTATCTCACGAATGAATGCATGGATGTTGGCTTCCAGTGCGTCAATCGAAGCGGGCTTGTCCCTATAGACATTAGCCTTGACATACCCCCACAAAAAATAGTCTAATGGTGTCAAATCGCACGATCTAGGCGGCCAATTGACCGGCCCGAAACGTGAAATTAACTGTTCACCAAACTCGCCTCGCAATTGCGCCATTGTTTCGCGTGCTGTGTGGCATGTGGCACCGTCTTGTTGAAACCACATATCATGCAAGTCAAGAACTTCCATTTCGGGCAAAAAAAAGTTTGTTATCATCGCTCGGTAGCGTTCACCATTGACAGTAACACTGCGATGCGCATCATCTTTGAAGAAATATGGCCCAATAATGCCGCCGGCCCATAAACCGCACCAAACAGTGGCTTTTTCGGGATGCATTGGTAGCTGTTGCAATGCTTCTGGCTGATCTTCACTCCAAATGCGGCAATTGTGCTTATTTACGTACCCATTCAACCAAAAATGAGCCTCACCATAAAATGGAAGCAGCGCGCGATGAACATTTCGAACCGAGCACGAATTTTGGTAGTAAAATTCAATAATTTGCAAGCGTTGTTCATTTGTAAGACGATCCATGGTTAAATTGCAAACCAAACTAAAGCTGTTTGACAGTGACACAAGGTACTAAACACACGTCAGCTGTCAAAACCAGTGTTGCCAAAACCAAACCAGCTAAAAAATCACCCGTTATTAACAAAATGTAAATTATTTGTACCTAACTGCACTTTCTGGAAAGGGCTTAAAAACATTCGAGAGATATTCAGCGAGGATTTCAGCTTTGTGTTTCGGGCTTGCAATCCATTTTCTGTCTTGTGCTTTGATAGCAGGATTTTGAATTTGTGATCTTTTTAGGCGTTTAGCTGCTTTCCATAATTATTATAATATTAATAATTATATATTAATAATTATAATAATTAAAATCGAAATATTTTGTATAGGTATCTAATATCTATACATTATATAAAGTTTTGGCAAAATTGTGCAGCTTATGCTTCGTCCTAATCTTTGAACCTTTCTTTATTAAAAACCCACCCCATTAAGGGCGAGTTGTACAAATATTTAAACCGTGGTTCAGCAATTTTTATCCACCGATTTCGGCGGATTAATTGAGTTTCAACAGTGGTTTACTGTTCAAGTGTGTGATAATAATCAATTACATACTTGAACCAGCGTTGAACGTTAGTTAATCCGCCGAAATCGGAGGGTTAAAATCTTGAACCGAGGCTGAACCACTATTGTACAACTGGCCCTAAGTCCCCAAAATTTAAAATCAACAGAAGGTAACCTCACAAAAAAAAAGATTTTTCATAAACATACCAAATTAAACAAAAATTAAAAAAAAAAGTTCTTTTAGCATGCCTTAAATACCTACTCATACAATTTACAAATTTACCTCAGTCAAACATCTCCCCGATATATTACCAATAATGAATTGAATCTAGGCAAAAACTTGGTCTGTTTGGTATCGTGAAATTTCTTGCGAATTTGCACAAATTTTCACAAAATTTCACAATTTGCTGTCAAAACCCATAGAAAAAAACTCAGTTTTTGGAAAATTTGTTGAAAAAAAAGTTACCAAACAGACATACTATTCGATCTTCCATCAAATCTAGATGAAAATAATTGCTTATATACAAAATCAAGAACTACCGACGACACGACGCTCTTCCACTTAACTACCCTCATTAAATCTATTAAAAATATTACATAATTAAAAAAACCTCTCTCTGTGCAAACTGACATACAATTTTCCTTGAATGAAACGTTCTTGTTTATAGGTAGTAGGTACCTACCTATTTAAATTAATTTTTATTTCAATTATTTTTTTCCAAACATTCACAAAAAATCAATTTCAATATTTTTCTTAACAAATATCATGAAGCGCACATGCAAAATAAATATGTATATAATGAAACACACACACATAAATCCAAAGATGTTGATTTTAATCCTCGTTTTAAAAACCGCATACCAGACTCAGATTTTTGTATATCAAATTTGTCTCAAATTTGACCTGCGGTAGCACATAGCGACTTAAGATCATGAAAACAAAAACAATAAACACACGATTTCTAAAAAGAGAGAAGCAAACAGGTTTTTTTCCGTTCGTTTTTTCTCATAGCTCTTGAAGGAGTAAAAGAAATAAGAAAACAAAAACAAAATTGTGCGTTTTTTTTCGTGTGTAGCTCTCCCATAGGTTAGAGTAGTAGAGAAAATAAATTGAAATGTTATCCCTGCTCTAAGTTGAACTTTTAAGAAAGCTCTTTTTTTGGACGAATTTCGTTTTCATGGAAATTTTGGATGCTACATCTGTATAGTTTATTATCTGTGCTATTATTAAGAGGTGTGTTCCTTTGGGCCTTGCAAAGTACTTTTTAGTACTTCGCAGTAGATGATGAATGGAACGATTTAATTTTTGCCAAAATAAAAATCTAACCCCAACGAAGACGAAAGCTTTGTTATTTGTATTTGTATTTTATTTTAAACTATAGAAAACATCAACAACAATAATTTACTATGTAATTTTTTCTACTGAAGTTGTCACTTTCTTGCGTGGATTCATTTCGTTACTACATTATTGAAGTGCTTTCAACTACTTATATGAATATGAATGAATAAATATATGAATTAATGATTGAAAATCAATTTTGGCATTCAAGAATGCCAAAAAAATCGGATAATGCTAAAAAACATTTGCATAATTTTTAAATTTCATAATGCTTTTTTCTCGTCTATAATGCTAGATCTGGCATTAATAATGCCAAAATGGCAACACTGGGCAAGATGGTTACCGGTAGGTTCTCTAGATAACATAGTGTGTCCGTTTCATACCGTTCTAATAAGATTTTCAGGAGATTTCGCAGTACTCTACTAGATTCAAAATCTGAAAATTTATGGGAAATCTTGTTGATTTTAATGAGATTTTTACTTGAAAACTAAATTTTGATTCAGTGTGTAAAGGCTATAAAAGAAGGGATGACTTTTTCAAAACAAGAAGCAAATTCCAAAGTTGCATTTATTGCAGCTTTTTGCTAAGATACCCAATCTCAACTCTCAAGGACTATGTTCTCAATTGCGCATGTCAATAATAAGCTGAATTGCTCTCCCTGGTTAAATCCTTGAGTATAAAATAATTCGAACATTTACAAAAGGACCATCTTTAATTTTCGGCCGGTTGACAAAAAGCTGTCTTTCTCTCTAACTCTCCCGGCGCTGAAGCATTACTTGGATATTCAAGAATGTCAATATATACCAGTCTTCGGTTGAAGCTACGCCCGTTATAAAATCCCTTCGACGCCAATTTCATTTTTTAATTCTTAGATTTTCTGTATGTATATATTAATTAAATACATAACAATAAAATACAACTAAAATCGGAATTGTGCAATTGAAAAATATAAATAGACAAGTCTTTCTAATTGTGAAATAAATACAAAAGTTGATATTTACATAAGATTTTCAAGTTTTGAAGACTCTGAATGTAGAAAAATCATTAATTTATGGAGTGAAAATATTATATAATGTTTTAGACTCAAAACATTTTTCTAACTTCGTCCTTTTATTACGAAAATAAAAAATGATGGAAAACTGTAAGACACATTTTCACTACCTCTTAAATAACTAATACATATGTAGATATATATTGTTTCGAAACAAGCTTTTTATCAACCTAAGGTACTAGCTACTGATACTTGAAGTGCTTTGTTTAAGATTCAAAGATTTGTGCGTTTATATCCATAAGGCTAGACTCGTTTTTGTTAAAATAAAAACCAGTTGATTGTGCAATTTTGGATAAGCAAATAAAAATAAAAGAGAACAGATATAATAATATACTAACAAAAAAAAATAAGGATACAAATCTTCAATATCGATAAATATAAAAAACAATGCAAGTATTGAGGATATGTAAAAAAAACACAGGAATATCTATACACAAGCTGAACGGCGGCGGTAGACATTATTCGTACCCGGGTTTGCCATCACTAAGCTGCTTCATATCGAGAAAACAAGGGCAGAATGAGTGTGGATTATGCAAATTAGGTAGGTATATATATATTATATAAACACATAATATGAATATAATTTATCTATTATGTGTGTGCATAATTTCAATCAAATGAATAGGGTGGGACGTGGGAGCAGAAAGGGAATTTTATCTATAGATACACATGTGCAAGTACATATGTATACATAACAGGATAATCAAACGAACATTTTTCTATCATAATTCATAGTGGTCCATGTTTGTTAAAATGGGTGACCACGACCATGTAGGTACTAGAGATGCCCGAATGAAAACGCTGCAATCTGCATGTTGCTGCGGTTGAATGTGGTTTCTCTATAGAGTCAACTACAACAAAGATAGTTAAGGGCCATTTTATTCACTATTGCTCAACTTGAGGCAAACTATCTTCTAATTTGAAATTACTAATTATTTTCCCAACTCCGTAGTGGAAGATCTAAAGTTGATCAACTTCCAGTTTGAAAAATATCCCTGGGATATTTTTTAAAATAAAAATCAAAAACTGTCATTTTTAAATTCAAATTTGAATCTGTTAATCACGTCGATGTAATTTGTGTGTTATTTCGTGTTTAAATTGTCTTAAATTGTGTTAAATTGTAAACAAATTATTAAAAAATAGTGGATTGATTAGTCCGATTAACCACGCCGAACTTTTTTGCCAGTAATGGCTTAGATACCAACCGAACGACCGCGTCAAATAGTTTGGATCGTGTTATTTCCGCAATCGAAACTCGTAAGTGGTTTAAAATTTAAAAATTCCTTATTATTTTTTCAAAATCTTTCTAAAACTGAAAACCAAAATATTTTACAAGTTTTAGTTCTCGAAATATTTCCATCCAAAGTGATATTACATTATTTCGATTTAAACAAAAAAAAAATGTTTGGATGGGGATATTTCCGCATTCAAGTCATTCAAGTAATTGATTGTGGTTTTCAGTGCTGTATTTACAGTTCACAGTCACAGACCTTATTGCTTATCTAAAAATGGTACAATATATTGACAAAAAATTCAGCTGCAAAAATTTAGAAATATGAAAATTCAGACGTTTCCCAAAATTATTTTTCCTATGAGTAGACCGCAACTTATGAAAAATTGTAAGGATTTCCAAGTTACAATCCTATATCCCAACGCTCGGACTATTATGTTACAAGGGTATTCATAACCCCTTGAGTGCATTTGTATTATAAAAAATAAAAACAAACAAACAAAAATCTCAAGTTTGCTCCACCAACTTCTACCTTTTCCAGGAGCTGAGAAATCAAAAGTTGATCAACTCTAAAGTTGTAAATTGAAAGTTGGAAATTTAAACTTTGCTTGAATAAAAACAAATTCGGAAGTTGAAAATAAAAATCATCAAGTTGTGTTCAACTTTGAGTGAATAAAATCGGCCTAAGTGTACTAAGCTATGTATTTACCATTGACGTAATATATATGGACTGCTAGTAAGTAGTAACCCACAGTACACATATTAAAGGTAATATCATTAGCGTTTTCATTTTTGTTCAGTTCTGCGCATCTGTCAAAATCGAGGTATTATGGTGGTAAAATGGTGGATTCAGTGCCCCTTTCCTTGTCTAATTTCAATATTTTGTTGATGTTTCTAATAATTCGCGTTGAGTTCCTGTGGGCACTCGAACAGCCATTTTTAATTTTTTGACATTTCCAACTTTGACAACCTGCGCAATATATTACCTTTAATATGTGTACTGTGGTAGTAACCAACTTCACTCGTGTTCCAGTTTGCAGCAGCGCTCTTTGGTCTTGGTGGTCATGCCATGAAACTCGCCATTACGAGCAGCCAAATATAATCTATTATTGATCTATATTGTAAGGTAATAATGCACTATATTGCCGTAAAAACCCAATGGGAAAGATCAAAAAAAGTAAGTTCAATCAAAATTTACAAAAATTGTTCAATTCGTTGGCTAATAAACCGAAAAAAAATTTAAACAAAAATGTCTTTTACGCTGATTACACGAGCCTTTTTTTCGTTCGTTTCGTCTTTCGTCTTTTTGGTAGGCACATATCGTCGTGATTACATGGTTCTTTTTTTCATTCGTGAAGACTCTTTAGTTATTTTGAGGAACAAAAATTTTGCGGTGGATTTATTGGAAAATAATCAGTTGTTGTAAATAAAAATGCGTTTTCATCACTTTTTGTTCATATTTGTAGCCTTTTTAAGTATAAAACTGGTTAACAACACGAAATTAGATGATTATAGGCGTGTTTTTTTGCAAGCCCGGGGGTTATTGGACGAAAAAAACGACGACGGGGCTTAATGAAAAACTTGGCAGCACCGTGTAATGTGCATTGACATTTCGAACTCAGCTGACAGATGACAGTGACAGAAGAATTTGAATTTAAAAAAAAAAATAATTCCTTAAATAATTTTGACCAGAAAATTGGTTATTTTATTAAGAATAACTCGAAATTAATTTAATTATCTTTGCCGTGTATTCGAAAGTCTAAAAGTAGTACAAAAAAAATGTTGAGTAACAAAAATTTAGGCTTCTACAAGAAGGTGTTGTCCAAAGGACTTGGATAAAATGAGCAAAACTTTTGGATTCCCCGTAGGAGCTGCAACTTTAGCTGAAGAAGTAGGATGTAGGTAGTAGATGTAGGATCTCATATCGCAGTAGATTTATAAAAGGTATACACTCTGACAACATAGAAATTATCCTACTTCATTTACTAAATTTCTTTTTGGTGAACGCTTCAGTGGAGGCAAGATCTTGTTAAATCTGGATTAATGGGTCGTAAATCTGGAAAGGTATGATTTTTGTACGAATGAAAATCTAAGGACAGTCGAGAGGTCAATCAGGAAGCTCTCGAAATCATCAAACAATAGCAGTGTTGAAGATATAGAATTGCGTATGGTTTCTCGATTTATCAACGAAGCTGTTCTCTGTTTGGGAGAGGAAATTCTCGATAGAGGAATGATTAAAACGGTTTTGAGTTCTTATTTAGGTCCTCTTACGTTATACATAATTCATTTTCAATTCAATCAAAAATTTAAAAAAATTTCTTTCTAAAAGTAATTCCGCCGTTGTTCAATTTTCAAAAATCATGGCAGAATTACTTTTAAGAAATTTTTTTAAATTTTTGATAGAATTGAAAATGAATTATGTATAACGTAAGAGGACCTAAATAAGAACTCAAAACCGTTTTAATCATTCCAATGAAGCAAATAGTTTTGAAATAACAGCATTTTTTATGTACCTCTTACAAGAATTTCAATAGAAAATCATACGAAATTTGTTTGACGGTTACATAAAAAATGCTGTAACTAAAAAACTACTTGCTTCCATGGGATGATTGAAACGGTTTTGAGCTCTTACTTAGGTCTGCTTACGTTACACAAAATCCATTTTCAATTCTATCAAAAATTTAAAAAAAACTTATATCTAAAAGTAATCCCGCCGTTGTTCAATTTTCAAAAATCATTGCCGAATTACTTTTAGATAGAAATTTGTTTAAATTTTTGATAGAATTGAAAATGAATTTTAAATAACGTAAGAGGACCTAAGTAAGAACTCAGAACCCACAGTACACATATTAAAGGTAATATATTGCGCAGGTTGTCAAAGTTGGAAATGTCAAAAAATTAAAAATGACTGTTCGAGTGACCACAGGAACTCAACGCGCATCATTAGAAACAACAACAAAATATTGAAATTAGACAAGGAAAGGGGCACTGAATCCACCATTTTACCACCATAATACCTCGATTTTGACAGATGCGCAGAACTGAACAAAAATGAAAACGCTAATGATATTACCTTTAATATGTGTACTGTGCTCAGAACCGTATCAATCATCCCAATGAAGCAAGCACCTACCCCAAATCCTATAGTGTGCCCAAGCAGGTGGGTTGCTTATACGCCGTAATGCTGGGTACTAGCACTGTATTTATGTAAGCAAGCAAAAAAAGCATAGAAGTGAGAAGCACTTAATTTCGCGTACGCTGTCGGGTCTTTAGACAGACTCTTCATCAAACTGCCTTAAATCGCATAAGGTGCGCAAGTCTTCAAGAGATAAATCACTTTTGTGTGTAAAACGAAAATTGATTAACGTCAGTTTTGACGTTTCTATACAATTTATCGATAACTTAACCAAAGTTGAATTTGGTAGCACAGTTTTTAGCTTGTCCAAGAGTTTAGCACCGAGAATTCTGTACGCTTAAGCTAATCCCGCTGGAGGATTAGTTGTTGTTGTATTTAACATGGTGATTGTTAAGCCCCGCCGTCGTGTTTTTCGTCCAATAATCCCCGGGCTTGCAAAAAAACACGCCTTATAAGTTCTTCGCAAAATGCTTTGGATTTAGAGATGAGCAATTAAAATATTCGGTGAAAAATCGATGAAAAAATTTTTCGAACCTGAAAAATCGATGTTTTCTTTCTTTTTAATTTTGGTAGTAAAATACGTTGAATTCACATCAAAACGTGTTTTTGACTTAGTGCCGGTATTTCAGAATGGATTAAATCTGTAATAAAGGTTCTGATTGAATCGGCTGATTATCAAATTCGATGATTAAAGTTTCAAATTATAGATTTGAAGATTTACCGGTTGCAATAATTCTTGACCAAAGATGATTAGCTGGGAACAAACTGACTTAATCAGTGCCTATGTTCTGAAACTCTCACATAGATAAAATTGGTCGATAATCGCTGAAAAATGGAACAAAACTCATCCTATTTGTTTCATTTTCCATCGTATTTCGACAAATTTTGGCGATCCGAGAGTTTAAGAACGTAGGCCAAGATTGGAAACTGTAACAAATTTAGTCCAGCCATTAACGAAATATACGACCATAACCAAAATTAAGGCGAAAGAACATTAAAACCCTATTTCTGTTATGTGATTTTTTAGGCAAAAAACTGAAACCCAGTTTTATTTCAATCAAACATTTTGGAGAAAATATAAAAAGTAAATTGTTATTGTGGTAGATACCGTTCTTATAACCTCAAAAAAAATTTCGATTTTCTCCTCTAAGAAATTCCATTCAAATGATCTGTGCCTTCAGTCTGTGGCTCGCATAAGTCTAGAGACGATTGAAATTAAAACAAATCATATGAGTTTTGTTCCATTTTTTAAGGTTTCTCGACCAGTTTTATCGATGCGGGAGTACAGAACGTAGGCACAGACGGAGAAATCAATGGACCGTAAGGTAAAACCACTTTATTTTTATTTTATTTATATTTTTTTTCCATGAAATAATCGATTTATTTGTCAAATTTCCTTTGAATCCATCCAGTCATTAGTCAATCGAAAATAATATAATTTCACACGTTTAAGGTTCCCCCACACCAACGCGAATTTTCGGTGGCGACGACGAAAACAACAATAACAACACGTAGTTGTCAATGAAAACAACACGTTGTTATTATTGTTTTCGTCGTTGCCACCGAAAATTCGCGTTGGTGTGGGGAAACCTTTAACGCTTCCCCCACACCATCGCGAATCTTTCGTGGCGACGACGAAAACAACAATAACAACATGTGGTTGTCAATGAAAAAACACGTTGTTTTTATTGTTTTCGTCGTCGCCACCTAAAATACGCGTTGGTGTGGGGGAACCTTAATATCAAAGAGAATGATGTTTTTTTTTGTAGAAAGAACACATAGACAACAAAGGACGTTTTTGTGAAGTTTCATTAGGGGTATTCTCGATCCGATGCAACTGGTCTTGTATCATTGCAAAAATGCAAAAGTGTATAATTACTATACCCTAACCCCATTGTAAAAAAAAAAACTTTGCACTTTTGCAATGATGCAAGACCAGTTTGCATCGGATAGGGAATACCCCTATTCTTTGCATTCGATTTACAAAATCCATTTTATTTGCATTTTTTTAATTTTTTGTAATCGATTTATTTTATTTTAAAATCGATGCTTGAATATCGATCATTTTTCTATCAACTACGATTTTTGAATTGTATTTTACGAATTGTTGACTTATAAATCGAGTACGGAGAAAAAAGAAAGAAACCGAATGTACAACAACAACTTGTGTATAGCTAGTACAAATTCTGGTTTAAAATGCAATTGTCAAAACAAGAAAACTCAAAATTGGACCGACTTGATGCGTATGCATATGGCTCGGAGGGAGCTTGGTCCGAGTTCGAGTCCTACCTGGGCATAGAAAGTTTTTTCAATTAAAATTGAACAAAGACCAAGCACCACTTAAAGGAGTCTGATGATCGGCGTGCCAGTCGTGAAATAGCTATAACTCCAGCCTATAAAAACTTGGTGGTCGCTCACTCATGTTTTGTTGTTCATTCAAACCTTAATTTTTATTTTTATTTAACTTCGATAAAGAGGATGGGTACCACGCCCAGCCTGGGAAACCTCAAATTGATCCTTTGCATGCCTTTCAAGCCCTACCGCTCTACCAAATTTCTTCATTCTACAGCAATCGAAAAAGCTCAATTTAATTGATCGCAATTCTGAGAAAGTAGGCGGATACCACACCTCCTGCTTTGCTTTCGCCCACCACGTCGGGCTTTACCTTTGTGCTCGCGTTTCTAAAACAGGTTGCCTCATATTTTAATTTATTTATGTATGTGGATTACCGACTTTTAATAATAGTGGTTTATTAATTCTTGGTGAGTTTTTAGATTAATGAAGGCTTGCGTGGGATAGTCAACAGGAGGAAATACCATTAGGTCCTATGCTAAAAGATGAGTTCGATCTCTGAGTCCGAGCTAACGAGCTTGAACTCACATGTGAGATCGATTTATCAATGCGGAACTCGGACTCAGTTTCGTATGCAAAAAATGAGATCCATTTCAATAGCTCTGATCGATGAACTTGAGATCAATCTCAAAGCTCTCCGCTTTAGTTTTTTTCTTTTTTGTAATTGTATTATAATTTTTACAAGGTTAATAGTAGGTAGGATTTTTATATGTATTTTTCTGCTGCGATTTTTGAAACAATTTCTTTTAAACTAAAATCAGTTTTCCACAATTCTTTGAATTCTCTACAAGTCATATTAAAATTTTGTTTAATCAACAAATTTCACTCCTAATACCGACATAGAAACTTTATTTCCTTCTTCACGCCATGAGTTTTTCATAAAACTGAAAATTCTTTCAGAGCTGGCATTCGAAATTAGCAAAGAAAAAACAAAACCACATAATTTTTCAAAGTTAGGGGCTGAATTCTTTTAAAAAAAGTTTATCCTAATATTTCTATGTTCATTTTTGTAAAAAAAATTCAGTTGCACAAATTCCTTAAATAATAATATTTACATTTTTTAATTAAGAAAGATCAACAATTTTGAGATATTACTCAAACTCTGGATTATTTTTAAAACTTAAAGCTGATGAGCATTCAAATTCATTACTAAATCTTTTTCTAAATAATCACATAATAACAATTTCATAAAGAGTATAAAGCAATCTTATTAATCTTCCTAAACATACTTATGCAATCTTATAAAGGGTGTGTTTTTAGACGTGTGGTTTTCAAGAAGAAATAAATGCATAATTTAATGTTATGGCCAAGAATTTAGCTTTATTATAAAGATAAGGGTTTGCCATTATGTTTTAAAAATGATTTCGGGCAAGTTGCCGCCGCGGCTCGTTCGAATAAATTCCAGCCGAGAGGCCCAAGAGGCCCCAGCTTCAATTGTAGCGTGGGATGGCGGATGCACAGTACACATATTAAAGGTAATATCATTAGCGTTTTCATTTTTGTTCAGTTCTGCGCATCTGTCAAAATCGAGGTATTATGGTGGTAAAATGGTGGATTCAGTGCCCCTTTCCTTGTCTAATTTCAATATTTTGTTGTTGTTTCTAATGATGCGCGTTGAGTTCTTGTGGGCACTCGAACAGCCATTTTTAATTTTTTGACATTTCCAACTTTGACAACCTGCGCAATATATTACCTTTAATATGTGTACTGTGTGGCGGATGGACTCATTCGGGTCTTCTTCGATACTCTGCTCCACAGCAGCAATAGCGTCTTCGGTGCGCACTGTACGGCGCGGCGCGGGCGTGACGAGCCGAACCATTAAGGTAGAACTATAATAGTCGGATGCCGATTGTATTGTATTGTATTTTATTGAGACTTTTAAAAAAAATGACATTTGGAAATATATACATGAATTCTTAGATCTATCTCTTTCTGTTAATATAAACGATACGGGAAGCGGAGGCTGTAATGTATGGCCGTCCTGTTCTGTTGTTTTTAAATTTTTCGATTGCCAACATGGCTTGTCTTTTTCTTTTAAATGGAATAGGAGCTCTTGCTCTCGGAGCTATAAATGTATCTTTAGACGATTGTCTTTAAGCTATAAACTACATACTAAATGAAAATATATATACATATATACAAATATACAATAAAGAAGGTATAACGATGAGATACAGAGGATTACTTTAATAAAGTACATAAGATTTAATTGATTCTTGACTTCTTATCGAGTTAACCTGCGAAAGGTGAAATATTGATTCATTTATTTCTTTTTGATAAGTATTAAAATTATAAAATTATAAGATTAAATGGATTTGTTTGTTAGACATTAATTCGTGTGTAAATTTTCTTTTTCTTTCTTTAGTTTCGATATGTAAATTCTTTTATGATTTTCTTTTCTTTTCTCCTTTTTTTTTTTTTTTTTTACATGAGGTGGTGGTTTTATGTATTGACAGTAATTTTTGTTTATTTTGGTTTGACTTAGAGTGTTATAAAATTTTATACATTTGTTTTTTTTTTTTAATGAGTTTTTCTTAAGATTAATACAATTTTGAATTATGAGCAAAACAAACAATAATAGTTAAGTTTTGGCCAGCTTTAGTTTAGAATTGTTATTAGGGTTAATATGGTTTTTGATTTTTGAATTTCTTTATTTTTAAGTTACTTATAGGTGATTTCAAATATTCTCGTTGAGCGATTTCTGGGATCGCATTTTCGAAAGAGGATTTGGCTTGATTAGCCTCTATTACTTCCTCTGGTAGTGACTGAGAAGAACTGTGAAATTCCATCAAGCGCTGACTGCACGTTCTCATTTAGAATCCCAATCGGGGAAGGATATGGAGATCCGGACAGTGATGTATTTTTTTGTGTATCGTACATTCCTTTGATCAAATCATTGTCTGAAAATTTCATTTTATCTATGTTTTTTTTCATTAACTCAGTCGTGTATTTGATTAAAGGAGTTATATTTGCTTCATTATATATAAAGTTGTTTGAAAATCTTTTATTTCTGGTTTTAAAGTTTTTATTGACACAAACGCGCAATATTCTTCTTTCGAAGATTTCAAATTCTTTGATGACAGTGGGTGAAACACTGAACCATACTGGGAATGCGTAAATGAGCACTGGTCTTATTAAGGTTTTGTAAAAGAGGAGTTTGGTCTTTTTACTTAACATTGGATGCCTTAAAAAAGGCATGAGCATGTTGGAGAGGTTTCTAGCTTTGGATTTATTTGTGCGTGCATGTTGATTAAATTTTAGGAGGTTGTTGAATTGTACGCCAAGGTACTTTATTTGATGCTTGAATTCGATGTTTATGGAGTCAAGTAGTAACTTCAGGTTTTTGCTTTCGCCTACTACACCGGGTTTGCCCTTGCCGCTGGCATTTCTAAAACAGATTGCCTCAGATTTTTCTTTATTTATGTGGATTCCCCACTTTTTATAAAAGTTGTTTATTAGCTCTAGGTGAGTTTTGAGATTAATGAGGGCTTCTGAAGGGTAGTCAGCAGGAGCAAATACCATTGTGTCGTCAGCGAAGAGTATGGCCTCGGATACTATTATGTTGTAAGAGTATACTGTGTGAGGGAAGTCGTGTAAAAACAGGTTATATAGCTTTGGGCCAAAAATTGAGCCTTGGGGGACTCCCGTAAAGGTTAGGCAGTTCTCAGATTTTGATTGTTGAAGCTGGATGAAGAAAGTTCTGTTGAAGAGGAAGCTCTGGATCATATTGGTCAGATGAGGTGGGAAGTCCATCTGCCTTATTTTGAATAGTAGGCCATCTCTCCACACACTATCAAAGGCTTTCTCGATATCGAGAGAGCAGGCTGCAGTACATTTTTTTTGTCTAAGATTAAATGAGACTTCGTTATGAATTTTCAGTAGTGAGTGAAGAGTAGAATGACCCTTTTTAAAACCGAACTGGTAATCGGGTATGAATTCAATATTATCATCAATATGCGATTCGAGTTTATTGAGAAGTATCTTTTCGAAAGTCTTTCCGACGTTTGAGAGTAATGAGATCGGTCTAAAATTGTCTAACGTGAAGATGTTTGGTTTTTTCAGTAACGGAATGGTTTTTGCATTTTTCCAGCTCGTAGGAAAGTAGCCATTGTTTATGCAATTATTATAAATAATCGTCAGGAATTTAATAGCTTCAGGAGAAACCTTTTTCAATACGAAATTAGATATATTGTCTGGACCAACTGATTTTTTGGCTTTGATAAATTTAATAGTATTAGTAACTTCCGGTATTGAGGTGAAAAAAAGACCGTTTTGGTTAATGGCTGAATTTTCGTTAGAAAATATGAAGATTTTGTCTGGTTTGGAATGGTTTAGTCGGAGAATTTCGGTTTGCACGGATGTTGCAATGCTTGGGTCATGAGATGGGATTTTTTCGCGGTATATGTTTTTGAAATGGTCTTTAAAGCCTTCAACTTTGCTCGCTTCATCGGTTATGGTTCGGCCTTCTACCGAAATCTGGTCACAATTGAACTTTTTTTTTTTGCCTGATAATTTGGCTGCTTCCTTGAAAGCATGTGGACCTGGTTTTATATTACTAAGTTTAAGACCGATTTGTTTGTTTAACCAGATACTGACTTTCTCTTTAATCAGGATTTTCAGTAGGGTGATCCTACTAGCTAGTGATTGATAATCGTTGTTTACTCTGTTATAAGATCTGTGGAAGATTCTTTTGAGCTCCTTTTGCCAACGATGCTTTGTTTTGAATAGGACGTTGATTTCGTCTGGCAGGTCTTTGTATTTTTTGAAGTTATTTGTAGTTGTAGTACTGTGAAGGTCTAATGTATTTGTTACGGATTCACTAAAGAATTCGATGTTTTGGTCTATTTGGGCGTTTGTTAAACAAATGTTAGGGGAAGGTAGGTTGGAGCTCAAGGCTATATCTAGATCATTTCTGAAATTGGACCAATTCGTGTTTTTGTAAGATTTTCCTGAATAGGGTTCGACCAGTGCCAGAATTGAATCTGACAAAGTCAGTTCAAGTTTTGCTGGGAAGTGGTCACTGAATGATGACAGGGTACTGATTAAGAAGTTCTTGTCGTACTGGTTTATTAAGTTTGGGGAGACTAGGAAATGATCTAGATAGGCCGAGCTTCTAGGAAATGTAGGGTCAGGAGGGGTGATGTTAATAAGTTGAGGGTTGCTAGAGTTGAAAAAGTTTACTAGGTTTCTGCCGTTTTGGTTGATTTTGGAGTCGCCCCAGTTGGGGTGCCTTGCGTTTAGATCGCCTCCGAGTATGGCTCCGTCGAATGACTCAGAGAAGGTATTGATTTTCTCAAGTTCTTCCAGCATTTCATTGGGATGGCAGTTTGAGGGAAAATATAGGGATCCAAGCAAGATTTTTTTTGGAATGTTGTTTATAGTAATATTTATAAAGCAGAAGATATTTGGAAAAGTTGGATTTGTTAATTGTACAGTAGTATAGTTTATATTATTTTTGATTGCAATTGCAACACCTTGATTGGAATGGTTGGAAAGAAAATTATAATTATCTAAAAATACTTTGTGGCGAGGTGATAGATGCGTCTCCTGAATGAAGGCGATCGATATTTTGTGAGCGTGGAGAATTTTAAGAAGTTCTATTCTCCTGCTCTGTTCTATCAAGGACGAAATGTTGTAACTTATAATTTTGTAAATCATTATGGTGTACTAAATATAACCTCATTAAGGAGGTTTAAGTATTCCAATCTTTTCTGCTGCAAAGAGCTGCTATTATTAATGTTTTTGACAAAATTTTCTACTTTAAGTAGTAGCTCGGAAATTTCTATGCCAAAAAGGTCTTTTGAGAGATCTAGAAATTGGCTAAGATATTTATTGTTTGGACATTTTGGTTGGGAAAAGCCAACAGGTTCATTGGGTTTTTTTTTAAAGAGGCTTGCAAACGATGCTTGTGGTAAAGTAGGTGCGACCACGCTCTTAACGAGGGTGATTCCATTAGATCTTTTTTGTTTTGCTTCAAAAAATGATTTTTTTTTTGATTGGATATAATCTTTGTATCTGGGACACCCTCGGTAATTAGCCGGGTGAGGTCCGTTGCAGTTGACACAGTGTGCCTTGGTGTTAAGAGCCTGCTTGATTGGACACTCACCCGGTGAATGGCTTGCCTGGCATTTGACACACCTGTAGTTTTTTCCACAATTTTTGGCTAGATGGCCAAAACTTTGACATCTTCTACATTGCAGCACTCCGACATTGCCCCTGGGCTTTTCCCAAGTCACTTTGGTGTTTAAAATATAATTTAATTTCAAGATCTCTGTCGAGAGGATACCTGGTTTAAGTCTAATTAGGAATAAATTTGTGTTAAGCCCAAGGCTTCTACTTCTTTCTGTTGAAAAGATGGTTACCTTGTCAACCGTTCCCGGAAGGATGTTTTCAAGTTCATCTTGGATTTCAATTTCATTGAAATCAGAAGTTAAACCTCTAAGAAGGATATTTTGCGTTTTATCATCTTTTAAAGTGTAAGAGTATCCTTGGATCTCCTTACTTTCCCTGATTTTGGCCATCAGTTCTTGATGGACTTGAATGTTATTAACATATAACTTAGAGATACCATTTTTAAGATTTTTAAAATAAAATTTGAAATCACCTGGGATTTGTTTTAAGTCTGATACAAGTTTTCTAGTGTTAGTTTCTAATAATACTATAGCTGGACAAAACTTACTTGATTTAATTTTAGGATGAACGTCGCTGGATCCTCCCTCGATGGTTGCTGCGTTGCGCTTTTCGCCTTCAATCGTTTTGGCTGCGGTGGTAGCTGTGGTGTCTGCAATAGCGGTGGTGGCGTTTGTGGTGATGGTGGCGATGGAGATTTCAGAAGATAGAATTTCGGATGCATCGGTCGGTTGGACTGGGATTCTTTGGAGGTCTTTTTTTGATGAGTTAAAATTGCTTTTGGAGAATTTCAGATCGGCTAAAATTGCGAATCTATTGTCTTTGTTTGCGGCTTCTTGGGCGGTGGACGGTAGTCGGATGCCGACTTAAGTGGTCGTACGAAACGAAACGAATACAAAGAATTCATATGACGTGCCCATAATTGAGGTTTGCTTCGTTTCAACCAATTTTCGTTAACTTTTGCTTTCGGAAGTGAAGAGCGCTCACCGACCGCTCCATGCGTAAGTGAACTGAGAGAAGTTTCTTCCGACATCTTCCGACTATTAAGGCCCAACTATAATAGGCATGAGCTAGCTTATGCACGCTTAAGCCAACGAGCGAATACATGAAATTCCTATTGAGTAGCCATAATGGAGTCCAGCTACGTTTCGTCCAATTTTTCTAAGTTTCGTTCATCTAACCAAACATAAGCAGGAGCGGTCCGGTTCGCTCAGCGCATAAGTGAATTTGACAGATACGGTTCAACACATACAAAATACACATCAAACCCATCGTCTGTGTAAATGATTCGAGATTAATGAAAGTGTATGTGTGATATCTTCGCTATCTCGTTGTCGTTGATTCAATGTTCACACTCAACAAAATTAAACAGCTGTGAATTTGATTTTGACAGCTGCTTTTGCGCGCGTAAGTTATTATGGCTATGCTTGCGACTTTTTGAAACTTAGGCAAACTTTTCGATAGGTTCTGACATTAGTTTATGTTTGCTTAAGCCTATTATAGTTGGGCCTTTATAGTTCTACCTTTATTTTGGTAATAAATTTGCACGATTTGTAAACGTTGTTCAGGAGTAAGTCTATTCATTATGAAATGGCAAACCAAACTGAGCATAAATCAAGTGACAGCAGTCAAAAATACTAACTCCGAAAAAAGTATTGCCAGATTGAAAACCACACGTCTAAAAAAAAAACCCTTTATATCAGCTGATGATTCACCTCAATATTCAGCTTGCAAGGAAGCCAAATTACGGAAAAGGTTTGATATCTTCATATGAAGTGTGATAATAAGGGTATTCATGCAACGTCTTAAACTTTACGATGTCGTAAAATCGTAAAATTTCCGACACACGTTTCATGAACGCACCAAAAAACATTTTGCGTAAATGTGGTAAACGATATGGTAAACAAATCAGCTGTTCGTTAAACGTCAAACAGCTTAAAATATTTAATTTAATTTTAACATTCGTAAAATTTGTCATCCACATTTTAAAAATGCCCAAAATAAGCCAAAAAATTAAAATGAAAAATGAGGTTTTTTTCAAAATAGTGTGAATTACACAAACACAACCGCATTCACACATGCACTTATGTTTTGATCACAACAATAAACATACTTACTATCATTTTGGCCAAATAACTCAAGAATTAATAGATCATTGAAAGCAATTTGTTCATACAATTGTATAAATATACAAAAACACAAAATCATAATTATTTAATAATTCATAAAAATTTTCATATAAAGACTTATTTCTAAGGCCTGCTACATTATAACTTATTATTTTTAATTTTTTTAATTCATAATTTAGATTTTTATTTTGGCAGCGCCGTCTGCCACCCTATGCTTGAATTGAGTTCGAAAAGTTCGAAACTGATTGAAAGGTTCGTGCATTTACTAAGTTGTTATCTGTTTGACCACTAGTTGTCGCTCTTCTGAATTTATTGGCATTTCTTATGTTGAATTGAATTGAATTTTATTGAGACTTAAGAAAATTTTACAGAGTACAATTCAGGTTATATTACTTAGCAATGCTATGTTTAACTGCGGCATTTCTTATGTTTTGACGTTCTTCTGCCTCCTTTAAATTTCCCAGCTGATCGCTCAAATCTGTTTGGTAAATACGATTTAAAATTCCTCCTGCAGTGTTGTTGTATAGAAGACCCAATGTTTGGCTCCAGCGGAAAATTTTGTCGTTTATGAACATATTGTCATCTCGTACAGATACTTTTATTTTGTTGTTTACTTCTAAAAGTTTTTTTTCTTATTTTTAACAATTGGTTTCGTTTTTGTCTTATTGTAACTTTGAAGATGATGACACCGGCGTTCTGCATTTCTCTCGCCGATTTTAAGGCATCGATAACCTGTTGCTTAGACTCAAGTTTGACAACAAATTTTTTAATGTTTGTGTTCCCAGATCTTAGTTCATGAATTT
This sequence comes from Epistrophe grossulariae, assembly GCA_929447395.1. Lineage (NCBI taxonomy): Eukaryota > Metazoa > Arthropoda > Insecta > Diptera > Syrphidae > Epistrophe > Epistrophe grossulariae. The sequence continues at coordinate 79,037,256 of OV839567.1, forward strand.
GCAGGTTATCTTTGCATGGTGGTGGTTGAATCATGGTTGAGCACACGGATTTCACAAGTTCTTTCTCATCTTTTCCAATCTGGACCTCGACTCTCGTCATCAGAATTTTTTCTGTAGTTTTTTTCTGGATTTCATCCACTCGGTATTCTAAAAGCTCGCATTTTTCTTTAAGTGCATTCACTTTTTTGGAGAGCATTTTATTTTGCTCCAACATTTGTTTGTTTGCAATGACCATTGCTTCAATGTCACTTTTAGATGCCACATCTTTCAATTTAATGTCAAGTAATTCAGAAATCCTAGCAAAATCTGATTCACTCATTTTTGATTCGGTCATTTTATCAGAAATCTGCGTTTTTTTATGGTTGTTAAATGTTTTGGGAGATATTTCGCCTACTTTGCGCTTACTCATATGCACTGACACTCAGGTTATGTGCGCAGAAACTTAAAGTTTATGAAAAATAAAAGACTTATTGATTATAGAGACTCACTTGTATTAAGTAAGAATGCCTTTCTTTTTAATTTTATTAGGTTTTTGAGTTTAAATAAATGTTAAATTTACTTTTCTTTCACTTTTTTTACAGAGCTTCTTAAAAATCACCAACTCTTAGATATTAGACAGCTATCAATCCACTGGATGAACACAATGCCCTGCTGCAACTGGAATCGGAGCCGGAGCTGCAACTGCTTTCAAAAATGTCGTACGTCGTTTTTTTTATCTGACCACAATGAGCTGTACAGCTTTTTGTATATTTCAAAGAAAAAAACAGACACGAGTTTAGTATTCATTGTTCTTATTTCCAATAGTTTTCTTTTATTTAATAATTTTTTTCGCGCAACAAATAAGCACTCCTTCTTCATATAAATTGAAACGTCAAAAATGCTGTACGTGAAAAGTTAAAAGTTTGCGGCCCCGACTGCGCTCCGTCTGCAGTTCGTTCCAATCTGCTCGTAGCATTAATTTTGTGTGTATTTAATATTTTGACAGATATTCCAGCTGCGACTCCGGCAGTCCCAAGCAGTCCCAAGCTTGATTTTTTGTTTTTTAGTAGTTCATCTTATTTATTTTAAGGAACTGTAAAAAAATTTTTCGGATTTTTGCGGTTTTGGTACAAAAGTTTTTTTTTTTAAAATGTGCTTTCTGACAAAAAAAATTATTTTTTTGTTGGATTTTCTAAGATTTGTTTTAACCTTTAGGTACAAGTTCAAATATGATTTAATAACACGGAGGGAGCTTTTTTTTATAATGCGATCAGCAGAAAATATTAACTTACAAACACGGTTTAAAACTTAAAACTTCGACAATATAGGTTTAAATAAAACAATTTTAAATTGTCAGGCCAAGAAGCACTTGGTATTGCAATTGAAGCGCAACTATCTTGTCATCAATATAATGTCATAAGAATGAGTGCACCAGAAAAATTTCCTGCATATAAGGTCGTACAAGCTGCAGAGAAAGACTGCTATCCACCCCCCGAATACGTAAAAGTTACTGAAACTTTAGTTGAGGTTACCCTTCCGGCACTGTTAGATCTTACCATAAAGCGTTTGATAGAATCGCAGAAGGAAGTTATAAATGTACTAACAGCAGTTGAAATGAAAAACCTATGCTTATTTTCCAAATGGGTATATTTGTCAAAAGACAAACAAGCTTTCTATGGCCTTAAAGCAAGGGATTCATTGGTTTTTATTACTTGTGTTATTCCACTTAGACTTGCTTCTAATTCCAAGGTTGTTTGGAAAAATACACGCCCAGGGCCATTAAAAACAGAGTTTTTTAAAGAATCTACAGAAATGTCTATTGCAGAAAAAAGTAGAGCAGAAAACGAGATGAAGAATTTACAAAAGCCAACAGTGTTAGTTGAACAAAGGCGAGTACGTCAGTCATACATTACTTTTTACTATGATTTCAACGCTATTACGGAGACTTAATCCACGCAAAAGTGTTTCATATGTGGTGCGTCATCTAAAAGATTTAACGTCATAGATAGTAGGATGACAAGGGAAGTAACATCCGAAAACTTAGAGTTTGGCCTGTCCGTTCTTCATAGATGGATACGGTTTTTCGAAAACTTCACAACTATCATACAAATTATCTCTTTTTTGTATTAACATTAAGTTTTATTGTTTTGTTTTTACAGACAAAAATTAAGTGTACTTATTCCAAATAACTTTTAACGGCCTTTAGTCATAAAAATTTCGCGTTTCGTCCCAGCGATCTCACTTGGACTTATCAGTTGACTAGTGAGGACCTTTGTCAATACGCAATTTTTTGTTGAGTTCAGTTCATCATACAAAGATTTCGTGACGAATATCTAGTGTGAACTATATCCAACAAGACTAGAATTCCTAAACACTAAATTGGAAGTTTTTGTTTTTTTTTTTTTTTTGCCCGGGGCCATGGCAATGTTTATATAAGAAGGTTTTTTTTTAATAATGCAAATTCTATATACTATCTACTGAAATACATCAGCCAAGTAGAAGACTTAGCACTATTTTATTTGGACTTGTTGAATTATTGATTCAAAATAGCTTTTAACGGCTGAAAAAATTTGGAGTTTCGTCCCGGCGATCTCACTTAGAATAATCGTTTACTAGTGAGGACCTTTATCAATACACAATTTTTTGTTATTATTATTATGAATAAAAATATACATTTGTAAAACTCAAGAGTTTGCCAAGTTCTCAGATAAAAAATAAATCGAATATGTAAGTACATATTGTCACCTGAGAACTTATTTGTTCAATAGACCATTTTTTGCGAAAATGGTTTTAGTATTCTCAGGTTTATAAACACTATTTTTTACTATATTACTTAGATTTTGATATTTTACTTAGATTTTGCAGTAATTTGTTCCCTTTTGTTCAAAAGACCATAAAATGATTGCTTTCATCAATCGAGTTTAGTTCTTAAATGTTCAAAAAGCAAATTTTATATTGTAACGAAGTTACATAAAATACCCACAAAACACACTTCATGGGGTAACATAACATACATCAAGGCGCCCACAGCCACATTCGACAATGACAAATACAACATTGCATACCTCAAGGCGCCCACGAAATTGATGACGACGACGAGCAACACAACAACACACCAAATAAATGAGTCAACAGTGTCTGCGTACAAAAATGCAAGTACGTTGTTTTTATGTATTTATGAAGTTCACACTCTCTTTTATCGCCAAAATGCATAAGGGAGAGTGAAATTGACAACGAAAATTAGGAATATTTCGTCTGCGGTGCTGACTAGTGTTATTATACAACTAGAAAGAGCCAAGAAGCAATACCGAGGGTGTGTAGTACACTAAGGTGCCTTCTAAATTAGTTTTTGGCATTTTGCCGCATACCCCTCTCCTCCTCCTTTTATGCCTTGACGTTGTTTCGTCACTTTGGTTTAGGCTAGGGAATTCATCCCACCGTCTGTTCGCCGTACCACGCCTTTACCTCGGTTTAGGCTAGGGAATTCATCACACCGTCTGCCCGCATATAAAATAATTTGTTATTTGTTTTAAGGAGATAAGAAAATTGTAATCTTATTTACAAACTGTTATTTTATTTATTTTAAGAGTAAAATGAAATTGTAAACTTATTATGAAATTTGTTAGCTTTTAGACTTAAGGGTAGGTGTCCTCGACCAGCCAACTCAAAACTCATGTAAATGACTTTGAATGTGTTAGTAAGCTCTCTCTTCATCAAATTCTGTATTTGAAATTTAATTTTACTCTTGGGCTCTTTTTTCATCGCAGACGAAGCTGCAGGTAGAATCACGCACGCACAAGAAAGAAAAAACACAAGTAGCAAGCGCAGAAAAGACAAAGTAAAATATGTACCTATACAGAAACAAAAGCAAAAATTCTGCCATGAGGCGTTAAGGGGAATGTATGAATATACCAGACACAACATGCTTTTTTTTTCTTTCGAATATCGTGTAAATATTTTGAAGAAAAAAAAATAATGATGGAATTGTTGGATCGTTGGATGGTGGTGAAGGCAGAGCAGCGAGGTGCGCGGTGGCGGCGGTGGTTGTGTAATTTTTTTGTTTACAAAATATAAAAGAATAAACTTAGGAGGAATACCTACCTAGATATATTGTATATTTTTAAAAAAAGTGTTATATTCTTTACCTAGGGCAACTTTTTTCCTAGCGTTGGCCGATGATGATGTACCAACATACATTCATGAGAGGTAGGAACAAACTTTTTTTGAATGCAAATGCGATTTCTGGAGTGATCGCATTTTAATTTAAAGTGACGCATCAAAAAATAGGTACCAAACTTACTAGGTACATACTACATACATACCTATATTTACCAAACACTTGAGCCAGTTGAAGGATTTATTTATGTTTTATTATCAAATGGAAGCAGAATGCTACGTAATTATTTTTATATTTTGTTCTTGATACGCATTTTTGGCGAGTGTTTTGATTAAATGTTTAGGAATGGATAGTTGGGTGTGCTGCCTATATATCCCATAAATACCTATAAAAATCTGATCCGTCAGTACCTATAGCTAGCAGAGCCCGTGGGAAGATGTTGGCCAATAGGGTTCCCAACTTTAATCGCAAAAAATCTAGGATGTAATTTTTCAAAGCAAATAAAAGAAATATTATTCGGAAACTTTACAAAAGATTATGTTACAGCTATAGTTAATTAATTTTTTGAGATATCTACAAGGTTGCAAAAAACAGCAACAAATTAATTTTTGAGTCGAATTTTAAATCAAAATTCAAATTTCAAGATACTTTACTGGAAATAGACACCAGATACTTTTTATAATAACAATTCAGCAAAATATTAGTTTGATTAGTACCTAAATGAATGAAGTCAAATCATCGTCTTGTGATGTGTCTTTCGCATAAGGCAATACGAAAAAGCGTTCAAGTGCTCTTCGCAGTTTCAAAATATTAAAAAAAAACTTTTTCTTTGCTCTTCAAAACTTGATAAATCAAATATTTAATGTTTTTATCAGTATGCTTATATAAATAAGTAGACAAAATAAGAAATGTCATTAAATTATTATACCTATAAAATTTATTTTCTGTTTGATATGTATACGTACATAATATAAATTTGGGGAGTTCTTTCCATCCGATTGTCTTTTCAAGGAAAAAAGAAGCTAAGAATCAGAATTCATTTCATTTTTATGTTGATGGAAAGTTACGAAATTAAATTTAAATCTACAGTTTATGCAAAACGTTATAAAGATCGCGTGACAAATTTAGCTGCGTAGCGTACAAAACAGGATTCAAAACAAAACGAATTTAAATTAGGTTAGATACCTATTACCTACCTACAGAAACTCAAACTGAAACGAAAACAAATAGACATTCTCCTCTTTTTAACGGAAATTTAATGGTCATTTTATCCCACCCATCACCATACCACGCGAGAGAAGAAAAAACTCGTCCTATGTAAAAGAAAAACACATGATTGCATATTTGCCATATTCTTTCAACACACTTTGACTTATCTCCCACTCTAACCCTTCTTCTAATAATGTCATGTCACCACCGAAAGCAAAAGTGATCGATTTTCTCCTATTTACTAATGTACCTAACCTACCCATATTAGGTGTATATTATGGCGCCACCCAGTGGGAAATTTCTAAAAATTCAATGGTGAATATCTTGCTTCTTCCTTGAGGAAAGGGAGCAGCACCCGCTTCCTTTGTGCGGAATACATCGAGGATTTTAACATGGGCATGTCATTGGCGGGGTGCACATGCAACCATCTCTATGAAAATTCCACAACTAAATCACTACTTCCTTGGAAGTTGCTTATTCAACAGTTGGACTGAGGACTCCGGTGAAAAATATGATGAATATTCAGCGAAGAAATACTTAAACAAAAGTAACTTGCTTATTCATCAGATCATTAATTTTTGATGAAAAATTTGATGAAAATTCTTTTATGAAATCGCTAAATAATTTGGACTTGTTTTTTCACTACCTCAATATTTGCCAATGAAAAATATGATGAATATTCAACAAAAAAGTCACATATATTTATTATTTTCGATGAAAATTATGATGGAAATTTATTAGTGAAATCAATAGGGAATTGGGAGTTGCTTAATCGCTGAATATTTAATTCATAAATTAGAAAAATACTTCTCCTAAGTTGGAACGATTGAATTTATAATTCAATTAAAAGGTAAGTGACCTAAACTCCAAAATGCGTCTCTAAGACGCAAATTATGGTCAATTTTTACCGAGCCTTATAAAAACCAAAGCAAGAACATACTGTGAATTTTATTTTTCTAAGTGAGTTTTTTAAATTAGATATACACAATGCTCAGTTCATGATAAATGTCTGATGAAAGGATACATTACTTTTCTTCACAGAAATCCTCATATTGATCGCGTCAGGTAAAGAAAAGGGTAGTTTTCATTCTTTTCTTGCTCAGGGAAATAACAAGAAAAAAAAAAAGAGAGCGTCGTGGGAGAATTATTTTTTCTTCTCTCTCAAAGTATACTTTACAAAGCAGACGAGTGGATCTAGACAACGAACTGCTGAACTTATGCATTACTTGTCAACGATTGAATCATCGCATAATTTTACCTATTAAAATAGAATCTTTTAATTCCGCATTAAACTCACTTGATTTTTGTGTGCCAGGTAAAAGAAGGGAGTGTTTCGACATTTTGCCCATTTACAAAGCAGACAATGTGCATAAAACCATGAACTGGTGAAATTATGCATTACTTTACAGTAACTAAATCAGTGCTTGCTGTTTCTTCGAAGAAGTAGCATTTGAATTCAATGTTGAATTCAGCTTAATTTTTCAGTGAGGATGAAATTTCCTACTGGGCACTTGACACATTCCTTGCTTGGTGCAGTATCTACTTGCATAACATGCATCTAATGTATTTTTTAAATACATCCATTACCTTGGTGCGCAAAATTGAAACAAAACTATCCTTCAGCACGATAGTAAATATTTAAATGACGACCTTGCACCATTTCTTATCAGAAAAAAAAATCTAACGCTCAATGACCAAAAAATCTCGTATATATTTACACACGCAATATGATGGATTTATTTTCGCAAAAGAAGCAGAAAAACTTCCAACAGATATTTAAACCATAAAAAATACACATAGGTACATACCATACATATAAGATACACAAAATTCAACCAAATCTCCTGCAACGATCCCACGCGAATTTCCACCAAATCTACTTACCCGCTGAAAAAAAAGAATAGCATAGGTATGTACATATAGCCAAATGACCTATATATTTGAACGCCTTCTGTCTTTTTCTTTTATATAAAGAAGGATCGCTATCCATCACGATCTACAGAAGAATGTGTGTGTATACTTTCCATAGAAGAAAAAAAAATATGAGGAGTCAAGAAACAACAAAACAAACATTAGAGCTCATGACTTCTTTTTTTAAGAAAAAGAGAACTGAGAGAAAGAGAATGCATCGCCACCCAGTGGCATTTGTTTGAAGCAAACTTCTTTGTGTGCGTGATAAAATTTTTTTTTTTTGAAAACGCAAAATAGACAACTTTTACAAAATTAAGATTAAAAAAACAGTGTTCAAAAACGCTATTTTGTTCTTTAAATTTAATAAAAAAAATACCAAAAAAAATAAAAAAATATGTGCTTGTATTGGCTGTCATTCCCTCAGAACGACATGGCAAATAGTGTCATAATGAACTGGATTTTTAAAAATGCTACAAGAAAAAAAAAATTTTTTAAAACCGAGTTTATGTTATATATTATTCTTTGATTAAAAAAATATTGAAGAAAATTATAAAATATAAGTATCAATTTCCCAAGGAAACGCACAAAATATTATAAAAAAATAAATATCTTTTGTGTTTTTGTCTCTAAAAAGTTACTGTGAAAGCTGAAAAAAAAAAATACATAAAAAAAATAAAAGTAACCTCACATTTCTATTGGCTTTGTAAAAAAGTTCATTTGACCTCGTTGCCTTTCATACTTTAGAAGTTTTATCAAGTAGTTGATTTGTACCACTTTGTAAATTTCGTCAATATTTAATAGTTTTGTCCATTTTTCTTGGGAACAAATAAATTAATTTAAAAAAAACGAAAAACTGTGTTCAGTATTGAAATCTATTGTCTCTAGAAAAAAAATAAAAAAACAATATTTAGCGAATTTCCCATTCATATGCGTAAGCATCGTACTAAAATTTGTGATATTTTCACTTGCCTAGTGATTTTGAGTCACAAATAATTTTTTATTTTTTTTTATTCTACAAAAATAATTCACCTTACATATTTTCTATCGATAACCATTTGTTTCATTAAAAAATATGGAAAACTCTGAAAGTTATACAGTTTAGCGCAAAACCCCAACCTATTTTTTCAAGGGACACATACCCTTAAGAAAAGACTAATAAAAATAAACAAAAATAACCTGGAGTTTCGAACGTTCTAAAACCGAGTTTTAATTTGCATTCTTCGGTAAAACCATGGACCCCGCTGGCCTACCTCAGGTGGAAACAAAAAAGCATCACAATATGTGATTGAACAACGCATTATGAAATTTAAACTAAATGAGAATTTAATCCTAAGTGTTCAATATCCATATTACTATTTTCTATGTGTTCAATCTCCGGAAATTGAACAAAGTAACCCAGAATGTTTTTGTGTTTTGACAATCAATTTGCTTATGCAAATTCTTACAGAAATTCAAGAGAGATTGAGCTATCTGGTTGTTCTGGAATAATAATTATCAACATTGAATCCAGGTATGTAGTTGTTTAAATAAATATAGGTAATACTTTACATGTGAAATTATGTATATTCAATAACATTTTTAGCATCTATGAAAATCCCAATGATGTATTGAATGCAAAGAATGAAATTGACTTTCAAAATATGGGTGACGAATATGAATATGATATAGAAAAAGGAAAAGTAATCCTTTAACGGGGAAGCGAAACATTAAAAAAGTAGCGAGAGAAAGTGGCCACGAGTATGTGAGTGCATCTGGAAAACACTTTCCTCCAGCTTTAAGGCCATCTGTTTGTGGATTGAAATGCACATATAAATGTTGTTCCAAATTTTTTGAACCAATGCTCCAAACTATTCATGATCAGTTTTGGAAACTTACTGATGAATCCAAACGATACTTTTATGCGAAATATGTAAAGCGTATTCGTGCGGTAAGAAAAAGAACACCAAAAAGCAGTTCAAGACGGCAAAATACATTTAAATACTCTCTCGAATACCGAAGGTTTGCAAAGCTTTTTTTTTACAACGTTGGACATATCACAGCAGCGAATCTACTACTTCTTCAAATACTCCTATAACGATAATGGATCACCCAAACTACCCATGAAAGGGAAAATTCGTTTCGCAACAACAACCAAAATCCGACAGAAAATAAAAGAAACTAAATATTCAGATAATTCCAGCCTGAACAAACGTGCAAAGATCCGCCGAGAAGAAGACCGCTTGAATATAAATCCTAAAACCGCAATAGTATTATATGATCTACAAAGTGTTTTCACACTACCACACTCAAATATATCTAATTTCTACTATAAACGGAAACTGAGTATGTATAAGGGTGGTGCAACAAGAACAAAACTACGTACTGCTCCATCTAGTATGAATCCCAAAGTGGGGGAAGTGGGAATGATATTGCAAGTGGATTGATAAAGATACTGAAAGCGGTTATTGCCGATATAGCCGATATAAACGAAATAATATTATGGTCTGACTCTTTTATTCCCCAAAACAAAAACCGTATAACCTCACTAGCAATTTTAAAGTACTTAGAAGAACATCCACAAGTACAATCTGTCAAACAACGGTACTTTGATCTGGACGTTCGAGAATACAAGAATTGGATGCTGTGCATAGTGTGATTGATCGCCATTTAAAACATATTCATTACTATAGCCCATTGTCACTTATTCGTGAGCTTAAGTGTATGGACTAAAACAATGTCAAGTTAAAGATAATGCAATGCAGTGCAAAGGATTTTTTCAACTACAGTCGTGCTTCGAAGGGTTTTGCTTTGTTCCCTACAATAAGGCTAAAGAAATAGTTTACAACGATTTATTCAAAATTAAATATCGTTAGAGCTATGGTGACGATACAGATTTGCGGATAGTTTCTATAATCCCAGAAACAAATAAACGTGCATTGAAAAAGGCACAGATGAACGAAGTTCGTCTTCCAAAGGTATTAAATACAATTATGGGAATAATTACTTTACCTAGGGAGAAAAAATCAGATATCAAATCTATGCTTCCATGGATACCACAGATTGATGTCGAATTTTATAATATTTTGTTAAAAAGCAAACAATTAACGTGTACATGAAATTTTTTATTTTAAAATGACAGTTGAATTTGAAGGTCACAATATTTTTGTTTGAAGGTCACAATATACGATTTTTTAAAAATCGATTTCCCAACAATTTAAAATTGGACAGAGGACAACATAGAACTCAGCCGACGATATGTATGTACTTTTTTGGTATTTATGGCTGAATTTGACAGCCGTAAATTTTAATATACTAAAAATAATAGGTAAATTAATTCTTCAATTTTTATTTTGTACAAAAAAAGAGGGCGTTTTGGTGGGCGTGGTCATTCTTGGGCTTAGAAATATCAATAAATTGGTTTTATAAACATTTCCAGAAATTTTTGGGGTTCTAGCTCTAATGGCTGATTTATTGCCACGGATAGGGCCATTCTGCCCCATCGTGCGCCGTACGAATCGTAATCATCCCGTTAACTTACATATATATTTTTAGTACATTTTACATTGAAAAAACTGAATAAACAGAATTTTATTTAATTAATTTTAATAGGCAGTTTTTTAAAATGCATAATTTTTGTAAGGGAATACAGAATTTTGATAATTAAGCATTTTTATGAATAAAGGTGATAGTTATTACAAATTTTTCTTCAATATTGTCATTTAATTGTTCTTAGTTCAAATTTAGAATTGCGTTTTTTGTTACGGAACACTATTCAAGTCTTCTAAATTATAGCTACGAAATAATAACCTAAATCCATTATGTTGGTTAATTATTTAGTATAAATTTTCCTTTAATCGTTATTAAACTTAACTTAAAAAAAATCTTCTTTCATTGCAGTGTATAATCAACTTTTTTTAAAGGACAAATCAATCTTTCAAACACCGCGCATCCAAGCTTACAATATCAAGATGTTATTGCGTTTTTGGAACGATTATCACACAATAAGCAATTAGAATACGTATTAAAAATAAAAGAAAAAAATTGCAAAAAAACAAAGGAATATCCATTTATTGGAATTTAATAAAAAACTAACTCAAGAACTACATTGGCGGCTTATTTGTTGTGCAAAACAATTGTCTCAAGTAAAGAGATTTAATGTGATTGAATAAATTTAGTATAATATAGTACATAATCAAAGAGGAGATACAAATCAAAATAGCTCCGCGCCTTACCTTACGAAATTCTTTGACCTGACCAAGACAAAATTATTTTTTCCCTTTTCATTAAAAAACAGCTTAGTCAAAATCGATAACAAAATTATAAAGGCATTCCTTATCATTGATGAACGAGACATTTAAATAAATATATCATAGTTAACTCAAACAAATTCCAGAAATTGAAGGAGATACATAAAAAGGTGTTTCTCTTCCCCAAGAAAAGGGAGTCCTTTCCCAATAAATGAAAATAAGAATTTACCTCTAAGTATATTGTAAGTAAACTTTTGTGTGAAAGAATGTGAAGGACCCAAACGGCAAATTAAATTAAGGAGAATAGAAGATAGAAGAAGACGCTAAGTTGGGTGATAAAATAAAAGGATAATTATTATACTTTCTGCGTAAGTTTATTTCTGATAAAAGAAAGAAGCTATTCCTGACGAAAAATGTCACTCGTTAAACATAAAAGAGGCGTGCACGGAACGCAACAGAATTTGAATATCATTTGTAATGTCTTCCTCTCAAGTACACTTTTGATAGGAATTCTATTAACAGTTACCGGTTGTTGTGCCAAAATAGAAACTCAAATTAAATTCTTAAATGATGACTATTCCGTGCCAACGAGGACAATAAATAATGAGGCTTCATACTCTTTATCATCAGATACTCAACAACCAACAGTGCCACACAACAAATTATACAAGAGTTATCTAAAGCGTATATCATATGAGACTATTCATCGCATTCTAAGAGATGAAAATGAGCCAATGATTTATAGAACGAATGGTTTGAAGTATTTTCGTAAGAGATCCAGCAGTACAAGAAAGCATGGAATATCGAAGCGTTCGTTGGGGGCAGTGCTTGGTGAGTCACCAGAATTAGCTCTTAACTTGACCGATAGAAATCTCCAGGTCTTTTCTAAAGACGTTATAAACACCACTCGTCCCCTAGAGGAGATGACCTCCATTGTTCTGCACAACAACTACTTAAAAGAATTCCCCATCAGAATGTTGGCCAATTTAACTCTACTTGATTTGTCACAAAATAATTTCACCCAATTTAGCCTACCACCAGAATCTCACAAGCTGCGTTTTCTAAATTTAAATCGAAATCGGATCGAAAACTTCACCATTCTAACATTTAATAACACCCAAGGAAACAATACTATTCGCGAGCTGCATCTCAAGGACAATTTATTACATTGGCTTGGTTTGATGAACTTGAGTTTACTTAACGAATTAGAAGTTCTGGATTTATCATGTAATAAATTGAAGAATCAAGAGACGGCTTTATTTCCGACAGGCATGAAGAATTTGAAATATCTAAATTTAGCGCGCAATCGATTGCAATGTATCTACCGGGAAACATTTAACAATTTACTCAGTTTAAATACGTTAATATTGTCGTACAATGAGATCAATGAAATAAACTATGAAACGTTTCTGGCTCTGCCCAATTTACAATATTTAGATTTGTCACATAACCAACTAAAAGGTGATTCTATAAGAGCACTTCAAGGCATTCCAGATCTGATAGGATTATCAATAGGGAGTAACAGGGAATTGGGTGATTCGATGCAAGAATTTGTTGCATCATGGAGTCTTAAGGAGTTGGATGCCAGCGATACAGGCCTTTGTAAGATTCCTGCAGTGTTAGCACAGTCTGTAAGGATACTTAAATTAGCATATAATTGGTTGACGGTAAGTTCGTTTTGTATTTGCAAAAAATTATTACCTCTTCTTTTCTAATGTTAATACAAATATTATAACAGGTTGTTTTGCATGTTTGGTTGTAAATGTTACAGCTCTATTAATAAATGCCAATCAAATATGAATTATAATTAACCAAATCTTATTAACAAAACTGGGATTGATTAATAAATTCACCGAAGAAGGTGCATGAGCGAGATATTGAGTTTAAAACACTTAAAGTCTCCATTAATAAACTCATATGTCAGGGTTGCAAAAGCTTAAATGACTTCTTAGCTTAAGCTTGGCTTTAAATCACAAGCTAATGAGTGACTTATAAATTAAACAAAATTTAATTCATAAGTTAGTTAGTGATTTATGAATTAAAAACTATTTAATTCCCAAGCTAGTTAGTGACTTATCTATGAATTAAAAAAATTTAATTCATAAGCAAGTAAGTGACTTATGAATAAAAAAAAAGTTAATTCATAAGCCAGTAAGTGAATTATGAATTAAAAATTATTTAATTTCCAAGCTAGTTAGTGACTTATGAATTAAAAAATTCAATTCATAAGCTTGTTGATGACTTATGAATACAAAAAAAAAAAATTCCCAAGCTAGTAAGTGAATTATGAATTAAAATAGTTTAATTCCGAAGCTAGTTAGTGACTTGTGAATACAAAATTTTAATTCATAAGCCAGTAAGTGACTTATAAATTAAAAATTATTTTATTCCAAAGCTAGTTGATGACTTTTGAATTAAAAAAAATTTAATTCAAAAGCTAAATGGTGAATTGTGAGCAAGAAAATTTTCAATTCATAAGTCAGCTTATGAATTAAAATTTTATAAGCTAGCAGGTTAACTTTGCAATCTAAAGCTTGGTTTGAAAGTAAAAAATAGAGTCAAAAGCTAATACTTACTTAGTAGGTACCAAAAGTGATTATTAGCTTTTTAATCTATTTTTGACCCTGCTCATATCACACATGAATTCTTTTTAATACGCGAAGTATATGCGAGATCTAATCAATATAACAAACAGAAGGTAAATTATGTCTATTGATAAACATGAAGATGAATTATTTTTAATCAGCGAGGTAAGTGCGAGATCTTATCAATATTACAAACAAAAAGTTAATTTATGTTAATTAGCTAATTCATACAAGAAGATTTATTAAAGAGTACCGGCTCTATTAATAAAAAAAACAGAAATTGCATAAATGGATAATGCGTGTAGCGTGTGAAGTCCGTCGTTAATATATTACAAAAATTTAAATTGTGTATTCAAGAATGGCATTTTACAAATTGTGTAAAATGATAAATTTAGACAAATGATTTAAATGCTGGTTAAAGCCCTTCCATACTATCCCACTGAGTATTAACACATGTCAAAAAAAAGTGGAAAAACTCATGTATAATAGTGTGGAAATAAAATATGACAGCCCATTTTACACAGCATGATATTCCAGCCTACACGATTTGACATGTGTTAATACATGATCAATTTTAGAAATGGTTGTAATTCTATCACAAATTTCATCACATTTTTATTGAAGTTAAATTAAACTGTTGTGTGTGGTCAAAAGTCATTTCTTTACCACAAATTTGGCAGTAGCATGGAATTCTTTCCCACTTTCAATTTGACATGTATTAATACTCAGTGGGATAGTGTGGAAGGGCTTTTAATTGAAATTAAACTTATTAAACTTCAAAATATGTATATCAGTAAGCGTATTCAGACGTCCTAATTAAAAACTATTGAAAATCTAAGAAATGTACAAATTAATTAATACTAGATGTAAACTACATAATATAATTAAATATTATGAATTGATGGTAACACCTACAAATTCTTACATCTATTACAATTTACAAACAACATGAAATCAAAAACATAAAAGTCATTCCTGAATTAAACGCTGAATATTAAACTAGTGGTCTTCATTTCTTTATAATCCTTTTTCTTACTAGAAAATTCTAACAAAGGTTATGGGCCATCGTTTTCTAGCTAATTTCATTTTTTTAATTTTATAAATTACAAGTAAAATGTCAAATTCAATTTAGTTTAGGTTAGGTAGAAGTGGTTGGCGGCGAAGAGACTGACACACTTAGGCCAATTGATGGACCATTGTGAAACCACAAGGATCTAGGAAAGCTTTTCCCTACTCATTAAACCAATTTGAGCTCCTTATGAAGCGTGTGAGATTGCTTACAGCAATATTTGCTAGATCACTGGGATCATCGTAGTAGAACTCTCCCAAGTAGAGTCTACGTCTCTGTGATAGAGCAGGACAAGTAAATAGAAGGTGAGGAATTGTTTCTTCCTCCTCTTCATCCATGCAGCTTCTGCAGAAATCATTTGAGTAGACGCCTAGTCGCCTGGCATGTCTACCTATTAAATAGACACATATAACGGCTCTAATTTGTAATCTGCTTAAATATATCAAATGTTTGGAGCGCTTCAGATCCAGCTTTGGCCAGATTTGTTTTGTCGCCAAACAGGTGTTGAGGTTTTGTCATCTTTGGTTTGTTTTCTTTATAGCATCTTGCTTTAGCGATTGGTATACCAATACTTTCCTTATCAGTTAAGAGTAATATTGATGTTCCACTTTTGGCTAGAATTTAATTTATCAAATCGAGAAATTAAGCGATCAGAATTACGATTCGTGTAAAATCTTAATACGAAGTGTATTATAATACACAACGATCTATGGAGCTATGTTTCTGGAACCAGACCAAGTTGAGGAAACCACAATTTGGTGTACACGAGATGAAAAGGCCCTAGCTACCATTCTTTTGTGGGTCAAGCCTTCGCAAATCAATAACATAAAAAATTGTAAGACGTCCGCCGATGCTTGGAAGGCCTTGGAGAGTATTCACCAACCGACAGTACCTGCTAGGAAAGTTACTTTGTTCAAGCAACTTTTGCACTTGAGAATGGAAGGTAATAATGTTTAAAACCATAATATATTAATTGTTTCTTCGATTTGGCAGAGAAAATCAAGGAACTACACATCAGGCTACAAAATGAGCTGATGGCGATAATCTTATTGTCCAGTTTACCGGGCACGTATGAAGATTTTATCATCGCAATCGAGTCACGTGATCAACGTCCATCGGTCCAAGTTTTAAAAGTAAAGCTTCTTGAGGAAGGCGAGCGCCTCGGAGAAAATGAACGAGTCGAATATACATCAGAAAAAGCATTATATTTACACGATACAAATACCTATTAAATAGACACATATAACGGCTCTAATTTGTAATCTGCTTAAAGATATCAAATGTTTAGAGCGCTTCAGATCCAGCTTTGGCCAGATTTGTTTTGTCGCCAAACAGGTGTTGAGGTTTTGTCATCTTTGGTTTGTTTTCTTTATAGCATCTTTCTTTAGCGATTGGTATACCAATACTTTCCTTATCAGTTAAGAGTAATATTGATGTTCCACTTTTGGCTAGAAGGCAGAGAATATGTAATTAGAGATTTTAACGATTATCTAAAGAACAACATCAATTAACTTCTCCTTATACTCATTATACTCCATAGCAAAACGGGTGCGCTGTGAGAGTAAATTTGGTAGAGATGTCGCGTTGTTTGCTGATCGCGTCACAGTTGAAGCAGAGTTTTTGGGCTGAAGCAATAAACACGTCTGTTTATCTTCGAAATAGGTCACCAACAAAGTTATTCAGATGAGGCTATAGCTTATAGATTATATGAGCGTAAAACTGGTAAGATTCGTATAAGCCGGGATGTTAAATTTATTGAGAATCCATCAAAAATATCTCCAACAGATTCCGATTACATCCTTATTGAAACATCGGGAGCAGATGAGGCTGACCAAAATCCAGTTAGATTATTTTAAAAAGAAGATAATGAAGTTGACCTTGGAGATGATGGAGCTGAATATGAAGATGCTCTGGGACAAGACGATGATGGTGGAGATCTCTGTGAGATTGTTGTTGCAAATGCTGTTCCAAAAAATTCTGTTGATGTTGCACAAAAAGCTGTTGATGATGTTCCGCAAAAGGCTGTTGAAAATGCTGTTTCGAGAGATGCTATTGTTGAAGAAGAAGATGTTACTGTACAAAGTGAAGCTGATAGTGAAGAAAATGGTAGTTATTCTTCGGATGATGAAATTGGTGTATTCGAAGACTGCGGAGAAGAAGAATCAGAGGCAAGTTCCGGTCTAAATAAAGATACGTGCATCGGAAACCAGCTTAGTGTTAGCAAATTAAAAAGTGTTAGAGTTAGAGTTATACAAAAGCCTAGACAGAGATCCAATTCTTTAAACTTTATGATGAATGTCGGTGAAAACTGCGAGAACATTCCAAAAACTGTTAAGGAAGCACTTCGAGGTATAGACTCTCAATTATGACAGAATGCCATGGAAGCAGAACATAGTTCATTAGAAAGAAAACCTGGACTCTAGTTTTTACAATTAAAAAAGACAAAAGATGTAAAATAGAGCACTACAAAGCTAGGCTTGTAGCGAAGGGCTGTAGTCAAAAATTTTTTTACTGAGACTTTCTCTCCAGTCACTAGATATTCTACAATACGGCTTGTAGCTGCCTTGGCTGTTGAGTTCGAATTGCTTTTACAGCAAATTGATATAAATTCTGCCTATCTTAACAGTGAGCTTGATCAAGATATACATATGGAACAACCGAAAAATTTTGTTAGCAAAGCACATCCGAAAAAAGTTTGCAAGCTCGTCAAAGCCTTATGCGGGCTTAGCAATCGGGAAGGCAATGGAATCAAAAACTGAATAGTGTCCTTCTGAAAATTTTTTTTTGAGATCTTACGATAATTGCGTTTATACTTTATCGATTCGACGGGAAATTATTAACATTTTGGTCATTTATGTTGATGATAATATCATCCTCGCGTTCAAAGATTAAGTAGAATTAATCAATGTTAAATCGAAAATTGCTGCAGAATTTAAACTCGAGGACAAAGGGCCTATCAACTATTTGCTTAGGATGGAATTCGATAGAGAAGGCGATAGAGGTGCGATTAAACTGGACCAAACAAAGTTTGTCACTGTAGTTTTGACGGATTTTCTAATGCTAGATTGCAAACCAGTTAGCACACCTTTGGATCCAGGGGCAGAACTGGAGCGATGTACAAACTGCCCAAACTGTACGAAGATTGATATAAAGACTTATTAATCGCTTATAGGGTCGTTGAACTTTATAAGTCTAACAACACGACCTGATATATCACACTCTGTAATAAAATTATTATTAATTACATTATTAATTACAGTTCAATATGAACCCACATAAAGAACATTTAACTTCTGCAAAGCATTTGCTTAGATATTTAAATAAAACAATAAATTTGAAACTTATTTTCAGAAAGTCATCGACTAAGTCACTCAAGTGACAGACGATCTTTTACTGGCTTTGTTTTTATTCTGGCTGGATGCGCAGTTTCATGGGAATCCAAAAAATAACCCACGGTGGCACTCAGCACCACTGAAGCCGAATACATGGCGCTCTCGTCTACATCAAAAGAACTTCTTCCTTGAGCTACCTTCTTGACGATATTGGATTTGGAAATGTTGCGTCAAACCCTATTATATTGTACGGATACAACTTACTGGCTGAACACAATGGATACGGAGCTGCAACTGGAATTGAATTGAATTTTATTGAGACTTAAGAAAATTTTACAGAGTACAATTCAGATTATATTACTTAGCAAAGCTATGTTTAACTGCGGCTATAATGTATTGCCTGCTCTATCTAGTGACATTTTTGGGAAGCCTCGTGACTGTCATTTATAATATATAAGAAATATATAGCCATTCTGCTCTTGCTCAGGAGCAATATTTCAGTTACGTGTTGGCAACGGATAAAAAATATACATATATACAATACCTACAAATACAAATACAAATACCTTATAAACTAATATACCATAGAATACATTTATATACATAAAATTTCGTGTTATAGAGCGAGAACGCTCTATGTAGAATTTTCAAATTTAATGAAATCACTTTTACATGAATAGGTATAATTAATTAAAAGTACTGTTTTGATTTTTACATTCACTTCTTTCACAGTTACATTAAAAAAATAAATTAGTGGCAATGAAAATAAATTAAAACGATATGTAAAAAAGTCATAAATTACATTAAAACATTAATAATTTAACACATTACGATTAGATTTTATTTTTTTTTTCGATTATGGTGATGATTTACCCATCTGGGTTCACAGGGTGATGGCCTCGCCTGAAGAATCTGCCAGCTTGCGCTGCGTCTGTTGCTAGTAGAAACTTTCTAGCTGTAGTCCGTTTTAACGGTAAACGGAGTAACGGGGTTAAGTTCCAGTCTAGTGACGATGAACAGGAACTAATAAGTTGTTGAAGATAGAAATCTCCAGATTACCAAGCAGGTATCCCCCTCCAAATAAACTGCCTGGTAGACCGTTTTGACGGTAAACGGGAACGGTATAGGCCTGGCACGAGGCACAGGAACTAATCAGTTGCTGGAGAAGCCTCTCCTGATGCCATGCAGAAATCCGATCCCCAAAGAACTCTGCCTGGAAGCTGCAACTGAATAGCTGTCAAAATATTGAATACACACAAATTCAATGTTACGAACACAACGCAACGCTGCTGCAAAGGTTCACCAACTTTTAACTTTTTCACGTGCAGCACTTCTGACGTTTCAATATATATGAAGCAAAAAAGAGCCGGAAAAAAATATTGAAGTTTTTAGTGCTCATTTGTGTCGCTAAAAAAATATTAATTAAAAGAAAAATATTGTAAATAAAAAAAGTGAATAATATACTCTTGGTTATTTTTTTTCTTTAAAATATATAAAAAGCTGTACAGCTCATTGTGGGCAGATAAAAAAAACGACGTACGACATTTTTTTAAAGCAGTTACAGCTGCAGCTCCGATTTCAGTTGCAGCAGGGCATTGTGTTCAGCCAGTTAAGCGCACAACAGTTGGTCCGAAATCCAGTCTACCATGCGAGAAGTAAACATGTAGATATCAAAGTGCATTTTGTAAAAGGTTTTATCAATTTAAAATATATATTATCAACAAATAACATGATTGCCGATATTTTAACTAAAAACTTAAGTAAAGTCAAACATTTGTATTTTGTAAATAAGCTTGGATTTAATATGTAAATTTAATTTTCTTTGCTAATATGAAACAAAAATACCTCTAACTCAAAACTCAGGTGTGGTTTATAGTGTTCCATGTAATGATTGCCCCAAAAAGTACATCGGGGAAACCATTCAAAAACTGTCCAAAAGACTAGAACAACACTCAAATGAATGTGATAAGGTTGAATCTGGCACCGCTAATTTAAAGAGCATTGCTGCACTGGCTAACCACAAACACCATACTGGCCACTCCTTTAATTTTGAGAACACCAAAATTTTAAAGTTTGAGCACAATAAATTAAAATTACAGGTGCATGAGGTCAACCAAATTGTTAAATTTGAAGATAATGTATGTAATTTTAAAACAGACAAAAAAGAATACACAAATGCATACATTAATCTCATCTCATATGCTAATAACGTACAACACTAGACTTATAACATCGTGTAAACACATCGTGTAAACACATCGTAAAACCATCGTGTAAACAAGTCATTCTGCTTTAGTATATGACGTTAGCATTTGTTTGTTTATTTTTAAGTATAAATTGACAGATATCAATTGTCTTTTTGTTAATTTTGTTGATTTGTTAACTTTGTTAAAAACTTTTAAAGAAATTCATTTAAGGTACAATTTTTTTTTTGTTATATTAATGTTAAATTAAGTATAAAAACTCATTTTATAGATCCTGATGATGGCACATAGTGCCGAAATATATCGATCTCTTCATTAAAAGATAAGTGAGTTTTTTATTTTCGGAATCAATTTGGAGGCAATACAAAATTTACCACAATAACATTAACCTATATTCCGGCAAAACAAAATCTTAATTAATTATATCATATTTCTGAACGCGCCTAATTCTAAAAACCACAATGACGTTTAGTTAATAGCGAGTTTCATTCACGAAATTTTTATTTTCTAAAAGTCTCAATAAAATTCAATTCAATTTTCATTCACGAAATTATTTGTCTTTTTTGTCAAAAGATGTCCCCTTTTCTTATTTTAAGAGTTTCATTGCAAGAAAAACAGCAATTCTAGGTCAATTATCAACACCAAAGAAGAGCTCTCTCATTGGGAGAGAGATTCGATCTGAATCACTGATCTCTATAATACACTGGATAGTGAATAGCCTATAGTGTATAACAGTTTTTGTGAGGCAAGTTTTTTAAAGGGTACCGGCCACGACCTCATATCTCGCTCTATACAAACAAAGAAAGAGATTGAAGATATTTGCCGAAATTGAGCATTTATTTGATATCAGTTGCTATCAACAAGCATTGCGGCTGTAAATATTGAAAAAAATATAAGAAAATGCAGGTCCAGTAGCGTCCATTCCGCTGGCGCCGCTGTTATACTGTTATATGAGGGTACCGGCCACGACTATATTTTTCCCTCAAAAATTTTGTATGAATACACTATCCAGTGTATATAGAGATCAGTGATCTGAATACACAGCTTTTTCTGTCAAATGGAAAATATTTTGTTGTTTGTTGTGAACTTGTGTCGGCTAGTGCTAAACTAAAAAAAAGAAATGATTATTAAGGATGTTCATAATTTGGATTTCATAAATTTGTTGAATTTTTTTGTCAAAAAGCAAATGACAGGGATGTCAAACTACTGAAAAAAGTTTCATTGAAAGTTTCTTTCATTGGTTTTGAGAACAGGTCTTTAAAATTTGAATGATAATCGCTAAAAGTTTACTAAAAATATTTGGTTAATTTTCAGGAGAAAAATCCTTGGGGAATTTTAACCAAATTGTGTAAATCATTTCTCATCCGTTCATTAACCAAATGGTTAACTTATCCAGTGTTTTACATCATTGCGTGAATATACTTATTATATAAGTAGAGGTTGTAAAATAAAGGAGATGAGCAACTGTAGAGGTTGATAGTTTCTAACCTATACAATATACATATTTGCGTAGCATAGAATTGCAATTAGGTATAACAATTTATATAGTGCCATTGATTTTTTTTTCGCATTGGTCCTGTTTATTGTTCTGATAATTAGGTTCTTGAAATAAATTATTTATATTAAAAGAAGGGCAAAAAATAAAAAAACAAACATTTGATGTGAAACGCTATTTTACAAACAAACTTTATATTATATAACAAAAATAGCCAAATGCAGTCTATGTTTTTAATCGATGCATGTTTATAGAATATTCGCCGACGTTTCGATTATGGTTTTTAATCTTCTTCAGGGCTGTATAGGTAATATCACATTTCCTTTCATATAATACATATTTTCGTTTTGCTGATCAAGTTTGCTCAAGTTTTTTTAATTTAATTTAATTTTATTTATTAAATAATTATTATACTTATCAATGATAACTATTTACTTAATTTTTGTAAAAAAAATATTGTTTATATGGCTGTTGTTGAGAAGGAATCTTTACCGACACAGTCGATATTACTTATATATGTACAATTCCTGAAGTAGTTTCCAACCGGAATCGAAACGTGGGCAAATATTCAATAAAAATCGATTAAAAATAAAGATTAAAAATAATACTAAGCAGTCGGTAGCTTCTACGAAACCTTATTTTAGTGTATAGCAGTGGCGGATCCAGGATTTGGTCATGGGGGGGGGGTCCAATTACAAATAGAAAACTTAAAGAAAAATAAAACTTGCGTGGGCTTTGTGCTACATTATTTATGTGCATGTAGTTAGCACCGCCATTTTCGATTTTCAAAAAAAAAATACAAACAAGCAAAAACAGCAGCAGCTTAAAACAGCACAAGCATAATTTTTTTAAACCGTGATTTTGAAAAAAAAAAAAATGCAAATTTAAAATTTATCCCTAAAATTTGCAAATTTGCGAATTTAAAAAATACATTACGGCACATCGCATGCACAAATTGAGCACAATACAGAAAAACTTCTTTTTTTTTGAAAATCGAAAATGACGGTGCTAATTTCACGCTAAGTTCCTTCGCATCATTTGCGTTCGGTCGTGAAAGTCGGAAATATGCGATTTTTGTATCTCTTCGGCTGTATCATTTTTTGAGCACAACTTTAAGTTTTTAAAAAAAATTTATTTTGAAAAAATTTCATCCTCAAAATTTTCAAAAATATTTACTGCACATCGCAGCACAATGCAGCACAGTTACTTTTTCAAAATCGAAAATGGTGGTGCTTACTTCTTTTTGCCCTTATAATATTGAATAGTATTTTAATATGTTCCTTTGGAGAGGTAGATATGACAAATTGCCTAAATCTTCAAAATTTAACATACCGTAAGCCCTTGAACAAAGTTTCCATCATATAGGCTTTATAGCCTTTACACACCGAATCAAAATCTAGATTTCGATAAAAAATCACCAAATCTCATCAAAATCAACAAGATTTCCCATACATTTTCAGATTTCGTAATCTAGTAGATTACTGCGAAGTCTTCTTTTTTTTAGTTTCTATCAACACTGAAATTTGATTGAAATTTCAAACAAAATCTAGGTTCTAGAAATCTAGGTGTGAACGATTCAACGAGATTTGGAAATCTTGTGCCGAAATCCGAGATTTTGGTTCGGTGTGAAAACCGTATAAAACTGCTACGCAATCTAATGTAAGTAGGTATAATCCTTTTTCCTTTTGCATTTGAAGTTTTTGAGGTAAGTATATCTATTCATTACACTTGAAGAAATTTTAAGTCGAAATTTTATAAAATGATGGGCTTTCTGTAATTAAGACAAAATTTAGGTCGAAGCGAAGTAAATATTTAATAAATAAATAAATTAATACACAAATATTTGGTTTCAATGCTCATGGGGGGGGTCCGGACCCAAAACCCCGTGGATCCGCCACTGGTGTATAGTAACTCAGCATTTTTTTACACTTCAGCAAAACAAGGCTACTTACATATGTAAATTCATGACAATTATAAATGCTGGTTTTCTAAGCTCAAAAATGAAATTAAGAAATATGTTTGAAAAATTTTCTAAAAATTATAATTGATGGGTTACTATTTCACTTGCGATATTTCGGTACTAGTAATGGATTCGTAAAAAAATCGAACTCGAGATTTTGATGAAACTTGACATTACAATGATACCGAGTCGCAAAAATTGGGTCTCGCAATTCTGTCCGCCTATCTTTATGTTCTTTCGGCTGCAGCCTAAACGGGTGGGTCGATTTTCTTTAAACTTGGTATACCGACTGTTTTTTATTTTTTTTTTTAGGACCAAAAAAACAATACCTGCCGTACAAATTTTTTTGCAAATGATGAAAACCTTATTTTTCTTAAAAAGGTCCCCACAACTTATAAAAACAGATTTTGTAAAATTTTTTTTGTAAGGGATATTTCGAAATATTATAAAAGTATTTAAATATTCAAATTTTCAACTTTTTTTTGTTCAATTCAAAAGAAAAGTTTTAATTTTTTTTTAGAATTTAATAATTGAAAAACGACTTGCCCGATTTTTATTTACCTAATAACTATAAATAAAATTTCATGTCAAAATTAAAAAAAAAGAAAGTATAAAGAAATATTTTTTTTAAAAAAACGGCTCCAACGATTTTCAACATTTTTTTCTTGTAATTGAGATTTTTGTAAAAACTACATTTTGGCAGGTGGCATAAAATAAAAGCTCCCATTTTTAAAATATTAACAGTCGTATTTATTAGATTTCCTTAGAACACTCTTGGACAGTTGTCCAACTTAATTCGTTTTTTGATTGGTGTGCTCGTAACTGTTTACTTCTTAACATCGATAAATGTAAAACTTTGAACTTTACGAGAAAGCTTTCTTTAATTTCTTTCAATTATTTTGTTGTGAACGAAAAATATCGCGAGTAAGTAATCTTTAGGATGGCGGAATTATAATCCGCAGGCTTAAATAATTTAAACAAACTATTAAACACACAAAAGTTTAACAATAAAACAAAAAAAATGTGCACGAGAACGATATGCGTCGCGACGAGAATGACGATCTGTCAAACCACGATAGGTGCGTTCACAACCAACAACAATTAAAGTGCTGCCACCCAGTAGCTCAGCAATGGGGTGGGTTCAGCGAAGTGAGATTTTTATTAATCGAGTTCGATTAATAAAAGACTAATCAAATTGATGATGAAGATAAAAAAAAGAAGTTAATGTAAGTACAGGGTGTACTTGCACTAAAAGTGGGCGCCAGGAATTTTGTTAGTACCAAATACAATTAGTAAAAAATTCCAAATCTAATTGTACTATTATCATAAAAGTCAAGCTAAGAGGAAACCAAAATGAAACACAAATTTTGTATGTCCGAATGGGGATTTTAAATAATTTTATTTGGGAAACCTTTGGGTCGAAACCCAGAATAAAAACCCAAAAATTTTTCAACTATAACAAAATGAACAATTGTTTTTGGAAGTTGGCAGAGGGCCAATTTTCCAAAATAAAGACTGATGATAAAAAAAAAACAAACGAAAATTAAAACAATGGAGTGTCGCAAAGGACACAAAGTAAAATCACTTTGGGAAAGTTCCCGAACAATCAACGGAACTTTTAACAACGGTCGCGGGTTCCGTAATTCCGGGAGAACAAAGAAGCGAAGCGAAGGCCTAACCGGGGTAGAATTTTGCCACTTTTTGGCCACAAAAACGCAACAATAATATTCACCTTTTACCACTAAGATTTGGACAAAACCAACAACCAAATACTTAGCTTTTTCCTATGGAATCCTATCTCCTTTCCTTCTCGATTGTGCCCAACTGTCTCTACCTCCTCTGCTACCAATCGCCACCGACAAGACGCTTTCCTTTCCTCCAAAATTTTCTTCTATAGAAATTCCCTAAACTGAGAATTTGAACACTCAAATTTAAACCTCGATTTCTTTCTCGGAAAATAATTTTTCGTTTTCATCTTTTCTACAATTTCTTTCGTCACACCAACTCTTTCGAATCTCGATTCAAAAAGAAACTTTCATCATGGCGGACTTTACTCGTCCATGCCGTCAATTCCATATCTTGCCATCTCTTTCAGACCGCTTGTCCGTGTGTTATTCGGTCACGGTCTAACTGCAATACCCCGTCAATTTGCTGAGGTATGCGCCGTAGTCGAATCGAGCCACGCATGCGGTCTCTTTCCAAAAGTGGCTCAATGAACAAGTTCAGTCCCCACTCGTCAATTCCTATAGTAAAAAGATCAACGAAAAATTATTTAAAACTACGAACAATGCCCCAACCCAAAACGGCCCAAACTACGAAGTATAAGGAAAGCGTCCTGTCAGATGGGATTTCTGCCATTTTTTTTTCCAATTAAAGTAAGGAGTCAGGATTCCATTATTCACGCGAAAATTTAAATTAATTAGACCCGTAGACCTTCGCGCAGAATTTAAGGGGATAGGAAAACACATCGCAAAGTGACTTTACTTTTATGTTCCAGACACTTTAGGGTGGGCATTAAGCCATACTAAATTTATGTTGGTGTGAAATAGTTGTCAAACATGTCGTTGAACATGGGTCAGATTCATCATGTTTTCTCCTCAAGTGGACCAACTGTCACACACTTGATGTTTGTGTCGATCACCTGTCGCACACATATTTGATTTTGTGGACCGCCCGTCACACAGTATATTGTATACCAAAACCTATATTGGTTGCTTTTCCACAATACTTTAAGAGCAGGACTCTGGTTGATGGTTACCAGGTTTCGACTGAACTTTACAAGCATTTTGGAGCCACAACAGAGAAAGGAAGGTTGAAAATGGGTTAAGGAAAAGGAGTAGGCTGGGTGAAACTTGTTGCGGCAAAATTTACCGCAACAATTTGTTTAATGGTGTATCATTATCTTGTGTAAACTATATGTCTGTCCTTGGTGTATCATTTGATGGCAAACTTAAGTTCATACAACACGTAAACTCTATAACTAATAAGGCCAATTCAATTCTTGGTTGAATTAAGAGAGAGTCAAAACAATTTTCTGATCCTTTTGTTATAAAACAACTTTTCATAACATTTGTTCGGCCAATTCTAGAATACACAAGTCAGGTCTGGGCACCCAATTATGCCTGCCATAAAGCCAGGCTAGAGCTGGTCCAAAAAAGGTTCCTAAGATTTGCACTTAGGGGGTTAGGATGGGATAATCCCTACGATCATCCACCTTACCACCATAGACTTAAACTTATTGATATGCCGAGTCTTGAGAGCAGACGTTCTTATTTATGTTTTGTCTTCATTTTTAAATTAATAAATGGAAATATACCTATAGACTCTTTGCACCTTCTGTCTCGTATAAACTTTAATGTTCCCCAAAGAAACCTGAGGAATTTGACCGATTGCATACATATCTCAAACTATCGGACCAACTATGAACAATTTTCTCCTTTAAATAGAATGTTTAAATTATTTAATTATTTCAATGATAAATATATCAATTTGTTTGATCAAAGAATAAATTTATCGAGTAAATTCAAGTTAACTTTTTTTGCCAACTATTCATAATCTGTATATAAACTCTTTGTAAATTCTTTGTAAGGCTAGTACTTAGCTGAGTTAAATAAATAAATAAATAAACTAGCCACTGTCTAAATATTTGGACATCTCCTTATTTATAAAGGCCTTCCAACAGCTGTCTAAATATGTTCTCAAACACTCACAAACATCCCTGTAATCTGTCAATTTCGTGAAAATTTGGATACGTTCAATGAACATTTCATTTAATTTTTAACTCTTTGTGCATTGAACATACCCACTTTAGAATATGTTTGGACAGCCAATTGCAGTGTCTAAGTTAGACACTCGATAGAACATGATTATAAATAAGATTTTGTAGTTGGACAGCTGTCCAAAGTTAGACATACTTTGGAATGGGTTTATAAATACGACTGTAATGGCCAGTTTCACAGTGCACACTTAACAAAATAAGTGGCACTTAATTTACCCATTTTGGCACTTTAACCGCAGTTTTACTACCTGAGTAAGTGGAACTTAAGTGGCCAACATGGGAGACTTAAGTGTCACTTATTCCGATAAGTTTATACTGTGAAATTAGGAATTAGTTTTCCATATTTGGCACTTAAGTGACCCTTACTTCACTCTGAAACTGGCCCTAAGACTTTAAAACAGTGATGGAAATCGACTTATTTCGATTGTACTGAACGCTGAAACAAAATAGTACTGAAAAAGAACAAATAGTACTGGGCTCTTTTAAATGTATAAACACTAGCAAACACACAAATACAACAATAAAATTCATTTATTAACAAGAACAAAAAAAAATTAATTTGTTATAAATATTAAGGTAACATGAACTTCACTATTATAGCTAAATAAATAAAGGACGGATCCCGTATCACAGTAAGGAGCCAGTTGTAGGTTTCATTGAATCTCATCATTGAATATTTAAATTTTTAGTTTTGAGGTTTTTTAAATCCTAAATCATTATTAAACTGTCATGTTTATTTTGCCATTAAAATAATCACTCATTTTGCTTCCTAAACATCTGAAAATTTAAAATAGAATTTTCAATGATTATTAGGTATAACTGGTGCCTTAGATAAGAAAATAAAAGCCGTTTTTTATTATGACCCATGATCCATATGGATCATCCTTCGAAAATAAAATAGCCTCACAGTGGCGAGAATCAGCAGCCTGTTTTCGGATCATGAAACGTGAACCCGATAAAGAGCAGGTTCATGTGTTTTTGTTGTTATGTATGTTATTTGATGATCTATATAGATCAATTCTGATAATAAAAAAACGTCTAATAGTGAGTTAGGTAATTAATATTTTTTTACTCTAAAAGTTCTTCTTTTTGAAGAGGATTGTTTGTCAAGTTTTTATTCACAAGATCTTTATTAATTACAAAACTGTGACAACATTCCTATTTTAAAAGATTTTTTGTTTCTTCAGCATTCATTTTTCAAAAACCAAATTTTTGCCCAAAATTCCTATACAGATACATTTCTCAGTTTCTTAATATATTCGCAGTCAGCTAGAGCTGTATATTCGTTGCTTATAGCTTCAATATTTTTGTGTTCATTAGGAAAAAACTTTAAAACAAATTGAACGATGGAGTTAACTTGACCATCCAATACTTCGGTTTGTGAGAAATTTTGAAGTGCGTTTAAGAAAACGTCATCGAAATCCAATCTTCTTATAATATCTTAGCAGAAATGTTATGTAAAACATTTTAGCATGATTTTTGAAGCCCTGTATAACTTTTTCACTGAGCTTTTTAAAAGTGTATAAGATTTCACATTCGGTGACGCAATATATCTCCCTAACTGGTAGGTGATTTTGCAAAAGCCAATAAAGGCCATAAAATTTCTACATACTGTTTATTTATTTATTTATTTTTTCTTATCAATAACATATTAAAATATACTATTAATAACTATATTAATAAGAGCACTAGCAGCATAATACTATCGGCTCTTAGAAAAAAGGGATTGAAATTATAACTTAATTTTAAGTAGATGTAATATTTTGTTTATAATAATAATATTGTATTGAGTGGGTTCTTTTAATAATTCGATAATGTTTGCGTTAACATTTATTTTTCTAAGTAGGCCTGTTGAGGAGAGGAGGCAGGGACCAAGCAGATGGCTGATGTTGAGGTTGCTGTTGCACATGGGGCAGATCGGTGGTGATTCTTTTTTTAGTAGATATTGGTGTATAAGATTGGTGTGACCAAGTCGAAGCCAAACAAAGTTAGCTGTCATTTCCTTTGAGTTTTGTGTTGGGTATATAGCATGTATTTTATTGGGATTGATTGAAGCGTAGTGATGTCGGTATTCATTCCATTCCACAATTTCCGATTCATATAATTTGATTTGTATAAATCTTTGTAAATCTCGTTGGGAGTATTGGTCGAATGTGTATACCGGGGCAGAACAAATCTCGTTGGCGGCTTTATCAGCCAGTTTGTTGCCCTGTATTCCAACGTGTCCAGGGGTCCACATTAGCTTTAACTTGGAGGGTTTTGTAATAATTATATCTCCAATTTTGGATATAATTACAGAGTTATGATTAGGATTTGAAATAGCTTTCAGGACTGAGAGGCTATCGGAACAGATTGTCCATTTGTCTGATGTGTTGGAGCACTTTTGTATGGCTTCAAATACCGCCACAGCTTTCGCGGTAAAAACAGATGCCATGTTTGGTAAAATTCCTTGTGTGAGTATCTTGCCTTCTTTTAATACAACTGCAAATGAGGTGTTATGTTGATTTTTAGAACCGTCTGTGTAAACAAAATTCCAACCATTATTGGAAAGTTGTGATGCAGTTTCATAAAACATTTGTTTGTAAACCTCTGCGTTGGTATTTTGTTTTTTGAGAGTGCATAGGCTGAGAATTAAGGAACTGTTGTTTAAAAGCCAGGGTGGCTGCGATGGCGAATATTTTGGGTTGCGTTTGAATGGTATTTCCAGTTTTTTGCCGAGATCCAAAATGGTGCTGATTGTGGAAGGGATGCGCCTGGTTCGTTTATGTGATGTAATTTGCATTGTGTCTTTATCGATCACTGAACCTGTTTGAAAGTTAAGCTTGGGTAGAAGTCAGGCGCTGAATTTTAGATAACTTTCTTCTATTGTGGGAAGTCCGGCTTCTGCGAGGATGTTTTTAACTGGGCTCGTTGGAAATGCGTCTACTTGCCGCTTGGTTTGAAAATATTTTTTGTTGTTTTTGGACAGGATCCGTATATAGCTAACCCATAGTCTATTTTACTTAAAATTAACATTTTTGTTACATAGCAAAGAGAATTAATATGAACCTTACTTTTTTAGAAGAAAGATACTTAATAATACTAAGCATTGCTGCTAGTGACTTTTTTAAGTCAGTACAATGGTTTTTCCAGTTATATTTATTATTGAAAGTTAATCCAAGAACATTAAGATTCTCAACATTTTCTATTTTAATATTATTAATTTCTAGGTCAATATTCGTACAATTCTTTTTTCTACATATATACATGGAGAATTTGGCATTTATTAAATGAAAGTTTTGATCCAGAGATAATTGACCAGTCATTAATTTCTTTGAGTAAATTTGAAAATAATATTTTTGTTCTTTCTAGGTCATTGTGTTTACAAAGAATGTATGCATCATCTGCATAGACACAATCATGTAGATCTTTATGTTTTGATATTAGTGTGTTTAATTCATCAAATGCAATCGAAAACAAAATTACAGAGAGTGGTGATCCCTGGGGGATGCCGTTGTCAAATGGAAAGATTTTAGAAAAAGTTGTTTTAATTTTTACAGAAAACTTCCGGTTTAGGGCCGATTCCCCATTTTTTAAGTTTGTTTAGAACGAGATGTATACCGAATCGGTCAAATACCTTTTTGAAATCAAGTGCCAAAATTTATACATGATTTCGAGCTGACAGAGCATTAGATATAATGTAGTCAAGATGAAGGAGGACGTCCATGCATCCTTTTTTTGGTTTAAATGCTACTTGACGAACACTTAAAAGTTTCTTGAATTCGGTGAACCGATTGGGTATTATTTTTTCTAGGATTTTGGATATACATGGTAGCACGGAGATGGGGCGGTAGCTGTCAATGATGTCAATGTCTTTTTTAGGCTTTGCAATAGGAACGACGACTGCTGTCTTCCAGCTTTGTGGAATTGTACCATTATTTAAGATATTTATTATATATATCAATAAGTTTTACTTTTGCTTTATCCGGAAGATTTTTAAGCATGGTATATGAGATCCTATCGCGACCAGGTGTTTTCCCTTTGACTTTGTTTAAGCAACTTTCTAGTTCTAACAGGGTTATGTTGTTCTCTATACGCTTAGCAGCTGCATTTTGTGCAGGCTGTGCGATTACACGTAGACAATCACTCTTACCTGTATTGAAGGCAGGCGTTTCAGCAAAAGCATTAGATATTTCTTCAGCGGAGGTAACTGAACCCAAATTTGTTTTAATCGTTTTGTAAAAGTATTTTTTGAACAACCAGATAGAGTTTTAATATTTTGCCAGACATTGCTAATTGGGGAATTAGTGTTTATACTACCAGTAAACTCTTTAAAACATTTAAGTTTGCTTATCTTCATCAATCTTTTAAACCTAGCGTTTGCTTTTTTATAGGCTAATAAATTGACCTGGTTGGGTCTTTTTTTAAAAGACCGCCAAGTGGTAACCTTTTCGGCTCTAAGCCCAGAAAGCTCTTTATTCCACCACGGTACAGCTCTTTTAAGAGATGTTGGTGATGTTTGGGGAATAGAATTATTGGCAGCATTATGAATGCATCTAAGGATTTTTGCGGCTTCTTAATTTATATTCTGGTACTTATGCTCCGGTAAGCAAAGTTCAATATTGCTTTTAAATTTGTCCCAGTCAGCGCTTTCGATTTTATATTTTGGGATGTGTGTCTGTGGTTTTTGATGACAGACAAGTTCTATTGACGTAAAGATCGGAAAGTGGTCACTGTTGTATAAGTCCTTAAGTGCGCACCAAGATGTTTTTAATAACAGTTCTGGCGTAGAGCATGTTATATCGACATGTGTAAGTGTATTGTGCGTTGAGAAATGTGTAGGAGAACCATCATTTAATAAAGAAAGATCAGAATTAGTTATAAATTCCTCTATTATTGAACTTTTTTTATTTGTTATCGGTGAACCCCAAAGTTGACTCCACGAATTCACATCTCCTGTTAGTATGAAAGGAGTATTCACTTGTTCAATAATATTGACTAGTTCCCTATATGTAAAGACTTGATCTGGTAAAATGTAAATACCAATAACTGATAATTTAATATTTATATCAATTTCAACTGCTATGGAGAGTATATTTGAATTAATATGTATAAGCTTGTGAGGAATATTCTTTTTTATAAGAATACCAATTCATTGTTTAGTGGTAACGTTATATGCAAAGTTCTTGAAGTATCCAATATATGTATTAGGCACCATTGGGTGCATTTGGAAGGCACAGTGTGTCTCTTGAAGAGAGACAACATCGGAATTATATTCTTTGATAAGCAAGTTTAATTCATCATAGTTGTTTATGAAACCTTGAATGTTCCATTGCATTATTTTTAGATAAGAGGATGTTTGTGTTTTAGAGTGGTTGTTGCTGAAGTTGTTAGGTTGTATAGGCCGATGCTTGCGTCTGCGGAGGAGAGTGCAGTCCCAACCTTGAACGGATGGGTTTATTCTCCCCTCAGCACACGAAAGCACCGCTTTATGAAGCATGCTTTCATAAATCATAATGGGTACTTATTGAGTCATAGATTTTATAAGCATAAAAATACTCACTGATGAGAGTTTAATGACTGCGTTTCTCGGGGCGATTACTATGAATTTCGGATTTTTTAAGTTCTCATTTGACGGGAGCTCAGGGAAGTCCTCGAGACCATGTTTATTTTTTTTTTGCCCTAGGCTAGGTTTTCAGACAAACTGTCGTAGTAGCCAGGGGGCTTCTTCTTCGAGCCCGTCCGCGGGCCCATACCTTGATCAAGATTGAACAATAAGAAAATAAATTAATTTGCTTTTACACACGAGTTTGAGTTAAACATTGGTGCAAGAGATTAAGATTCAGCGGGTAAGAAAAGGACAACTAATGTTGCCAAAAAAAGCACGTTTTAACAATACGAGAGCTCTAGATCGATCTTTACGCTTTGAAAGCTAGACGACGACTGACATAACTGTTTAAAAATTAATTTCATTGTTGGAAGCAAAATAATAACGTAGATGAAGATAATTAGAAAACTACTTCTGTTTAAGTGGAGCGATTGAATATATTATGATGAGCCCAACTGTAGTACCTGGGCGAAACGCAACTTTTGGAGTTGAGGTCACTTGAACTTAAAAAATGGAAGCTAAATATGTACTCTTACATATTCAGTTCAGTATTTAAAAGCAAATGAGCGCCTTCAGCCCAAGTGGGGATGGTTTTGATATTGGGTAATTGGGCTTTAAGTATGTTCGCATCGCACCTAGATTTTTTTAATGAAGATAAGAGAAAATTATCAATATTGTACAAACAATTCAAAATTGTACTGAAAATGGCAAAGATGTACTTACGTACTGAGAAAATCAAATTTTATTGAATTCAGTACAATATGTAAGGCTTTTTCTATCAGTGCTTTAAAACCACAGTATGATCGTACATAAGACCAAGTTCGTTCGACCCAGTATTGCATTGTATTTATTCTAGAATTCAATGCTCTTATAATTCTTCAATCTATAACCAGATGATAGAACTTCTACTTTACAACATAAATACACACATACATACTATACCTAAATATTTCAACAAAATCAGAGTTTTTACTACAAAAATAAGAAATATTCATTTTCTTTACTTCATAAAACTTTATATAAGGATAAAGATTCATAAGATCCTAATCTCAAATAAAAAATCCTCTTTTCAAATTCGAAAAAGTTCATAACCATTTGTACTAATTTTACTATTTTCTTTGTAGGTGAGATAACTTGTCTAACCGGTTTTGCTTCAGAATACAAAAAAAATACAAACAAAAAAAACAACATTTTCATACATATAAATAACCAGTTTTGCTTGTACTCTTGTCCAACTAGTTTTCCTTATGAATGAAAAAAATACGAGTGCCAGATTAATAAAATTAAAAATTATGTTATTATAGGCGTGTTTTTTTGCAAGCCCGGGGGGAATTGGTTGAAAAAAACGACAGCGGGGATTAGCGATGCCATGACAGTAAAAAACATGGAGTTTTCATACAAACTATCGATAACATGCCGGTAACACAGTTTTTCTGTGCGCTTAAGTTAAACCCCGAGAATTCTCTGGGATTAGTTCTTGTTTCATTTAACAT
The DNA here is from genome assembly GCA_929447395.1 of Epistrophe grossulariae. Lineage (NCBI taxonomy): Eukaryota > Metazoa > Arthropoda > Insecta > Diptera > Syrphidae > Epistrophe > Epistrophe grossulariae. The sequence continues at coordinate 79,072,201 of OV839567.1, forward strand.
GTTAATTGTTTAGCACCGTGGTCGTTTTTTTCATCCAATTCAACCCGGGCTTGCAAAAAAACACGGCTAATGATGTAAAAATGAAAAATTGAATTTTGTTTGTTCTTAATATGAATTAATTGGTATGTTTGGTATCGTGAAATTTCTTGCGAATTCGCACAAATTTTCACAAAATTTCACAATTTGCTGTCAAGACCCATAGAAAAAAAAACACAGTTTTGGGAAATTTAGGAGGGTCCTAACTTAAAAATTGTGGGTGTAATTATAAAAAGGAAATGTTTAATAACTTTTGAACTATGGGTGGGAAAGTAAAATTTTTTGAATGTACCATGTCCCATCTATATAAGTTATCATTTGCGGTCGGTAGGTGACTTTTAAATTTGTGGGGGTGTTCCTATAAAAAAGAAAAGCTTAATAACTTTTTTCCTGGGGGTGGACAAACGAAAATTTTGCCTGGACAAACGATGGACAAACGATTCTGATATATTTGGACCCAAAATTTTGAGCTAGGGGTTCTGGCTTCACACAGCTCATTGGGTGTTGTTTTTTTTTAAATTGAAATGAAATGTGAGCAAAAAAAAGGAAAAATGCTTCCTATTTGTAGATGCAGTGTGAGGGATGTTTTGGTTGAGGAGTGGAACCATAACTTTTTGTTGTTTTGATTTTATCTAAAGTTATGTAAGAGGAGGTAGGGTGAGACAAAGTATTGGGTTGTCAGCCATATATAGGAAGATAGAGTGATCAATGGTTGTAGTAACATAGGTAGGTAGGTAGTAGAGCCTACGATTCAGTCCGTGTATTTGAAAAACACGGGTACACGGATTGTAATTGTTACACGCAAATAAAAATCCGTACTCTTAAAACACGTGTATTTATTTGCTTAATATCCGTGTATCCCGATATTAAGCATACACGGATTCTTAATACACGGAATGGTTTTTAATTTTTATCTTTTCAAGGGGTGGGCTTACAAGCTCAAAATGAGGGATAATGGATATAATAGATTTTTATTTTTGGTGATTTTCTAAGTTACCGTTAGGCGCATAAAAACACAGTTTTACTGTACCTCCAATTATCAAGCAATAAATCTTGAGTATCTACATGAATTGATTGGGTTTTTCTTTAATTCCCAAGTAGATAAAGTAACGATTATTTTGATATATCAAACGTCATTGTACGAGCTACACAAGCATCACATACTTAAGTTTTAATCAATCGATAAATCGAAAAAAATCATAAAAATTCCGTGCTTGGTCGATTGCCAACCATCATCTACCAGTGAGAGAATTCCGTTATTTTATGTAAAACCTTAAAAATCGACTGATATGGTTGCCTTAGGAAGCTTATAACTTCGGTTTTAATTGTCGGATCTTCAAAATGAAGGTAGAATACCAGGATACATTTTTGTATCGATATTATTGGGGAGGCGTTAGAAATTTAATACTAAAAGGTTGATTGAGTCTGTCGTCAATTTTATTTTTACTTTTACAAATGCAAAAAAAGTTAAGAATATTCTTAGTTATGGATTGCAGTTATATTTTATTTTTTAAAATCATCTTTATGTGATTTCTCATTTAATTGTTACTTTTAACCTAGTACGCAAACAGCATTAAACATTAAAGAATTTCCGGCAAATAAAAACTCAAATGTAAAAAATTCGAGGAACATTCATGATACAGATAAAATCCATCAATAGCAATAGCAAACAGAAAGTTATGTCGAATTCCTTTCAACAAAAGAATCGAATTTTTTTCTAAAAGAATCGATTTTTTTTCTGAACAATTCGAATTTTTTCTGCCAAAACAAATCTTGCTAATTTTGCAAGACTCAAGAAAGATTTTACACCGATTTGCACACACACTTGCAAGATTTGAAATTTCTAAAAATGTCAAATTCAATGCCGCAGTGTTTTAAGAAAACAATTTTTTTTATGAAAACAAATTGTGTTTTTGGTTGCAACGAATTTTCGGTGAATTTTATAGTAAATATTTGTGGTTGTTTTTCAATTAATAATAATAATAATTTCCAAATTGAATATTTTCTGGATATTTTACTTCAAAATTTGCTGCTGTCAAGTGCCACGCACACAATCACAAAAAAAAATCGATTTTTTTCGTCTTTTCGTATTCCTTTCAACGACAGAAAAATTCGATTCTTTTTAGAAAAAAAATCGATTCTTTTGTTGAAAAGAATTCGACATTAGTTTTCTAGAACCTCACAGCTGAGTTATAAGGAGTGTTCAGTCATCAGTGAGGAAAAAGTTGGAATAGAACAGAACAGAACAGCACAGATATCATTGTATATATGGTTATATATGCAAAGCAGATATGTGAAAAATGTCAGATCCAGTTGGAACAGAAAATGGCTACCTACATATTATGTGAATATGAAAAAACAACAAGAATTTTTGGGAGCATATATGCTTGTTTCAAATTCACAAATATACGTCTTTAAATCATTAAACTAAAATTACTTCATCATAATAGAATCAGAATTGATTAAAATACACTTTTGAGAGTTAAACAGAGATTCAGATAAAACAGCTGATTTTGACAGTTTTAACAATTAATCTGTTCTTATTTGTTCTACCTCAAAAACAAGTGCAGAAAATCCTGTCCTAAAGTATTCCAAACTTTTCTGAACAGATTCATTAAACAGCAATCGCTAACGGGGATATGACTTTTTGAAAAAAATGTCCGAAGTAGATTTGAAAAAAAAACGCAGTAGATTCAATTTTTTTGCAGTAGATTTTTATATTTTCAAAATATAAATAAGAAATAACATAAATAATCATAAATAATTTGAAATAATAAAATAAATATTCTTTTTTAGCTCTGATCGTTCAGAGCTTCAAATTTGTGTTTCTTTTTTAGTTCTGAGCATGTTCAGAGCACGCTCTGTGAGCTCAGAATAAAATAGTAGAATAGCTGAACACAAACGAGATGACGGGAAATAAAAAAAAATAATCGTCAAAACAATAAAAATGGCGGAAGAGGCTGGTTGCTCTAGTGGAGAAGGTAAAATAATAATAATAATTCAATAATTTCTTTTCATGACAGACGACAGTTCATAATTAAATCAGAGAGCTCTGAACATACTCTGCTCAAAATTTATTCTGTTTGCTCAGACTCTGCTCAGTGCTCAGCTCACTGATCTCTATAATACACTGGATAGTGAATAGCCTATAGTGTATAACAGTTTTTGTGAGGCAAGTTTTTTAAAGGGTACCGGCCACGACCTTATATCTCGCTCTATACAAACGAAGAAAGAGATTGAAGATATTTGCCGAAATTGAGCATTTATTTGATATCAGTTGATGTCAACAAGCATTGCGACTGTAAATATTGAAAAAAATATAAGTAAATGCAGGTCCAGTAGCGTCCATTCCGCTGGCGCCACTGTTATACTGTTATATGAGGGTACCGGCCACGACTATATTTTTGCCTCAAAAATTTTGTATGAATACACTATCCAGTGTATATAGAGATCAGTGGCTTAGCTCAGCTAAAAAAGAAAAACGCCTATTGAATGATTTTTTTTTTTCGTAAAACCAAAAGAGCAGTAGATTTTATTTAAAGGCAGTAAATTTTTGACGTTTGGTTAAAATGGGATAGTTTTTTTATTTTTGCTGTCCAAACTGGATTAAAATAGAATGGGTTAAATAGGATTTTTAGTTAAAATACCCTCAAGATTAAAGAAATTTCCCTAACCACAAATGTGTTTTATTATTTCAGAAAATAAATATTTTATACAAAATTCAGCTTGAAAAATATCAAAATAAAAATTCGACGCGAATAAAGTTAAAATTTCCTTATTTGATGTACTTTTAAAGGTTTTGCATCGATTATATCCCCAAACATTACGGAAAAAATCCTATTGTGTATTGCTTGATTATGAAGTCTGCGAACACTAGTTCACAGCTGTGAACAAACTAAAAAAAACAAAAAAAATAAAACAAAACAACCAATTGGCTTTGATTTTGCAAGATGAATAACAATTTGAGGAAGTATTTTATATTAATTCTTTTATATTTTTTAAAATATCAGCCATTATTAGGAGGAATGCAATGACACAGCAATGACTACGCGAGGTATGTGTACACGCACATGAAAATTCAAAATTCATAACATTGATTGTTTCCATTGTCCATTGTTACACTTTTAAAAGTAATTTCAAATTCAATTTTCTCTCTTTCTTGGGAAACGTCAAAATTTAACCCTTTGTGTCAAATTTTAACCTGCTCTGGAGCTGGGTAATTTTTAACCCATTTCATTTCACCACGCTAGTGTCAAAATTTAACCAAACGTCAAGTTTTAACCAACATTTTAACGCAATTCGGACATGGCCTTATATTCAAAAACGGTAAGTTTAAATCTACAATCCGTTTTAATCCTTCAGCTTTAGTTTTGCCTACAAAGCTTTATTGTGTTTTAGTTAGAGTAGTCGCAAATTTTGCAGTTTCGTACAGTGTTAATATCCAATTATGAAGAAATTATAACAATATCTACATCACGGAGAAGTTGTTTTAATATCCCACACTGTTTTTTTAACATTTGCAGTGAATGAGGCTAAAATTTTTTAAAAAATTGGTGACAGAATTCGTGTAAACAGCTTATTTTGGTTACTTCAAAATGCAAGTGTGTAATTTAGATAAGCTCTGGATGCTTTAAACTGTTTTTCGAAACTGTATTGTTAGTTTGCGACTATGGTCAAGTAGAAGAAGACGTTCTTTGGAGCTCAATGCCCCAATGAACTGGCGAAAATCAAAAAATCCCCATGATGATTGTTATTTTTACCTCGTTAATTTAAATGGTATTAACACAAATAACCAATAAATGGATTTATTCTAATGTACTTTCTGCCAAACAACAAACTTTCATGGAAAAGATCATTTTTGGTTGATTCTGAAGAAAAATTTTATTTTTGTTCGTCACATGGCAGGTTTTTTCTATAGGAGAATCCGTATGTCATATCTCAAAAACTAAAGGTCATGGATGGAAATGGGTTTCCTTTTCAGATTCAGGATGTTGATTATCTTCATATTTTCCCGGAAAAAAATCTTTGTTGTTATGTGTTATGAATGAAAAATACCTACCACAAACGTGCATACCTACATATGTATAGCAAATTTTTTCCCGATGCGAACCCAATTTGCCAAGGTTATGCTGTTTTGTTGCACACACTCCACCGTCTTTAGAATAATTATCTCCCTCCAACCAGTATATTCTTAGTAGCAAACTTTTTTTAATTTTTTTCCTTGTGTATTCCTCTGCTTCGTAACGTTTCCCCGATGAAAATTATTCTGCAAAAATTACTTAAATTTTGTTTGGTATGAAATTTTTAACGGTTTTGAAATTGTTGTAGCTTGTACAAGCCTGTCATTCTGGCTTTAATTTGAATTTTGAAAATCCGACCATTGGATCCAAAGATATAAACATTTAAATGAACGCTACTCGGGTTTTTTAATTTTTCAACTTTTTGAGCTACTGGCACCAATTTGTTGTTGTATCAACAATTCACACGTATTCACGGACAGGAAATTTTAGAGAGTTTTCTCTTTACTGAGCTTAAATAAAATTTGATGGTGTTTAAGGCAAGGGGGGTAAGAGTCGGTTCTCTAGATAATATAGGTACTCTATGCCTTAGGGCTTAGAATAAGAAGGTAAGGAAGAGGTATAGATATATCACATATACAGTGTATGTGAGTAAAGCACCAAATTTAATAAAAGGTGCCTATCTGTCACGATCTAAAGCAAAGTGTTTCGAGATTTTCAATCGTTAAAATAATGAAAAAAAAAATAAATAAAAAAATGAAATAAAAGTGAGAATAGTGAAAACTTGCAATACTTTATTAAAAAAAATATAAAACAACATGCGGTGCTGTGTTTCTTTTTCATCTTTTCATTTTACGGGCTGATTGTGTCTCAAATTCCACATAAATTAATGTGAAGTGATGTTTTTAATGCAAATACATTATCGTAGAATACTCTTTAAAATTGATATTTCATAGCATTTCGCTATAACAAAGGCAAATTTGTTGAAAATACTAATATATTTTGAAACGTAGTGTGTCAGGTGCCTATCTGTCAAAATTGAAATTCTCTCCCACGGTTGAATTAGCTTTTGTTGGTGATGGCAAGGCGCTCAAATGCATTGAGCGCCTATAATGCAGAGTAATTTTACTTACATACTTTATGTCGAATATGACACACAGCTTAGCTGTGAAATGAGCATAAATTAAACTGTTATTATAAGTATTTTTACAGGATTTAAAAGGAGCACCACATGTTAATTTATATATTTATTTACTTTTATTTCACTTATTTATTTAATTTACTAAGCTATTTTTATATTTTGACCATTTAAAATCTCAAAACACATTCCTCAAAAAAAAACAGCAAAAAATTCCCCATGATTTAGTTGTCTAACTTCATGCCATCCCTGTGTGAATGCATTTGTATTTGTGTTACTCACACTATTTTGAAAAATGCTTCACTTTTTGCTTATTTCCATATTTCTTTTTCTAAGGTCTATTCGGTTTTTTGAGAAAAATGAGAAAAAAAAGAATACAAACAACAGAAGCAACAAATATGTTTCTCCCCCACTCACTCAAAGTGCAGCGAAAAAAAGAGAGTTTTAAATTACAGAAGTAATACATATTTTTCTCTTTCACTCATTCAATGGGCTAAAAGTGAGGCATTCTTTATGTCAAATTATTCATTTATTGAATTATTTAAATTGCCGAAATTTATAGAAAATAGTGTGGTGTAACATAAAGTTTTTGTGCAATGTCATCGCTATGTGTAAATTCCTATCCAGTGATACCTAATTTAGTAGATTTGACTATTTTATTAATGAGAAAAAAGGAGTTTGACAACAGAAATAATATATAAATTATTATATACCTTAATATTGAACATCCGATTATTATAACCTGAGTAAAAGGCTTCTAAGTGGGCTCAAATCGAGTGATTTTAAAATTTTATACAAATTCAACAATCATCCACTGAACCTCGTCAGTTGGCGATGATCAACTAGTAAAGCAAAGTACAGACGATTGGCAGATCTTACAATATTGTCAGAAATGTCAATGGTCTGACAATATCTAACAATTAGCTGACAACTGACATATTTCTTATAATGAAAAATTGTCCGTTCACACGGTTGGTAAATTTCTCCCCAATTTGATTGTCAGCTATTTTTTATCTCCCTTTAACCAACTCATTGACATTTCGAACAATGAAGAAATTGTCAGCAATTGTAAGATGTTTTCAATTAAAACATCTGACAACGACCAATGAGTCTGACAATGTCCTAATCTACTGACAATGATAAAAATTGTGTGTTCAGACGATTGTAAGATACCTGACGATTTTTTGTCAGATTGTCGTCTGACAATGACGTGTCTGACAATATTGTCAGACAAAACTGTGTGTTCAGACGATTGTAACAGACATTTGGAACAGTTTTTTCACTCTGCCAATATTGTAAGATCTGACAATCGTCTGTACTTGGCTTAAGTACGATTCGTTGATTGTGTCTTTTGGTTTGTTTTATTCATTTTGGTAATTTCTTTGGTAAATCCTAGTAAGTAGTAGGTACCATAGAATACCATAGAGTATCTAGATTCTAGAGAATCGACTCGTACCCCCGTTGCCTAAAACACCTTCAAATTTTATTTTAGCTCAGTGAGCGAAAACTCTCTTAAATGGAAACGTGTGAAATGTTGATACAACAACAAATTGGTGCCAGTAGCTCAAAAAGTTGAAAAATTGAAATTGAAAAATTGCTATACATAATGTAGGTATGCACGTTTGTGGTAGGTATTTTTCATTCATAATTTCTTAAGATGCCTTCATATGGTTAGTTTGTTTGGCTGATAACTTTTATCACAGATAATTAACTATACACACTATAGTATGTAGTATCATTGAATAATTACAAATAGAAGTGGACACTGAGAAACTAGAAACGCCATCGTTGTTGTCGTGGTCATTATCGGCAATATAATAAAATATTAAATTGTTGTTTGGTTACGAAATGCGCTAAGCAGATTCAAATAGGGATATTTTTAGGGAAATTCGTTCACAATATACCTATGTACATACATACGGTTGAAGTGTTTTTTATTTGTCATGAACAACAAACAACAACAAGAATGCCATTGAAGGTCAACTGAAAGCGTTCGGTAGTAAAGGTAGGTAGGTAGATACTTCAAGGGTTGCTTTTGCATTTTTTGTGGTTTCTCTCACTTAAGGAAGGTGACGTGTGACGATAAATGATGTTTGTGTGTTTTTATTTTTGTAATTATTATCTTCAGTTTGATATTTTCTATTTTGCTTTCAGATTTGTAGATCTAAATCCCATATAGGTAGGCACAGGTACATACCTATCTAAGGTTACCTATTTAAACGTTTCCTTCACGGTTGCTCAAAGGTTTATTAAATGATTGTTAAAATTTTAAGTTTTTAATGGCCAAACCAAAACCACGCTTCGGACGCTCGGGCTTTTGACAGGCTTTTCATCGACTTTACGATATTTAACGATATCATGTGTCATAAAGCGCGACTTTAGGAATTTGCAAAACGTAATGTAGCTTCAAACCTCGGGCGTTGAGATATCAGAGAATAAAAGTTCTGTTTCCTTAAAATAACACTGCGCAGATTCTAGGGAACCAAAAATGTCCCTGTTTTTATGGTTGCAATTAGGTACTAACAACAATTGAAATAAATAGCTTTGCTAATGAAAGTATTTACTAATGTCGATGTTTTATTTTTGATTTCAATGAAATATGAAACAACCGTCTTACGACATTGACACAATGCTAGTTTTCAACAACCTTTTTTCAAGCATATTGAACTTTGGCAAGTAATTCGAAGAATGACTTTATATTTGCAATCGGGATGTGAAAAATAATTAATTATTACTACTATTATTATTACTAGTTGTATTTTATTTTCCCAGTTCAAATACAGTGCCTATACAATTTGTAACTCTCGCATCGATTTAATTGGTCAAGAAACTTTGAAAAATGGAACAAAACTCATACTCATGTTTCAATTTTCGAAGATGAACATGTTGGTCCTTTCTCTCTATTCAACAAATGTAAATTTTAATCTTACATCCTTTTTTTTGCAGTACTCGCATGAAAATGAATGTAAATCTACCATTATATAGTTTTCATAAAATCTCGGATTTCGGCAACAAGATCACGAAATCCGTTCACACCAAACATAAACTAGATTTTGAATTTCTGAATAACAACAACAACTTAAAGGTGCTACCACCAATGGTATACGAATTAATTTATAATTCGTTTTAATTAATTATTTGGCTGGAGATATAGCTATTTCAAGTGGTGCCAAGCCCTATCATCAGTCTCCTTATTAGTGGTGCTGAGCTTTAATCCAATTTTATTATGAAAAACTTTCTGCACACCATGAGATTCGAACCCACGCATATCAGATTTGCTCAGTTTTAGAAGTCGTATGCACTACGCATTCCACTACCTTAGACCACTGACGTCACAGGTCGAGATGTGTATCGTTTGTTTATCAAATGCATTTGGAGCATCAGCATTTTTCTAAGCGCCTTCAAGTATGCTGTCTTGTTCCGTCTCCATTTTTCTCCATACCTTATTTCAATAGACTACAATTGAAGGCGCTTAGAAAAATGCTGATGCTCCAAATGCATTTGATAAACAAACGATACACATCTCGACCTGTGACGTCAGTGGTCTAAGGTAGTGGAATGCGTAGTGCATACGACTTCTAAGACTGAGCAAATCTGATATGCGTGGGTTCGAATCTCATGGTGTGCAGAAAGTTTTTCATAATAAAATTGGATTAAAGCTCAGCACCACTAATAAGGAGACTGATGATAGGGCTTGGCACACCTTGAAATAGCTATATCTCCAGCCAAATTTCATTATTGAAGAAAACTATCGAAAAACGCTACCAACGCTGTTAGGTAAAAGTCCCAAAACAATTACCTACACACATTTAATTTTTTCCTTTCTTTTCCTATTGAAAAATACACAAAACGGAATGAAATGCCACTACCTGTGTACACTTCAATCAACAAAAATATATTAAACTCTCTTTTCATCGTCTCCTTTTTTGTGACTGAATTGTAATTCGGTGACAATGTTGTTTTATACCTATCTCTTTTTTCCATTTGTTTGTCTTATTTGTATGTACTCATATCTGTTTTTTTACACTACTGGCGCCATTTGCAAATTAAAACAGTCATCTACCCGTAAAAGTCGGATCTTGTGTTGTTTTTCCTAACACACAAAATAAGACCAGTGAGAATACGGCATTACAGGTACAAAAAGCAGAGAAAATTTATTCTCCGGAACCAGACAAAAATTGCCTAAATCAAACAAGTCCAACCAAACAAGGGTACTTCCAAAACAGCTGTTGAGCATCAAAAATTTTGTTTGTTGGAATTTTAGATTGAAATAAATAAAACACAAACAGATTTAACTTTGAATATGATTTATTTGTTATGTTTTTACTGTATCCAATTAATAAAATTATATCTACAAAGGTGTGTGTATCTACTGGAATAATACAAATATAAAAATTAATTTCCAAGAATCCATAATATTCAATTGAATCTGGATGTTGAACCACAATTTAACAAACCACACGTACATAGGAATAATTTAATTTTTAATACAGCAATTGTTGCATTTAGCACTCATTTAAGTCACTCACATACAGATATTCCAATAGTTTAATTTAAATAAGATATTTTTGTATTTTTATTTTAATAAAAACTTTCACATCCGAAAGAAGTGAAATAGCAAAGAAAAAAAATTGATTGTTTTGAGCTGAGCTGTCAAAGCGCCACCAGAATAGAAAATAGATCTATTCGGGCGTCGCGCTCCGGCTTACGATATTTACGATCTAAAGCGAACGTGAAGCGAGAGGTAACATTTCAGATTGCTTCATAAGAGCCCATTGTTCCTATTCTATATGTAAAAGTCAGAGCGACCTGACGCGTGGTTTTGGTTTGGCTATAATTATTGTCAGAATAGCTAATTTCTTAGTTTTAAGTGTTAAATATTATTGAATCATGTGTTAATGTTGAAGGGTAAAATATTTTGCTTGAACGGAGATTTAAACAGGTTGTTTTGCCTCAGATACGACAAAAGGCTAGGGCTAGTAAGCAGGTTGGATCAAGGTAAGACAAAAATTATGTATGGGCGGAGAGGTCTAATTCAACCTGCTAAGCCGAGAGGGTAATTTTCCAAAAAAATCCACTTGAAATAAAAAAAAATCATGACAGTGTCATGCTATACTATTGTGAAAAGCCCTAAATACACTTAGGTATATAGTCTCAAAAGAAATTGACTAAAAAAATCAAATTTATAACAATTTTGTTAATATAAAGATAAATAGATATGTACTGGTTTTTACAACCCAGCGCCGCCAGGCCATTGCCCCTCGCTGCCGGTGGGCAAACTTTGGGCACCCAGAGATTGAAGTAGCGCACGAATCGTGTTAATTCATGTCCACTTTTAATTGCGGTTCTTCTTAAAAATGGTTAACATACATATTTTGTTGTTAATGATTATGAATAATATTTTTAAAGAATTGGTACGAGTATATTACGTATATTGATCATGAAAATGTGGAAACGAAGGCAATATTATTGAGCAAAACCGTTGGTTTTGAACCGTAGATCCAAATAGGATACTGAGAACAATGAAGTTGCAATAGATGCAAACGTTTTAGAAAGAAACGAAAACCTTGTCGCCAGTAAATTGAGTCTGTCTGGCTAAAAAAAATGTTTTTTTTATGGTTTTAGAAACAAAATACCTCAGTAAAAACCATTCTGAAATGTGTCTTTGCTTTCGTTGCATCAGTGATAATTTCGATAATTTGTAAAAAATTCTACTTACTCATTAATTAAACTTACGAGTATTATTAAAATTATAAAAATGACTATAACAATGTAAAAATAAAAAAACTCTGGCGTTCCCAGATTTGTTTTACCTAACGATTATCGTCGTGAAATATGGTTACCAAATTCTGGGAAGAGTTTCTCAGAAAAACTTATTTGCGACGAAAAAATATATATTAGTGCTGATCATTTTGACAAAAAAAAATTTAAGTCTGGGAGCTTTCACTGCATGCACAAATAGAGAGGCTTGTCTGTTCCCATACAATCAAAATAAAAGTGAGTGTGTTTAAAAGAAATCACAAATAACTTGCAAAATTTCAATCCACAGTTGTTATAGATGTTATTTTGGCATTATTTAAACACATTTTGTGGTTCAAATGCAAATGGCAGTACCTACATATGTATTCGTTTGCGTAAGATCAGATTACATATTTTTGCTCCTGGTATTATGCTCCTGAATTATTTTCTCCTGAACAAATTTGATTGTTTTTGCGAAAAAATATATGTACAGTCGACTCTCCTTAAGTCGAATTTTCACGGGATACCAAGATTTGTTCGAGTTAGAGAGAGTTTTGGAAAAATTCGAGTTATAGAGAAAAAAAAACATTTTTTTATCTTAAAAGGTTTATTTAATAAATAAAGGTTAATATACATATGTATTAAAGCAACCAACAACACAAAAAAAAGGATAATAATCCTTTTTTGTTTTTGCGTTGTAACTTTTTAAAAACTGTATCTTTTTATAGAGGTACCAGGGTTATGAATAGGAAGAAACGCAAAGAGCTGACGATGATGGTACACGCGATGCTACACATATATACATATGTACCTACCTATTAAGGTTTTGATGGTTCGTAGTTATACTATACCCAAATACGAATTCCGAAGGGGTAATGGTTTTTTATTTTGTTTTATTCTAAACAAAATTCGACTTAAGGGGTGAAAAAAGATGCCAATTATCGAGAAAATGGGCCTTACTAATAACCAAATTTAGTAAATAGTTAAACGAAAATCTCCAGATTACAGAACATTCGCATACTAATAACGAATTTAGTCTCCAGGTTATTCACTAGCAAGACGTTAAAATTTAATACATGGAAATCCATCTTTAAGCTGTACACTAAACTCATGAATTCAAGGAATTCCTAAATGCATCCCGCAGATTGGATACGCGTGTTGTGAAAAGAAGAACCCATCGAACACCAAGTTGTTTTTAGTTTTTTGTTTTTTTTTTTCTTATTTTTTTTTGGAAGTAATAACTTTAAAATGAAATGTCTGATTATTTTAAGTAGTTTTTTTTAGCATATACTTTGTTGATACTTAATACATATTTATGACATACAAATAAATGAAAAATATGTAATTTATGAGAAGTGCTCCTATAAATTGCGTTCTATATACCCAGTCCCAGGTGCATTTGTTGATGGAATCGCTTCTTAATTTTGCTTCTTTAATTTTTTGAATTTCCTTGAATAAATTTATATCTTTCGTTACAACTCATTTTTCTAAATATTTGTTTTTGTTAACGCGAAATTAATGAAATTGAAAATCCAAGAAAGTTTGACATTTATTTGACAACATCTGGATGGAAATTGTAGTAGATTCAAGGAAAGTGTGAGGATTTGTTAACGAGAAGGTTAAATATGTTATTAGTAGGATTTCGTTTAAGCTCCGCACTTTATTTTAACCTTGTACTTTACTAATAGTCGACATTAGTGTTTGGTTATTAGTAAGGCCCAATGTGTTCGAGTTAAAGAGAGTTCGACTTAGAGGGAGTTCGACTTAGAGAATGGTTTTTTTATGGAAAATGAAAGGGAATGATAAAATATGGCGAAAAGGTTCGAATTAGAGAGAAATTCGACTTAGAGAGAGTACTACTTAGGGCGAGTCGACTGTATATTTATAATTATTTATTAACAAAATAATATTTTTTTTCAAAACTTTACGTTATTAAGTAAGTAATATTTTTGTTTGTAATATTCGAATCTCCTATTAATTTCTAGTCAAATACTAAAAACCGGATGCTTAAGGTTCTGTTTCACAATGTCTGATTAAAGTGCCAATTAAGCTACATGGAACTTATTCGACAGTTAACAACCTCATTTACGTTTCAAAATGTCTGAATACGTCTAATTGGCAATTAAAGTTCTAAGTATTTTACTGGCAAGATGAAGTGCCGATTAGAAAATTAAACTAACAATTAAAAATTCAAAATTTTCTTCACTAACACTCACACTTCAATCCAACACACAATTACCTCTTATTATTCACATCTCTTTGAAACAATCCTCTCTACACTTTTAACATATACAATAAGATGACCCACCATGAAAAACTAAATTTGATGATTATAAATATTTTTTCTTCAATAGGCGTTTTTCTTTTTTAGCCCCGAGCGGGGCACAGAGCGGGCTCTGAGCGAATAGAGCTTACTCCGAACAGAGCGTGACCTGAGCGCACCGACCTATTTAAGAAACTCAATTGAATACTGAACTCTCATATTATGCTTAGTAATCATGTCAAATTACATGAAAATTGTATGAAGTTAGCCGCGCTCAGCTTTGTGCTCGATGTGCTCGGTCATTTTTTTCCGAGCTCATCGAGCGAGCCCCGGTCGAGCTCTGAGCTAAAAAAGAAATGCAAGTTGAGAGCTCGGAGCGCTCCGAGTTAAAAAGTAACATAGTTTTCTTTTTGACAGTTCAGTGCAACGCTCGGGGCTAAAAAAGAAAATCGCCTAATGTTTGACATGAGTCAAATTCTATTTGTCTGGAAAACTGGAATAACGAACGAATAGCTAATTGATCATTGTGAAACGCAAAGTTTTTTTGATGGGAGGATTTAATTTTAGGATCAATTAAATGTCGGATAACTAATTAGAAATTTACTAAGACATTGTGAAACAGACCCTAAATGTCTTTTAATTTTTAAGAAAATTGAAAATAATGAAATCTACTATACTTCTTAATTAGTAGAAAATAATAGGATCCTTGAAGCAACAAAATAACGGATGGAAGTCGAATTTAAGAATACTTACTTTTGTTATTTTCAATTTTCTCAATAACTAGAAAACATTTTGACATATGGTTTTTAATGTTTGACTAAAAACTGATTGGAGCATTGAATATAAAATACAAAACTACTACTTAATAACATAAAATGTTGAGCAAAATGACATTGAACACAATTTTTTAATTTTTTTTTTTCAAAAATTTAAGTTTAAAAATTAATTTTTAAAAAACCGTTCCTTCAAACAACTTAATTTAAAAAGAAAATGAAAGAAGAAATCTTTGGCTTTATAAAAGTGTATAGCATGGCATTAGGTGTATTTTATTCATTGCTGGATAGCCAGCGCAGCACAAGTCTGAATAAAACGATCACTCACTCTATACGTTCATTTGAATAATTGAAAGCTCTATCTTCAGCACAGCCATCTTTTTTTTTACTGACTTTTTTTTCGCCAGCTATCAGATTGTTTTTGTTTGCCAAGCGAAATTTTGCTGCGCTGGCTATGCAGCAATGAATAAAACACACACACTGTAGTTGTTACCGTTGTTTTTTAATGATTTTGTTCTATTTTAATTTGATTTTTTAGAAAATTTCCCCTTCCACCTAAACGGGGTGTAATAGACTCCCGCCACCCATACGATATTTTTCTTGTCTCAACTCAACCTACACGCTCTTATAGCTTTTTGTCACACCTTAGGTGAATTACCGTATGTATTGTATACCCACAGTACACATATTAAAGGTAATATATTGCGCAGGTTGTCAAAGTTGGAAATGTCAAAAAATTAAAAATGGCTGTTCGAGTGACCACAGGAACTCAACGCGCATCATTAGAAACAACAACAAAATATTGAAATTAGACAAGGAAAGGGGCACTGAATCCACCATTTTACCACCATAATACCTCGATTTTGACAGATGCGCAGAACTGAACAAAAATGAAAACGCTAATGATATTACCTTTAATATGTGTACTGTGTTGTATACCTACATAAAATCAATGTCAATATAGAAATAAAATTGTAGAAAAAACGATCACTCACTCTATACGTTCATTTGAATAATTGAAAGCTCTATCTTCACCACAGCCATCTTTTTTTTACTGACTTTTTTTTCGCCAGCAATCAGATTGTTTTTGTTTGCCAAGCGAAATTTTGCTGCGCTGGCTATGCAGCTATGAATAAAACACACATACTGTAGTTGTTACCGTTGTTTTTTAATGATTTTGTTCTATTTTAATTTGATTTTTTAGAAAATTGCCCCTCCCACCTAAACGGGGGGTAATAGACCCCCGCCACCCATACGATATTTTTCTTGTCTCAACTCAACCTACACGCTCTTATAGCTTTTTGTCACACCTTAGGTGAATCACCCTATGTTTTGTATACCTACATAAAATCAATTGTGTTTTTGGTTGCAACGAATTTTCGGTGAATTTTATATTAAATATTTATGCTTTGTTTTTCAATTAATTATAATAATTAATTTCCAAATCGAATATTTTTTTGACGTTTTACTTAAAAATTGCTGCTGTCAAGGGCCACACACACAATCACAAAAAAAAAATCGATTTTTTGGTTGAAAGGAATTCAACATGTTTTGCATCGGATATGTTTTCAAACGACCAAAACCGGATTGGATAGTTTTGTCTGGTATATATTTCTTTTGTATTTTATATATTTTATATTTTATTTTGTTCGGTTAAAATCAAAATCTATGTAAAAACAAAACCACAAACTAGAAATCCCGCGCGTTCTTTTAGCCATTGCCACAGAAAGTGAGAGACGTATATCAGATGTTAGCTGTTTTTTTTTTTTTCAAAAATCCGAAAAATTTTAAGATACCTTTCAGATTTATTTTGGAAGACAGCTGATTTGTTTATCAGCTTTTTGTAGGATTACAACAACAACAACCAATCCGGATTGCTTTTAAATTTTACTCAAACGGCTAATAACAACACGTTGTTGTCAATGAAAACAACTCGTTATTATTATTGTTCTCGTCCTCGCTGCGACAGATTCGCATTGGATCCTATAAAGAACACGCGGAACTTCTAGTTTGTGGTTATTTGTATATGGATTTCGATTTTTAACGTACAAAATAAAATATAAAATATATATAAAATACAAAACACATATAAACTATAAATACCAGACAAAACTATCTGTTGCGAATTATTAGCCACGACAACGAAACTCAACAGTTGTTCAGACCTTTAACCTTTGTTCGTAAATATTTTCAAAACGCTTCCTTTTTTTTTATTGTAATGTTGTATGTCTTAAATTTGACTTTGTATTAATTATTGTAAGTTGTAACCCTGTCGTGTAAGAAGGAGGTAGAAATAATAGTAAGTTCTAAAACAAGGAAATTGTAATCTTTTAATATTTATGTAATCCTTATCTTTAATTCGACAGAAATAAATTTGTATCTGCCCAGATGTGGCCAACTATCTGAAGATTTATTCATTTTTGCAAAGGACCCCTTTCGACAGGACAAAGTTTATTTTATTCTTTAACCACGCGACAGCCGTCGCCACACGCCGCCATTTAACAATCCAACAAGTATAACATGTTTCGCTCACCACCTTCAGCCACCAACAGTGGTAATAACAACGAAGAGGAAGACGTCAGAAGGAGTGAGCGAAGAAATAAAGGGATTCCTCCGAAAAGGTTCGGAGATTACGAGCCATCGGTCGGAGACAGTGGTAGCGTCTCTAGCCAGTTGCAGCTGCAACTGAATTGTCCATCTAGCCAGACGGTAGGTGAAGGTAGCGCCAGCCAGGCGTGGCAAACAGCAAACAACGAAACACCAGAGTTTAGTGGTGGTGCCGCCAGCCAGATGCAGCCACCCATGATCTCAAAGCCAAACCTACCAACTGGTGTCGCTGCTTCTAGCCAAAGGCCACCAAAGTCACCTACCGATGGTCTTGCTGCCAGCCAGAAGCAGCCACCATCAAATGCTTTGGCAGGCCAAGAGCTCGGTTGTGATATTACATGCCGTACACTGTCACCACTGCACCATACACCTAGCCCGCCAACCGATGACTTTGCTGCCAGTCAGATGCAGCCACCATCGAATGTTTCAACACCCAGAGGGCTCAGTGGTGACCGTACAAGACTCACACCGACGCAATTAATTGTCTTTCCTGAACAACCCATCGATGATGTCGTTACTGGCCAAATGCAACAATCATCGCAGGGTTCACCAGTTATCGGTGTTCCTGTCAGCTAGACACCACCACCATTGAACAACCTATTATGGCAGCCTGCCATAGGTGTACCTATATGTATCAAGGGTTCAATGGTGGTGCTACTAGACAGTCACACGAACTCGTGAATTACATATCTGTACAATCAGTCGGCAATGCTGTGGTCAGCCAGACACAGCCCACATCGAATAATTCAGCACGACAAGTATTCAGTGGTGGCTATGCCAGCCATACACCACAACCATCGAATTATTTGTGCAGCGATCGAATTGGTGGGGCCGATGCCAGCCAGATGCAGATACCACTCAACAATCCTGCTAGTCGACGAAGATTCAGTGAAGATTCTGCGAGTTACACACCACCACCACTGCCATTAGAAACCGCTGCTGCCACCCAGGTGCATCCAGTTGCATCGACCCAGCCAGGTGTAATTGATGCCGCACCTATTCATACACGACAATTAATTTGCCGTTACAACGATCGTCGAGAATTTAATGGGGCTGTTACCAGCCAGGCACAGCCCAGGGTAAGTCAAGTGCAACAACCATTATACTTTGTACCTAGTCAGCCAAGATTCAGCGTTGGTCAGGGCGTCACAAGCATTAACGCCCATCAAATGTTACCTGCTGTTGCTGTTAACTATACAGCACCAAGTCAACCATGGTTGGGGGTAACGTTGCCGGCCAATCGCAATTACCTTTGAACAATTCAATTCCTAGGTGTCAGGGTAACTCCAAAGAGGTTGTACACCAGATGCCGACATCAGTACGCTATGTACATTCGCAACAGCAGCCGACTTTGTATGGTTCATACCGACCCACCACTAGTCAGAGTCAACCCGGTACGCTGTACTCCAACGTCCAGCCACAGCCGACATACACCTACCAAACTGTCCAGCCACAACCAATGAATGAAGGTAGCCGTTCACAAACATGTCAATTTCCACTCTACGATGATCCACCTTCATCAAACAACACCTATGCTCAACGCAGACCAAAGTTACACGATCTGCCACCGTTTAGTGGTTTGCCCGAGGAATGGCCGATGTTCATCGCTTCGTTCAACGAATCTACAGCTGCCTTTGGGTACACCCAACTGGAGAACATGCTTCGTCTCCAAAAGAGTCTTAGAAATGAGGCAAAAAGAACAGTCGAGAACATTTTGATTCATCCTAGATGTGTACCAGCTGTAATAGAAGAACTAGAAACCGTCTATGGTCGACCTGAGTGTCTAATAAGAAGTCAACTAGACAAAGTTCGATCGTGGACAATAATTCCAGACAGCCGATTGGATTTGGTCATGCCTTTCGCAACAAAAGTCCAGAACCTCTCGAGTCGTTGGGAAGCGAGCAACATTTAGCGAATCCTATGCTGTTGGAGGTGTTGGTGTCCAGACTTCCACTAATTAAACAATTGGAATAGGTACAATTTTCGGATAGTATAAAGCCATATCCTAGTATGAGGAATTTCTGTGGTTGGCTAAAGAACTACGCCAAGTTTGCCAATATTCTTCATCTCTCACACCGAACAGCAACAGGAGGCCATCCTGCAAAAAACAAGCATCATGAGAAGCACTCAATATTCCACACGAAGGAAAGAAATAAAACTGCACCTACCGCCGCCACCGCTAGCCACTACCAAGTTTGTATTCTTTGCTCCGCATCCCATAATCTTGAGAAGTGCACAAATTTCCAGAAGTTAGACGTGAAAGAAAGATGGAACGTGGTCAAGAAGAATGAAGTGTGTTTCTCATGCCTGCTGCCAGGACATAGAGTATCCAAGTGCCGGAAGAAAAAATGTTGTGAGAAAGAAAATTGCAATCGACATCATCACATTTTGCTACACGAGACGCGCAATAAAGAAAATATACAACAAACGTCAAATCAAAATACTGATTCTAATTTCCATGCCAACACGACTACTAAGAAGAAAATTTTGTTTAAAGTTTTACCAGTGAAGCTGTACGGACCTAGGGGTGCGATTAGCACATATGCCTTCCTAGGCGACGGCTCATCAGTTTCCATTCTTAATGAAAACATCGCCAAAGAACTAGGGTTAAGTGGCAAGACCCATTCGATGTCGTTAACCTGGATTGGGCAGAAGGAAACCTCACAGCCGTCCACCTTAGTTAATCTGGAAATAAGTGCAGTTCAAGACGGAAGCAAAAGGTATGACTTGAGGAACGTCCAAACTCATAGCAATTTGTCATTGCCGATGCAAACGATGAATGTGAGGAAGTTGGCGAAACAAGAAGAAATAAAATCATTGCCAATTGATGCATACGACAATGCCGTACCACAAATCTTAATTGGGTTGGACAATTGGAGGTTGATCATCGGCAGCGCGCCAGTACTATGCAAGCCTGAAGGACCAATAGCGGTCGAAACTTTACTGGGATGGGTGGTATACGGTTCATCAGATCGTGACTTGGAAAAAGACAACTATATTTTCCAAATAACTGATGAAGACAACAATCAAGATGAGCTGTCACAGTTAGTCACCGACTACTTTCTGCAAGAAAAGATGAATCCAGTCTCAACACATAATATTCCGGAATCTCGTGATGATGGGCGAGCTAGACGATTGTTAGAAGCCACAACTAATAGATTGCCGAATCGTTTCGAAACTGGACTTCTATGGAAAGCGGATGGAGTCGTGTTGCCGGATAGCTTGTCAATGGCCAAAAAACGACTTGCTGCCGTCCAAAGATCTTTGAAGAAAGACCCTTCTTATGCCGCCGACTATGAGGCCATCATTAAAGGTTACATCGAGAAAGGGTATGCACGCAAGCTATTCGTTGCTGAGGCTGAAGTCAGAGACCCAAGAACATGGTACCTACCACATTTCTGTGTACGTAATTCTCATAAAGGGGGAAAACTCCGTTTGGTATTTGATGCTGCCGCCAAGGTTGGAGACATTTCGCTCAATTCATCATTACTCAGAGGTCCAGAACAATGCCAAGACATGTTGTCCGTTCTACATAAATTTCGAGAGAAGCCAATTGGAGTGTGCGCCGACATTAGTGAAATGTTTCACCAAATTGTCATACGGAGAGAAGATCAGGACCCATGTTCTGTAACTCGGCGATAACTTTTCGAGGCGATAAACGGCGAAAAATGGAACAAAACCCATAGGATTCCTATGAGTTTTGTTCCATTTTTGTTCCATTTTTCGCCGTTTCTCGCTGCGAAAAGTTATCGCCGAGTTACAGAACATGGGTCCAGGACGCACAACGCTTTCTGTGGCCAAAAAGTGATGCTTCTGGTGAGTTAGACACATATGTCATGAAGGTTATGGTTTTTGGGGCCACATGCTCTCCGTGCTCAGCCGAGTACATAAAAAACCTGAATGCCCGAAGATATGCTGATAGTTGTCCAGAAGCTGTCAGAGTAATCGTTGAAAGTCATTATGTCGATGACTTTGTATGCAGCTTTACGGACGAAGAGGAAGCATTATCTGTTACTACTGATGTCATACGGATTCATAGAGCTGGGGGTTTCGAACTCCGTAAATTCTCGTCGAACTCTTCACAACTTCTTAAAAGTCTGCAGAAGGAACATAGGGACCAGAATTCCATTGCCAATATGGACTTTGCCAATAATTCCGAGAAGATACTGGGAATGCACTGGATGCCTGCTGATGACGTCTTTACTTTTCGGCTGAATCTACGACAAACTAGTCCAGAATTCTTCAGTGGTGAACGCTATCCTACTAAGAGGCAATTCCTCAGTATTGCCATGTCGATCTTCGATCCCTTCGGACTGTTGGCAGATCTGACCATTCACGCCAAATTGATGCTGCAATCCTTATGGAAAGCCAATATTAAGTGGGAAGATGAAATACCATCTGTGATACACCAAAACTGGAGAAAATGGATTACAACTCTGGATTCAGTACAGCAAATAAGCATACCAAGATGCTACTCGCCTTTGATCAACACAACTTCGGACATTCAATTGCACATACTGGTGGATGCAAGTGAGGAAGCTTTCGCCGCTGCCGCTTATTGGAGATTCTCTCATCATGATCAATCAGTACGTGTCGCCTTTGTAGAGGGTAAATCGAGATGTGCTCCTGCGAAGCTTTTATCCATTCCTCGTCTGGAACTTCAAGCCGCCGTCTTAGGTGTTCGACTTCGTCGTAGATGTCTTCAGTCGCACAACATGAAAGCTGCAAGGTGTACATTCTGGAGTGACTCAAGAACCGTTCTGGCCTGGATGAAGTCTGCCGATCCGAAGAAGTATAAGCCGTTTGTTGGTCATCGCATTGCCGAAATACTGGAAAATTCCAGCCAAAGTGAATGGCGCTGGATACCAACCCATCTCAACACCGCTGACGTAGCCACTCGCTTCAAGAATTTATCAAGCTACCTGCCAAAAGGAAAATGGATTTCTGGTCCTGCCTTCCTAGTAGATGATGAATCAAAGTGGCCTTTGCCTTCTGATGAAACAAATCCAACTCTGATGCCAATGGAAGAACTTCGAACGGTCTTTCGGACCAACACAAATGTTTTCCATGTAAGTAGCCCCCAAATAGATCTCACTAAATTTTCTGACTATTTAAAGCTAAAACGAGTCATGGCCTGGATACTCCGTACACTATGCCTTCCAGGGAAGCGTCCCATGTTAAAAATACTCTGTGCGTCTGAACTTGAACATGCAGAAATCGTCTTATGCCGAATGGTCCAAAAGCAATGTTATTGGGAGGAGTACGGGACTCTCGAAGCTGGACAACAAATCAAAAAATCTAGCCATCTCTATCGTCTTACGCCATGTTTAGACAGCGATGGAGTCATACGATTAGCAGGTCGCATCGACTACGCTACATGTATCCCTGAGCAATCTAGAAGACCGATTATACTCCCGAAGGACAACTGGTTATCTCATCTCATCGTTCGAAGCACTCATGCAGCTTATCATCATCAAAATCACGATACCATCTTATGTGAAGTGCGTCGAGGGTTTTGGATTCCCCAAAAAAAACATAGTCAAAAACATAGCAAAACAATGCCAGACGTGTAAAAATTGGAACGCCAAACCACTGGTACCTCAAATGGGTCAACTTCCTGAAGATCGCCTGACACCGTTCGTACGACCTTTTACGTTCACTGGTGTGGACTATACGGGACCCGTCATCGTTACCATAGGAAGACGCCGAGAGAAGCGCTGGATTGCCTTATTCACGTGCTTAACCATCCGGGCTGTACACCTGGAGTTGGCCACAGACTTATCAACTGATGGGTTTATCCTCTGCCTGAGGAACTTCGTGAATAGACGAGGTGTACCTGTACGGATTCGGAGCGACAACGGCACCAATTTTGTCGGGGCAGAAAAAGAGTTGAAAACGAAACTGGATATGTTCGACCACTCCGCAATAAGTGATTTCTTGTCCACCAAGGGAATTGAATGGATATTCAACTGCCCTTCCAATCCAAGTGCCGGAGGTTGCTGGGAGAGATTGGTTCGATCCGTTAAAAGGGTACTCCATGTAGTCCTTAATGAAATAGAGCCCAAAGAAGATACATTGCGAAGTGCTCTTATAGAAGCAGAGAATATAGTGAACTCACGACCTCTCACACAAATACCAGTGTCTTATTTAACAGAGGAACCACTCACACCAAACCATTTTGTCTTGGGGTGTGCTAACTCCTCGCAAACTCCTGGACTTGACAGCAATGGCCCTGTCTGTCTGCGTAAGCAATGGAGAATCGCTCAAACCATCAATGATC
Organism: Epistrophe grossulariae; assembly: GCA_929447395.1. Classification (NCBI taxonomy): domain Eukaryota; kingdom Metazoa; phylum Arthropoda; class Insecta; order Diptera; family Syrphidae; genus Epistrophe; species Epistrophe grossulariae. Next base: position 79,096,055 of record OV839567.1, read on the forward strand.
GTTTTTGGCATAGATGGATTGCCGAATACCTGCCAGACTTAACACGTCGAACAAAATGGTACAAGAAGGAGCCCCCCCTGGCCGTGGGAGACTTGGTCATTATATGCGAATCAAACCTTGCAAGAAGCAGTTGGAGACGAGGCAGAATCCTGAAGACATTCCCTGGAAGAGATGGACAAGTACGTTCAGCAGAAATTCAAACTTCAACAGGACCTTTGCGGAGGCCCGCTTCGAAGTTAGCCAGATTAGATGTTCGTGAATGCCCAGTGAGGCGATTCACGGGGGGCGGAATGTTGCGAATTATTCGCCACGACAACGAAACTCAACAGTTTGTTCAGACCTTTAACCTTTGTTCGTAAATATTTTCAAAACGCTTCCTTTTTTTTTTATTGTAATGTTGTATGTCTTAAATTTGACTTTGTATTAATTATTGTAAGTTGTAACCCTGTCGTGTAAGAAGGAGGTAGAAATAATAGTAAGTTCTAAAACAAGGAAATTGTAATCTTTTAATATTTATGTAATCCTTATCTTTAATTCGACAGAAATAAATTTGTATCTGCCCAGATGTGGCCAACTATCTGAAGATTTATTCATTTTTGCAAGGGACCCCTTCCGACAGGACACTATCCAATCCGGTTTTGGTCATTCGATGCAAAACGATCTTATATACCCTATCGGCGTATCATTCGAACGCGGACAATTGTATTATTTTTGGTGAATTGTTTCATTTTGAATATCCAACCTCCAAACCAACACTGAGAGGTTTCATTTTTTTCCGCTAGTTGCAGTGAGGAGGGCTCACTGATCTCTATAATACACTGGATAGTGAATAGCCTATAGTGTATAACAGTTTTTGTGAGGCAAGTTTTTTAAAGGGTACCGGCCACGACCTCATATCTCGCTCTATACAAACGAAGAAAGTGATTGAAGATATTTGCCGAAATTGAGCATTTATTTGATATCAGTTGATGTCAACAAGCATTGCGGCTGTAAATATTGAAAAAAATATAAGAAAATGCAGGTCCAGTAGCGTCCATTCCGCTGGCGCCGCTGTTATACTGTTATATGAGGGTACCGGCCACGACTATATTTTTGCCTCAAAAATTTTGTATGAATACACTATCCAGTGTATATAGAGATCAGTGGGAGGGCTAGTGTCGCCGAGGCTAAAATGGAACCAACTTGAGATTGGCAACTAGCAGTCCATATATAATACGTCCATGGTGGAAACACTTGCTTTTATCTCAGCTTATTTCTTTATTTTAGGAGTAGATACTAACGCCATCTATGAGTCAGGCACAATTGTAGCTCTATACAATTGTGCCTCACTCTACCAAGAAACCCTTTCTTTCTTACGTAACGTAATGTCACACGAATCCAATTAGGATAAAAAACAAAAAATTGTCTGCCCTTCCGGCATCTGGATTTCTCATTAGAATTCCACTCTCCAGTCTCCTCTCTCTCTTTTTTTTCTTAAAGCTTGGCCCTTTCGGCAATATTTTTTGTAAAATATAAAAAAGGAAATTAAGTTCAATTTTATAGTATCTGAAACGAAATAAAAGAAAAAAAAATAACAAATAAAATGAATTTATACAATTAAAAGAATTGAGAAGAGAAAACAAAAACATAAAAACCAAAAATTAACAAAAGAAGCAAAAGGGCAAATTCCTTTGAAGGATGTCTACGCCGCCGCAACGCCGATTGAATAGGAAATATTGTGGACTACGTAGTTTGCTGTGTACTTAGCTCTGTTGAACAGTTGTATTTATCTTGTTTGGCCATTTATTTGGCCATTCATTGGTCCATACGAGACGGATGCTAAAAACCACTCCAACTAACTCTTCACGCTCCAAGTAGTACCAGCAACATCATTGCAACAAGGGCATATATACATGCACATATATGCACATATTTTGTGTATTCAGTTTGATACTCGTCGTCGTCGTTGGGCGTAGGTACATATACATGTTGTACTAGCCACGTGCGTTGTATCTATATAGCAACGTGCTAATATATATATGTATGTATACGGCATATATATTATACACATCATCGTCACCACGTCCACCATTTTCTTACCAACGCCATTTACTAAGTTGGCATCGTCTACGTCATCCAACATCATTGCAATAAGGACGTATGTATATGCACTTATATGCACATAAACGCTGATTACCTGAAGACTTTTTTCGGTTGTTTCGTCTTTCGTCTTTTTAACAGCTTGGGTGAGGGGCCCTTCAAGCAAATTCTCTGACCCAACTTTGTCGGTCTTTCTTGGATCATTTTAAAACGGAGGGTCATACACACATTCCCTTCAAGCAAATTCACTGACCAAACTTTGTCGGTCTTTCTTGGATCATTTCAAAACGGAGTGTCATACACACATTAGCACATTTTTTTTATATGCATGCAAAAAAAAACGAAAAAAAAACTTTTTTTACTGAGAAAGAGAGAATGTATGCAATACCCCTAATGTCTGTTCCCATACTGTGAATGTATACGAATTTTAATCAAGTCTATCAAAGATAAAAGAAAACAATGGCGCAAATTATTGCTAAGGGCTTAGCATATTACTAGTTAGCAATTTGCTAAAACATTTAGTAATTTACTAGCTGTTGCTATTGAGATTGCTGAGATCTCTGAGATCTCAGATATCTCAAGAAACATGAACTGGCTAAATAATTTGCAATGTTCAGAAGTTAAAGTGACAACCTACAATTTATTTTGTTATTTTGTTTTGTTTTTATTTGTGACAATACAACTAGTTTGTTATTTTATTATTGTAAAAGAAAAGTTTCAATAAAGTGAAATTAAAAAATTGTTATTTTATTTTGTGTTGTTGCTGTTCCTTATTAAAGGTTGCAGCCGCAGTCAGGGCTTTAGCAGTTTATGTGCTTTTCCCATCTTTACGTGAAAATTGAGTTTTTGTTGCAGATTCAATTGTACAACTTATTAAAGATTAGAATCTATACCTGGAGTAAAATTCTACATCGTCCAGCTCTTCAAAGGGATTTTCTCTGGACTCAAGACATCGCACTTTTCTGCACAAAGCTGAGTCTTCGAACATTTCTAAATCTTCATCTTCCGAAAACATTTTTTTTTTATTTACTTTGAAAAGAATTACCTAGCACACGAAAAAAATAAACAATTTAAATCTTTGAAATAAAATTGCCAAAAAATTATTTTCGAGGACAATGACAGATTTCATATGGATTTAGCAAATTACTAAAATTTAAAGTAGCCATTTTCTGATTTTAACTCTAGTAAAATGTTAAGAGTTAGTAAATTGCTAAAATCGTTTAAAATTACCAAATTACTAAAATGGCTTTAACATTTTACTAAATCGTTTAAAATTTTGCGCCAATATGTTTAGAAATTCACATATACAGTGAATCAAATTCATATTCGTACCCCTTCTATTAAAAATTTAAATCTTCTCATATTCATAAATGACTGGAGATAAAAAATAAATACGAAATGCAATTTAAGTATATATATGGCTAATATATTTTAACAAATTTTTATAGTTGGTAACAATCATTTTACTTGGAAAATGCAAACAAAAGAGAAAACTACATCAATACTGAGTCAATTTCATATTCGTACCCTGTTTTAATCAATAAAAAACTTAGGTTTTAATACTTTGTAGCGTAACCTTTGGACGCTATTACGGCTTGCAATCGTCTTGGCATTGACCTTACCAATTTTTCAGTGGTCTCAGATGTTATTTGTGTCCACTCATAGAGAATTTTTTCTTTGAGGTCGTTTCTATTCTTCATGGTATATTTTCGGATTCTGCGGTCCAGTTCGTCCCATAAATTTTCTATCGGAATAATATCAGGTGATTGTGGGGGTATTTCCAAAACTTTCCGACAATTATAAAGAAGCCACATTCGAGTTGCGTTAGCCTTATGCTTTGGGTCGTTATCCTGATAAAAAGTAAAGTTTCTTTCTAGACCCATTTGTGCAGCACTATCTTTTAAATTAGTCTTCAGGATATCAATGTAGACCTTATGATCCATAATTCCGTCAATTATGTGCAGTTTACCAACTCCAGCTGCTGAAAAACACCCCCACACCATCACCGACCCACCACCATGTTTTACTGTTCCTTGTGTATTTTTCGGAAGGTATTCTGTATTCGGCTTACGCCAAACCATTTGCCTGCCATCCGAGCCATGAATATTAAACTTTGACTCGTCTGTGAAAATAACGGTTTTCCAGAAGTCAAAGTCTTTTGATTGGTATTCTTTAGCGAATTCAAGCCGTTCAAGCCGGCTAATAAAGGGTTTTTTGCGTATTACTCTTCCGTTGAAACCATGTTCTCGTACACATTTCCGCAAGGTTTCAGTGCAAAATTCTTTTTCGAGGGATTGACGAAGACTCTGGGCCAATTTCGGTGCACTTATTTTTGGATTTTTTTTTATTTCTCGCACAATTACCCTCTTGTCTTGCGTGTTGAAAATACTTCTAGTCGTATTACGAGGCATGTTTTCAATTCTTTTTTCATTCACAAAACGGTTTACAATAGTTTGAATGGTTGATTTTGCTCGATTTACTAAAGATAAAATCTCTCTATATGATTTACCTTCTTGGTGGTATTTTAAAATAAGTTCTCGAAGTTCTTTAGAGGTTTCACTTTGTTTTCTTCCCATCGTCCTTAATTACTTCCCTTAATTACTTCAAAAATTGTCCGAAACGGTCTTAAAAATTTATGATGACTTCAGGATACGTTAAATAATAAGAAAAGAATTGACAAAACACATTTGACAGAAAATGTAACGGAAATTTAAGCTCCTTGGCTACTTAGAACTTAGCGTACGAATACGAAATTGACCTAGTTTTAAGAGTAGTTTTTCTCTTTTTACATTTTTCAAGTAAAACGTATGTTACCAACTATGAAAATTTGATGAAATATATTAGCCATGTATATACTTAAATTGCATTTCGTATTTATTTTTTATCTTAAGTCATTTAGGAATAGAAGAAGATTTAAAATTTTAATAGAAGGGGTACGAATATGAAATTGTTACACTGTATGTACAGAGTTTCAAAGTTAAGGAAAACACTTATTATTTTTGTCATTGATAGATAACAAAGAATTGAAAAAAGAACGTCCTTTGTAGTTTTTTGCGTACAGTAACCGAATTACCAATTTTGGGCTTTTATCAATTTTCTGACCAATAAAACGTTTAGTCAGACCTTGCTTCTGATAGGCCTCTATTTTGTCAATTTCTGTGGCAGTTAATGAATTTTGTCTAGGTTTAAAATAAAAAAAAAATTAAAAAAAAAACATAACTATTTTATCACTGCATAATAACTTTTCGATACCTACGCTAACAAATTATAGCTTACAATGTGTAATAAAATAATTGCAGCTATTTGAATGTTACCAAAAATGGTCGCTTTAGTGACTGCAAACGGAACAAGCTCAGAAAATTTGTAACTTTAAGAAATTACTTCAACATTTCCTTTAATCTCAGAGAGCGTTCTCTTACTTTGTCTTTAAATAAATATTTCCTTATGTACAAACCAAAGAAGCACCAAAAACAGTTAACTGTTAGAAAATCAAAGTGTAAGGCTATTCAAATGTTATAGACTGTATGTAGGTTGTGGTTGTTTAAGCACAAACATTAAAGGCGGATATTAGGAAATAAGCATCCGATACGCATATTTCTATAGTAGGCAGCTTGTTGACTGGTTTTGGAGCGAAACCAAACACACGGCCATTGACCACTCTGAACTCTTACTCCGCTTGCTCACGGTTTTAGGGAGTTGATATAGGAAACGGTGCAGAAGTTCTTCTGAGAGCCATTTCTTATTCTGACCAAAGCAGGACAATAACAGAGGAAATCAACGACTATTTCTTTTTTCTTAAAAATGTCATGTCATATGTATATGAATACATTTTTTTTCGATTCACAAATCCCAACTAGCTAATGAGTCCAAGTGAGATCGCCGGGACGAAACGCCAATTTTTGTAGGACTTAAAGGCCGTTAAAAGCTATTTTGAATCAATAATTCAACAAAGTCCAATAAAATAGTGCTAAGTCTTCTACTTGGCTGATGTATTTCAGTAGAATAGTATATAGAATTTGTATTATTAAAAAAAAACCCTCTTATTGACGTTTATGGTTTGACAACCGAATAGAGATGAGCGGTGAGCAGATGTCAGCAAAAATCGTAGTTGATAGAAAAATGATCGATATTCAGGTATCGATTTTAAAATAAAATAAATCGATTACAAAAAATTAAAAAAATGCAAATAAAATGGTTTTTGTAAATCGAATGCAAAGAATGAAAATTCAAAAACGCGTCCATTGTTGATTTGTGTTGTTTCTACAAAAAAAACATAATTCTCTTTGATATTAAACGTGTGAAATTAATATTATATTATTTTCGGATGACTAATGACTGGATAGGAAAAGGAAATTTTACAAAGAAATCGATTATTTCATAGACAAGGAATATAAATATAATAAATATAATAATAATAAAGTGTTTGGTTAACTGTACATTGATTTCTACGTCTGTGCCTACGTTCTGTACTCCCGGATCGAGAAACCTAAAAAATGGAACGAAACTCGTATGATTTGTTTTAATTTCAATCGTCTCTAGACTTATTTTATTGATGCGAGCTACAGATTGAAGGCACAGATCATTTGAATGGAATTTCTTAGAGGAGAAAATCGAAATTTTTTTTGAGGTTATAAGAACGGTATCTACCACAATAACAATTTACTTTTTATATTTTCTCCAAAATGTTTGATTGAAATAAAACTGGGTTTCAGTTTTTTGCCTAAAAAATCACATAACAGAAATAGGGTTTTAATGTTCTTTCGCCTTAATTTTGGTTATGGTCGTATATTTCGTTAATGGCTGGACTAAATTTGTTACAGTTTCCAATCTTTGCCTACGTTCTTAAAATCTCGGATCGCCAAAATTTGTCGAAATACGATGGAAAATGAAACAAATAGGATGAGTTTCGTTCCATTTTTCAGCGTTTATCGACCAATTTTATCTATGCGAGAGTTACAGAACATAGGCACTGATTTAGTCAGTTCGTTCCCAGCTAATCATCTTTGGTCAAGAATTATTGCAACCGGAATTTGATAATCAGCCGATTCAATCAGAACCTTTATTACAGATTTAATCCATTCTGAAATACCGGCACTAAGTCAAAAACACGTTTTGATGTGAATTCAACGTATTTTACTACCAAAATTAAAAAGAAAGAAAACCGATTTTTCAGGTTCGATAAATTTTTTCATCGATTTTTCACCGAATATTTTAATTGCTCATCTCTAAATCCAAAGCATTTTGCGAAGAACTTATAATCATTTAATTTCGTGTTGTTAACCAGTTTTATACTTAAAAAGGCTACAAATATGAACAAAAAGTTATGAAAACACATTTTTATTTACAACAACTGTTTATTTTCCAATAAATCCACCGCAAAATTTTTGTTCCTCAAAATAACTAAAGAGTCTTCACGAATGAAAAAAAGAACCATGTAATCACGACGATACGTGCCTGTCAAAAAGACGAAAGACGAAAAGAACGAACAAAAGACTCGTGTGATCAGCGTCATACTTTGTGCATTCAATTTGATGCTTGTCGTCGTTGATGGGTGTACATATATATATGCTTTCATATATACGTCTTCATCATCGCCACGTCCACCATTTTCTTGCCAAGCTCGCATCGTCTACGTCATCATAATCAGGCCAACGTCGTCATCGTTCCTGATTGTATCCGACCCACCTCTAATCGTCATCATCATCTAAAGCCGTGTTTTTTTGCAAGCCCGGGGGGAATTGGATGAAAAAAACGACGACGGTGCTAAACATTTAACATGTTAAATGCAACAACAACTAATCCCGGAGAATTCTCGAGGTTTAACTTAAGCGCACCGAAAAACTGTGTTACCGGCTTGAATTGCATACATGTTATCGATAGTTTGTATGAAAACTCCATGTTTTTTTACTGTCATGGCGTCGCTAATCCCCGCTGTCGTTTTTTTCAACCAATTCCCTTGTGTAGAGAAAGTTTATAATAATTTTTGCTTTAATTTGTTATTTGTTATTTGCCCGGCGCTGGGGAAATATCTTTCTTTTTCAATCTAATTTTTCTTTCTTCTTTCGTATCTTGCAAAATTTGAAAATGAAAATCAGCTGTGTAAGGGTTGTCATGTCAACATTTCTGGCTTTACACAACTTTTTATAGTTATTTTCTTAATATTTTTCGAGATTATTAGATATTTTTCGTATCCGGTTGCATTTTTTATAGTGCGTTTACAAAACTTTTTAAAGTTTTTTCTTTAAAAATATTTTTCGAGATGCTCAGATATTTTTCGTATCCGGTTGCATTTTTTATAGTGCGTTTACAAAATTTTTATAGTTTTTGCTTAAAAAATATTTTCCGAGATTCTCAGATAATTTTCGTATCCGGTTGCATTTTTATAGGCGTTTACGTTGTCGCATAATGTTATTGCCAGTACTATATATTTTTAAAATCATGAGTTTTCACACTGATTTTATTCATTCAGCTGATCACCTTTTGAAATATGCAGCCGATCTGGTATTGTCACACCGTTGAGGGGACGGTAATCTCCGCATGGCCTCCAGTCATTATTTTCTTTCTTTTTAACTAAATGTAAAGGAGACGATGCAGGTGACGAGGAAGGCTGACAGATTCCTATATTCAGCATATAGTCAAATTCAGTTTTTGCAGATTTTAATTTGGAAACGTCTAGTCGACGCGGCCTAGAAAAAGGAAGTATACCCTTACAGCCCTATTCTGGCAAACCTCACTGATACCTCACAAGTCACAACAACCTCACAAGGAAAGGTGAAATCGATTTTGTGAGGTTTTCGTACCCTCACAACTGTGAGCCTCACAAAAACTATCGAAATTGTGATCTCCTTTTGAGAACCTCACAACAACCTCACAAGAAATCAACCTCACAAAGGCTTGTGACTTATGAGTTGTGAGCCCTCACAACGCCAGAATAGCCCTGTTAGTTTCGATTCGATGTTCAATATTGTGTTTAATTTGAAGTTTATAATTTGGTGCAGATGTAAGACTCGGATATTTCTTTATAATATTTCCATAATCGTTCGAAAGTTCAAAATGTTTCGGAGTAGGAGTCGGTATTGTGATATGTTTTTCAATAGTGCAGACAGTCAGAGAGGTTTTTTTATCCACCAATCGTTTTTCTTTTAGATCTACCAAAAGATTGAATTTAGATAGAAAGTCTGCTCCGACAATAGGATGAGCAATAGAGGCTACAAAAAATGCGTGGGTGAGATCCCTTCGTAAGCCTAAATCTAATTTTAAAAGCTGAGTACCGTAAGTACGTATTGTTGTACCATTGGCCGCTGACAAACAAAAGTCTGCGTCTACTCTATTTCGAGGGAAAAATGTTAATGGCACTGTAGATACATCTGCTCCCGTATCAATAAGGAAAATAAGTTTGGTGTTTCTGTATTTTATAAAAAGTCGGCTAGAGGAACTCGTTTCAACTTGATTGAAAGTAGTCGTGTCACTTTCAATCAAGTTTATTCGTTTTTTTGTTGGCCTACACTTTCTTTAAAATTGCATGGTTTTCTGCAGTTATGAGCTCTTTTTCCGAATCGATAATGAAAATAGCACATCGGATGTTTTTTAACATCTTTTGGAGAACGCGTTTCTCTTCTTTCGTTAAAAACTTTTATTTTGTCTACGTGATGTACTTCGCGAACGAGGAAATGACTTAACCGACGCAACCGAAAATTGAAGTCTATTTAGCTTATTTTCAATTATTGATAATCTGTTTGCAATCGGATCAGAAGAAACAGTTGATACATTCAAGGGCTTACCAACTTCGAAGATTGTATCTGCTGTTTTTAACTGATTATCCATTTGGAGCTCAGGTGTCGCAGCTAGGATAGATTTGACTTACGCGGGTAAACCATTAAGCCAAATTCTTTTCAGCAAATCGTTTGTGACCGCCTTTGAACCGCCTGCAATCGTTTGCAGATTTCTAAAGTATTGAGAAGGAGTATTATCTCCAATCGCGACACCGTCTAACAATTTTGTCAATCTACGGTTCTCACTTTCCGTGTGTCTTACGACGACAGTTTCTTTAAGCTTATTATATTTGTTATCTTCAGGTGGATTGTTGATAACATCTGTTATGGTCATCAAAATATCTTCTGGCAAAGCAGTGAGTGTGTGATGATATTTTAAATCATCACTTTTTAAATTATTTATTGCAAACGTGGATTCTGCTAAAGCAAACCATGTAGCAGGGCTAGCATGGCAGAAATTGGGCATCTTTACCCTAGCAATAGTATTTGTAGTATTTACCGCGCCACCTTTCACATCTCCCTTATCTTCATCGTCACTCTTAGTCATTTTTTTAAATTTTGTATATGCTTGTTTTAATTTAAAATATAAATTAAAGATTAATATATAATTTTGAATAGTAAATTTAGAATTTTGTAATTTAAAATAAATGTAAATAAAAGTTTTTGAAAACAGATATAAATTAACGCTTACTTCATATGATAATATATTCCAAAAAAAATTTTAACACAGCATGTATTTTTGATTCTTAATTCGAAATTTCTTGGTTCTACTCACTGTTGGTCACACGTGGTTTTAAAGAAAAAGTAATGATGAATGATGTACATAAGAAATATTAAGAGTTCTATGTAAAAAGATAAAGAGAGAGAAAAAAAATAAATTGAATATTAAAACAAATTGTTTATATAAAAGGAAAAATTAGGAGTTTTAAAGAGGTAACTATTATTATTCTACACTTTTAATTTTTGAATTTTATATGTTCCAAAGGTGCGCTGAATGGGTTATACTTGAAGTAATTACATCCTTGGGGCTTTGACTTATAGAAGTTATCCTTGCGTTTTGACCTGACACTGGCTTCCATGCAGGCTGACTGATGTCTGATAGGCTTCTGTTTGATGACTCACAAAGTGACAATGTTGATTTTTATAGCTGGTACTGCTCTGACGTCTTGATGCTCGTTTCTTAGCAAACGGAGCTTATTGTTGGTGGTTGTGTGGTTTCTTTATTGATTGGGTGTTTTTATTTGGTCTTTGCGGTTTCTATTTTATTGTTTATAATTTTTTTTGTTTTGTTTTGTTGTTTTGTTTTTTAATGCTTTTAGTTTTTATGAAATAGTCTTTTTCTGGTTTGCAAGATTTTATTGCAGGTTGTAATTGTTGTATTCTTTGTTGTATAGTTAATCAATGGCACGTGTGACAAAACGGATTGTTTAATTGAATTTTTCGTTCGGGGTCACCAATTGTAGTATTCTTTTAGATAAACACAGTATTTTTATAAATAATTCACTTTATTCATTTTCTTAATACTACATTAAACATTTAATAATTAATACACTAAAAATAATTGAATAGATTAAACCGCGTGACCAACACCTTCAACCTTCGCTTTACAAAATCAGAGTAAATCTTTTTTACTTTTTGTCTGTGGAATGTGAATTGAAGCGGGAAATTTGAATTTGTGGATGTTTAATTTATTGGAGTATGGATATGCTACAGGCTTTTAGGAAAATTCCCGAAACAAGACATTCTTTGACTTCATTGAAGGTTCGAAAAATGGAGTTAAAGGATTTATGGTCTGAGGTTAAGACCAAGTATTAAAAATGTCTTCGTGAAGAATCCGAAAGTGACAAATTTGAATCAGCGACCCTAGAAGAAAAGTATACTTCCTCAAACGAGACTTTTGTAAATTGCTCCGTGCTGATTATTGAATTAGAAGATAAGCTTTCCAAATCCACTGAATCAAATTCAGATACTGCTTAATTAATTTCAGTAACTACCCCTGACAATAATACTCAGTTAAAATCATATGGTGTCAAATTACCAGTATGTGATACTGAAACATTCAGCGGTGACTAACTCAAATGGATATGTTCGAGGCAATCTACATAAAACATCCTAGGTTGGGGGAAGTAGAAAAACTTTTCCATCTCAGGTCGAATACTACTGGAGATGCATTCAGTATTGTCGAAAAATTTCCGTTGATGAACTCAAGTTTTGAGTTGGCCTGGGAGGCTTTGCGTTTCACCTACGAAAATAAGCGAATCGTTGTAAATAACCAGGTGAAACCTTACTGAATTTACCATCTTGCCTAACTGAATCAGGGAAGGCTATTAAAAATCTTCAACGTCATATAAATGACAGTTTATCAGCTCTTAAGGCCCACGGGGTTAACGTTTTTGTTGGGATCCGATTTTGGTTTTCACTTGTTCTATCTAACCGTTTGCCCCCGAACACTCTTTCTTTATGGGAGCAATCTTTAGCTGATCCTACAGCCATACCTACATGGAAACAAATGGACAAATTCCTCAGCGCTCGCTTTCAAGTCCTTGAAACTACCACCGACGTCACCTCACCTGCTAATTCGACTTCTGAAAAATGTGTTAAAAACCAAAAAGTTAGTTCGCAAACAAATCGTCGAGTGTACACTTTTCACACCAAACATCAAACGTCCTCCTGCAAGCTCTGTTCAGGGAAACATTTAATTAGCAAATGTTCGCAATTTCTAGTGATGAATCCTTCCGCGAGATTTGAAATAGTCAAAAAGAACAATATGTGTGTTAATTGCTTATCAGCGAAGCATAGCTCAAATGCATGTCAAAGTCACTATGCGTGTTCAACACGTAACAAACGTCATAATTCTTTGTTACATTTCCAAAACACCGGATCACTGGTTTCGAACGTGGTGCAAAATAGTTCTTTGACATCGGCTGTTGGAACATCTTTAGCTCCAAGTAGTCATCCGTCTTCTCAATTAAAGTCCACTTCACAACCATTTGTACCATCAATGACCGGTCAAACCCATTTCGCTTCATCACACAAAAACGTTCTGCTGGCAACAGCACTGGTGAACATAATTCGACAAGAATAGTATCATTTCGTTCATGCCTTAATAGATCCCGGATCTGAGGTATCATTTATGTTAGAATCGGTCCAAAGACGTTTGAATTTACCAACCGTACCAATCAACATATCCATTTCAAGTGTTAATGCAACACATGCGGCTTCATCTAAGAAACATTGCACTTTTGCCATCTACAGTGGAGAGACTCCTGCTGTTCCTATTCCAGCTCAAGCTATAGTTTTGAAGCAAATAACCAATGCGTTGCCAAGTACGTCCTTTTCGAATATTGATTCTTCCGAACTGAAAGGCTTTAATTTTGCCGATCCCACCTTCAATTCGTCTGCTCATATAGATTTACTCATTGGTGCGGATTCATATCCAGCCATCGTTCGTAATGGTTTACAACGAGTTTGTGAGACTCTAGTTGCTCAGAATACTGTGTTCGGATGGGTTCTTTCAGGCCCCCTTCCAAAAACCGTAAACACATTTACTACTTTTGTTACTGAGCAACAAACAGATTCATTAGAGGAGCAGATAACACGATTCTGGGAATTGGAGGAGATACAAGACGGTAAAAGAATTTTGTCGGCTGAAGATCAGTTTTGTGAAGATATCTATGAAAAAACTACTTTCCAAAGGCCAAATGGACAATATGTTGTGCGCCTACCATTTAAGCCAAACTTTTCGACCCCACTAGGTACGTCTAGAGGCATTGCTCTCAAACAATTTCTACGAAGTGAAATAAATCTCACGCGAAAATCTGACTTGCAACTTCAATATTCAAATGTTATATCTCAATATTTAAACCTTGGACATATGCGGAAGGTAACCGATGTTGAAAAGGTGAAGGATGGAATTATTTCCTCAATAAGCATCCAAGCACTTGGAAGACATTCGTCGCTAACCGGACAAGCGAAATAATCGGTAATATAGGAAAATGCAGCCGATCTTGCCACTAGAGGACTTTCTCCGAAGGATCTACAGTTCAACAATCTATGGTGGCACGGACCTAATTGGCTTCAAGAACCTCAAATGCTTTGGCAAAGTACTCAACCTGAATCGCTTCTTCACGATCAGCTAGAAGAAAAAGACGTTTCTTGTTTTATAGAACTCATTTCAATGATGTTCTAGAGCGTTTTTCCTCTCTACCACGCGCATTGCGTGTTTTAACTTACCTGTACCGCTTCCGCTACAACGTTAGTCCTTGATCATGAAAACTTTTCCTGTAGCCATTGTCCACTTTTCACTCCTTTTTTTTTTTTTTTTTTTAAACTTCAGGTATCGCTTGATGATGTCTAAATAAGGCTGAATAGGTCTGAGCTTTAAAAATTTCGAAAAAATAGTGAAGCTTTAGTCGAATTACCTAATTAGACTATCTAATAAAAATCACTCGATTTAAACCTCTTAGTAAATAAATTTCACTGATCTCCATATACACTAGATAGTGTATTCATACAAAATTTTTGAGGCAAAAATATAGTCGTGGCCGGTACCCTCATATAACAGTATAACAGCGGCGCCAGCGGAATGGACGCTACTGGACCACTGATCTCTATAATACACTGGATAGTGAATAGCTTATAGTGTATAACAGTTTTTGTGTGGCAAGTTTTTTAAAGGGTACCGGCCACGACCTCATATCTCACTCTTTACAAACGAAGAAAGAGATTGAAGATATTTGCCGAAATTGAGCATTTATTTGATATCAGTTGATGCCAACAAGCATTGCGGCTGTAAATATTGAAAAAAAAAAAGTGTACTGGACCTGCATTTTCTTATATTTTTTTCAATATTTACAGCCGCAATGCTTGTTGACATCAACTGATATCAAATAAATGCTCAGTTTCCGCAAATATCTTCAATCTCTTTCTTCGTTTGTATAGAGCGAGATATGAGTTCGTGGCCGGTAACCTTTAAAAAACTTGCTTCACAAAAACTGTTATACACTATATGCTATTCACTATCCAGTGTATTATAGAGATCAGTGATAAATTTGCGTGAAACGAAAAGTAATGGAATAATTGGGACTGCGTTTACATCATTCTCTTTAGAATTTGATGCTCTTTCTAATACCATTTACAAAAATCTATTAAGTTAACTAATTTAGGAGCAATAGCTATAAATGGTTCCCAAAAATTGTTTACCTATTCAATTGAACGGGAGTGTAAAAGAATTCGAGCATTAGAATTTTCGTTTTCTGAAATTTATGAAGCTTCAAAAAAAATTCTGAAACATGTTCATTTAAGAACACAAAAAAATAGTAGGCAGACAGAAAGAAAGTTCAAATCCTGAGTTTAAAGTACAGAAAATTAGTTTCGTATGACTCCTGGACCCATGTTCTGTAACTCGGCGATAACTTTTCGAGGCGATAAACGGCGAAAAATGGAACAAAACCCATAGGATTCCTATGAGTTTTGTTCCATTTTTGTTCCATTTTTCGCCGTTTCTCGCAGCGAAAAGTTATCGCCGAGTTACAGAACATGGGTCCTGGACTTCTTCCTCATGGAACTTAGATGGAGATTCACAAATCATGAAAATATTGACGGTTTACTGGCTGAACACAATGCCCTGCTGCAACTGGAATCGGAGCTGCAGCCGCAACTGGCTTGCAAAAAATGTCGTACCTACGTCATTTTTTTATCTGCCCACAATGAGCTGTACAGCTTTTTATATATTTTAAAGGAAAAAAAACAACCAAGAGTTTATAATTCACTTTTTTTATTTCCAATATTTTTCTTTTAATTAATATTTTTTTTCGCGACACAAATGAGCATTAAAGACTTCAATATTTTTTCCAGCTCTTTTTTCTTCATATAAATTGAAACAGCACCGACTGCAGTTGCGTTGCGTTGTGTTCGTTACATTGAATTTGTGTGTATTCAATATTTTGACAGCTATTCAGTTGCAGCTCCGTATCCACTGTGTTCAGCCAGTTAACTGCAGAACCTCGTAAACCGTTTTTGCATGTTTTTCAGAAATCAAAAAAACTTGCCAAATTTAGTATGGCGATTTATAGTAAGAGGTTTTGTATTCTGTCTGTAAAATATTCAGAACAACATTGTTACGCTGAAATTGGCAAAAGGTGGTTATGATTCAGATGATTTTTTTTTATTAATACATTTTGTTTTTGGAATTTTTCGAATCACAAAGTCCCACAGTTTTAAACGTCGAAATATAATAAGGATTTTGAGCATGATTCATTCGAAATTGACACAGCAGCTGATTAACTTATTAAAACGATTTTTATCAAAAATTTCTTACTGCTGGCCATCTGCTGGTCTTGTCGAGTTGAAATGGGGACGAGATAATTGATCCATAGAGGCAAGTTAAAAAATTCAATTGAACCGCTGCGCTGCATGGCCAATCATTAAGAAGAAATTTTCCCGAACATTAATATGTTGCTAAGGACTTTTGCTATAATGTCGATATCAGTGTCTTCTGCCGAACGTTTTCTAGTTTGTAAAGGATTAATAAGATTTAGAGGAACAGGACAAAAGAAGTGAGATTTTTCCCTTCTGATTATCTGAATAACAGTGCGGAATATAAAAGTCAAGTTTTGATTTTTTTGTTGTTTGTTGTAATGTTAGGACCGTTTGAATAGTTTAGATGTTCGGGAAATTCATTGAATGATTTAAATCAAAGGAAACTAGGTCTTATAGATGAATTATCAAAAAAAAAAATGAATACTCAATTTTACAAGAATTACTACAAGAAAAATTTACCTAAGTAATATGTTACTTGTTGTTATGAAAGTTAATAAAAATATTACTTAAAAAAAAAATTGTCGAATTTATTACCATACATCCCTCATCGCAAAAATGTATCTACAGCTTTGGTTGAACACGTTCCCTCTTTAAAATCACAGAAAACGAAAAATTTATCTACTCGGTTATGCGAATCCGTCGTTTATTCACATTAAAATGCTCTATAGGAAAGGAATCAGTTTACAAAAATCAAATTGTTTTTGTTTGCCAAGGGAAATTTTGGTGCGCTGGCTATGCAGCAATGAATGAAACACACCTAATTTCGCTTTTAAAAATTAACAGGTTTCGCTCATACTAAATGAATAGTATAGTTCAGCAATTTTAAACGGATTAACTGACTTTTAATGGTGATCCAAAAATAAGAAATATAACACTTATCCTCAACAATAAACTAAATACACAATGTCCTTTCTCTAATTCAATTTTTAATTAACTTTTTTAATTTACTTTTTCATTTTCCTTTTTCTAAAATACCAATCAAAAACTTAATCGTAGTTATCTTAAGACTACATATCCGTTATCTTATACTAACTAAAGAAATATAATTCATCAATATGGTTTCCTTTTTGCTTTAGCCAGTTTATTGTTTTTTTTTCTTAAAATTCCAATTTCAAATTAGGTTTCAACTTCTTCCATCCATCCATTTTTGTGGACATATATGTATTCTTCTGTGTTATATTATAACACCAAACAAAAATTCGATCGGTACCCCATATAATCTTACTGATGACCCGTCTATTTTTAAAATATTTTTTCATTTGAATAACACCATATTTAAAAAAAAAAATCCTTCTAACATTAGCAACCCAATACAAAAAAATGTTTTAATGTTTAAATAAATTATTTCCTTTCATCTCTTTCTTTAAAGTAATAATTAATACCTACATCAATTATATATTATATCCACAATCACATAGGTATCTATTTGTATTTTTAAATAGCAACAGAACAATTACCTCCCCATCCTAATTTTAACATATACCTTCCTTTATCTATACATACTATACATAACATAATTCCCTTTCTCCTACATAATATTATGTTAACTTCTAACAAAGCAATACACATAATCGCACTCTGCTCAACTAGGATCTTCTGCTTTCAATAACGTGAATATTTGTTCACAAAATATCATCCCTCTATTATAAATTTTCTGCTCACAACATTTATCTTACTTGTTTCCCACTCAAAAACCGAGCAAAAATAGTAGTGTCTGCCTTTTTCGTAAATTTTGTATTTCGATCATTTGTATGTCGAGCATTTTGTATTTCGAGTATTTTTTATTTCGAGCATTTGTGTTTCGAGCATTTATATTTCGAGCATTTATATTTCTAGCATTTTGCTTTTCGTGCATGTAATTTTCGTACATGTGGTTTTCGTTCATCTGTCGTGTGACAATTTTGCTTGATAGGAAGTGTCGTGTTCGTACAACTTTACTAAAAACTAAAAACTTTATTTACTTATCTTGTGAAAAAAAAAGATTGTCTCAGTGCACGTGGATCTTAAAATATGCCTGACAACAAGCCTAGCATATCGGCTCCAACATTTAGACTCCTGGGTAGTATTGGACCATTTTTAGCTGACGATGATTTTGAGCAGTACGTTGAAATGAAGGAACAATTATTCGTCCTCAACAACATCGAAGCAAATAAGGCGCCATTGCTCATAAGCTGTGTAGGAGGTGAAGTATACAAAATCTTGCGGTCACTTATATCACCTAAAGTGCCAAAAAATTTTTCGTATGCTGATATTATTGCAGTTCTTAAGCTACACTTCAAACCTAAGAAGAATACTCGCATGGAACGCTATAAGTTTCTTTCAAGATCACTTGAAGCTGGTGAGACGTTGTCAGATTTCATTGTTGAATTAAAAACATTGGCAGAAAATTGTGAATATGGTTCGTTCTTAGAACAAGCCCTAAGTGATAAATTCATCTTTTCACAACGGGACGAACGAATCCAACGGAAACTTCTAGAAGAGCCTATAACACAAACAATTTAACAATTTCTTTAGAACCTTTAACTGGTCACTATCCTTCCTCGATAGTGACGTAGACTCCAGTGTAGATATGATAACAAATATAATTCTCTGCGGAATGAGAAATTTTATTCCGAATAGGGTAAAATCTATCAAACCGAAAGAGAATTCATGGTTTGATTTGAGCTGCAAAGAGGCTATCAGGGTTAGAGAAGTAAGTTTCCGTAGTTTTAAAGCCAACACCAACGAGGAAAACCGGAAAAAGTTCAAACAAGCTAGGAAGACCTGTAACGGTATTATTCGACAAGCCAAATTTCGGCATGACCAGAAATTGAGGCAAAAAATACTACAATGTCCCAATGGAAGTACAAATTTCTGGTCATTTGTAAAAAACATACGAAATACTACGTCATCCTCGGTTACAACGCTCGTCTTCAATGACACTCCTGCTGTCAGCTCGCTTGAGAAAGCCAATTTGCTAGCAAAACAGTTTGCTGTTAATTCGATGCTACCAGCTAGTGTCATGACTCCTCCTGTACTTGAGAGCGTAAACGATTCTATGGGACAAATCTTCTTTCGCACTCGTGCAGTTGCAAGAGTTCTGAAAGACCTTGATATACACAAATCCGCTGGCCCGGATAGTACCCCCCCCATTGTTCTGAAGAGGTGTTTTTCAACGCTGGCAAAACCACTGCGTAAGCTTTTTCATCTATCCTACTCTACAGGGATCTTTCCGAGTGCATGGAAAACAGGGGACTTAAAAACCGTGTGGAATTTAATGCTTCGAAAACCCAATGCTGTCTAATGTCGTTAAATCGAAACCCACCCCCCTTGCCACTGTCCATGAATGGCACTTACATTGAGGAAACCTAACAGCTTTCCATTCTCGGTATGTGTGTTACCAACCACCTTCTATGGAATGACCACATATTCAACGTTGCAAAAAACGCTGCGAAGTGTTTAGGTTTTCTTCGGCGTTGTAAGAAATTTGTCTCCCCATTTGATTTGGCATTTACAAGGCGTACATCCGACCAAAGCTCGAGTACAACTCGCACATTTGGGCAGGTGCTCCTTCAACGCAATTGAGTCTTCTAGACAGAATACAGAAAAGAGCTTTAAAAATGATAGGTGATAGAACCATAATGCAAACTTTTGCTTCAATCCAACATCGTCGAAATGTAACATGCATATACTTATTTTACAGCTACTTCTAAAATCAGTGTTCCAATGAAATAGCTAGATGCATTCCTCCCCTGAAACAATTTAACCGAAATACTCGCGCTTCTAGGAATGCCCACCAGTTTACCCTTGAGCCCAACTTCGGGCGTACTGTTAAGTACAGAGATTCTTTCTTCAGCCGTACAACACGTATGTGGAATGCTTTACCCTACTCTATTTTTCCTCCTTATTGTGATATTCATAAATTCAAAACCAATGTGCATCGGTATCTCCTTTCAAACCCTGTCCTCTTTTCCTAACGCTCGCACTGTGTTTTACATGTTAAGGGTAGTAATAACCCCTTGAGTGCGCGTGAATTATAAAAAAAAAAAAAAAAAAAAAAATTGTGAAACGGCATTACTTATGGAGATGACATTAAGAGAAGTCAAGACTCAAGGGAATGCGAGAAGGTACAGCTGTTGGCGTGAGTTCATCGATAGCGGCAAAACGGGAAGGTCTCGGTTCTTACCACCAGAAAAGAGACAAAGCTATCGCGAAAATTTTATAGGCAAAACCAACAGTAAGCAGCAGAACGGGAAAGCAGCATTTCACGAGGATAATCAAAAGGTACAATGTTACAAGTGCCAAGGCTATGGGCACTACGCAAGCAAATGCCGAAATAAAAGAGTAAACAAAAATTTCAGGTATAAAAGTAATTTTGTAAAAAATGTAGATGATAGTTCTCTTAATAATAAGTTATCTTATCTTAAGTTAGCAAATATAAAGGGAGTGGGCAGGTCATCTCTTCCTCTCATTATAAATATTAAAATAAATAGTATTGATATACGTATGGAAAGGGACATCCATGCTTGTATATCTATAATTCCCGTTCTCCTATCAAATTGAGAAAATTTGACAAGTGTTTAAAGGTTGTAACGGGTATGGAGGTTGTTGTTGTTGGTGTGGTTGATGTGTGGTTGGAGGATGATAATAAAGTTGGCAGTTTTGTGATGCCTTTGGTTGTGATTGATGCGGATGAGCATTTTGTTCCACTGCTAGGTCGTAATTGGCTTGATGTTATTTTTACGGGATGGCAAGATAATTTTACAATTAAAAAGTTTATTACTGAGCAGGATATAAAGTCTGAGTGTCTAAAGAAATTCGCGACAGTGTTCTCTAGTGACTTTCAAAACACTATAAAAGGTCACAAGGCTCAAATCGTCATGAAACCAGATGCTACCCCGATATTCCACAAACCTTATACAGTGCCTTATGGATTGAGGGATAAAGTAGAAAAAGAATTAGATAGATTGATTAGTGAAAATATTTTAATACCAGTAAGGTACAGTGAATGGGCTTCACCTGTAGACTGTAGTTGTTGTCGAGAAGAAGGACGGTTCGGTTAGGTTATGCATGGATTGTAAAGCGACCATTAATCCAATGGTGGAAACTTTACACTATCCTCTCTCTAAAGTTGACGACATATTGTCAGAATTAGCTGGTTGCACTGTGTTTTGTGTACTAGATTTGGCTGGTGCTTTTCAGAAAATTCAAGTGGCTGAACTCTGTCGTAAGTACATCACAATCAACACACAAAGAGGTCTGTTAAGATACACTTGAATTCCTTATGGAATTAAAATAGACCCTTCAGAATTTTAGTTAATGACGGATAAAGTTTTACAGGGACTTCAAAGAACAAAAGCCTACGTCGATGATATTATTATTAGTGGTGTTGACCAATCGGACTGTAAACAGAATCTTTTTAAGGTTTTAGAGCGATTCGAAGAATTTGGGGTTAAAGTCCGGATGGATAAATGTACTCTCTTACAGCCCTCGATAGAATATCTTGGATACACAATTTCTAAAGATGGTGTTAGTCCAAAGAAAGAGAAAATGGATGCCATAATGAATGCTCCTTCTCCATACGATATCAAAACCCTCAGGTCGTATTTAGGCCTTCTTAATTTTTATGGGCGATTTATACCCAATATTTCATCAAGGCTTTTGCATCTTTATCATTTGTTAAAATCAAATACGGAATTTATATGGTCACAGGAATGTGAAAATGCTTTTCAAAATAGCAAAATGTGGTTGAAACAAAACAATATTTTAAAACATTATGATCCAAAAAAGCCTTTGGGTATCGTATTTGATGCAAGCTCTTATGGCGTTGGAGGGGTTTTATTTCATATTGAACCAAACGGCGAGGAAAGACCTATCTTGTTTGCTTTCAGCACTTTGTCAGATTCAGGCAGTGGTGTTTTCAGTAAAGGTAGAACTATAATAGTCGGAAGATGTCGGAAGAAAATTCTCTCAGTTCACTAACGCATCGAGCGGTCGGTGAGCGCTCTTCACTTCCGAAAGCAAAAGTTAACGAAAATTGGTCGAAACGAAGCAAACCTCAATTATAGGCACGTCTTATAAATTCTTTGTATTCGTTTCGTTTCGTACGACCACTTACGTCGGCATCCGACTATTATAGTTCTACCTTAAAACGTTTTCACAAATACATCTATGGAAAACGCTTCACTATTTTTAGCGATCACCAGCCACTACAAGCAATTTTTGGGAAGAAAAGTGGGTCTGCAGTGCAATCAATAACCGAAAAGCTTCAAAAATGGGAAATGCGGATGCTCTTTCTCGCCTTCCTTTGAAAGACCCAACATTAATTGAAAACGAATTTATTAATTTTTTTAATGTTGCAGGAGACATTCCTATAGATTTCAATTTGATTGCAAAAGAATCTCAAGCAGACCAGATTTTACAAAAAGTTCACAATTTCGTTCAATATGGGTGGCCTAAAAATATTGGCAAGGACTTGGAAAAGTACTTTATTCGTCGAATGGAATTATCTGTACAAGATAATTGTGTGCTTTTAAGAGATAGATTTATAATTCCAACGTCCCTTAGGGAGAAAATTCTAGATACAATACATATGGGACATATAGGCATCGTTAGAATGAAGTCGTTATCAAGAGGTCTATTTTGGTGGCCGCGAATAGATGATGGCATAGAAGATTTTGTGAAAACATACGAAGTGTGCCAACAAACTTCAAACAAACCAAGCCCGGTAGTTGTCAGCACATGGCCGAAACCCCCTTATGCTTTTGAAAGAATCCACATGGATTTCTTTCACTTTTCAGGAATGGCTTTTATAATTGTAGTAGATACCTGCTCGAAATGGCTAGAGATAGCAAAAATGAATAAAACTAGTGTTAGTGATGTTATTAAAGTGTTGAGTGGACAGCACTGGTTTGTTTTAGCTAGTTTGTTATCATATCGCTCTAAGTTAATTGTTTTTTTTTATTCGTCAATTTTAATTAGTTTATACAACTTATTTCTCTTCATAAGTTATAATTTTAATTTCAATTTAATTTTTCTTGCTTAGTTTTTGTGTATAGTGCTAATAAATTAATTCTTTTATATAATTTTATATAAATTTTATATAAATTGTGCTTGGTGTTTTCTTTGTTTTTTTTATTATTTTCCCCTCACAATTTTATATTTTATGTTTATGTGAGTGAATTTGTTTGACTTTTTTTTGCATTCTATATGTGTTTGTGCCCACATTTGATTAAATTATATTATTTCCCCTACTTCTTTTTTGTGAACTTAAGCTTTCAGCTTCAGTGAGCTTATTGTCCTTCGTTCAATAATTTAATCTAATTCTACTCTGGTTAAAATCCTATTTCAATATTTATTTACTTTTGTTTTCCTATTTTTTTAAATACCCAGTGGCGCAGGTAGTTCACGCGCGGCGTTTAGATCTTCGCAGTGGCGGTTCGAATCCTGGTATAGTCTCATAAGTTTTTTTTTCTATTTTTTTTATTTTCTTTTCTGAAATGGCCTGCTCCGCAAAAAATTGTTCCGAAGGTTCAAATTCTACCCCTGTTATGGACCTTATGGGAATCTATACCACGCTAAATGCATCGGTTCAACTAATGCGTTTATTGAGAAAATAACTAATTCTAAATTTGCGTATTGCTATTGCATCGATTGCCGTAAACTCTCTTTATCACAACTGGCCTTCAAAATGTCTAACTTTAAAATGGACATAACAAAACTTTCCAGAGGCTTTGAAGAACTTCTCATAAATTTTAACAATGCGGTCTCAAGTTTTAGTTCGTTAACTCTCCCATACGATCCGGTCGATATAGGAACATCAACTGATGACCTAATATAGGAACCTCTCTTGATTTTACCACCTTATGATGATCTTCTTGCCCAATCATGCTCAACTGTACGTACTGAAAATATATCCGTTGCCAAAAAGAGCAATAAAAGGGTAAGGGATCACACAGTAGTAAAAAACTCCGGGTCACCACCTAAGCGGACAAATAATTCTGAAGAAATTCTTTGTTCGATTCAAGTTGTGAATCAAGATGCAGTGCCATGCACAGTTCCTCGTATGGAATGTGTTCCTATATCTGATAGAGTTACTGATCGTAGAGCTATCAAAGCTGTTTCTAAGCCTAAGTCTATTTTTATTTCTCGTTTAGAGCCAGATATTAGTCCAGATGATATTGTTTCTCACTTAATTGCTAATAAAAGCATTCCTACGAATTCTTCTATTAAGTGTACTAAAATTAGCAAAGTTAATAGCTTTGTGTCATCTTTTAAGATAGTAACGCATTCGTCTTACTTTGAGTCGATTTGCAATGAAAGTATTTGGCCTCCTGAAGCTCTTATTAAAGAATTTTCTACTGTACGTAAGCATAGACTCAACCATAATTTACCCAATAACTCATCTGCAAAAAACTTAATAAGATCACCCTCTTATACCAAAATGTAAGAGGGCTCCGCAGTAAAACTGCTGAGATCTTCACCAACTCTCAAGCGTTTTCTCATGATGTTTTTGTTTTGACTGAAACTTGGCTGAATTCAAGTTTCTTAGACACTGAACTATTTAATCAAGAGTTCCTAGTTTACAGGAAAGATCGTCATGACGATAAACCAAAAGAAGTGGGAGGTGGTGTTCTGATCGCTGTCCGCAACAAAATTATTTCTTCATCTGTTGTATTCCCTTTCAGTCTGTCTATTGAGTTAATTTGTATAAAGATAACTTTAGAGTCCAAATTCATTTATTTACTCAATGCATATTCCTCCCAAAAGTTCAGACGTAGTTTTTGCCGAACTTTCTATGGCGTTGATTCTGTAATTGACTTGTCTTGCTCCAATAGCACAATTTTAGTTTTGGGAGATTTCAATCTACCACACATTGAGTGGGTTCCTTCTGAAGATGAATCCTGTCAGGAAGCTTCTTTAACTTCGTTACAATCTGAGCTTCGTTTACTTTATAAAATTAGTTCTAATGACTTACAGCAAGTAAGCTGTATTAAAAACTCTAAAAATCAAATTCTCGATTTAGTATTTTCTTCTGACGTATTAGTACTCTTTTTCTAGAGTCTAGTTCTGGAATTACTAATATAGATTAATATCATCCTCCTTTGGATATACTTCTTGACTTGAGCAATCATATTTTTGAAAACAGCAACTTTTATGATTGCTCATTTACTTTTAACTTCAAAAAAGCAAATTTTCAATTGCTTTCCGTAGAATTAACTAGATCTGGTATTGATAGTATAACAGTGTCTAGTAATATTGAAGAAGCAGTTACAAAATTTTATACCATCCTTAATAACTGTATTATAACGGGTGATTTTTTAAGAGGTTTAGAACTTTAAAAAAAAAAAACACAAAAAATTCGAAAAAATGAATGAAATATTTATTTGAATCGATAGTTTGAACCTTGCAATTTAATGTTTAAAGATAATTTCATGCAAATGTTGACCACGGCTGCGTCTCAGGTAGCCCATCCGCTGAGTCCAATTTTGGCATACTCTTTCACACATATCGGCCGGTATCTCACGAATGAATGCATGGATGTTGGCTTCCAGTGCGTCAATCGAAGCGGGCTTGTCCCTATAGACATTAGCCTTGACATACCCCCACAAAAAATAGTCTAATGGTGTCAAATCGCACGATCTAGGCGGCCAATTGACCGGCCCGAAACGTGAAATTAACTGTTCACCAAACTCGCCTCGCAATTGCGCCATTGTTTCGCGTGCTGTGTGGCATGTGGCACCGTCTTGTTGAAACCACATATCATGCAAGTCAAGAACTTCCATTTCGGGCAAAAAAAAGTGCTGTAACAAAGGCCTAACTGCTGGGAACGGCGCCGAATCGACATTTCGCGGTCTTCTGTCACACTAGCTGATACGGCCGCAATATTTTCTTCACTACGCACAGTACGTAAACGTGTTGGTGGTTTAATGTCCAACAAAGTAAATTTGGTGCGAAATTTGGTCACAATCTTCCGAATAGACTGCTCAGAAGGTCGAGAATGCCGACCATAAAATGGAAGCAGCGCGCGATGAACATTTCGAACCGAGCACGAATTTTGATAGTAAAATTCAATAATTTGCAAGCGTTGTTCATTTGTAAGACGATCCATGGTTAAATTGCAAACCAAACTGAAGCTATTTGACAGTGACACAAGGTACTAAACACACGTCAGCTGTCAAAACCAGTGTTGCCAAAACCAAACCAGCTAAAAAATCACCCGTTACTATCCCTCTAAAAATATCAAAAAACAATAATTTCTGCCATTCTTGGTATACGAAGGAGCTAAAAACCCTCCGTAATAAAAGAAATAGAGCATGGAAAATATACCTAAGAACTCTCTCACCAGTTGACCACAGCTCCTACATTGACCTTTTTGAAGAATTTAAAATCCTCTCAAAAACACTTTACACAAACCATGTAAACAAAATGGGTAGTTCTTTAAAAGACGACCCTAAGGCAATTTGGAAATTTGTTAATTCAAAGAAAACTCAGATGGTTACCCTGCAAATTTCATATATGAAAATTGCTCTTTACAAGAAACCAATGATATTTGTAACGCATTTGCGAAAAATTTTCGTAATTCTTTTGTTGAGATTCCCTCATGATGTTGACGAAACATATTTTAAAAATTTACATACTTATGCCCAAACTAATTTTAATAATTTCCCAGTGCAACAGTGTAATATTTTAGATTTGCTCTCTTGATTAAATGATGACTACTCATCTGGTCCTGATGGAATTCCCCCAATACTTTTGAAAGAATGTAGATTTATACTAGCGCAGCGTCTTTATTTGTTGTTTGAGTTTTCTTTGAAATCGGGGCAATTTCCGTGCTTATGGAAAAACTCATTTCTCAATCCAATTTTTAAGAAGGGTGACAAAACTGATATTAGGAACTATAGGCCCATGTCCAAACTGTCTTGTTTTCCAAAACTCTTTGAACAAGTCGTATGTGAGACTCTAGCATTCCATACCAAGAATATTATTTGTGAACAACAGCATGGGTTCATGAGGAGAAAATCAACAGTGACAAACCTCTTAAACTTCTTGCATAAATGTTCTAATGCATTAGAAAATGGTAGTGAAGTTGACTGCGTGTACACAGATTTTTCTAAGGCATTCGATCAACTAAGTCACAATATTATTATTTACAAATTAAAAGCTTTCGGTTTTCCACCATTCTTTATAGCGTGGATAAAATCGTACCTGGAAAATAGATGCTATCAGGTAAAATTCCGAAATTCTCTTTCAAACCTCTTCACTGCTCACTCAGGTGTTCATCAAGGAAGTCATCTGGGCCCATTTTTATTCATTCTTGCTATAAATGATGTGATATCATGTATACGTTCTAGTGAAATTCTCATATTTGCTGATGATATGAAGATTTTTAAGACAATAAAGGCTTACCATGACCATGTTCTTCTGCAAGACGATATTGATAGTTTTTCTGTTTGCTGCGGAAAAAACTGCCTGTCTCTTAACCCTGCCAAACAATTACATTCTCAAGAAAACGGGTTGCAAGTGCTTTTGATTATTCTATTTCGCAACAGAAACTTGGCCGTGTCTTTAGCTTTAAGGACTTGGGTGTTCACTTTAGCTCTAATTTAGAATTCACTGAACACATAAACTACATTGTAAACAAAGCGAGCTTAATGCTCGGGTTTATAAAACGTTGGGCAAAGGAATTTAACGATCCTTATGTTACTCTTTCATTATACAATTGTTATGTGCGACCACATCTTGAGTACGCCTCATAAGTATGGACTCCCTTCTATGAAAAGCCGAATTGAATCAATACAACATAAATTCATTCGCTTTGTTCTGAAAGGTCTTCCTTGGCCCGATCCGTTCAACCTACCACCATATGAACATCGGATTCAGCTCCTGCAGGTCCAAACATTATACCAAAGGCGTGTTAATAATGGTTTATTATTTCTTAACCAACTCATTAATTATCAAATTGACGCTCCTGATTTGTTGGCCTGTATTGGAATAAATTACCGTAGAGGATCCCATCACCTGCGAAGATTTGAACTTTTACATGTCGATTTTCATAGAACTAACTATGGCATGCCTCTTAACCGTATGAGCAGGCTTTTCAATTTAAATGCTTCCTCTGTTGATTTTAACACGAGCAAAATTGGATTAAAAAAGCGGTTCGAACCAGTGCTCCACGGTCGTGATTGTTTTTATTTATTGACATTAGACACTTTTGTTCTGTATAATTCTGTATAATTGTTTATTTTTATGTACATATATTGTATATGTTTAATTTTGTTACTATGTATTATGTTTTTATATTTGCATGTGTTAGTGGTTTGCATTATTTTTACTAATTTACTAACCACTAACACATGCACTTATGATTAGCCTCTGATTGTAGTTTGCAGTTTGATCTAAGCTAACTACAACAAAGAATCTGAAGTGTAAAAAATAAAAAAAAAATAAATATATTTTCAATTTTTTGGATTGCCAAAAGTAATCGTATCTGATAATGGTCCTCCTTTTGGATCACAAGAGTTAAATAATTTTTGCATTGCAAATACTATAAAATTGTTTAAAACTCGTCCGTACAATCCACAATTAAACAGTATCGCAAAAAGGGCTGTACAAACCGTTAAGGCTAGTTTAAAAAAATATTTGATTGACGAAAAATTACGTACAATACCTATTGATTACAAAATAAACAATTTTTTGTTTAAGTATAAAAATACCCCAACTTCAACAACAAATCTCTGTCCATCGCAGCTAATTTTTAAATTTCAACCTAGAACGAACTATAATCAACTACAAACAAAAACGGAAAGTAATGAACATTTAAAAAGAGGGGGAAAGGACGAAAACAGGAATTATAGATATGAAAGAGACAATTTAAAACTAAGAAATAAGAAAAGATCAAATGAATGTAAACAAAACCCAATTAAAAACAAAGAAAACCAAAAAACCAAAAAGAAAATATTATATTTAAAGAAAATGAAATGGTATGGTATAAGAATGTTTTCAATAATTCAGTTAAATGGATTGCTGCTCAAATAGTAAGGCAACTTACTAAGAGTATTTATTTAATAAATGTTGGGGAAATGTAAGAAAAAGTCATGGCAATCAATTGAAACGTAGATCGAATAAAACAATGAATAGCTACACTGAAATTATAACTAATACTTATAACTAATACTAATGTAAACAATAAAAATGTAAACAAATCTGTATCTTTAGATAATGATGAAGAAGAGAATGAAAAAAGCGATGTATTATTTGAATTACAAAACCCTATAGTTGAAAGACATCCTAAAACGAAAACATCAACAGCTGTTCTTCCATCTCGAAGATCATCAAGGTTAATTGAACAAACTGTTAAGAAAACAAAATGAATTAGAATTTATGATTTTTAATTTCATATATTCATATATAAATTTAATGTTATTATACTATTAACTTGAAACTTGAATTAAAATTTATGATTTGTATATGATTTATTAAATTTATTAAGTTTAATCTAAGTAGAGGAGAGTGTTATATATGCTTCTTAGCAACCCTGTACAATGCTCTCTCTCAATTATTACCTTTATAATACTATCATACATACATATATATATAAGTTAGTCTATAATAGATTACAAATGGAATAAGACGTGTGCATTGTCAGTTTATTTAATCAGAGACATAACACTGTCGTTGAATGCATTTGTATTTCGAGCGTTTTGATTTTCCTACATGTGGTTTTCGTTCATCTGTCGTTCGAACATTTTGTTTGGGTACTTGTGTTTCAGTTTTGTTATGTTGTCCTTCTTTATAATAAGATAACATAGAAATAAATCTATATAATGAATTAATAATAATTTGACCAATTATTTGAACTATGTATAAGTTTATGTTAAATCGGGCTTTTTTGGTCACTTCCTTTTATAAGCAAATAAAACTTTATTTCATACTTTCTCCCTACATTCGTCGTAATTTCTCGACTTCATCAGGGGTAGTTTATTAAATCTGAAGAAACTTAAAATTAACAATTTACACTTTCAAAATTTTTTGAACTTAAACTTACATGAAAATAACTTTTGTTACATTTAATAATAATTATTGATAGATGTTGATAATTTTAAACTTTGAAATTTTCTAAAATAAAAATGAATTAATTAACATTATTTGAAATAAATATACGAACAAATTGAATAAAAAACCTACACTACAGCACTTTATAAAAACTAAATGAAAATAAAACAGTTTAAATTCAATAAGAAATTACACCGCTCTTAATGCAAGAGAATAACTAGCTATTGTGTTGTCTTTTATTATTTGTTCTCTTTTCCTTGTCCATTATTATAGTATTATCAAAGTCTGCAGAGTGTCCAGTTTCTAGTATATGTTGTGATAACCCAGTGGATTCTCTTTTGTTTCGAATATCCGCTTTGTGTTCGATTAATCTCGTCTCCAGTGTTCTGTTTGTTATCCCAATGTAGATCAAATTGCACATCTTTCCTTCCTTGCCACTGCACCCAATTTTATAAATTATGTCATGTTGATGTTTTTTTTTCTATTTTGGTTTTTGTGTTGGTGAATAGTTGTCTTATTGTTGAGTTTGATTTGTGAGCGAATGTCACATTTTCTTTATTTATTATTTTATTAAAGTTTCTCTTATCAGTTAGATTTGGAATACATATATGCCATACCATAGTATCTCATAGTGTTGCCAACTTCTGGATTTGGTTGAGAATTTTTATAAGTTTTATTGATGTTATTGTTAATTAAATTATTTATTAAGTAGTGTGGAAAATTATTCATATGTAATATTGTTTTAATTGTTTTTATGTTTTCTTCTTTAAATTCTATATTGCTTATATTTATTATTTTGTTGATAAAATAGTTTGCAGTGTTAATTTTTTGTTGTTAGGGTTGAGTAGAGAGGAATATATAAAGATACGCAAAAATTCCTCAGACAGTACAAAAACGAAATTGTTGTCACTAAGGCAGATAATGGCAATAAAACTGTTGTTATGTACAAATCAGATTACCTAAACAAAATGTCAAAACTAATCGAAGATAAAAATATTTGAAAAACAATTAGAACAGATCCAACACCAAAACTACAAAAGAACAATATCAACTTAGTAAATGAACTCTTTAAAAATAATTACATCGACCAATGGCAAAAGTATAAAATGTAATCTTTATCGTCAACAGCACCGAGATTATACGGCTTGCCAAAAATACATAAGCCGGATCTACCACTGAGACAAATTTCTTCTTCGACAAACGTTCAATGCTATCAACTGTCAAAACACATAGGACAAATTTTGAAAAACATTAATAACTCAATTCAACTTAAAACTCAATTAAACGACATTGTTTTAGGGGAAGATGATTCTCTAGTTTCTTTTGACGCTGTTTCACTCTTCATGAACATTCCGACTTACCTCGCTATAAAAATAATAATGAAGAAGTGGGACACAATCAAAAACTTCACAAAAATACCAAAAACACAGTTTTTAAGGATTCTAGAATTTTTGTCTGAAAGAGAACAATTACTTCAAATTCCAAGATAAACTCTACAACCAGACTTGCCAATGGGAAATCCTCTCACCCCCACAATAGCTGACATCATTTTAAACGATTTAATCGAAAAAACAATAGAAGAACTCAAAAAAGCATAATAAATTACCATCAAATTCATCACCAAGTACGTAGACGACGTATTTGCTATCATCAAAGAAAAAGATAAGGAGATCTTGAATTACCTGAACCATTACCACACAAAACTTAAATTCACAGTTGAAACAGAACAAAATGAAAGCTTACCCTAACTAGACATCAGAATTTACAGAACAAGAAACAAAATTAAATTTAAATTTAAAACTACAGCATCTGGCAGAATGATTAATTTCCTCTCTACTCAACCCTTATAACAAAAAATTAACACTGCAAACAATTTTATCAACAAAATAATAAATATAAGCGATATAGAATTTAAAGAAGAAAACATAGAAACAATTAAAACATTATTACATATGAATAATTTTTCACATTACTTAATAAATAATTTAATAAACAAGAACATCAATAAAACTAACAAAAATTCTCAACCAAATCCAGAAGTTGGCAACACTATGAGATACTATGGTATTGCGTATATTCCAAATCTAACTGATAAGAGAAACTTTAATAAAATAATAAATAAAGAAAATGTGACATTCGTTCATAAATCAAACTCAACAATAAGACAACTATTCACCAACACAAAAACCAAAATAGAAAAAGAACAACAACATGACATAATTTATAAAATTGGGTGCAGTGGCAAAGAAGGGGAGATGTACAATTTGATCTAGATTGGGACAACTAACAGATCACTGGAGACGAGATTAATCGAACACAAAGCGGATATTCGAAACAAAATAGAATCCACTGAGTAATATTGTAACGATTAAATTACTCAACTGCTTTTGAATTATAATGTAACGTCTTTTATGAAGCGCCATCTCTTGGAAATTTATGTAAACCACAAATCTGTACTGAACGCTACCACTGATATCTAAGGTGAGCTTTCGGAGAGCTTTTTGAATTTGGATTCGAAATCGAATAGCAAAGCTGAAAACATCGAAAAGCTTCTTCTATGGAATGTTCAAGTAGTTCAAAGCTCAAAACATCGAAAAGCTTCTTCTATGGAATGTTCAAGTAGTTTCGGGAACCTATGTAATAAGTATAAAAGTACCTGTCTGGCGGACAGAGGGCACAGTTTGTTTTTAATAGTGAAAGCGTAAAGTTGGTTGTAATAACAGATAAGTAAATTGTTTTCGGAAATTAGTTTCGGTATATTTGAGTGTTGAATAATAAATTGTTTGGTTGTAAGAAAGTAAAGTGTTTTATTTACGAAATAAATAAGTGGAAGTTTTAAACAAAGTAAATAGGTTTTATCTATTACGAACACTTGATAAAACGTTACATTGTTGTTAGAAGTGAAGATAAAACTTGTTATCTGTGAATTCGGAAAATGTATGGTAATAAATTAATAAACTTAAAAAAAAAGTGCTCGTGTGTTTTTAATAAAACAAAGACGAAAATTAAAAGTGGTAAAGAAGAAAAATAAAAAGAAAAATGGGTAAGACATTGAAGGAATTAAATTGTGTTGAACTTAAAGCAGAATTGAGTAAACGAGGTCTTCTACTGCTGGAGCGGAAAATGACCTCATTATCCGTCTGCAAGAAGATTTAAGACAATACAATGAAAACCCGGATACATTTGTATTTGAAATTGTAGCGCCGGAAAAACAAGTAAGTACTGGTGCCGACTTGTCGTCAATAATGGCTCTTCTTCTTGAGCAAAAGAGTGAACAAAGGAATCTTCTCGAACAAATCGAACAACAACGTGTTGAACAAAAGAGTGAACAAAGGAATCTTCTCGAACAAATCGAACAACAACGTGCTAAACAAAAGAATCTTCTCGAAGAACAACGTTTTGAACAAAAGAGTGAACAGAAAAATCTTCTCGAACAAATCGAAGAACACCGTAAGATTGAACAAAAGAATCTTCGCTTTTTCTCTATCATCTATGAATTTGTTGTTGTTAAGCCATTTCACTAACTCCAAAACAGCCGAAGGAAAACATATTTTCCAATCAACATAATACAAATCAAATTGGTCAATAAACCTACATCTCAAAAGAATCTTCTCGAGCAAATGCAAGACAAGCAGAAGAATCTTCTCGAGCAAATCGAAGAACAACGTAAAGAGCAAAGGGACCTTCTAGAAGAACAGAAGAACCTAATCGAAGGTAAGCTCGATACATTTGAGAACAAGTTCAGTGTTCTTGGTGGACGTATTGATGATGTAGACGCAAAGCTCGAGAGCGTTCAAGAAAAATTCGAAGGCAAAATTCAAAGCATTGCCGATGAATTAGACAAAGTTCGAAAAATTAAGATTAGAGAAAGTGTTGGCGATTACCCAAAGAAGAAGGAAATGCATCCACCGACTTTTGATGGGCAAACTTCTTGGTCGATCTACAAGAAGCAGTTTGAGGCAGCCGCAGCAACGAACGGCTGGGATGACGAAGACAAATTTATAGCTCTGACACTTGCTCTAAGAGGACCTGCTGCTGAACTGCTGCAAACCATACCAGCAGATAAGAATGCCAGCTTCTGTACTCTTATTCAAGCCATTGCCAAACGCTTTGGAGATGGCCATATGCAAGAAGTCTTCCGCATCCAGCTCAACACCAGAGTCTAGAAATGAGGAGAAACTTTGCAACAGCTCCAAGCAGACATCGAACGGTTGGCACATCTGGCATATCCAGCTGCAGGGGATGAAATCATCAGCCAATTCGCAATAGAAGCCCTCATCCGTGCTGTATCTGATATCAACTTACAGCGAGCAATTCGAACTGCTGGAAAACGCACGCTTCCTGAAGCTTTAGCGTTCGCTCTGACTATGGAAGCAGCAGAACAAGCTTCCCAAGGAGTTCATCGAGTCAGAGAAGCAGAAGTTGAGGAATGATCATGTCAGAAAATCGCATTCCAAAGAAGCCAGCGTGAAGGACCTGCTCGATGCTCGAATTGTAACAAAACCGGACATATCCAGCGGCAGTGCAGATTACCACCGAGAAGAGCTGCATGTCAACATTGTGGAAGCAGAACCAACGCTCGAGAACAACAAAACAATAACAACAACACTCCTGCTCAACGAGTAAGAACCAACTTCGAGGGGCAGAAGCGGGTTTCTGGTATCGATGGCCCCAGAAACACTATCCAAGTCTCGCAGACTAAACGAGACAACAAAAGTCTGAAACACGTGGCTTCAATCGACACCGGTGCCACTGCCTCCATTGTACGAAGAGACTTGGTCAAGAAATTGGCTACATAACACCAGTAGCTACCGTCTGAAGACCGCCATAGGAGAGGCAGCAAAAGTGTATGGTGAGGTTCGTATAACGATTCGTTTGGCAGAACTGGAGTTTTCGCATCTATTTCTGGTAGCAGATATATGTGACGAGTGCATCGTTGGAATCGACTTCATGAAGTAGCATGGAATAATTTTGGATGTCGGTAATCAAGTTCTAAAGTACCAAAATGTGGAGATTCCGATGGTCTATGGCAACGAAAACTCAACAACTATTAAGACCGTCATCAAAGAAGACATTTGCTTGCCTGCTTCTTCGAAAGTATTCGTGTGGACGAAATTAAAGGGTGACCTTGGAAGTCATCGATACCTCATGGTGGAACCTGACACGAAACAATGTTCCCAAAACATCATGGTAGGGAAGATTCTTGTGGCACCAAAGAACAACATGGTACCTGTACGGATACTGAACATTAAAACGTACGAAATTAAGCTCAAAAAGGGAGAAATAGTTGGGCAATGTGAATCTGTATCCGCGATAACTAAAATCACCGAAGCGGAAACAAAGAAGCCCATTGACTCCAAAAATTTAAAAGCCCTAATTTTGAAGGCATCTAATCTGAGTCAATGTCAGCTGAATGTTGCTGGAGACCTTCTTCATGAGTATGCTGATATATTCTCTTCACCCAGCGAGCAGTATGGCCGAACACAACTAGTGCAGCATCAAATCAATACAGGAGATGCAAGACCAATTCGTCAACCAGCAAGACGTCTGCCTTTGGCAAAACAAGCTGAAGTTGAAGAAATGATATCGAACATGAAGAAAGATGGGGTAATCAAAAATTCAAAAAGCCCCTGGGCATCACCAGTCGTTCTTGTCAAAAAGAAAGATGGGAGCACTTTACAGGGAGGAGTAATCTCACCTCTCCTTTGGGTCCTCGTTGTTAACAAAATTCTTACAAAATTTAGGAATAAGGGTATTAAAACCATAGCATACGCAGACGACATAGTAATCTTGATATCAGGTAAATATCTTACCACCATCAAAGAAATTATGGAATCTGCGCTTAAGGAACTATCCTTTTGGGCAGCACAAAACGGTCTCGGGGTTAACCCTGCAAAGACCGAGCTAGTTCTGTTCACGAAGAAAAGGAAATTAGAGGACTTTGTCCCTCCCAAGCTTAATGAAATTCCTCTGAAACTTTCCAAAGAAGCTAAATATCTTGGCGTAATCCTTGATTCCAAGCTAACCTGGAAACGGATCACAGAGGAAAGAATGAAGAAAGCAATTTGTGCTTTCTATACATGTAAAAAAACATTTGGTACACGATGGGGAATGCGACGCAAGTCATCCATTGGATGTTCACGGCGATCGTCCGACCCATCCTCACCTACGGTTCGATTGTATGGTGGAAGGCCGTAGAAAAGGACAGCTATCTCAAAAACCTAAACAAGGTACAGAGACGAGCCTGTATAGGAATAAAGGGGGCACGTAAGTCTACACCACAAGCAGGACTGGAGATCATTCTCAACCCTCCAGTCCTGGATGAATACATTAAAGCGACAGCAGCCAAAAGTGCATTTCGACTTAAAGAAATGGACTCTTGGAAGCACAGTACCTATGGTCATTGGTCTATCTTGAAAAGATATGACGATCTTGATGTGACTACTGACTACGTACCACCCGTTATAGATTTTAGGAAAAGCTTCTCTATTTTAATTCCCGAAAGGCATGGTTGGGAACCCAACTCACTACTCGGTGAACAGGGAATCCCTCTCTACAAAGTGATTA
Organism: Epistrophe grossulariae; assembly: GCA_929447395.1. Lineage (NCBI taxonomy): Eukaryota > Metazoa > Arthropoda > Insecta > Diptera > Syrphidae > Epistrophe > Epistrophe grossulariae. The sequence goes on from OV839567.1 coordinate 79,132,828, forward strand.
AAAGGAAGATAGACCTAATAACGAAAGAGAAAATCAACAACTCCTGGATATCCAGGAACGATTGCGTCATCTCTAGAAGTTTATGGCCTAGAATCAACGAAAGAGAAACTAAGTATATATTATCGCTGAGTAAAAAGAATATTAGAACCCTGATAGGTGTACTAACGGGACACTGTGCCATTGGCGCAATGGCCACTAGATTGGGTGTATACGCTGTCTGGATGTTGAGGAAATAGAGACCATTAAGCACCTGCTCTGTGAATGCCCCAACCTGGAACTGGATGATCTAGCGCAGGTCATAATGGCAAACATGAGGAAATATATAGAAAGCACTGGCTGGTTCGTAAATGGACCAGTCTAAGTCAATCATTAGTTTAGGTGTTATCTCTGTTTATCTCTGTACGCACATGCAGAATCAGCGATACATTAGACGCGATGGAAGGAGCCCAATGGTTTTCAACTTTGGATTTGAAGAGCGGTTATTGGCAAGTAGAAATCCACCCAGAAGATCGGAAAAAGACGGCCTTCTCTACAGGAAATGCTCTGTGGCAGTTTAATGTGATGCCATTCGGGTTATGGGTTATGCAACGCTCCAGCAACTTTTGAGCGTTTGATGGAGTGCGTTCTACATAGACTAACTTGGAAATCTTGCCTGGTCTACTTGGACGATGTCATCGTGTACGGAAAAACCTTTGACAAACATTGTGAAAACCTTAAAGCTGTATTCCAGAGGCTTCGAGAAGCACATCTTAAGTTAAATCCAAAGAAATGTGCACTTGTACCTGTGCTGGCCTACCTAACTCCGGAAAAACCTTTTATCATCGACGCTGATGCAAGTAACGTTGGAATTGGAGCTGTTCTATCGCAAGTCCACGACGGAGAGGAACAAGTTGTCGCCTAATACAGCAAAGTACTCTCGAAGCCAGAAAGGAATTATTGCGTGACAAGGAGGGAACTTCTCGCTCTGATATTGGCAACAAAACACTTCCATAAATACATCTATGGACAGAAGTTCTTTCTTCGAACAGACTATGGTGCGCTCAATTGGCTTTTAAACTTCAAGAATCCAGAAGGTCAAGTACAAAAGGGGTCTAAAGGCTGCAGACGTATAACTATGAGATTCAACATCGAAGAGGAAAGCTGCATTCAAACGCAGACGCACTATCTTGGCGACCGTGCAAACCAGACTGTAAGCATTGCACACGCCAAGAAGAAAAAGAAATGGTCAGCGTCCAACGAACAAGAGCTGATCCCATTTACGGCTGGAGTAACGAAGAACTCAGAACGGCCCAACAAGAAGATTCGGATATAGAACCCATTCTTGCATGGAAAGAACACCAAGAGAAACCAGAATGGTGTGATATCTCCGACCGAAGTCCGGCTCTCAAAGCATATTGGGCACAATGGGACTCGCTTCATGTGCAAGAAGGGGTACTGAGGCGTAAGTGGGAATCCGAAGACGGTAAATATTATGTGATGTAGGTAGTCGTACCTCGGTCAAAAGTTAATGACGTTCTTCAAGAAATGCACGACGGAACTTCTGGAGGTCATTTGGGAGCGAATAAAACATTGGAAAAGATACGACAACGGTTCTACTGGCTGCACGCAAGAGATGACGTCGAAAAGTGGTGCCGAAAATGTGATACTTGTGCTGCTACCAGAGGACCGGGTAGAAAAATTCAGAGTAAAATGAAGCAGTATAATGTGGGCACACCTTTCGAGGATTGCTATAGACGTCGCAGGTTCTTTTCCTGAAACTAACAGTGGAAACCGATACATCCTTTTAGTCATGGATTATGTAGCCTGAAGCATTTGCCATCCCAAACCAAGAAACCAAAACAGTTGTGGATCAGATTGGCTTTAATTGGGTGAGCAGGTTCAGCGTTCCTATGGAACTGCATTCTGACCAAGGAAGGAATTTCGAATCTAAAGTCTTCCAGGAGGTTTGCACGCTTCTTGGCATTAAGAAGACGAGAACAACCCCGCTCCATCCACAATCTGATGGGATGGTTGAACGATTCAACAGGACGCTTAAAGAACATCTATCTAAGGTTGTCGGCGACTACCAACGAGATTGGGACCGACATATCCCATTGTTCCTTATGGCATATCGAAGTGCAACCCATAGCTCGACGGAAAAAACACCATTGGAAATCCTGTTTGGATCAACAATACGCCTGCCAAGTGAAGTGAAATTTGGGTGTCGTCCAAATGAGTCACAAGGAACAGAGGTATATGTGGATGACCTGAAAAACAGGCTTATTGACATTCATCAACGAACAAGGACAAACATAAAATTATCTAGTGATCGAATGAAAACAAGATATGACATAAAAGCAAGAGGATTTCAAGAAGAAGACCTTGTGTGGTTTTACAATCCTCATCGACAAAAAAGGACTATCACCAAAACTCCAACAAAACTGGGAAGGCCCATATACTGTTGTGAAAAGAATCAATGATGTTGTCTACCGTATACAGAGAGGGGTAAGAGGCAAATTAAAAGTAGTTCACCGTGTCCGTTTACATCGATACAACGGTGAAAGAAGTGATGAAATTGAAGATCAATCCTAAGAAGGGGCAATGTAACGATTAAATTACTCAACTGCTTTTGAAATATAATGTAACGTCTTTTATGAAGCGCCATCTCTTGGAAATTTATGTAAACCACGTCCAATTTATGGTCGTCATAATCGTCCTAGCAGATCAACAATTGAGCGTCTAGTGGAAAAATTTGAATCCACAGGCACAGTACAAAATGTTCCCGTGCTAGTGAGACAAAGAAGTACCCGTAGTGTCGAGAATATTGCTGCCGCTGAGGCTTCAGTTGCAGAAAGCCCAAATGTGTCTCTCACACGTCGTTCTCAAGCGTTGGGCATCTCTGTGACGTCGTTGTGGCGAATTTTGCGAAAAGATCTTGGCCTACATCCTTAAAAGATTAAATTGACGCAAGAACTGAAGCCGCTTGACCACCAGAAGCGTCGTATGTTCGTGAATTGGGCTGAGCAACAACTTGAAAATGATTCGGATTTTCATCGAAAAATCATCTTCAGCGATGAGAATCATTTCTGGCTGAATGGCTTCGTCAATAAACAAAATATGCGGTATTGGTCAGGCAGCAATCCACACGTACTCCATGAGTCATCATTGCATCCCGAAAAAATTACGGTTTGGTGTGGTTTATGGGCCGGCGGCGTCATTGGGCCGTACTTCTTCCGTGATGATCAAGACCGGAACATTACTGTGAATGGGGATCGCTACCGTTCAATGATAACCGAATATTTTTGGCCCCAATTGGATGATAAGGACTTGGAGGACATGTGGTTCCAACAGGACGGTGCCACAAGCCACACAGCGAATGTCACAATCAATTTATTGGAAACCAAGTTTGGAGAACGTGTTATCTCACGAAATGGTTCAGTCGCTTGGCCGCCTCGGTCGTGCGATTTGACGCCGTTAGACTATTTCCTGTGGGGCTACGTCAAGTCTATGGCCTATGCCAACAAGCCAGCGACGATTGATGAACTTCGTACGAATATCGAACGTGAAATTGCAGCAGTATCGGCCGATTTATACTTGAAAACCGTCGCAAATTGGGTTCAGCGTCTGGACTTCTGCAAGCGTGCCCGTGGTGGCCATGCAAAAGAAATCGAGTTCCATACATAATGGCATCGAACGTACTTTCACAGGAATAAAGAATTTCATTGACATCCGAAACCGTTTTTGTTTTATTTAAAAAAAACTTTTGTAGCGCTCTTATTGAAAAACCCGATAGTTCAAAGCTCAAAATATCGAAAAGCTTCTTCAAGTAGTTTCGGGAACCTATGTAATAAGTATAAAAGCGCCTGTCTGGCGGACAGAGGGCACAGTTTGTTTTTAATAGTGAAAGCGTAAAGTTGGTTGTAATAACAGATAAGTAAATTGTTTTCGGAAATAAGTTTCGGTATATTTGAGTGTTGAATAATAAATTGTTTGGTTGTAAGAAAGTAAAGTGTTTAATTTACGAAATAAATAAGTGGAAGTTTTAAACAAAGCAAATAGGTTTTATCTATTACGAACCCTTGGTAAAACGGTACAATATACTAGAAACTGGACACTGCAGATGGACAAGGAAGGAAAAGAGAACAAATAATAAATACACACTTCAAAGTCTACGTATACAATAGAATATAGACGAAACAATGAATACACAGGAAGATAGAGATAACACAATAGCTCGTTATTCTCTTGCATTAAGAGCGGTTTAATTTCTTATTGAATCTAAACTGTTTTATTTTCATTTAGTTTTTTCAAAGTGCTGTGCTGTAGGTTTTTTATTCAATTTTTTCGTTTATTTATTTCAAATAATGTTAATTAATTCATTTTTATTTTAGAAAATTTCAAAGTTTAAAATTATCAACATCTATCAATAATTATTATTAAATGTAACAAAAGTTATTTTCATGTAAGTTTAAGTTCAAAAAATTTTAAAAGTGTAAATTGTTAATTTTAAGTTTCTTCAGTCGAGAAATTACGACGAAACGTAGGAAAAAAGTATGAAAAAAAGTTTTATTTGCCTATAAAAGGAAGTGACCAAAAAAAGCCCGATTTAACATAAACATAAATCTATACCTATAATATATGCTACATTTTTTACATATCTATGTATTTCTTCACTTTCTGGGATCCGGATCTCATTATCATCTCGATCTCATGTTTTTTTTGTGATTTTCTAGGCTGCTTTGGCGACTTAGAATTTTCTCATCGCTTCACTTTCTGGGATCCGGATCTCATTATCATCTCGATCTCATGTTTTTTTGTGATTTTCTAGGCTGCTTTGGCGACTTAGAATTTTCTCGTTGCTGCATATTCAGCCATTATTTTGGTTGTCAGATTGTTATATTTTTGAATTTACTTTATCAGTTTACTCCTTATTTTGTTTGTTTGTTTTGTCTTTTGACTCTACCTTCCAAAAATCGAATTTTAATATTTTTATTCAAAGGTTCTTTGGTATATCTTATTGATTTGTATTCACATAATTTCAAACACACATAGTTTGTCATTGAATAAGTAAACTTTTTAACATTTTTTTTATATATTTCGTTTCAGATAATTAATTGCGGTGACCTTGACAGCTACCCACTTCTACAATACCTTGATCTTTCAAACAGTCATATCGATGAAATCGAAGAGGATGCTCTCGGCCGATTAGAAATCCTCGAAACATTATTTTTAGATCACAATAACCTAAAAAAAATCCCTGTAAGTCTTCCAACAACCCTTGAACATTTATTTCTGCAGAACAATCAAATTATGGAAGTACCACTTCAATCTTTCCAAGGCCTTAACAATCTCAAAACACTTGACTTATCTTCCAATAAACTAATTTACCTTCCTGATTTATCACTTCCAAAATTGCTTACTCTCAACCTTCAGTCCTCCGGAATAAATAGTCTCCACCAGGGCATCATTAAGACATCGCCCCATCTTCGGGACCTCTTTCTCGAAGACAATCCGATTAAGTGCAACGACTTGCTTGGAATTACCGAATGGGCGAGTCCATGCCGCAATGATCGTCGTATTGGCAAACGAATTAATATTAAATTGTATTATGTCCAAATGCATAATTACTTTGAGAGGTTCCAATGTTTTGGGGTTGATGTAGATAAATGTGCTAGTTGTTTTGGCGATGTGAACCCCCACCGCAAGAAAATTCACCCACAACCTAACTGCCTGGATTTCAATAGACTGATAAGACAAAAAACAGCAAAACTATCAACAACAACAAAATCAACAAGCATGTTTAATGAAGAAAGAAAATATATTAACAAAACAAAAGATATGGCAGTTAAGACGACCATACAATATTTCACCACTGGGGCTGATACCAATAAAAATAAGCTTAACAAAACGAATCCTACAACACAGACTTTGACAGCTCCTCTATCGGAAGTGTCCAAACGTAAGACAAATATTGGCATACGCAAACAAACTAATTCAACCACCAAAATCTCAACTTCGTTCATCAGAGACGATAAAAAGCAATTAATACATGATGTTTCAGCCTTACTCACCCATCACCCAATGCAGTTTCAACTAGAAATAAAATCAGAAAATAACTATACCGAGACAAGTTTTGAAAGCATCATTCGTCCTGGTAGTAGTTTATTGCACCAAGAAAACACTGAAAAATTTCAAAAAGGTTTTTCAGCACAGTCAGATAACGCAACGCAAACGGGGCGTAGCATTATCAACGTAATTTCCGTTGCCAATACCGATGCCGCTGTTAAATCAAATTTTCCAAGTATAGCAAAACCAATACCAACGAAAAAAATAGGATTACCGATGACAACAATGACGAAAGCGATGACTATAAGACCCAGAGAAAAAAAACTAAAACAATTAAAAATGCAATATTCGAAAGATAGACATTTAATAGGCACACCATTGCTAATGCATAAAGGACATGTTGTAGTTATCGCTCCACAGTCACTGTCGGCCTCTCAAACAATGACAAACTCGAAAGAGATCAACCTATCACATTTGGCGTCAATGCAGAATATCAGCCGCACAAGAGTAGCTACATCAAAAGCAGATAAATTCAAGGTAATAGTGGGGGCAGATTATCCCTCTTTTTATGAACCAGTGTCAACAGGAAATGCCATTATCAAAGGGCCTTCGAAGCAGGCAGCCAATGACAGTGATTTGTTAGATCGGGACAATCAACCAATTCTTCAAAATCAATACGATGTTACTCGTTTTTGGATAATGCAACAAAATAAAAAAAAACATGAAACCAATGACCAGAACAGAATTGTGCCAAATAGCAGCACCAAGAACTTACAAAAGAATTTCAAAGAAATCGAAAACTTTTCTAGCCAAGGAATCCTAAAATATAAAAAAGCTGTCCACTTTCTGCAGCAGACTAGACAGTTTTCAAGTGAATTGGAAGTCATAAGAGGGTCAGAACATCACCACAGTTCGGTCAGTTTAAACACACCATTAAATATAAAGATACGTGGGCATTACCAGCTTTTAGAAGGAATTAATGACTTCGAAAAAGACAATGCAACAAGTAGCACTGAATCGACTTCTTCAAATCATCACAGTCAAACCAGCACGTCTCTGATGGAAAATGAAGATGTTTCGCAAACTGTGTATGCAAAGTCAGCCTTGAAAACATCTCAGGAATTTTTAGGAAAAATAATAGAAAAAGAGGAAGGTGCTAGGGCGGCTCTAATTAAATCTGAAGACCCACAAAGGCCAATGGCAACCTCACGCTTCCAACAAGAAAAAAACGTTACTTCGGAACGTTGGATGAATATTCGAAGTGCAAGGAGACATTACGGGCTAGTTGCCGTGATTGGAGTGACATTTGCATTAGTGTTTGTTGTTGGCCTATTCCATGTCTTCCGCAAAAAGTCTTTAAACTACATAAGTCATCGGCAGCACCAACTCTTCCAACATTATGCACACCATAAATGTCAGTACACACAGCAAAATAAACCACATTTTCAAAATCAACAGTGTCGCCATCATCATCAACTCAGAATGGATGCTAAGTATGGCAATAAGCGCTATTGTTGTTTTGAAAATAAACAAAATCAACCCTCGAGCTACGGTTACAGTGAAGATCAAACTTTTTCCCAGGTGCAGTCGGCCTACAAAAGCTTAACATATAATTTGCAACGCTTGCATGAAAAATCATCTATTCCACCGGGATCACCACCGACATCCGTTTCTAACTATGAATTTCAAAGAGGGGATATTTTCCTTGGAAATTCTGCAAATTTCAAAACCACAAAGAGGAACTCCAGTTGTACCTCTTTTAACTATAAGCTATTTCAAGTTAATAACAGGCAATTCAAACACCATCCTCCCCCGCCCGAAGAAAAAAAGAATTTCTATACAGAAATGAACCATGTACAACAATCCGTGCTGGCTGCTGATTTATTTCCAATGGAACTACTTGCTCCATCAAAAATACAGTCATTATCTTCAGCACCACCCCCATTGTTACCATAGCTGAAAATTCCATCGCCAAGAACTATCTCACCGATACACTATTCAGACAAAGCAACAGCGATACACAAAGACAAGCAGCAAAAAAGTAGCAAAAATACTGAGTACCAAGAGCTCAACCATCAAAGTACAACTGGTAGGAAGAGGAGTAGATTTGACATTTGGTGACAAACTGTATTTTCGAAAAAGTATATTCCTTTCAATTGAAGTTATGTGGTAGTCGGGAATTAAATGAACAAGGAATGCACACTGTCACACGTCCGTACGTAGCTTCATTTGTATGTTAATGTTCCTTATTCCTTTATAGATTAATTCTTTTTGTATCATTTCTCACAAATAAAATGTATTTTAAAAATTGGATACCGGATTATAAACATATATAAATATAATCACTCTCACACTTACAGTTCAAGTAGATTTTTTGTTATTAAATAAAAAAAATATGAAAAGTACATAATATGTATTATACATTCACAAGTATATATGAATGTACACACGTATCACCCAATTTGAGCTAAATGTAAAACTGCTTCAACATTTACTAATACGGAATTTAGGTTTACAGGATAAATTAAGGTACGATACTGTGGCAAATATAAATTTATGGACACAAAATTAAAAATCATTGAAGCGTTTTCTTTACATAATTTTTAATTAATTTTTTGCAAAAGTGAAGTAAGTTCGGCTTATCGTCATATTTCCCAACAGGAAAAAGTGTAGGTTACATATTGTGCATTCCTTTCGCACTTACCCTGGCAGCCCCATCACAATATCTTACACAGTAGTGCGTTACATACCTGACAAGCAATAAACTTCACCGGAGGATTGCTGAGATGTCATAGTCACCGAAGACATGGAAACAAAAATACTTTGCGAACACAACCACAGAAATAAAGAGTGTAAAGTACATAAAAGTAGCTTAAGCGTTTTATTGGTACTTGTATTACTGCGCTAAATATAAATACCAATTAAACGCGGCTAGTATAATTCAAAGTGTGGGGAAAAACATGTACAATATATATAAAAATTTATATCACTCGAATTGACAGTCCACCTCATAAAATTATAAATGCAGTAGTACAGTAAAACCCGCTTAAGAAAAAAACCAGCTTATCTGAAACACATTTTCATCCCCAACTATTTGTCGACCAATTACCTTCAAAACACCCAGCTTAAGTGAAACTTGGTTATATTTTCAGTTAAATTTTATATTTTTCATTGAAAAAAAATTCTCTTAATTAAAAAAAAAATTGAATCGAAAGAAAAAAAATTTTCTGAACGTCTTCAATGCTTTTTTTTTCTCACCTCCATCAAATTTTAACCACGCAAATGACATTTTAATTTCTGATATGTCACAATCGTTTGTGAAATTTTTGAATCCGCTTAGTGAAATATTTTTTTTCATTTATCCGGACTCCGCTTAAATGAATTTTTTTCACTTAAGTGGGGTTCGTTTAAGTGAAAAACCCGCTCAAGTGAAAGAAAGACTGTCACATTTTGCTGTTTCTCTTAAGTGGGTTTTACTGTACATGAATTTTTTAAGATTGGTTCTATTACGTGGGCAGGTTGCGTAAAATCACATAATACCTAATCATAATAAACTTACTTACTACTTATAATAATCCTTACAAACTACATCTACGAACTAAAACTAAACATACTACCATAATACCTACAGGGAAGAGGTGATCATACACACCCCTTCTACTGTACGTGAATCGTTGTACGACATGAACATGGCCTTTAAATTGGGAAAGGGAGTATATTCCTGGGAGCAAGGATTATTAAAAAAATTAAATCAATGACAAATTTAAAAAAAAATACACAAAAAAAATGTTATTATAAAGATATAATACAAAGTAAATACCCACCATCTTGATCATGGTCAAGTCTGGGTGGAAATATTTACAATTATATATTAAGGGTATTCACGCAATGATGTAAAACACTGGATAAGTTTACCATTTGGTTAAGTTTACCATTTGGTTAATGAACGGTCAAATTTTTTATGAGAAATGATTTACACAATTTGGTTAAAATTCTCCAAGGATTTTGCTGGATAAAATTAACCAAAGTTTATTGGTAAACTTAACCAAACGTCATTGTGACTTTTAGAATAAGGCGTGTTCAGAAATATGATACTTAGATATCTCAGAGAACTAAAAAAACTCTTCCCGTGTTCTGTAACTATCGCATTAAGATTAGTTGGCGATGAAAGTTGTGAATAAAAAAGTTGTTTATACAAAAAAAAATAATTAGGACATCCACATTTTCTGACTATTGATCAGCATTGTTTATTTACACAAATCCATATAATGGGCCATATGGATATACAAAAGTAAATGCTTTTACTTGTATTTGTTATGGTTTCCGAATTGCCATCGAAATGAAAGGAACCATTTATTGTTTTTATTCTTCTTTCATCAAATTTCAATTGAGTTGAGCTCAGGACAACTTTTACTGCCGAAAACGAAAGTGAACTAAACTGAAGGAAAAGCAGATATCCTGCACCATTATGGGCGTGCAATATGATTTTTCTTGTATTTGCTCATTTTCGTTCGATCAGTGCCATGAGTTTGCGACTATTACAGTTCTACATTTAAGACTAGTACGCAGATCTAGACAAACTAAATTTTATCTCTACATTCTTTTTCTCAAGACAAATTTTGAAGGTGTAGAGAAAAAATTCAAATGAGGACAGTAACGTAGGTAAACATTTTTGTTTGTATTTTGTAAATCTACCCTGCAATATTAATATAACAAAAAATCAGTACAAAAAAGGGTTTGCAGCCTTTACAGCGAGTTTCAAAGAGTCATTTCTATGAAAATGTAGTATATTTTCTTGGATTAAAAAAGTTGCCGCACTAATAATTTGGCCCTCTTGAACCCTTTCCTATTAGCTACGCCACTGACTGTGTGAAAACAGCTGTTTTATATAATTTATTCCCGTAACTTTCTTTCATGTCTTATTTTATGTTTTTTTCATCTTTCACATAATACTTTTCAAAATTGGAAATGTTAAAACGAAAATATGTTTTTCGTTGAAAATAAGCGTGATATTCATGAAACGTCAAGATTTCTCTAGCAAAATAATGCTTCGAACATTATTTGTCTGGGAAAAATTATGTGGAGGCTTTGGTACGTACAGTTTAAAAAAAAAGTTTGGATTTTGCATTTGAACTGCGTATTGCTTAAGAAAAATCCGAGACAAAATTTGTCCTGGGAAAAAATTTGTATGAGAAATAAAATTTTTCCCGAACTGCGTACTAGGCTTACACATTTAAAAATAATTTCGAAATCTGAACACGCTTATTTGTATACATAATATTTTGGAGTTTCATATTTGACGTTTAACGAATAGCTGATTCAATTACACCGCATTTAACCAAATGAATTTAAAGGGCGTTCACGCAAACTTTTGTGTAAACTTATCATTTTACACAATTGGTAAACTTACGACGTTGCGTGAATACCCTTATTATCTTATCAGATTTATAACCTAATGTAGTTTACTCACCTTCTTGTTCACATTCATATTTTTATAGACCGTAGAACTTCCCGAAAATATATACATACACAAACACTCGCTAAATAACAAAGTAAATAAATTAATAAATAAGAACTTACCAAAAGATGTCCAATGTCTGCCACGTTTATGTTTATAAAGGGTGTTTTTTTAGACGTGTGGTGTTCAATCTGGCAACACTTTTTTCGGAGTTGTTTTTTACGGCTGTCACTTGATTTATGCTCAGTTTGGTTTGACATTACATAATGAATAGACTTACTCCTGAACAACGTTTGCAAATCGTGCAAATTTATTACCAAATAATGGTTCGGTTAGCGCGACGCATCGCGCGCTGCGTCCAATATTCGGTCGACATAATCGCCCAGCAGAGTAATTCGAGCAACCATGGATCGTTTTCGCACAACGTTTACTCTAGTGGATAATGCGCATCCTCAGAGATTCCGCGCCGTACAGTGCGCACCGAAGACGCTATTGCTGCTGTGGAGCAGAGTATCGAAGAAGACCCGAATGAGTCCATCCGCCATCGCGCGCAACAATTGGAGCTGGGGCCTCTCGGCTGGAATTTATTCGAGCCAGCCGCGGCGGCCACTTGCCCGAAATCATTTTTTAAAATATAATGGCAAACCCTTATCTTTATAATACAGCTAAATTCTTGGCCATAACATTAAGTTATATGCGTTTTATTTCTTCTTGAAAACCACACGTCAAAAAAAACACCCTTTATAAATTAAATGTTGACACAAGCTAATAAAGTTGGAGATTAGCTCTAACTCCCTCTTAATTTAGCAAAGATAGATAAACTTCATTACGGCGGCCATACTTGTATGGCCAATTCAATCAAAAAAATATTACTAATGTATAAACCAATGTAATAGATTTTTATAAGAAAATTTATTTCGCAGGAAAGAAGAAAACAAACGTCTGTTATATTTTCGAATTATATTTAAATGTTTTTTTTTAGGATAAGAATTTATAAGAATTAAACTGTGATATTAGGATGTAAGCTAACAAGAAAAAGGTGATAATAACATGTTACTTGTTAGTGATTTGACGCATTTTTAGGCTGAAGATATGAAGGGTAGGCCGCCTACCGTAGGCGCATAGAGTACATATATTATATTATATAGGTACTCTATGGGTAGACGAGTGAAGAAACAAAAAGCTGGATGAAGATAACTGGGAGGTGGTATCCAACTACCTTGTCAGTTATAAATTATATACTTCATAAACAAAGAAATAGGAGATTGAAGACAAAGGATAGTCACATAGCTTAGATTGAAGACAAAAGGTAGTCAGATAAGTTGTGAATCTCTAACGCCCATATTATTCACTCGATACATCCAGATTAAAACTTAAATCCAGATGTAAAGTATACAAATTCAATGTAAATACATCCGGATTTAAGTTTCAATCTGGATGTATCGAGTGAATAATATCGGCGTAACAGTTTGGTGGATTTTTCATTTTTCAATTAAAGTTTTTAAATTAAAATTGTTTCACATAATAAAATATAATTTTTAGTGAATTTACAATTGTAAGTTGATGCTACAAAATAAAAGCATATCTTATAAAACAAACAAATCGAACAGAAAAAAAATTCAATAAAAAGTCAAACGAACGAACTTATAAAATTAGTGTTCCAAGTTTAAAAATTTCCTGAGTTCTGGAAAACCCCTTAGAATAAAAAGGATATTTAAATATTCCTTATAAAAAAAGCAGAGGTATGTTCTAAATATAACAAAAAAAGGCAAAGATAAAAAAATGCTAAAAGTGTGTAACATTTACCCATCTAGGTACTTATTCGTGGTCCTTGGGGCTCCACAGACAAAGTGGACACAATTAGTGCCCTGCTCCCTGAAAGGTGCCCTATCATCTTCTAATCCTTTTCAAAAGAAAGAAGATCGTAATGTGAAGCTTAAAAGGATATTATGTAGGAAGTTTTCTCAAGAAAATAGTCATTAAAAATCCAATTAAGCATCCAGATAATATATATATATATAAAGATACATATGTATATATATATATATATATACTAGCTCACCCGCCCCGGCTTCGCACGGGCTTGCAAATCCAATTATCGTACAAAATTTGAAAAAGAAAATATAAATAAATAATATCACAGTGGTTTTTGTTAGGCAGGCAATGACAATCATCCCAATGATTAAATCTGCCAGCTTATTTCATATTCGGAACTCTAGAATTCAAGCAGTAGGTACTCGCTACGCATACATTTATTTTACTTTTATATTCGCACCAAAAGTTTTGCAGTTCGATCGAAAACAAAACATAAGTTTGGTATTCAAGTGCTTTGAAATAAATGTGAAAAGTCCTCTATTCCCCGGGAGTCAAAAATGTTATTATAATTCTAATAACTGTTACCCATCCCCTTCGCTGAGCTTCTTGAGCCCGTAGCTTATGTCTGCGTAAAAAAATAGTAGCTACGTTTTTTTATAGCCAATAACACATATGGTTTACCCCGTGAAAATAAAGCCATATGGATTCTAATGCAAACCGTGTTGTATGCCCATCTCTTTTGGGCATACATGTAGATACTGTCTTTTTTCTTTACTTTCTATTTCGGACTACCTTACCATTTGCAAAACAGAAAAGCCATCTACCCATAAAATTAAAAACTAATTTTTGGATCCATAAATGAAACTTCGATGGAAATCGAGATAAAATGTTGTTTGTGTATTACGTGTTAAAAGAAAACCCCGACCCAAACCCGAGGATAATAAAACGCGGCTGGTATCCTATAACATAATCAGTTCAGGGGTCGAATCGTAGCATCCGTTCACGAAACGGCAAGTATACGAAAGACAATTACGTGATACTTTAAACGTGCACAGCGATTGGGATGATGGCATACGTTAGCAAACGGAACGTAATTTTGTAAATTGTACTAGAACTGAATCTTTAAATGTAATAGCTTAAATGTCATAAATCATAAGTTTTGCAAAATAAATTTGATATTTCATAAAATCATGAATTCTGCGATTGTGTTTTATTTTGTTTCATCTTCTGATGAGAGTGAAGAATATAAAAAAAAAATTATACGGAAACAACTGAGGGATAGAAGCAACCCTCTAGCACTGCCACCAACAGCGTAAGTTTTGTATGTACAATATACAATAACATTGTGATGTAACCTCTGAATATTTGCAGTTTCATTAAAAGATTTCGCTTAAACAAAGAAGCCTTCAACAGCATTTTATCTAAACTTAGATTTGATGGGCATTTGTCAACTTCCTTACCACCAATTTTGCAGCTTGCCTCAACGCTTGCACTGTTAGCAAGTGGTGGGTACAAGCACGCTTTAGGTAGCGACTTCTTAATTGGAATGTGTCAAAGCACTATTTCAAAAACTACATCCAAGGTTCTTTTAGAAATGGAAAGAAAACTGTGTAGTGACTCCATCAAATTCGACGTTAGAAACTCTAATCAATGCATGGAATATTTTGTTGAAAAATATGGAATACCAGGAGGTGAGTTTATAGGTACATACAAAAAGTGTAGCTATTTGTATATTACGTATATTCGTGGACACATTTTACTAAGCGTTTTGTTTTTGAATCTTTTAGTCATCGGGTGTATTGATGGCACACATATTGCCTTACAAAGGCCAACAGAGAATGAACATATGTTCTTCAATCGTAAGGGACACCATAGCCTTAATGCAATGATAGTGAACATAATTATACCTTCAATCAAAACAAAACTGTCTACTAATAATCATTTCTTTTTAGATATGTGATCACGAATTTAAGATATTGGCTATAAATTGTCAATATGGAGGTGCAGCACACGACAGCTTCATTTGGAAGCACTCTGATCAAAGAAAATACCTTGAAGGACAATATCGATCAAGCCACAGCAGGAGTGCCTGGCTATTGGGTAGTAGTAATAATTAAAGTGATATTTAAATTTGACTATCTTCTTATTAGGTGATTCTGGATATCCATTAGAACCGTGGTGTATAACACCCTACCGCAGCCCGGAGGAAGGGTCACGTGAGTCGACTTTTAATGAAGTGCACTCCAAAGCTCGATGCATTGTACCACCAAGTACACGACGTTACGAACCTGACCCCACAGAAATACATCACACAGAAGAAGCATCGCTTTTAAGAGCAGCACAAACTATAAGAAATAGTATTAAAAACTCTATTTGTAATTAAATGCATTCAACCTTTAATTTTTTGTTGTATTTTTTATAAATAAGATGGGCTTAGTAGATTATTTTTTACTATAGGTACTGTGAAAGAATATATCTTTATGAAGTTCGTACTCAATTTGAAACTCATAAACATTTAAATAAATCAAATAGAGCAATTAGTTTTAAAATGAGAGGTCGGGAATTCTAGCAGAATTTCATTGAAGTTCATTCATTCATTCAATTTGAAACTCAGATACGTTTTAATAATTCCAAAGAAGTAAATAGTTTCGAAATAAGAGGTTTCGTGATTCGTGAATTTCATATGCTTTTTCAATGAAAAACATGTTGATGATTGAAACATTTCTGAACTGCAAATTAAGTTTTTTAAGAAATTTTAAAAATAATATTGAATATTAGATATTTCAAAAATATTCCATCTATCTACATGCTCTTTTTTTATGATTGAAGCTATTTTCAGTTTTAGCAATCTGGATAGGTTTGTGTTGTTGTAATCCCGTGTAAAAAAACAAAACAGATGTTGTCGAAAAATAAATCTCAAGCTATCCAAAAATTTTTTGTTACATTTGTTTCCCAAGAGGAAATGTCGAAATAGCTCTTTGCGTCCAAAAACCTATATACAAACCTATCTTAGATAGGCTATCTCATCGAAACTTGAACGTGGCAATTTGGTTCTGTACTAGAGTTAAAATAGAACTATATAATCCAAGATTTATGTATATCCTTATGACTTTCAATTTAGAAGATTTTCCTGACAGCTTTGTGTTGTGTGAAAAACCACATCTGATAGAAAAACATAACATTCATTTTACTTTAATGTTTTTATTTACTTCAATATATAAATACTAAAAATATAGTACATATTATGTGCATACTTAGCGCTAAAAATAAATTTGTAAGTATAGGTAGAGGTACCTACATAAGTAGCATGTTATTGGTTTAGGTATGCTTCATAGGATTTATATAGAAAATCAAAAAAAGGACTATTTTCATAAAAAAAATTGAAGGACTCCATAAAAACTACAAGATGACATTAATTTAAAATAAAAAAAATACAAATTCATAAATTTAATACTTATACCACACATCATACCTTTGTGTATAAAAAGAAAAAGAATTTGTAGTGATATGGACTGATGATTTATTCATTATCATTAAGGTTTTTGCGGAGCAGCTCCAATCGCGTGGTTTTGATTTTAAAATCCAAGTTTTGATTTTCCATATTAATCTTATGATCCTCCTCCCTTATTTGAAGAGATCTTTTTTTTTAAGATCAATCAACTTTTCAAGATGTTTTCCAATTTTGTCTTCCCATTTGCTTCCCATAGTATTATGCTCTTGAAGCAGTGATAGTTTAACATCCTTCCTCGATGATTTTGGTTTTTGCCGGGGTTCACTGGACGGATGAACTTCGGTAAGACTTTCTTCTTGCAATGGTTCGCATTCTTCGGAAATAAATTCAATTTCAATTGATTGTGAAGAATTGTTTTCTTCTTAACAATTAACTTCTTTTGCACGTGCGGCAATTGTGTCTACATAATATTTACCTTTTTCCAAGTCTTTGCATCCTTAACTGGCGGGCCCACGGAATTTAATTTTCTAGCGATATTTGTATGTTTTTGTAATTTCAAAGAGTTTAATTAATATAAATAAGATTTAACTTAAATTTTCTTTTCTTTTTGAACAAGTTATCAATTTGTTCAAAAGCTTCAAACCAAACGAATGACATTTCGTTCAGTTGAATACGTTAACTTGTCAAGTAATGCCAAATTACGTATTAGTTGTTTGCTGTACGTGTGACATCATGCCAAATAAAGTGATTCCGTTGGAGAGTTACTCGTTAACGTATGCGACGCGACGATTGGACAAAAATCCACACAGGCATAATTCACAATTAGAATTTCAAGTTTAAATTGAAAGAGAATGATACAACTTATTGATTTGAACAGTTCTTCTTTAAAATCGGAGGTTATTCTTTTCAATTCATTCCAACCGCGATCCAGCCCATGGCAATGGGGTTATCTATATGTAAGGTACCATCTATCTTCAGCACAGAGTGGTTTGGGGGTCACTCATGAATTTTGCTTTTCGCCAAAAACA
The DNA here is from genome assembly GCA_929447395.1 of Epistrophe grossulariae. Lineage (NCBI taxonomy): Eukaryota > Metazoa > Arthropoda > Insecta > Diptera > Syrphidae > Epistrophe > Epistrophe grossulariae. The sequence goes on from OV839567.1 coordinate 79,150,625, forward strand.
ATGCAAAAAACGTCTTATGAGGCTCTGCACTTTAACCGTCGGCGGTAAGATATTCCAAAAAAAAAACAAATATTCCGCAGCAGCCTTTTTTGTATTTGAAATACCTTTGGTAGGTAAGTAGGTACTCACTCGTAAACAGAAATCAAAAGGAGGTATAAATTAAAATTATAAACAAAAACTTATACTTTTTATGAACTTAAATGCAAAATATAATTCTGTATCTTGGGAAATCGTTTTCGTTTTTTTAATTTCTAAGAATGCTTATAATAAAAAAAAACATAAAAAAATTTTGACAGCAAAACTTAAAAAATTTCTGAGTAATTATGTCTGAAACTGATATTGCTGAGATCTAGAATTTAATTTACTTAAAAACATGTCATGTAAACAAAATAATATAAAATAAAAAAAAAAATAATTTAAATCAAACAAAATATATTTCTTCCTTTTCAATGCTTCCTTTTTAGAATTATTAAAACAAACAAAGATTTTCTTTTTGAACAATTCTGACATTGATCAAAAAATTACACAGTGGCTCAGTACAATTAATGCAAAAAGGCATCTTCATTGTATTTCTTGAATATCTGCTAATTTCGTTCACAAACCAAACAATTGAGCATTCAACCATTGCTCCAACATGCCCTCTTAATTCTCAAACACAATAATTTGATTTGTCGTTAAAGATATTTGAATTAAAGCAATAAAACTAAATTTGTAACAAATAAAAATTAATCACGTATCTATAGACGTGGGTCCAGGGGACCCATGCGTATGCTGAAAATGACCTTAGGAGCGGTGTGTAAAATGAATCCTTCTCACTGTGTACTCTTCAGCTTACTGTAGGAAGGTACCTAGAAGCGTGGGGATCGGCGGGCACTGCGGCGTTTTTTACACACTTTCAAAGATTGAACATGGGTCCACTGGACCCACCACATCAGTTAAGGGTTAAGAATTATTTAAGTTTAATTTTTTTTGATTGCCTCTCTTCTTTGTTGTGTGCTTCGCCGCGGCAGCTGCATAGTGTGTCATAGTATGTATGTTTGTGCTTTGAGGGTAGTTTTCCTCTGCTGTCGGCTATCTGGTTGTGGTGACTGTTGCTATATCATGTTGAGATGGTTGATGTGTGTGTCCACTTTATGTTTATTTGTTACATACTACATACGTTTACAAAGAGAATTAAATCCGAATCGAATCAGGATTTAGGTATTTGTATACCTGGATCGGATCGAATCCGGATTACTCGATCGATAGAAATGTGTACCTAGATCGAAGTATTAAAGAATCGAGATTACAGCGACTTGTTGTGTGTGTGGTAAGTTGTATTTTGTTTCCAAACTGATTACGGTGATTACACACATACAATAAAAGCAAGGGTGTCCATTTCAATTCTATCTTTCGATCCGGCATCGTCATATACCTGGATCGAAATTTCGATTCATATTGAATCCGATCCGTGGATCCGCTCATGTAAACGTAGTAACAGTCTCCCCTTTTGTATCTGAAAGAAGAATAAAAAGAGTTAAGATACAAGAGAATTATTTCGCCACAAGTCTTCGTGGTCGTCCTGACGTCTGCATCTTGCGGATTGGTAGATCTAGTCAGAGCGGATGTATGATATATGCTAATAACTTCATTAGGATTGGCGGGACTGGCTATTTCATAGCTGTTGGTCAGCCTGAACGGCAAATTTCCTATCAAAGATAATATAATACCAAGATGTCGCATCCCATACAAAATATTGGAACCCAAAAATTAACGGCTGGGAATTGGGATCTAATATGCGATCCAACAACATGTTGCTATATGTCAAATATTGCTTTGGCCAATATAAAGAGCGAGAGATCTCTGCCTGTATACAACTTAAAATTTGTATTCTCTTCAAAATATATATTATCTAAATTCTCAAAGGCAAAAGTATTTGTTGTTTTTGTCTTTCGTAGGAATAGTATGAATGATGTACATATATATTGAATTTTTATGAAGGGATGCCTTTTTTGTGGCGAGTGGAGGAGACTTAAGTCTCTTGCGGTGGTTGTTTGTTTTTTGTTTTTTGCTTATCATTTTTTTGCTCGTTCGTCGCGATTTTCGAATAAAGGGTAGGTAGCAAGGATTTTCTTTTGGTGTCTTTTTTTGTGAGGTACCTAGGTAGGTATACCTATGTATGGAGGTTCGTACATAGTTGGTTATTTTGTATTCCCTTAGAAATTAAAGAAAATAATTGTTCATTAATTTATTTACGTGTGAGTTAAAAATTGTGAGGTAGGTAGGTAGGTGTAGGTAGGTAGTCAGTGTACATATCAATTCTGAGTCGAACACAAAAAACAAAATGGTTTTATGTCTTCTAGTTCTTGAGAAAATTGACAATTACTAAAACTACTTTTCTATGAGAATGATTAAACAACCTCTGAAATTGTTTTGACACCAATGCGATGTACATCATCCAATTTCTTAAGCAAATATCAATTTATGAGGAAAAAATATACCTACATACAAAATTTTGAAAAAATAAAAAAAAAATGGTACGCAATTTTTTAGCTTTCATTATTGTGGAATTGAAAAATTAATTAAAAAAAATATCATCTACCCATTTTCGAAATATGGATTTTTCAAAAAATAATTTTGAATTTTTTTTTTTAAATCAATTATTTATTTTTTTGAAAATTTTGTTATGCAATAGGTATTATTAGAACTTATTTGGAGCTTTTGTGCAAAAAATTCATTAAAATCAGTTCAACTGATAATGAGATAGTCGAAAATCAAAAAAATTGTTCTTTGAGAGATACCATTTTTCAACCGTAGAAAATTTTTTCATTAATATGGTAAATCGTATAAATATTAGATCACGCAAAAATTTTAATAAAAATCGTAGGAACCGTTTTTGAGAAATATGATTTTCACTACCGGTTTTTAAACATTTGTATGGGAGGTACCGTTGTTTTTAGTCCTAAAAAAATGAAGAAAACGGGTAGGTATAATTACGGTGACCATATTTTAGAATTTCAAATAATGAACATGTGAAAAAGGCAACAAAATTCAATTCATTTTTAAATTATTCCATTTACGTAATTAAAAAATATCTACTTAAAAATGAAGGTACAGAAATCAGAAATTCAGTCTTCGTTTGCATAAAACTTAAATTTTAAAACAAAAACAAACTACAAAAAAAAAAAAACTATATTTACATATTTCATTTTTAAGGATTTTGATATTTTTCTGAACCCGCGAAGCGGGCCATTCAAGGTATCTATAAAACTATTGACAAAGTCAAAAAAATTTTCGTTTTAAAATCATTAATGGAAAAATATTTTAAAGCAAAGTATGAATAGTAACTTTAAGTGTGGGTCGTAATGCCAATTCAGAAAGGCAAAATCTATAACGGGTTTTAATGCTTTTTTGTGGTGGGTCTTATTGCCACTCCAGTAACGAAAAATAGCCTGCAGGTGTTATTTACATTTTTTTGGAAACGTGATTCATGGGCTTTATTTCCGCGGGTCTTATTAAACTGTATCTAGAAAAAACTCTTTCTGCAGGATCCTTTAACAAAATAAAATTGTACTAGATGTCTTGTTCGTTCTTTCAAGCGGCTAGGATACGTTAGCATCTTTATTTTATATTTTATTTGCCATTGAATTTTGCTTTAACATTTATGTTATTGTTTTAAGGAATTTGTACTAAATACAATAAAAATAACTTCTGAAATACTGAACATTTATGTGTTTTTGTTCAACAAATAATTCATAATGAACATTGTCTTCAAATACTGAACTTATTATAATGAACGGATGGTCACCGTAGGTATAATGCCTAAAAAACGCTAGGTACCAAGTTTGAAAAAAATCGACCGAACCGTTTAGGCCGCAGCCGAAGGGACAGACTGACTGACAGAATTGCGAGACCCACTTTTTTCGACTTCGCTATCATCGTAATGTCAACTTTGATCAAAATCCCGAGTTCGATTTTTTTTACGAATCCATAACTTGCATACACATTTTACATCTACATACATACCTACCTACACCTACCTCACAATTTTTAACTCGCACGTAAATAAATTAATGAACAATTATTTTCTTTAATTTCTAAGGGAATACAAAATAACCAACTATGTACGAACTTACATACATAGGTATACCTACCTAGGTACCTCACAAAAAAAGACACCAAAAGAAAATCCTTGCTACCTACCCTTTATTCGAAAATCGCGACGAACGAACAAAAAAGTTATTGCATGTCTATCTATACATACAGATACACACCATTGCCAATGATAAGCAAAAAACAAAAAACAAACAACCACCGCAAGAGACTTAAGTCTCCTCCACTCGCCACAAACAAGGCATCCCTTCATAAAAAATTCAATTTATATGTACATCAGTGATGGAAATCGACTTTTTTCGATTGTACTGAACGCTGAAACAAAATAGTACTGAAAGAGAACAAATAGTACTTGGCTCTTTTAAATTCATAAAAACTAGCAAACACACAAATTCAAAAATAAAATTTATTTATTAACAAGAACCATTCACTTGTTATAAATATTAAGGTAACATAGTATAGGAACTTCATTACTATTGCTAAAGAAATAACGAACGGATCCCGTATCACAGGAAGCTGAGCCAGTTGTAACTTTCATTGAATATCATCATTGTATATTTAGATTTTTAGATTATTAAACTATCAGGTTTATTTTGCCATTAAAATAATCACTGATTTTGCTTCCTAAAGATCTGAAAATTAAAAATTGAAATTTTAAATGGTCAGTTACAATGATTATTAGGTATAACTGGTGATTTTTTAATTTAGTTTTTATTATATTTTACCATACAAAACTCTTCCAACGTTTGGTGGAGAATGAGGAACACAAAGGTACCCTGAATACTTCGATGAATATTTTGTAACATACACTCATTGCATTCATTTTTTAAAAGCCCAATTTTAACCCAAAATACCTATACAGATACATTTCTCAGTTTCTTAATATATTCGCAGTCATCTAGAGCTTTATATTCGTTGTATATAGCTTCAATGTTTTTGTATTCATTAGAAAAAAATTTAAAACATATTGAACGATAGAGTTAACTTGACCATCCAATACTGAACTTTGTGAGAAATTTTGAAGTGCGTTTAAGAAAAAGTCATCGAAATTCAATCCTCTTCTAATTTCTTGCAGAAATGTTATATGTAAAACATTTAGCATGATTTAGCATGATCTTTTTCACTGAACTTTTTCGAAGTGTATGAGATTGCACATTCGGTGTTGCAATATATCTCCATAACTGGTAGGTGATTTTCTAAAAGTTTATTTGAGTTTATTGGATTTTCATCAAAAGATTCCCTTACCTTTAAATTTCTACGTAATTGTTTTAAAATAACTTTCATTCTTGGAAGCAAAATATGTACTCTTAGATCTTCGGATTGCATTTCCAAGTTAACATCATTAATTATTTTTAAGAAATATACGATAAAATAGTGAAATATAACTTAACATTTAAGACAAACAAAAACAAAGAATGCAGAAAAGTCATCGAATTGACGTTCAGATGTTCACTATTTAAAATCAAATGAGCGCATTCAGCCCAAGTAGGGAAGGTTTTGATATTGGGTAATTGGGCTTTGGGTATAATATATTCGCATCGCACATAGATTTTTTAATGAAAATAGGAGAAAATTAACTAAAGGAATAATTCAGTTTTCTACAAACAATTCAAAATTGTACTGAAAATGACAAAGATGTACTTACGTACCGAGAAAATCAAATTGTACTGAATTCAGTACAATAGTAAGGCTTTTTCCAACAGTGATGTACATCATTCAAACTATTCCTACGAAAGACAAAAGCAACAAATACTTTTGCCTTTGAGAATTTAGATATAAATTTTGAAGAGAATAAAAATTTTAAGTTGTATACAGGCAGATTTCTCTCGCTATCGCTCTTTATACTGGCCAAGCCAAAGCAACATTTGACAAATAGCAACATGTTGTGGGATCGCATATTAGATCCCAGCTGTTAATTTTTGGGTTCCAATATTTTGTATGGGATGCGACATCTTTGGTATTATATTATCTTTGATCCTATCTTGCCTGTACTGCAAATATAAATTTAACAGAGTATAAGGAGGTTGATTAGTTCTTATCTTTTAAATAACAATCAAATTAACCAGGAAGTGATTGCTACTAATAGCAGAATTGCCCTTGAATCTTAGCCGCAATCCTCGATCACTTTTCGATGCTTATAAATTGATAAATGAAATCAACCACCACAAATTCGCAGCAGAATTGTAATTTAAACCACAACTCTTATCAGGAAAATAATGTTCTTCCCTATAGAATTTTTTTTTCAATATTCAGATCTTTGCCGAAGAGAGCTTTGTACAAGCGACATATTGTGACCAAAGATTTACCAACACAAAATATGTGTTATCCGGCTCATCACTTAGTGCAGTGTTAGTAGTTAGTAAGCAAAAACAACTACTAACAAAACATACACTTGAGAAACAATTACACAGCGGGAAAAATTAAAAAAATAATTAAGGAAAAACCTGATTTTTGCTTGAGGAATGGAAGCTGCACCTGCTACTTTTCAGCTTATTCCTTTGATGAACGTACCTCAATTTTTGCCAATGAAAAATATGATGAATATTCAACAAAGAAATCACTATATTAGTGTTACGTAGTTATTAATTAGCTTGATATTTATTATTTTCGATGAAAATTTAGCAGTGAAAGCACTAGGGAAGTGGGGGGTTGCTTAAGCACCACCTTTTTTATTTATAAATTAGAAAAATACTTCTGCTTAGTTGGAACGATTGAATATAATTCAATCAAAAGTGCAAGAGACCTAAACTCCAAAAAGCACCTCTAAGAAGCAAATTATGGTCGATGTTTACCGACCCTTATAAAAACCACAGCATAGACATACTGTGAACTTTATTTTTCTAAGTGAATTTTTTAAATTCATACACTTTTATTGCTCAGCTCATGATAAAAGTCTGATGAAAAGATACATTACTTTTCTTCACAGAAATCCTCATATTAATCGTGTCAGGTAAAGGAAAGGCCAGAGGCCGAATTACCGCATCAGTTTTCGAGTCCTTTATTTTCACTTTATTTTTAACATATTTATCGTTTTTAGGTCAAATTTAAACAAAATAAACCAACAGCAAAAAATTTGTATGGCAGAATTCATGGGAAAACATAAAGATTTGACGGAAAACATATTGCGAAATTACCAACAAGGGAGGGCAACATCAATAAGGCTTTGGCAGTAGTTGACGGACAATTTGAATTCGATAGGACCACCAATTAAGGCCGTGCCCGAATTGCGTCAAAATTTTCTACCACTGGTTAAATTTTGACGTTTGGTTAAAATGGGATATTTTTTTTATTTTTGCTGCCCGAACTGGATTAAAATAAGATGGGTTAAATGAGATTTTTAGTTAAAATTCCCGCAAGATTAAAGAAATTTCCCTAACCACAAATATGTTTTATTATTCCAGAAAATAAATATTTTATACAAAATTCAGCTTGAAATGTATCAAAATAAAAATTCGACGCGAATAAAGAATAATTTTCTTAATTTAATTTACTTTTAAAGGTTTTGCATCGATTATATCCCCAAACATTACGGAAAAAATCCTATTGTGTATTGCTTGATTATCCAGTCTGCGAACACTAGTCCACAGCTGTCAACAAACTAAAAAAAAAAACTAAATAAAACAAAACAAAACAACCAATTGGCATTAATTTTGCAATATGAATAACAATTTGAGGAAGTATTTTATATTAATTCTTTTATATTTTTTAAAATATCAGCGTATTATTACGAGGACTGCAATAACACAGCAACGACTATGCGAGGTATATGTGTACATGCACATGAAAATTCAAAATTCATAACGTAAATTATTTCCATTGTCCATTGTTGCACTTTTAAAAAATATTTCAAATTCAATTTTCTCTCTTTCTTGAGAAACGTCAAAATTTAACCACTAGTGTCAAATTTTAACCTGCTCTGGAGCTGGGTAATTTTAAACACATTTTACTCACCACGCTATTGTCAAAATTTAACCAAACGTCAAGTTTTAACCAACATTTTAACGCAATTCGGACACGGCCTAAGGATGTCAAAGGCTGGAGAAAGGTATACATATATGATCAGCAACAATTATTTCCCAAAAAACAATAAAATGAAAAATACAAACTTCCAAACGTTATAAAGTTCAATCTCAAAATGTTTGTCCATCGTCTTCTTCTACGTTGCTACTTTGACTTGTATGAAACAATGTTTCATTTCGTCCTATGGAAAACATACAATAAGACGTGACGATACCAAAAACAAATATATTTGATAATAATACAATGCTTTTTTTACAATAAATTTTCAAAAAACCAAAGTCATATAATCTACCTAACAAGTATGACCGCAGACGATATTTAAATTGATGATTAGGTTAATTTTGCAGGAGACCCTTAATGAAAATTTGAAGGATATAAAACAAACGCTTGAAGGAGGTAGTCAAGCTATCTGACTTGGAAAAATTGCCAAATCAGTAACCAAATCAAAAAAAGTGATGGTACTAGAAGACAGATGCGAGTTGATGGAAGAAAAAATGGAAGCCAGCCAATTGCGTGATACAGAGGGAAATCTAATATTTCATATACCAAATGAAAACTCTGTTGAGCCAAAAGCCCAAATACAAACAATCTGTCGCACTCATGGTAAATCTACGTCGCCTTTAGCTGAAAACAACATAATTGCTATGCGGTCAAATAATCCAGGAAGTAGCAATTTTTTGGTACGTCTGGGAGAAAGATCGCCAGCGATCAACATTCTACGCGCATCAAAATCGTTGAGGGAAGCTATCCGTCAGAAAAGAACACATTTGCTTTAAGTGCGAAAGGAAATAAAGGCGATGAATCCGAGCATTGATGTAAGGCGATCGTCTGCCTTTTGGTGAAGGGTGAAGTTTTTACTTGGAGCGTCAATCGAGGTTTGAAATGCGGAAAATTTGATGGAAATTCTGTGCTTAATGAAATAGTAAACAACACAAATGACATTGGATCATCTGGGCATCGTGAGGTATCTCTTGTGATGGGGGCGCCACCTATGAGGGAGATAAGTGCAACTCCAAGTAGTCAAGTCAAAAACCATTCTGAGCAAATTAGGCTCAGTTCACACTTGTCATTATCTTAGGAAATATCCGTCTGTCCAAAAGTCTTAAGTAAAAATATAGTTAAATATAAAAATTATAAAATTTTAAGTTGCAATATAAGTGGTATGAAAAGTAAACTATTATTTTCTGATTTGTTAAAATATGTTAATAAGTTTGAAATTTTTTGTTTATCTGAAACACACCTTTTAGAAGGTAAAGAAATAAATTATGAGCATTTTTTTGATAACAGTTGCAGAGGTCGTGCTAGTGGCGGTTGTCTTTATGGTTACAGGAAAAATATCCAGAACATCAAAATAGAATTCCAGGAATCAATGGGGTATAGTTTTTTCAATATCCAAACTATAGCTACTCCAGGTGTTAAGTACTGCATTATTCCGATATATTTAAATGGATCTCAAGGAGCATGATCTTCAAATGCTAAAAGATGTTATAATCTCCTAGATTTCCGCAGTGAGTACGGGATGAAAATTCAAAATGGATGTTCTGATGCCGATCCGAAAGGTGAATTTACTTTTGTGGGTGCCCAAGGGAGTTCAGTAATCGACCTGACCTTGAGCGGTGGCGAATGGAATCACTTAATCCAGAATTTTGAAGTACAAGTACAAAACTTCTCTGATCACCTACCAATTGTGACTTCTTTTGAGTCTAACACCCCAGAGAGCTACGGTTCTGAAACTTTATTAAATATGCTTCCAAAATTTAAATGGAATCACAAACAAAAGGAAAAATATCAGGCACACCTTACTAAAGAGCTAGAAAGTAGGAACTTGAATGGTAAAATTGAAGATATTGAACAAGTTATTAAGAATTCCGCAACTTTACTGCCTAAAAAAACAATGAAATCTCAGAAGCAACCATGGTTTGACCAAGAATGTGAAAATAAGAAATCGGAGTTTCAGATTTCCTTAGCGGTAGAAATATCTGAATGTAGAGACTCAGCTACTTTGTGGAAACTTCTTAACAGAAAAAACGGAAAAAAACAAAAAATTGGTGTAAACCTCGACTTCAGAAATCTAGAAAATCATTTTAAGAATATCCTGAACCCACCTGATATTATGCACCTACCTAAATTCCAATACGCTGTTCCAGATATAAAGAACGAGCTTCTTGACAGGCACTTCTCAGAAGAACAAGTTAAAAGCTGGCTGGTTAAGAGTAAAGACCGAAAAGCACCTGGAACCGATGGCATACCTGTTGAATTCTACAAATATGTAAATGATACACTCTTAAGAATGCTCACGAATGAATACAACCGAATTTTTGATACCGGAGATATCCCAATGAGCTTCAACCAGAGTGTGATTTTCCCTATCCACAAAAAAGGTGACCCCAACCAAGCCGAAAACTATCGAGGGATAGCAATCCTCTACTCATCTCTTAAAATACTTATGGGTGTTTTGACCAGACGATTCCAAGAGTGGATTTCACAAAGTCAGCTTCTCAGCGAGTTTCAAGCTGGTTTTAGAGAAAACTACTCAACAACAGATCAAATTTTCATCCTCACAACCATAGCAAAGACTTTTATAAGACTGAAGAAAAAACTATATGTTTTCTTCGTTGATTTCAAAGCTGCATTCGATACTGTGGACAGAAGTGCACTATTCTTTAAATTATACAACTCAGGGCTGTCTAGAAAGTGTAGAGGCTTCATAGAAAAGTTGTATGAAAAAACTTCGTCAGCAGTTTGGGACGGTAAGCAGTTAGGAGACTTCTTTGAAACTCTGACAGGTGTTAAACAGGGATGTAATTTCAGCCCTCAAGCTTTCATCATGTTTATAGATGACATAACGGATTATCTAGGTGGAGGAATAAGAATTGATGACATTCACTTAAAGGTCTTATTATACGCAGATGATTTGGTCCTGTTTGCTGATTCATCGCATAATTTACAAAGAATGATCAGCCAGTTGCAAAGATATTGTCAGAAGTGGAGGTTAAGCGTCAACATATCTAAATCTAAAGCAATGATTTTCCGAAAATGTGGGGGAAGGCATGCAAGGAATGAAAAGTAATTTTTCGATGGAAAGGAGTTGGAAACAGTTAAATCCTACAAATATCTTGGCATCAATATTACTAGTAATATGAATATGGAAAAAACATTTAAAAGAAAAACTGACAGCAGCGAAATCAGTCATAAGCGTGGCTTGGAAAAACTGTCTGGAAGACAAACATTTGTCAATCAAAAAAAAATATCAGATATTTCAGGCTGTTTCAAAGTCAATCATGCTGTATGGGGCTCAAGCGTGGGGCTATAAACAATACGATACGGTAGAAAAACTTTTCCGATTCTTTTTAAAGAGGGTATTCAAAACTGCCACACAGCACACCCAACAACATGCTGTTGGTGGAAACTGGTCTTCCACCATTATTCATTGAAACTCTGAAACTCCATGTTGACTACATTTTGAAAACCATTTCTTTAAACGATGAAAGATTGCCGAAACGTATATTGAAGCACATTATAAAAACAAAAACGCTATTTTTCGAAGAGTGGGAATTTACTTTCGGCAATCGATGAAAAGATACATGCAGATAGCATTGAAAATGTTGAAAGCTCTGCTCACCGAGAAATATATGCTAGTCTAAACCATCGGCTGTGCGAAAACAATTATTTCAACGAACGATACTCTACGGAAACAACATCAACTATTTTCAAAGCAAGAGGAGAAATATTAAACTTGAATTTCATTCCGCACTGGGAAGATTTACCAATTCTGTGCTCTTTGTGCAACCTACGAGAGCGTGAAAAAATATACCATTTTCTTGGCAGATTCCCTATATTGAATGAATTCAGAATGCAGGTGTTTGGAAAGCGAACCATAGAAGAAGCGGAAGTGATGTCTATTTTGAATGGATCCGATTGGAACAAATTGCACTGTTACTGTCAAAAAGCATTAAAATATAGAAGATCAATAATAGAAGAGTCATTTTAATCTCAATGTTAATTTGTAATTTTGTCAAACTTGGCCAGACAGCACTAAGCCATGTCTTTAAACTTAAATGTACAAACAAATTGTAAACAAATTGAAGACAAATAAAATTCATATCTTATCTATCTACATATATTTAAATTCCAAAGCAGTTGGATTATCATGCAAGCCACCTTTTGCACGTATGACGCTAAACAAATGCTCCAGTACATCTTGATTTAGTCGATACGTCAAGATGAACTCCATCTTATGTACTTGTTTTAAATAATTGTAAAGCTGGGCAATGAAGAGTTCAAAATTAATATACCTCGTTGAAATGGAAGTAAAGTTTTTCGTTTCGGAGCTAAGATGTTCGACGTTAGTTTGTTCATTTCCTCCAAAATTTTATTTTGAACATCAAGTGCAAGTCCATACGCCATCTTTCGATCTCTGGAGTCAATCTTTGGTACTTTTGAATTAAAAACATCAAACCAGGCGTTAACTGTTTTCATGCATTATCCACAAGTCAATGAATTTTCAGATTTTATAAACCTGAGGGAGAAAGCTCTGCACAATGTCCAGTGTGTGAAAAAAGTTGTGTGGATAATTTCACTTTTTGTCACCCAGCTTGTTTTACATTTAAGTGTGCTCCTGTAATTTTGTGCATTATGCTGACTTCTTAGCATGACATAAGTTGAATAAGTGCTTATAGGTTCAGAATTCAGTTTCATTTTTATACCTGAATCCCGTGTCAATTAAATGGTTTCTGAAGTTTGATAAGGTGTGGAATATCGGAAAATACAAAAACTTTTTGGTTTTCCTCAACGGGATTCTTAAAATATGTTTTGCCCGTTGAAATCTCTAACTCTCTCCACAAGCCTTGGTTTGTTGAACCCATATCAGAAACAATTGCAACAACAATGAACCACTTTGTGACGAGTAATTATTATATTTTTTAGGGTACTTGGCGTCATTCTGCAGTCATAATCATAGAAGACTGGTTTTTTCCAACTGCAACTCAGGCTTTTAACCATTACCACCTGAACATATTCCGATGGCTTCAAAATTGAGTTGAAAGTCAGACTTTATTTTCATCTTGTGGAACGAGACAACGCAAATCCTTTCCATTTGGCTGAGCGGGTACTCCTTCTTATAACGACGAACATCCGTTAATATCCCTGGTTGGATCTTCATTCTTGATGCCCACTGCCTCACAGTCGACGGTCCGGGCAAAAAGTGGTTTTTTTAATATATAAAAATCGGTATGCACGTGGGTCGTGGACCTACATAATGAAGGCAGATGGCTGAAGATATATCGTCCAATGTCCAGTTTAAGAGGCCTCCGGAAAAAATTTCGAACTCAGACTCAAAGATTTTTTCTTCGAATAAAAAATGAAAATAGAAAAAACCCACCCCTAACAACATGTTTGAACTTTTAACAAACATCGTTCGAGTGGCATACGACACAAAAAGAAAAAAAAGCTATACGTGCACAGCGCATACAGCCAATTTTTTTTTTTTTTTTGTTCCTTTGCACTACTTATACTTACTCTTTGTTATGAAGAAGAAGAAGCAGTGTACAAACCAAGAGGTACGATTTTTATTTTTTTTTTTAATTTAAACAAAATTTTCTTTACAGAAACAAATACTGAAAAGCTTATCAGTTAAATATATAATGAAGTGTTTTTCTTTATCAGTAGGTATTGATAACACCCCTCCTCAATCCAATAATTTAAGTTGTTTCCGTAGTAATTGAAATCGCAAAGTTCCGAGCGTAAAAATATCTGCAAGTTGTTCTTCTGTACTTATAGGAAGTATTTCTAAAAGTCCACTTGAAACGTGGTCTCTGATGAAATGATGCTTAACGTCAATGTGTTTTGATCTTTTGCATTCAGAATTTCTTGACATAAAAATGCATCCTTGGTTGTCTTCATAAATGGGTATACTATCAGTTGAATCAAGTATATTCATATCAATAAGAATTCCTCTTAACCACAAGGCTTTTGATGCTGCAGCGCTAAGTACAATGTATTCTGCCTCACTTAACGATGTTGCTACAGTGGTTTGTTTCTTACTTGACCAAGGTATCAAAAAATTCGCTTCAGCGCCTTCCAATGGCTTTCAGTAGGATTTAGTTGAAAGCGTCCCATGTATCCGATATAGAAAAAAAATATCTGGTCTAACACATAACATCACATAAGACTCCCAAGTAATTCTCGGTATGGCTGATTTGTAATTTGTTTGTCTTCAGCAATCTGATTTCCTTTCTCCATTGGTGTTTATGTAGGGTTACTGTCCTTCATATTGATTTTTTTAAGAATTTTATTGATGTTTGCTTCTTGAGATAAAAACATTGTCCCATCAAGTTTATTGTATTCAATTTTTATTCCAAGAAAGTGCTTTAGTTCACCGCAATCCGACATCTCAAACTTGTTTGATAACTTTTTCTTCATATCAATAATTTTAGGTAGTAATCTTCCAGCTATGTAACGGGTGATTTTTTAGCTGGTTTGGTTTTGGCAACACTGGTTTTGACAGCTGACGTGTGTTTAGTACCTCGTGTCACTGTCAAACAGCTTCAGTTTGGTTTGCAATTTAACCATGGATCTTCTTACAAATGAACAACGCTTGCAAATTATTGAATTTTACTATCAAAATTCGTGCTCGGTTCGAAATGTTCATCGCGCGCTGCTTCCATTTTATGGTCGGCATTCTCGACCTTCTGAGCAGTCTATTCGGAAGATTGTGACCAAATTTCGCACCAAATTTACTTTGTTGGACATTAAACCACCAACACGTTTACGTACTGTGCGTAGTGAAGAAAATATTGCGGCCGTATCAGCTAGTGTGACAGAAGACCGCGAAATGTCGATTCGGCGCCGTTCCCAGCAGTTAGGCCTTTGTTACAGCACTACGTGGAAAATTTTGCGGAAGGATTTGGGCGTAAAGCCTTTTAAGATACAGCTGGTGCAAGAACTAAAGCCAGCCGACCTACCACAACGCCACAGCACGCGAAACAATGGCGCAATTGCGAGGCGAGTTTGGTGAACAGTTAATTTCACGTTTCGGGCCGGTCAATTGGCCGCCTAGATCGTGCGATTTGACACCATTAGACTATTTTTTGTGGGGGTATGTCAAGGCTAATGTCTATAGGGACAAGCCCGCTTCGATTGACGCACTGGAAGCCAACATCCATGCATTCATTCGTGAGATACCGGCCGATATGTGTGAAAGAGTATGCCAAAATTGGACTCAGCGGATGGGCTACCTGAGACGCAGCCGCGGTCAACATTTGCATGAAATTATCTTTAAACATTAAATTGCAAGGTTCAAACTATCGATTCAAATAAATATTTCATTCATTTTTTCGAATTTTTTGTGTTTTTTTTTAAAAAAAAGTTCTAAACCTCTCAAAAAATCACCCGTTATAATTATATCATCTACATATAGCACAATGTAGATAGTATCTTCTTTTTTTACTTTTGTGTAAAGGCAATAGTCATGTCTTGATCTCTCATATCCAAGTTGTATTAAATAATTGTTTATCTTCTCATTCTAACATCGAGGACTTTGCTTCAGGCCATATAAAATTTTTTTGAGACATACCATATCACTCTCTGCTTCTAGTCCTTCAGGTATGTCCATATATATCTTTTCTTTCAGATGTCTATGCAGAAAGACAGTTTTTACGTCAAGTTGATGGAAAAATAACTTCTTTTGGACTCCTACAGCCAAAACTGTACGTACTGTTGTTGATTTGGCTACAGGTGCAAAGGTTTCTTCATAATCTATACCATATTTTTGAAGAAATCCTTTAAAAACCAATCTTGCTTTACATTTTCCAGGTTTTCCATCTTCGTTAGGCTTTATTCGAAATACCCATTTCGATTTCAAAGATTTTATCCCGTTTGGTTTCTTCGTTATTTGCCAAACATCGTTTTTCTTCATAGATTCGAGTTCTTCATTCTCGGCTTTGGTCCAATACTCACGATCTGATCTGTTTTCAATTTTATTGAAAGCTTCAGGAACGTCATCAATGTTAACATCATCTGCTATTGTATTTTAGCTTATGAAATCACCCATTAACTTTCGTGGAACTTGACCTCGCTTACTGCTTCAGGTATTCATTTGATGACAATAAAAAAAAATTGTGAGTGCAGGGACTCACGGTTAAGATGTGTAAACATACGTTACGTAACGTGAATCACAATCACGATCACAAGATACGTTGTTTACACATCAAAAATAATTTTCTAATTGATTAACTGATAACAGAAAACTACTTAAAATTATACATATAGTTATACAGTAGTATATTTTTTGTTCAGTGATTTATCTAATTTTAACAGTCTTGGGTATAGGGAGTAAAGTGTTTGTAAATATATTCGTGTGGTTATTATGTGATTTTTTTGCTTTTGCATTGTGGTGCGCGATGCGCTATTTGTGAAGTTTTGTCAGTAAGTTATTATGAAAAAAGATATTTGCATCTTTTTTTTCGTATTTTTTGTTTTCTTATTAGGGGGGAAAACTTGTGTTGACATTTTTTTCTCATTGATATGCATTATTTTTACCGTCATATTTGTATTCTTCCTTACATTTATTAGGTAGCTATTTTATCGTACTACAGATACAAAAATTTCAAAGTATTTGTAGGTCACTTTATTCAACTTGATCTTGAACTTGAATGATTTCAGATTTTAGGATATTGTTAATGTAGGTAAAGGATAAAGTAGGTAGGTATGTACATTTGTATGGCGTATGGCAATAACGCCCAAATCGATTTGGAAATATTGCCAAAATTTTTTTTATCGCTGAAAAAAAAAATGGAAATATTGCCCCAATTTATATTTTTCCAAATAAAAAAAAGGTGGTGAAAGCTTAGCGATTGGATGTGTTTTAGTGCGGCTCCCAATTGTATTGTTGAAATTCATACAAAACTTATATTGAAGCGTTATATTTGAAATACTAAGTAATTCAGAAACGATTGTTTACATTGTGAACTGGTTTACCGGCCTTAAATCCTGTGATTTATGAATTAAAAAGGAATATTAATTTTCTTATTTGATAAATCTAATTGTCATTTGAATGATTTTATTGTTTGTGCACATCAACCGAAATTCACCTCTTCTCTGAGAAAGAGCAGCATGGTGTATGCTCAGAATCTAAAGCGGGACTGAACAAAATACATATTTCCAATAAATTGTGATTTGTGAACGTGAGTACACACTAGTGTTGGTTAAACATCTATAGTCTATCGATAGTATCGATAGTTTTTTACCATCCATACTATCGCCGATAGTTTAAAACTATCGATACTATCGAAAAAAAGCTTTCTGGGACTTGCTGGATATTATCGCCGTTTCATAAGAGATTTTGCAAAAATCTCCAAACCTCTTACTAATCTTTTACGGAAGGATGTTCGTTTTGACTGGACTCCTCTTTGTTCAAATTCTTTTCAGGGATTAAAAGAAAGACTAATTAATCCGCCCCTTCTTCAATATCCTGATTTCACCAAAAAATGTATCTTAACAACGGTTGCTAGCGATGTAGCTATTGGTAGTATCCTTTCGCAAGGTGAAATTGGTAATGACCTTCCTATATCTTATGCATCACGAACTCTTAATAAAAGTGAACAAAGTTATTCTACTACAGATAAGGAACTTTTGGCTATCGTTTGGTCAGTCAAACATTTCCGACCATATCTGTATGGAAGAAAATTTCAACTCTACATGGATCATAAACCTCTAGTTTATATCCACAATTGTAAGGACACAAATTCTAGAATGATGAGATATCGTCTACAGCTCGAAGAGCTTGAATATGAAATCATTCACAAAAAAGGTAAACAAAATACAAATGCTGATTGCCTAAGCAGAATTGCAAAAATGACTCTTCGTTCAGATACAAAATCTTCTTCTACTTCTCAAAATTCATCTTCTGAATCATCTCCAAAGTCGTCTTCTATCTCAGCTACTACATCGTCAATTACTAATTCTTGTTCAACATCACACAAATCCTTGTACTACATCGTCTAATACTAACTGTTAAATATTAGAATGAACGGAATAAAATACTATTGCTTTGTACTAATATGAAAGAATACTTTAATTAAGTTAGGTATTAATAATTCAGTTATAATAAAGAAATACAAGTAGTAGACGCGATAGGCGCGTGCTTACTCAAAGAAGTGAGTATGTAGACTGGACACTTTATATAAGTATAATGATGATAAAATTTACAGATGACGTTTATAGATGGGTTTACACTTGATGGTACATTTACATCATTTCCCCTTTCATATTTCAGTAAATCAGCCTTTCTGGGGGTCTCCGAATACGATTGGATCTTCTTGGACTGGTGGAGCAACATCGGTTGTTTTTCTGAAATTAAGAAGAGTATTATTAGTATTATTTACTGGAACATCTGCAGTCTGGTTCGATTCCGGGATATAAAGCTGGAGTTCAGATAAAGGTGTTTGATGTAAATATCGATCATCAGATGATAATAAAGGTTGAGACTGAGAACGTTGATTGGATAAATTTGATAGTTGTTTTGGCTGGGCAATTTTATCGTTAGACGATATTGAATGTCGAGGAATAAAGTTTGTATAGTCGAAATTGGTCTTTTCAGACGTTGCATTTGGCAAAATTTGATGACTTTCTTCATGGCTTGGCTTTGGAATATTTATGGGTCTAAGTTGATTTCGATGACGTCTCCATGTAAATCTGTCGCATTTAGCTGTGTACATCATTCTTCCTGATGTGTTTACCACAGTGCCTTCCTTCCATTTCGGATCGCGACTATAGTTTCTAGCAAGAACTAATTGTTCGATGGCAAAAAGAGGTTGTTGTTTGATTATTTTTTCTGGTTTATTGCTGTTTGAAGCTTGTTTAAGCAGAGAAAGTAATTTTCGGGGCTGTCTGCCATGTAAGATTTCAGCTGGGGACTTGTTAGTGATGGGATTAGGAGTTATTCGGTATGTGCTGAGGCAAATAGACAAAGCATTTTCTGCGTTGTTCGGATCATGAAGAATTTTTGATATCGAAGTTTTAAAAGTTCTAACGAATCGTTCTGCTTCGCCATTGGAGGCCGGATGAAATGGAGCAGTGGTAATGTGATCTATGCCGTTCGATAAACAGAATTGCTGAAATTCCTTTGCGGTAAACTGCGCCCCATTATCGGACACGATCGTTTATGGCAACCCTTCAATTGAAAAAATACTTTTCGAACCTTTAATAGTTGCAGATGTAGTTATTGCATTCATTTTGATAACAAACGGAAATTTTGAAAAAGCGTCTAAGCATATGAACCAATAACTTCCAAGATAAGGTCCGGCAAAGTCGATATGCAACCTCTCCCATGCTTCTTGTGGCTGCGGCCATGAATTGAATTGTTGTCTGGGAAGCGAACTGTATTGTTGGCAGTTTTCGCATGTGGCTATTTTTAACTCAATGCTCTTATCAATTTTTGGCCACCAACAATAACGGCGAGCTAGCTGTTTGGTGCGGACAACACCCCAGTGGCCTTCGTGGAGCATGTTTAAAACTTGATTTTTTAGTGCTGTTGGAATGACAACACGAGTAAAACCAGTTTGCAGCAAAATTACGTCTTTTTCTACACTTAATGAAAGCCTGCGGTTGAAAAAAGGTGCAATCTCTTTTTCATTATCTTTAAGCTTGTGTGGCCAACCTTGTAAAATATATTTTTTAACGCATCTTAGAACAGGATCACGTTTTGTATGATCTGCTACCGTTGTGGCAAAAGTAGGAAAATCTTCCAAAGCAGTTTAAATTTCCGTGTCTAATTGCAAACAGATTTCACTGTCAAAATCAGGATCAGGTCCAACGGGGAGGCGGGACAATGCATCAGCATTGGCGTTTTTTTGAGTAGGCTTATAACGAATAATATGTTTATAGCCCATAAGTATCATCGCCCAACGGGTTAGACGATTGGCTTTCATCACCGGCAAATCCTTATTTGGACTAAAAATGGTGGTTAACGGTTTATGGTCAGTATATAAGATGAACTGACGTCCGTATAAATACTGATGGAATTTAACTATTCCAAAAACAATAGATAGGGCTTCTTTTTCCAACTGGCTATATCTTTTTCCATGAATATCTAAAGTTTTAGAAGCTTGCGCAATTGGTCTTTCAGACCCATCAGGAAAAATGTGTGAAATTACGGCACCTATGCCGTAAGCTGAAGCATCGGTGGCTAATACAATTGGGAAGCTGTCATCAAAATGAACTAAGTTCGTTGTATAAACTATTTGGCTTTTCAATTCCTGAAAAGCTTGTTCTTGTCGCTCCTGCCATTTAAATGTTATACCTTTTCTTCGTAGCTCATTTAAAGGAGCACAGATTTCCGAAAAATTATTAATAAATTTATTATAATAATTTACCTTACCAATGAATGCTTCCAATTGTTTTAAATCTTTAGGTCTGGGTAAATTTTTAACAGCTGCTACACCATCATCAGAAGGGCGAATACCGGATGCATTTATTTTGTGCCCTAAATACGTGACCTCTGGCTGCATAAAAATACATTTGCTTCTTTTACATCTTAGTCCGCTTTCTTGAAGACGCTTGAAAACTTCTTCCAAATTTCGGAGATGCTCCTCATCGTTCCGTATTGTGATGATTATGTCGTCAAGGTAGTTGACAATGTGGTCTACTCCTGAAAAAATTTGCTCAAGTAACCTCTGAAATATCGCAGGTTCTGAAGCGATACCAAAGGGCAAACGTTGGTACTGGTACAACCCAAGGATAGTATTCACAATAACTAGTAATTCCTTTGCATAATGATCGAGTACAACTTGCAAGTAGCCATCAGATAAATCTATTTTCGAAAATTTTTGACCGCCTTGAAGCTTATAAAATAGCTCTTCGACTCTGGGAATCGGATGTTTATCTATAGCAAGTTGTGCGTTAACAGTCACTTTAAAGTCTCCGCATATACGAGTTCCACCATCGCGCTTTGGAGCTATGACAATTGGCGCTGCCCACTGACTGAACTTAATTGGCTTCCAGATTCCAGCATGAACAAGGCGCTTAGCTTCGGCTTTAAAAGCTTCCATTTGAGAGAATGGTAATAAACGTGAGTCTGGTTTTAGTTGCAGGCTTGCAGTGAAGTTCAAACATGTGCCTAGGGAAGAATCAAAAATTAATTTATATTTATCACAAAGTGAATTTATTTGTGGATGTTGAGATAAATCAGCAACAGCTAATTGGTTGTCATGCTTACCGATTTCCGTTGAAAATACGGTATTTATATTTTCTCTTTTTTGCGGCTTACATCTATTTCGGTTATGCATGTAACAAACAGGAGCGATATGGCCTATTTTCCCACATTTCTTACACCTTGAATCTCGAAATTTGCAGTACTTTTGTATATGGTGTGACCCACAACCTGAACATGATTGTAATGCTGTCTGATTGCTCTCTCCACTTTCCGGGTTGAGATTACAGTTTTTATTTTGCTGTTTGTTAGCTAAATGCATGCTGTTTCTGTCTTTGTTTGACTTGTTCTTACTGTAATTTCTGCTTTTGTTTTTTCCCTTCGAATAATTGCTGTTACTATTAAGATGGTTGACTTCTAATACTGGGGCTTCATTTGCTATAGTGCGTATTGCTTTTTGGGTAGCCTCAAAAGCTTCCGCAATTGCCAAAACATCAGCCAACGATGGATTGGCCTTTTGAAGGGAAGCGGTACGCACAGTGTCATGTGGTGTGTGCAGTACCACTACATCTCTTATAAGCTCGTCTACATATTCATGCTTACATGAATCAATACTACATGCATACTAACATTGCCTAGCTATGCCCCTTAATTCTGCTACCCATTCACCATAACTTTGGTTACTTTTCATTTTTGATCGGACAAATTCACATCGTGCTGCTAACACATGTGTCCTTGACTCGAAATGTTCCGTCAATTTTGCAACTAAATCCGTGTATACCTTTTCGTTCAAGTCGTTGGTTCCGTACAGCTTTTGGAGAAGTTCGTATAGTTCCACTCCGATCCAAGACAGAAAATATGCTTTGCGAAACTCCTCTTTAGTAACCTCATATGCTTTGAAGTGTTGTTCTAATTGTGATTGATACGTATTCCAATTATCTTTTGATTTATCAAAATTATGAAATGCAGGAACGGTTCCAACTCCGATCAAGGATGAAGATCCATGTGCTAAATGTGCATCCATCCAACTTTTTTGATCAGTTAAAATTTTCTCCATGAAAACCTTCTAACCATCAAGTGCTTCAGAAAAAAATCGTAAAAATTCTTCCATTGCGGGATGAATAAAAAAAATTAATTACGCGGGTATTTTAATTATCTCGTCGCCAGAATGTTAAATATTAGAATGAACGGAATAAAATACTATTGCTTTGTACTAATATGAAAGAATACTTTAATTAAGTTATGTATTAATAATTCAGTTATAATAAAGAAATACAAGTAGTAGACGCGAGAGGCGCGTGCTTATTCAAAGAAGTGAGTATGTAGACTGGACACTTTATATAAGTATAATGATGATAAAATTTACAGATGACGTTTATAGATGGGTTTACACTTGATGGTACATTTACATCACTAACTTTTGTTCTACATCCTCAATTCCTAAATCTTGTTTGACAACTACAATAACAAATTCTTCCCCAGCATCTTTAAATGAAAATCCTAGTTCTCATCCTACATCTTCAAATAATAATTCTAATTCTTGTTCTACTACTTTGAATACAAACTCTAGTCCTTCATACTAACTAACTAACAATACTTACAGACATTTTTGTAGAATATTTGCGTTGTTTTATCAACAAATGTCAAGATGATTGAGATAATTGGATAAAGTATGCGGTTTTCGTCCATAACACGTCCCCGAACACTTCAACGTCATTTACTCCGTTCGAACTCATGTATGGTAGACAGGTTGAACTTCCTTCTAGCGTAACAAAAAATCCAGAAATTTGTTACAATTACGACCTTTATGCCAATGAACTTAAATAA
The DNA here is from genome assembly GCA_929447395.1 of Epistrophe grossulariae. Lineage (NCBI taxonomy): Eukaryota > Metazoa > Arthropoda > Insecta > Diptera > Syrphidae > Epistrophe > Epistrophe grossulariae. The sequence continues at coordinate 79,173,711 of OV839567.1, forward strand.
AGTCTTCAACATTGCCATCAGATAACAAAAGACAATCTCCTCAAGAGGAAAGAATTCTCAAAACAACAATACGATAAGAAACAAAACCCTGTTGATTTTCAAATAGGAAACCTAGTTTTACTCAAAAATGAAAGTAATCCCAAAAATACAAATAAAAAATTACTTCCCCTTTGGTCAGGACCATACGAAATCATATCTACGTCAGGAGTAAACTCAAACATTAAAATAAAGAACAAAATAACAAAAGTTCATAAAAACAGACTAAAAATTTATTCAACCTAACTAATTTACCCCACATCTGACACCATTTTTATGTTGTGCTATATTTTTAGTTCGCTGAGAAGCACGATTCTCAGTTGGGTTCTTACTTCTTACCTATGTTTTCGTGTTATGTTTTTTGTCCAATGTAATTAAAAGAATAAGTAATTTATTTTCCTTTTTTTTAATTTCTTTATTTAATTATTCTAGCTCTTATTCTATTACACTATTACACTTATTTTAGTTCTAATTATTAAGAGTTAATAATATTCAAGATTTTTTTTAAGTTATAATATGTATTCACGATTTATGTTTTAAGTATTCAATATTTAGATTCAAGATTTAGAATTTATGTAAGTATTCAAGATTTAGAATTTAAGATATATATTCAGAGAGTGCCCGATCGTTTGCTCGTCACCCGACACGACGAAAACTGAGGAAAATGCAACATCATGCACAAGTGTGCCTGTTTGGTTTTGCCATCTGGTGTTGGGGATCAATGCACGTTTAATGTGTTAGGAGGAAATTGAAACAAAATGAAATGTGATATTCACAAAGTGTGAATTGAAAAAAAAAGAGTGCATTGGTTATTAAGTTAGGGATTTGAAGTAATTTAACCCTGGGTGAGAATTTCAATTTTGACAGAAAGGCACCTGACAGATCACGTTTCAAAATATATTTGCATTTTCAACAAATTGGGATTTTGTATAGTAAAATGATATGAAATGTCAATTTTAAAGTATTCTACGATAATGTTCCTATTTATATAAAAAACATCAGTTCATCTTAATGTATGTGGAAAGTATTATCTCAAAACACTTTCCTTTAGATCGGCAAAATGACAGATAGGCACCTTTTTGTTTTTTTTTTATTTGTTGCTTCACTCACATACACTGTATATGTGATATATACCCCTTCCTTATCTTGTTATTCTAAGGTCGTTCCCAATTAAATGCATATTAATAAAAAAATAGAAATGTCAAAACAAATAAACTCACCGCATTATACACAAAATGTATTTACAAATACAACAATATCCGTGTTTTGGTGAAAATTATAGCCAGCGCAGTAATGAAATCTGAACAAAACGATTATAGTCATTTTTATATTTACTTTTCTTTTTTATTTCCAAGTTGGTAATCTTGACAAATTCAATGAAAAAAAAACAAACAAAAATTCGCACTGCCATTTTACCGGGCGATAGGAAAGTGTTTCAATATTTTAAAACGTTAAAATAGTGAACAAACTAAATAAAAAAGTGAAATAAAAGTTCCCTTAAAAAAATATAAAACAATATGCTGTGCTGCGTTAAATCGTCTATAAACACAACAAATATGGAGTTTACATTTTTTTCATTTCACGGGCTGATTGGGTATAATATTACTCATATTGTAATGTTAAGTAATGTTTTTTTTGGGTAAATACATTATCCTAGAATACTTTTCAATTGATATTTCATAGCGAAATGCTATAAAAAAAGGAAATTGGTTGAAAATAAAAATATTCCTCAATCACGTGAATTAGCAGAAACTGAATTTGTCAAAAGTAGAAATTCTCGTCCAGGGTAGCATTAATTTTTGTTGTTGATGGTAAGGCGCTCAAATCCGTTAAGCGACCGTAGTGCAGAGTAGTTTTTCAACGTTTTAAATTTTCTTCACATTACTTTGTATATAGAATATCACAATCAGCACGTGAAATAAAAAAAAATATGAACTCCTTACTATAGGCGTTTTTACACAATTTTACGCAGCACCGTATGTAGTTTTATATTATTTTTTTAAATAAAATATTGCATGTATTCACTATATTTCCTTTCATTTCACCTTTATATTTATTTTAATAAACTTTATTTCACTATTTAAATGATTTGAAATCTTAAAACACTACTCAAATGTCCAGTTAAAATTTGTTTTTTGCGCCCCAGCATTTACATAGCTATCTAATTGCACTCCGACCATGTGTCAGTGCATTTGTATTTGTGTAACTCCACTCATCCTGATCTCTATAATACACTGGATAGTGTATACCCTACAAATTATAACAATTTGTTTGACTCTAATTGAAGATGACATTTGAGAAGGCAGCTCCACTCTTTGACATCTTTCGAGCAAACAAAATAAAACTGATAGGTGAGATTTTCAAGCTAATTATTAAAATAAATTAAGCCATTTAAAATAGAAACTTTTATTAATGGTATTCACGCAACGTCGTAAGTTTACAAATTGAGTAAAATGATAAGTTTACACAAAAGTTTGCGTGAACGCCCTTTTAATTCATTTGGTTAAATGCAGTGTAATTGAATTGAATTGAATTGAATTTTATTGAGACTTTAAGAATATTTTGCAGAGTACATTTCGGAAATATTTACTTAGCAAAGCGATGTTAAAACTGCGGCTATCATATATATAGCCTGATCTATCTAGTTACATTTTTGAGAAGCCTCGTGGCTGTCACTTATAATATATTAAAAATATATAGTCATTCTCCTCTTGCTCAGGAGCAATATTTCGGTTACGTGATGGATGTTGCAACGGACTTTTGCATATATCTTGAGTTATTTATAGACGATTATTTAAATACAATTTCAATTTTTACATAAATTCACTTCTTACGACTTGTTTTAGTAATTATAAAGCACATGTTGGCGGCAAGGCAATAGAAAATGTAAAAAAAATATGTAAAAGGGTATAACTTAGTAGAACATTAAAAACAATAATGATTGAATATAAAAGATAATTCACTTAAACTTTTAACACATTATGAGCAGTTATAAAAAGATAACTATTCACTTTAACATATTTCTTTATGATATGATGGTCATCTCATTGATTTGGTATGATGCAGGGCGGTCATCCTTTATCCATTGTTATGATGAAGGTTTGTCATCTGTTACTAGCACAAGGGGTGCTGGTAGTCTGGGGTCTAGATTAGCAGTTGCTGGAGTGTGTGGTCATCTCCGGTTTTGATCCACATGGAATCCTTCCCCCAGAGAAGTTCCATGCTAGGATTGCATGTGGGCAACATGTCAATCACGGTCACATGATACAGTTGCTAGCGGGTAGCGTCCCGTTTAAACGGGATAGGCTAAAAGTCTAGTTCAAGCGACATAGCTTGGAAACTAGCTTTTCAGTTGCTGGAGTGTGTGTACAACTCCTGTTACCATCCAGATGAACACTGCTCCCCACAGAGTACCAACTTTCGATGAGGAAATAATTATTTAAAAATAATTTACTTTACTGTTTTTAAAAAAAGAAAAACTGAATTTGCAAGGTTTTGCTACTCGACACAACCTGCTTCGTTGCCACCTACTCTCAAACCTCGCAGTGTTATTGAATCAGCTGATCGTTAAACGTTAAATATGAAACTCCAAAATATGTATGTAAATAAGCGTGTTCAGATTTCGAAATTATTTTTATTTTTATTTCCCAAACTAACTTGAAATCGGAGCAGAATGTCTCGGAACCGAAAAAAAGTAGGGTACACGAAAAAAAACAGGTTTTTTTTAAGCCTGACGGGAATTATATTATGGGGAACGATTTCGGGGTTAAATGTAGAACTGTAATAGTCGCAAACTCATGGTACTGATCGAACGAAAATGAGCGAATACAAGAAAAATCATATGGCACGCCCATAATGGTGCAGGATATCTACTTTTCCTTCAGTTTAGTTCACTTTCGTTTTTGGCATTAAAAGTTGCCCTGAGCTCAACTCAACTGAAATTTGATGAAAGAAGAATAAAGAGAATAAATGGTTCCTTTCACTTCGATGGCAATTCGGAAACCATAACAAATGCAAGTAAAAGCATTTACTTATGTATATCCATATGGCCAATTATATTTATTTGTGTAAATAAACAATGCTGATCAATAATAGTCAGAAAATGTGGATGTCTTAGTAATTTTTTTTTGTATAAACAACGTTTTTATTCACAACTTTCATCGCCAACAAATCTCAATGCGATGGTTATAAAACACGGGTAGAGTTTTTTTACGTCTCTGAGATACCTAATTATCATATTTCTGAACACGCTTTATTCTAAAAGTCACAATGACGTTTGGTTTAGTTCACCAAAAAAATTTGGTTAATTTTATCCAGCAAAATCCTTGGAGAATTTTAACCAGATTGTGTAAATCATTTCTCATACAAAATTTGACAGTTCATTAACCAAATGGTAAACTTAACGAAATGGTAAAGTTATCCAGTGTTTAACATCATTGCGTGAATACCCTTATTATATTTTTAAGAAATGTAAAAAGTTTATTGATGACATTAGGGGCGGTATTCACCGAAAGCTCATAACTTAAAAGCTTCATAAATCTATTCACCAAGCAATAATAGTAAATATTTATGAGCGCTCATAAAACTTATGAGTGCTCCCGACCACTCCTAAGTTATTGGCGCTCTCTCCTAAAACTTGTTCGAAAATTTTCAAAATAATTTGTTATTTTTTTCAAATTGTCAACCTGTCACAATTTTGTATTTTAATTTAATTTTTTTTTTTTTATTTTCATCAAATTTATTTTCTTTCATTGTTAGAAAATCTTTTCTCCTAATCAATTAAGGTGAAAAAATATTAATTGGTCTTGTTGTTGGTTATTATTTGTGATGCCTTTGTGCGAAAAAGTTTGATTTTACATTTTGGGTATGCCTGGTTAAGAGACGTTCGCTCTCATTTTCGAACAACGAAAAATACTTATGAGTGTTTGGTGAATAGCACAAGTATTATTTGAGTTATGAGCCTCATAAACCGTTTATGAGCGCTTGGTGAATACTGTCCTAGGTCTTCTTCAAATAAATAATAAAAGTATGTTTCTTTTTTTCTTGTTTTTTAACAAATAAAAAGCAAACAAAATTAATAATGGTGCAAATATTGCAAAAAAAAAAAGGTGTGCGTGAAGCCGCAAGTCAAGGCAGAACACTTCATAGGTGACTTTTTTTTAATTATTTTATCAAACACATGCCACCAGCATCAGCACCCACATTTTGTATCCATTTGACATCTAATCAAAGCATTTTCTTCGTGGTCCCACACCAGCATTAGCAATTGCTTCTTAAAGATTGACGACTGTTGAAACCGAATCTGACAACGTTGGTGTCCGGTGCCGGTACTCCAGTCCACATTTTTTTTATATCCGATGATTTCCCAATATCGCATTTTCTTGGATTTCTCTAAAAAAAATTTCACGAAACCACTTTTATATTTTCCTTTTAATTTTTTTAATGGTGATTCTGTTTTAATGCTTCTTTTAACAAAACTAAGTGCTATTTCAAAAAAAGTGTCATTTATCGCTGTACGATTTACCGTTGGCCAGATTTGATTTTTCCCATCATGATGAAAAATGAAAAACGTTTTGAAGTGTATCTAACCAACGGTAAGTCGGAGAGCGATGGTTGATACCTTTTTGTAATCAGCAATTGATGCTTTCTAAACCACTGATCTCTATAATACACTGGATAGTGAATAGCCTATAGTGTATAACAGTTTTTGTGAGGCAAGTTTTTTAAAGGGTACCGGCCACGACCTCATATCTCGCTCTATACAAACGAAGAAAGTGATTGAAGATATTTGCCGAAATTGAGCATTTATTTGATATCAGTTGATGTCAACAAGCATTGCGGCTGTAAATATTGAAAAAAATATAAGAAAATGCAGGTCCAGTAGCGTCCATTCCGCTGGCGCCGCTGTTATACTGTTATATGAGGGTACCGGCCACGACTATATTTTTGCCTCAAAAATTTTGTATGAATACACTATCCAGTGTATATAGAGATCAGTGTTCTAAACGAGTATAAACAATTCTTGAAAAAGAATCACCATTAAAAAAGAATTTACTCGTGGAACTCGCATATTGGAACCGGTATGCGTATTTTAAGAGTGATTTTTCTCATTACAACTTTTGAGTAAAAGATTTTAAAACTTCTTTTGACAGCATTTAATGCTGATTTCAAAAAGGTATCATTCATCCCTGTACGGCTTACCAGATACACTCCAAAACCTTTTTCAATTTTCTTGATTTTTCCCATCATGAAGAAAAATGAAAAAAGTTTTGGAGTGTATCTGACCAACGGTAAGTCGTACAGCGATGGTTGATACCTTTTTGTAATCAGCAATTGATGCTTTCAAAACGGGTATCAAAATTTCTTGAAAGAGAATCACCATTAAAAAAATTAAATTAAAAAAAACACTTAAATAAAAAGCCCTTTTTTAAAAATATAAACAAAAATTGTTTAATTTATTTCCTTTGAAGTTTTAACATAGTAAAAAACGTAAGGTAAGCCAAAATTAGTAGTATTCAGTGCACCTATTATGTTCATACCAACAGCACTTCCACATAATTATTATATTATCCAAATACAATTCTATTTGGAATGTTGTGACCCGTAAGTCCCAACCAAGCCAAATCCCATATAAAAACCTCTTTCCTACACTACATGTCATATGATCCTTAGGCGCATGAAACCCCCCAGAAAACCAAAACACCTTGACCATGAATAATAATCCACACTCGTCATAATTTACACAAAACAAATGCTCTGTTCTAATTATAGAACATTTGGTTGTCCACATAAAATAAACAATGCGCTTCTCCAAGTGCATTGTGTAACATGACACCTTCCAACTGTAAGCTGCGATCGATTATGACACACACCGAAGTACTTGAGTGGGTCACCATACGATCGGCAGGATTAAAGCACTGGATTGCATTTGTCACGACCCATAATTTATGTTGCTATGACGAGTGGAATATGGAATATAAATACTATGAAAACAAGCAAAACGCATTGTTAATTGACATAGTTCTTACTATGTCAAATAACATATGGATTTTAGGGCATAGTACCTACTTAATTTGGATAGATAAAATAGTATAAAAGAAGAACCAAATGTGAGGAAGGTCGGAGTTGAGAGTAGAATACTAAACAGCTAAGGTCGCAGCCAAGCATAGAGACAGCGGGCCTTTTCTGAAAAGATATTAAATAAAAACAAGTAAATAAAAAACCTAAAATCTTTTATTTTCAACTCTCCGTCATCTGCTCTTCCCTTATCACAAGGAAGCACGGCAGACACGCAAAAGGAATATAAGACTGCTGCTACGCACGGATGATAACCTTCATCTATCTTAATGAATGGTGTTTCAGAATCGTCTACTATCCCTGGAACACAAATAAAAATTGACATCGAGCATTTTCAGAAAGAGCGCTTGGGACATCCAAAGTTGACACATTAGTTGCATTTGTTGGGTTCCTAAATATAGAAAGTGCATTATAAGCATTACAAAAACAAAGATTTCATATAAATTGCTCTTAAATGATTTAAACTTAAAAAAGTGTCTTTTGAAGTCGTGGTTCATATAAATTGCTCTTAAATGATTTAAACTTAAAAAAGTGTCTTTTGAAGTCGTGGTTAATTCAATTTTTCAGAAGTTACTTTTATATGAAAATTTTTTTGAAATCTTTGTTTGATTTGAAAATGGTTTTCAGAATCACTTAGGGGACTTAAAATGAAACTTAGAACCAATTTTAAAAAAATTTACATATAAAAGTAATTTCTCCATTTGCTTTAAAACTGAAAAATGCAGGAAATTACTTTTATATGGAAATTTTTTTAAACCTTTGTTCGATTTGAAAATGGTTTTTAGAAACACTTAGTGGACTTCAATTCAAACTCAAAAACGTTCAAAACCAAATACAAACATCACCTTGTTTTGTACTCACCTATCTGGAGTGTCTAAGCTTTGTGTGTTCATCCAGCCAAATGTACGCTTCCACTGGACTACCCGCATCTTTGTAAATTCGTCCTTTGGTGACAAACAACTCTATCTATGATCGAAGGCTATGTTTATGAATTCCAGCGCATCATTTTATTTGAGGCTTCTAAAACAACATCATGCGGATTTTCTTTCACGTAGTTTTCAGCTTGGTTCAGTGATGTAACTATTCAAAAAAGTATGATATGTCGTTGTATTTTGTACTTGTTTTTATTGGGTCTTCAATAACGAGCTATAGTGGTAACCAGAGGTGGCAGAAATGCGATTTTTTTTGATTTACTACATTTGTTACGTGTGCTACATAAATGAGGTAGTTAATGTAGTTAAATGTAGTTAACGTAGTTAAATATAGCAGACGCACGTAGCGATAGACGTCAAAATGTAGTTTGAAATATCAATTCAAATATTAAAAGTTGTAAATTAAAAGAAAAAGAAACTGTCGTTGCTCGTCGCCGGTCGCTACTTATTTTTTGTGAGTTGCTTGCTTTGTATTTCGTGTTTCGTCGATTAATTAGGTATGTCTCGTTGTTCATAAATCTTTATTAATAGGAAATAATAAAATACATAATTTCTTCTAAATTCTTTTTTGAAATCTAACGATTTGTCTGCAGGTAGCATACGTAACAAATGTTGGTAGTTAATGAAACAAATCAGGCGTGTAGTTTACCCGATTAACTACGCGTAGTTAACCGAGTAGATTACCTGACGTAAACTACTCTGCCATCTCTGGTGGTAACCGATGTTGGGACTTGTTACTTCCCTGTAGATGGGTTTGGTTTAGATGCGTTGAAATGCGATTGTTTCATTCATATTTATCTTAAAAAGTCGCAACTGTTTTTGATTGATTCTGAATGAGAATACTTCAAGGTAAATTTTAAACCTGATTTCAATGCTGACCAATGCACAGAAATCAAACTTTTTCTTTACGAAACAAAAACTACGATTTCTTTATAGGTTCAAAAACTCGTCTTTTTTTGATATATAAAAAATCTGTCACATAATTAAAATACCGCAAAAAAAAATTATTGTAACTATTCTACTTACTACCAGCAACAAATTCCGTAATAAATTTTTTGTATCAAAAAGCATACATAAAAAAAGAAAAACAAAGTAAATTCACTTCCTATCGCACTCCAAAATTGGTCATGAACGTGCTCTCTAAAAGCTACTACTTTAGACGCATCAACTAACGAAACGGTTGCAATCTTAATAGCGAAATTAATCAGAAACTAAGCTCTTGTAAATTGTTAACAATTTTACATTAAAAAAAACAACAAAACTATTTCAGTTTTTATAGTTTTGGCCAAGTTTTTGGGAAATTTTACCTGTGTGGTGTCTGTATAATATTTCATTACAAAAGTCACACTAAAACTATAAAATTGCATTTTCCGGGAGCAAAAACTAAAATTTTAAAAAAATTCGAATCTTTTAGGTTTGTTTTAATCCATCGACATCCTAGCCATGCTCCTACAAAATTTGACAATTTATTGCTTGATATGTAGGCAACAAACTGTATTTTGACGTCTGTAGAATATTTCGTAAAGTCACCAGAAAGCTATAAAATTCCATTTTTCCGGAGCAAAAAAATAAAATTTTAAAAAATTTCGAATTATTTAAGGGTTTTTTAATCCATCAATATTCTATAGCCATCCTCCTACAAAATTTGACAGTTTATTGCTTAACATGTAGGCAACAAACTGTATTTTGATGTCTGTGGGATATTTCGTTACAAAACACATCCAGAAGCTATAAAATTGCAGTTTTCCGGAGCAAAAAATAAAATCTCAAAAATCACAAATTTTTAAACGTTTTTTAATCAATCGATAGCCATCCTTCTATGAAATGTAAACGTTTATTGTTTGACGTTATTTTTCAATTGGTGTCGAAATTATTGTTCTAAAAAAGAAACAATTCCTCTTAATTCAGTTTTAACCAAAAGCGTTCACACGTATGAAATTGATATTCACTGGACATTAAATATGTCCCGTGTAAACCATATGAAATAAGGCACCTAAAAACGATTGTTGGTTGGAGTTACACACTGATCACTATAATATACTGGATAGCGTATCCATACAAGAAAGTTGACTCCATTTGAAGAACTGTTATAGTGGAGCTTCCTATATTTTTGTATAACTATGCGTAGTTAATCGAGTAGATTACCTGACGTAAACTACTCTGCCATCTCTGGTGGTAACCGATGTTGGGACTTGTAACTTCCCTGGTAGATGGGTTTGGTTTAGATGCGTTGAAATGCGATTGTGAACAAACATCACTGATTGTTTTCTGGAGTTGCGGATGCACATCCGTAGAATAGAAATTTTGTTTCATTTTATTATCACCATTGCAATTATTACTGCCACCACCACCTGAACTAACAACACAAAAATACGAATGATTTAGCCGACGCGACGTACTCACAACTAACAAATGAGACATTAATTGAAGATAATACTTTTGCGAAGATGTATTTAAGATTTAAAAATCGAAAAAATTTCAATAATAATGTTTGTTTCTCCCTAAATTTGTTTTTTTAACGAAAATTCAACAAATTGAGAACAACGTTTCACATTTTCCACTTCTTTGACGTTTGACTTCGTCACTTTTTATATGTTATAAAGTTAAACTGTTATACAAAAAAGTAGGAAGCTCCACTATAACAGTTCTTCAAATGGAGTCAACTTTCTTGTATGGATACGCTATCCAGTATATTATAGTGATCAGTGTGTAACTCCAACCAACAATCGTTTTAGGTGCCTTATTTCATATGGTTTACACGGGACATATTTAATGTCCTGTGAATATCAATTCTATACGTGTGAACGCTTTTGGTTAAAACTGAATTAAGAGAAATTGTTTCTTTTTTAGAACAATAATTTTGACACCAATTGAAAAATAACGTCAAACAATAAACGTTTACATTTCATAGAAGGATGGCTATCGATTGATTAAAAAACGTTAAAAAATTTGTGGTTTTTGAGATTTTATTTTTTGCTCCGGAAAACTGCAATTTTATAGCTTCTGGATGTGTTTTGTAACGAAATATCCCACAGACATCAAAATACAGTTTGTTGCCTACATGTTAAGCAATAAACTGTCAAATTTTGTAGGAGGATGGCTATAGAATATTGCTGGATTAAAAAACCCTTAAAAAATTCGAAATTTTTTTAAATTTTATTTTTTGCTCCGGAAAAATGGAATTTTATAGCTTTCCGGTGACTTTACGAAATATTCTACAGACGTCAAAATAGAGTTTGTTGCCTACATGTCAAGCAATAAACTGTCAAATTTTGTAGGAGCATGGCTAGGATGTCGATGGATTAAAACAAACCTAAAAGATTCGATATTTTTTAAAATTTTAGTTTTTGCTCCGGAAAAATGCAATTTTATAGTTTTACGGTAACTTTTGTAACGAAATATTATACAGACACCACACAGGTAAAATTTCCCAAAAACTTGGCCAAAACTATAAAAACTGAAATCGTTTTGTTGTTTTTTTTAATGTAAAATGGTTAACAATTTACAAGAGCTTAGTTTCTGATTAATTTCGCTATTAAGATTGCAACCGTTTCGTTAGTTGATGCGTCTAAAGTGGTAGCTTTTAGAGAGAGTTCATGACCAATTTTGGAGTGCGATAGGAAGTGAATTTACTTTGTTTTTCTTTTTTATGTATGCTTTTTGATACAAAAAATTCATTATGGAATTTGTTGCTGGTAGTAAGTAGAATAATTACAATAATTTTGTTTTCCGATATTTTAATTATGGGACAGATTTTTTATATATCAAAAAAAGACGAGTTTTCGAACCTATTAAGAAATCGTAGTTTTTGTTTCGTAAAGAAAAAGTTTGACTTCTGTGCATTGGTCAGCATTGAAATCAGGTTTAAAGTTTACCTTGAAGTATTCTCATTCAGAATCAATCAAAAACATTTGCGACTTTTTAAGATAATATGAATGAAAGATATTAAGAAAAGTGAAAATAAAAGTGTGCCACAGAAACTTATTATTAATATTACTGATACTAAAACATCTTCTTAAAATAAATTTTTTTGTTTGTATTCACTTTTTTTTGTGTTTTAACAAAAGTAACAAAAAAAATAATTTTACTAAAAATAGTGCATTTTCTTAAAAATTGCTTTTTCCAATGCCTTAATCATAATGCAATATTAAACCAAAAAAAAACAAAAAATTATTTTGGCCATGTTTTTGGGAAATTTTACCTGTGAGAGACGTCAAAACACAGTTCACTTCATTGCCTATATGTCAAGCAATAAACTGTCAAATTTTGTACGAAAGTTTCATATCAGAATGGATAAAAGCGTTCGATTTGCATTTCTCTTCCGGACTACCAATCAAAAACGCCGTACGATACAGGGTTGTCAGGTTTGTAAAAGCCGAATCGCCTAATGTAAAAGTTAAGTCGCCAAACAATCGCCAAATTTCAAAATTGTCCACCCAATAAATCATCAAATTCAAAAATGAAATAAAATTTCGCAATTTGTAGTTTTTACATCAAAAAACCTTTCATTAAAAAACTAAAACAAAACAAACAATTCAAAAACTTAAAATTAAAGAAAAAAAATATGCCTTTGTTTACCTAGTCTTCTTTAATAAATTCAATGTATGTATCAATTGGACCTCTTTCATATCAAAATTCAAATCGCCAAAAACTAAAAATTTCGCCTTTTTGATGGTACGTCGCCAATCCGACTTTCGTGTCGCTAAATGAAATTTTAAATCGCCTGTTTGGTGATAAATCGCACAATCTGACAAGCCTGCATACGAATCGCAACTATTAAAGCAGCCGGTGAAAAGTATAACTTAATTTTACCCCAATATTTAACTTTACAATCATCATTCATTCCAATGTTTCCATGGATTCCCAAAATATACACAACACACAATTTTTCTTTCAAACTAAATTCAGTTTCTGTAATTTCGTTCAAACAATATGGAGCTGGAATTAACCAGAATAAACTATGGAAGTGTAAACACAACTTTGCCCAATTGTTTAAAACTTGTATCAACAGGGAATTTGAAAAAACAACAAAAGGTTTGCATTTTTGTTTAGTTTTCACTGTAAACATGTATTGTAATAGTTTAAGAGCCGACATCAAATGTTGAAAGTGAATGTATGTAAGTATATTGTATAACCAAAGTGTGAAGGTATATAAGTGGTTTATATGTACCTATTACATGCCTAGTAATATCGAAAAAACACTCACAATATTTGGTTGGGTTGGGGGATTAAAAGCTACATCAAATTTTATGACAGGTTAAATCCATAGTTCGTTCAGACTCCCGCTCCACAAAAATGCCTTATAAACGAAGTCGAAAGCTATGGCGGAACTGCATTTATGAGTGTTGTTGCAAAAATATTTTGTGAAATTAATTAATTATGTTCAATCTCTCTAATAGATGCTGGGTGACTAATTTCAAAATAATTTTAAATTTTCGAGCTGGGTTCCGTAAAATTTATTCCACAAATGATCAAATATATTCAATTAAAGCTTTATAAAATTGTATCTCAGTAGAAAAAAAGATTTAGATTTTGTTCAAAGAATTAATGCTAGGGCTTTCATACAAAACATTTATATTTGTATTTTCTTGAAAATACAGAATCAGCACTGTGGGATGTATAGCAAATTTCAGAGTGGTTCAATACAAGTACGGGTGTTCAACAAAACTTAATTTAAGCTGCTCTAATATTTTCAATTTTTATTGCCGACATTGTTGATAAATTACTAGGAGGTAAATCTAAGTATTGTTGCAATATCTGTGAAAGCTTCGTGCTGATGATACATAGGGTCATTTTTGTCAAAAATTATGATTTTTAAAAACGGTGGTGTTCGATATTGGTCGGGGGAAAATGTTTTTAAAACGAAGAAGTTAAGTTTTTATCAATACCTACTTTAACGCCATACCTACTATAACGCCAAATATGCAATTTTACAATTAGTTTCAAGAAATATGCATTAAACCTGGAAAATCCATCAAAGAAGCTTATCATTTAAAATAAAAATATTCTACAAAATTCCAAGTTTTTAATACCTAGTGTTGTTGCGCTGCACAAGTTTGGAGTTGTTATGTTTATGAAAATCTTGGAAAAGGGCTTCTTAATCTTATTTCTATTAAACTATTTTTTCGCCAAGTTTGATTTATATTTGTCTACGTTATTTGGAATAATGCTACAAGTATCACAAACATAGATTTATTTTTTGATCTAATATATTTTGAAGAAGGTTTGTTATTGTTATGTACGGAGAAAATGTTCTTGACGTTTTTTTGATTGTTGTGGAATTTCTGATAAATGTGTTAAATGTTAAGGATTTTATTCTTGAGCATATTAGTGGTATTTGGATCGCTAGTTCATATGATATGACTATTTGTGGTGGTTGTGTAGGTATTTCAAGCGAAGACGCAGAGCAATACATACGCATTCAGATTAAAAATTAAATTGAATGTAGTAATTTTATAAAGTCAGAATTCAGTTACATGAAAAGGCTTGTGCGAAAAATTGGCAGCCTAGCTGCAAATGTAATATCACACAGAAACCTTTTGGCTTTTATACATTGAAATTAATTCTTCAGTGTCAAATCTTTCATTCAATTTCCCTAGTTATATATTCAACCTAAGAATTGTCGAAGGTAAACAAATAGAACAAGAGAGTGCAGAACCGGTACCTACGTGACTGTTTACCTCCGCCGGTGTACCTCTGCCAGTTAACCACCGCCAGTTTACCTCCGCCGGTTTACAACCGCCAGTTTACCTCTGGACAGTTTACCACCGCCACTTAACCTCCGCCGGTTTACCTCGAGAGCAGGTAAGGTAGTGTGAAATGTGACGTAGAACCTTTGTATATTATAGAATCTATAGTACTACAGTACACAAATCTAATCTGTCAAAAAATGTAAACAACACAAAAAATGAAAATGGCGGCTCGATGTGACTAATAAGTAATTACTAATACTTACAACCTATTAGTTTGACAGTTGTGTGAACGATAACTAGATAGAAATTTAATTTGAATTTATTTAATTTGCCAAATGAATAAAAAACTTTTGTTTTATGAAATAGTTTTATTTATTTTTCTCTTTCTTTTTCTTGAACTTTCTTCTATTACACTGTTAAGGTGTTTGATTCGGAAGTACCTACATCCTTGAACGGGAGAAAATTTTCTTAACTTCCGTCTCCAAATAAATGTTTTTTGATAAGTGTATCAATGTTTTTGATAATTGGAGAAGTAAATAATATCATCTTTGTTAAATTGCTTAAAAATTAACTCCATCTCCTCCATATCTGTCATCATTTTGTCGTTGGCTTTTGAAGAAATCCTTCACTTAGTTGATTTGTCCAAGTAAACGAAGATTCTTATTGATTCTTCTGAACAACGAGATCCGGGTTTTTAATCCTATGGCAAATATATCCTGCCAAATGTTCGAGGCCATCATACTGCAGGGATTCGAGTTCATCTGCGGGTGGTTCATCATCAACACTAACCTCGAGAGCCAGTGTTCCGAATAGGTTGCTACTGAGATTTTGTGTAGCCTCTAAATCAGGCTTTTTGTCTACTCATATTGTGTTGCCTTTAAAAAAAAAATATTATAGTATAACTATATTATACGTAGGTATGTATATATTCAAAGGTATTTAAACAAACCATTCTGAGACTTCCTTCATTTCGACCCAGAATGTATGAACGAAGCCAAAACATAAATACAAGACGATTTGGATGATCATAATATAATCCATCTTTGGATCGAATTACTCCGAAGAAATTTTCAAGTACGTTCTAGTTGAGTCTGTACGTTAACAAATATGAAATGTTATAGGAAGTCTTTAAATTGTTGTACAAGAGCTTTAGATTTTCGTCATAATAATGCCTGAAGAAATGAAATATATATGTACTTAGATGATCATATAAATTTTTTTTATAAATAGCACTTTGGTACCTCTTTGGAAAGGCATCATGTTTTTCTTTCCCTTCACTCGCATCTTTTGTATTGTTTCAGTCATTTTATCGACAACTTCAAATTGGATGGTTTCAGAAATCCCTACTCCTTGAACTCGTTCGCGGCTATCTTGGTAAGGAACTCTTACATTTCAGCAATCAAACCAATCGTTGACCTGCAATTAATAAAATTATGAATCAAAATCAATTTATAAATCTAATACTAAATTCGTTTACTTGTTTAAAAAACTTAAGCCAACCTTCGGAACTCAGTTCACCCAAACTTCCAGCTCGCAAAATCGCTTTTGATACAGTGTGGGAAAATAATTTGGTGGCAAGTTTTGGATTGGATGGATTCCGAAAAAAGGATTCGAAAGATTTGATTTTAAGTTCACGTAACAACCCTTGGTTTGTTCCTCCGAAGTCACGAAATCCGCATTCGTATATAGCTCTTATGATTCTGAATAGTCGTTGGGTGGTCAAAATCATAATAAATTGGTTGTTTCTAATTCCCGAACAATCCTCGTATCTTTGCGACCTGGACGTATTTCGCAGCTTTAAGATTTTCATCTTTCCGTTTGTCATATACAATATTTCCTTTATCTTCATTTCATCGAAAGAGAGGACACAAATTTTGTCGGTACCTATTTAACATATCGACGTTATTCATAATGTCTAGAAGGGCTGAATAATCCCTGGATACACCTCTATTTTGGCGCACCACTTCTTTAAAGTTATTACAGCTGGTAATGGATAATCTTTTCTTAAAAGCAGTCAGTAAGCTCGAGGACCTGCTGCGTGTAGGTATTGCTATTGCATTGGCAATATCTTCTGCTGACCATTTTATACGCTTATAGGAGGGCATTCCAATTTCTTCAACTGGCCCTTTGTAAAAATATGGCAAATGGAGTCGATAGTTACTTTTTGCTTCCAGCTTTGCGCTTTTAGTTTTACTATGTATTTCTTCTTGCAATCTAGAAACGATTCCGAAAATAGAAATGTTGACATTGAATAGTTTTTTTTTTTTAATATCGTCTACTCACTGGGAATATTTTGAAATTGTTTCATCTGTTTGTGTACTGCAATCATCTTTAAAGGTTTCAGTTTGTGTACTTTCATCAATTTTGGATACGATATCTGATTCGGAGGTTATGTGTGAGCCAGTATCTGTGTGCTTTGCCAAAGTACACAAATAATAAGAAGGACTTACATTTTCATTATTAAGAAATAATCCGTAATTAATGTAATTTCTACGACTATTTCATAGTTACTATACCTGGATATCAAAGATCTATTCTGAATTCTTAAACAGCGTGCACTTGAAATTTGTTCCTGTTTTTTTAAGGGTAACAAAAGTGATGGAAGCACATTTTCCTTTAAGCGCTTTGCCTTCACAAATATTCCATGAACATGGTTCATACAAAGTGTTCACCGGGACAAAATCAGTTTCATTAAAATGTTTCGAATAAATTCGATCAGTTTTTATATTAATTATATCTTTACGATGGCATAAGAACACACACTGTTTGCACCTTTTTTGGGTTTTTTAGGAAAGGAATGAAAAGAAATTTCTCCATTATACCTCAGTTTTTTTTTAATTATTTACACAAAATACCCAAAGATAGCACAGCGCATATTTATATTTTTTGTATTAACTTTTACCAAACGAACAACAATTCACCGGTTAACAAAAACAACTGAGAATAGCAATGTTCAGCAGTCAAAATTAGCTGCCATTTTAAGATTCGCCACAATCTGACATTGGCGAAATAAAAAGACGGGAGGCAGATAACTAAAAAAGAAATGAAGACAAGTAGTAAGAACGAGAGGATTATATTAATATTATTCTGACAACAATAATGAGACTAAGGTAGATGGTTGAATCAGATTTTTTTAACGTGGGATAAAGCAAAATAAGGGGAAGAAAATGACATTTTTTGTCGTATGAACGAAGCTTACTGTTTTTTGTCATGATGGGGGTGATGCAAATTGAATATATCAAGCAATGTTGTTAAATTTCGCAATATGCGAGGTAAATAAATACAACGTTGCTATATTTTGTATTTATTATGCTTTGTCTTTAGGTGGGTATATACTTAGGTAGGTATGAATTGTAGTTAGGCTTTTTTTATCGTTTAAGGTAGGTATTATTATGTGGTGACCATATTATGTTAAAAAAGTACGGTGTTTGTAAATATAAAAAACCAAACCGATTGAAATACCCGAAACCAATTTTTGAAAGAAAATAAATTATGTTCTTCCAAAAAGTGATTTTTTTTTGTGATAAACAATTTTGTAAAAATTAAAAAAATGGGAGTTTTGGTTTGCAAATTTTCTAAATCGATTGAAATATACGTGAAAACTATTTCTCCTATTTCTCCATAAAAAATTTAAATTATTTTTTTCGGAAAAACATTTTTTTGGGTTAGCAGATTTTATAAAAAAATTAAAAAAATGATAAGATGGTTTGCACATTCAAAAACATTATTGAAATACACGTGAAAACTATTTTTCTAAAAAAATAAATTATTTTTTTCGGAAAAACATTTTATAGATAAATATTAAAACAAAAAAAAATTAAATTTAGGTTTGCAAATTTTAAAAATCGATTGAAATAGGTACTCGTTAAACAATTTTTCAAAAAAAATTATTTATTTTTTTCTGAACAATCATTTTGGTTGAACAATTTGTACAAATTAAAAAAAAAGGGAATTTCGTAGGGAAATTTTCAAAAACGATAGATGTTGGTAAGAATTCAATTCAATAAAAAAATCAAGGTTTTTGAAGTAGTCTTTGCTTTTTAATTAATTATTCAATATTTTTACTTTAAACAGATCAGAACAAATCAATTTAATTTTATATATAGAAGAAATAAACTCAAAAAATTGTCTTGATTATACCGCGTCTACAAATCGAATGAACTCGAACAATCTTCTCGCAGTATCTATGTATCTATTTATCCGTTGGATATGAACGGTCTTCTTATCTATTGTTGCGACATCTGGTGGTATATATGAATTTGAAAGTTCGTTTAGTGCTGCCAGTAGTAATTTATTTTCTTAACAGTCCCCCCTGGTACTACAATTCCAGGTTAGGACGTTGTTGTACCCTCAGAAGATACCTGCAGCAGCGCTAACTTAACAGCCGGTCTTTCAAAGATTCCGATGGAGGTTTGTACCGTTGCACTTCTGACTTGACCGTCCGATGATGTCTTCACTGCTATGATACGACCCTTAGGATAGTTATTTCTGGGAAGATCCTTATCTATTATGATCACGATGTCATCGACTTTCAATGGTGGTACTGGGTCATACCACTTGGAACGAAGGGTTAATTCTGGCAAATATTCTTGAATAAACCGCTTCCAACAGCTATTGGCGAAACGTTCTTTGCTGTGGTATAAATGTTTGAGAATTTTTAAATCGTCATTCAATTGCATTGTTGGTTTTCCACTTTCAGCATTCAATCTCAAAAAGTGGTTCGGTGTCAAGGCCTCCGATGATTCATTATCCAAAGGGATGTAAGTTAAGGGTCTTGTATTGATGATATTCTCTGCAGCAATCAGGCAGCTTCGAAGCAAGGGGTCGCTTGGTGTTCTTGTCGGCAATGATGTATAGAGTGCTGATTTGAAAGACCTTACCAGACGCTCCCAAGCTCCACCCATATGTGGTGACGCAGGCGGGTTGAAGTACCAGAATCAAAAGATTCGTTATCTGATGATCTACAGGTAAAATGACTGGATGTTTCTGGTCAAAGTCCATAAATGTTACTGCTTCAAGTCTTCCACTTACTCTTAGTACCTGTTGGTTGTCGAGATAAGGAGACAGACGTCTAATTGTACTCGAACGATGTACCGTTGGGCGAAGGAAATGGGATATGTCACTTTCGTTTTGCTTTTTCATAAGATTGTGGACTTCTTCACCATAAACATCTCTCTGTGCAATCCGGAAAAGTATTGTTTCTGCTTTTTTGAGTTCATCCCCGTTCAAGATTCCTCGTGTCGGTAGTTCAGGCTTGAACTTCAGCTTTATATTACAAAACCGTACTACATAGGCCATTGTTCTTTGAATTCCATCCCAGTTTGAAAATCTTTGTGGATCGATGAATGGCTGTTGTCTCATATGAACATTCAGGGATTCTTCACTCGTCTCGTTCGTAATTTGCACATCCTTAGGCCATTTATCTTCATCGTACTTCAAAAAACCTGGTCCCTGGAACCAGTGGTCATTTTTGTCAAGTTTTGGTGGTTGAATCCATTTCGCCGCTTCATCGGCGACATTCTGCTTTGAAGGAATGTATCTCCAAGAACTTGAATATGGGTTGTCTTGAATTTCGGCCACTCGAAATGCAATATATTTGTTATATTTATGAGGGTTATTTTGTATCCATCCCAAGACAGTTTTTGAATCGCACCAAAAAACAATTTTGCTCACCTTGATAGAGAACTCGTCCAAGATTTGGGATGCAAATCTTATTCCCATCACCGCAGCATCGAGCTTTAACCGCGGAATAGAGCGTAGTTTTATCGGAGCAACTTTTGTCTTTGCGCCTACGAGCGAGCAGTCAATTTTGTCATTTTTGG
Organism: Epistrophe grossulariae; assembly: GCA_929447395.1. NCBI lineage: Eukaryota > Metazoa > Arthropoda > Insecta > Diptera > Syrphidae > Epistrophe > Epistrophe grossulariae. Next base: position 79,194,270 of record OV839567.1, read on the forward strand.
ATATTCGAAGATAAGCTACCGATGCACAAGCCTGCTCGCTTGCATCCACAAACATGTGAAGTTGAACATCCGCGTTCACCCAATCTGAAAACTGTTTTAATAAGCACCTGGGAATTCGAAGTTGCTCAACTCGTGAAAGTAGACTTCATCCATGCGGCACATTGATCATCGTTTATTTGTTCATCCCATTGAAGTTGGCTTCGCCAGATATCTTGAAGAAGAATTTTAAGGAAGACCAAAAAATTCGTGTTGAGACCCAAGGGGTCATAAATTGACATTAAAATCCTGAGAACTTCTCTTTTGAAGGCACATACCCAATATTTTCTCGGTTAAGCATTCTGGATTTAAACTGAGATCTTTTGGTTCATTAGATGACTCTGGATTTAATACCTCCATGACTTTAGAGCAATTCGACTTCCAATTACGGATTTCAAATCCGGCCTTCGAGTGTATTGTAGATATCTGTTGAGCCAACTGTACAGCTTCTTCTTCGCCATCCACACTATCCAACAAATCATCCACATAATGATTTCTGATAATACTTTGCACTGCTCGGGGGAACTCTTCTTTGAACTGCAAGGCATTGTGATTTTTTACATATTGTGCGCAACTAGGTGAACATGTCACACCGAATGTCATCACTTGCATCACGTACGTTTGGAACTGGGAATTGGTATCATCTCGCCATAGGAATCGGAGCACATGTTGATCTTCGGATGGAATATTTATCTGATGATACATCTCTTTGATGTCTGCGGATAGACCAATTTTTCTTTCTCTGCTTCGCAAAAGGACAACAAGTAAAGAAGAGTTCCAGTCGACACCTTTCATCAATAATGTGTTCAATGATACCCCGTTCACCATGGCTGCAGCATCCCAAACGATGCGAATCTTGCCTGGTTTATTCGGGTTGCGAACGGGAAAAATAGGCAAGTACCATATTTTCGCATGTTGCTCTTGAAGTTCTTTGGAGGTGAGTTTACGGATGTAACCTTTATTTTCTTATTCTTTAATCTGTTGAGACAAATTTTCTTTCAGCTCTCTGTCCGTGGCCAACCGTTTCTCATGACATCGCATCCTACTGATTGCCATTGGTTTGGAGTCAGGCAATTTAATGTTTTCGTATCGCCACAAAAGTCCAGATTCGTACCGACCCTTAAAAGGAACTGTCTTTTCATTCAGGATACGTTTGGCTCCTTCTTCTTCTTGAACGGTCTTTGAATCTCAAAAAAAGGCATAAGTCTGGACTTGTTTGTTATTGTTTGACAATATTACCGATAGAATTCTGAAACAAACGGATGTACAGCTGATATGGTTTATGACTTCATTTGTCGCTTCAGTAACCTCTGCGTCTTTACGTATATTGTGTAAAAGTGGATGGTGTCGACCGTTGCAGCCTGCTTGGGAACACATAACTGCTGCTGTGCATTTGTATGGGTGCCGTTTGAGGAACTGACGACAAAGTTTGGCTGATTTGACAAATTCCCAACGTTGGTCCACATTCCATTCAATGAATCGCGAACAAGTCGAACTTGACCCAGAGTTTCCTTCGCACACTTGGCATTTCTTGTTGGAGAGTGAGTTTGCTTTATTTTGTTTCTTTTGAGCATCCTGATGTTCGTGGATATGCATGTGTTCATTTTTGTTTTTGTGTTTAGTCGACGATGACGACGAATGAAACCATCTCTTGGTCGGCATGACGTCACAGATGTCTCCAGCAAGAGATTGCAACCAATCTCCCAAAACACAAATGTGCGCCTTCTGTGCGCCTATGTGAAGCCTATGAAAGCTGGAGTGTTGGTGGAAGTTTCTCTACTAAACTTCTCATCAAACTTGGATCGCGCATGTAATCTTGAAGATCTGCTTGTTCTAGAGTTGCACACAAGTTCGTGACGGCGACAGCATAGTCCAGCACTGATTCCATCTTCTCTAATTTCGGTGGAACCATTTTTTTGATTCGGTCGATGTAATGTTCCATAACTATTTCTGGTTGACCAAAATATCTTCTGAGTGTAGAAATTATAATTGGAATGCAGTTCGGTATGGTCAATTGCGCTTCGACCACCTCTCTGGCCTTTCCTTTTAGACAACGTTGTAATCGAAGGAGATTTTCGCTTTTTGTAAAGCCGCATGCTACTGTTGTTTGATTAAAGGTGGATTAGAAAACTGGCCATTCGCTCGGATGGCCAGTAAATGTTGGAAGTTCTCTTGGTACTACATGTCTGGTGGCCATCTGTTGTTGCGTCAGTTTGATGGGATCGTCGAGAACATTAGTTTCGTACAATGGAATAGGTTTTGCGGATATTTGGTGACACCTTTGCTGTGGCAATTCATTAAGGTATCTATTAAGGACTAACTTACCACACGGTTGGTCGACAAACTTTAATTGTTGCACTTTATCCTGTTGGGTAGCGTCATCCATTCCCTTTGACACCTCGGAAGTCGTTCCGCATGCTGACAATGTGTTGAGAAGTCCTTGGCGTTTTAAATTAAGAGTCTGTCGCTTCTTCAGAATGTCATCTTCCTCCTCCAGCATAAGAAGCTGTTCACGGATCTTCTCGGATTGAACAGATTTGCTAGATACAGATTTAGAGTGCACGGATGGGGTTGGAAACGTTTGCTTTACACATATTGCGCATTTCCAATTTTCATCTTTTTCAACTTCGTCCCCAACTCCAGCGCACACATAATGTATCCATTTAGAACATTTTGTACACTCTACCATATCGGTGCGTGAATATGCTTTTTTGCAAATGGGGCACGCCTGCTCCATTCTTGTGGTATTTGTTTTACTACTTGTAGACATCTTTTTTATGTCTCGTAATTTTTTGAGAAATGTTGGTAAGAATTCAATTCAATAAAAAATCAAGGTTTCTGAAGTAGTCTTTGCTTTTTAATTAATTATTCAATATTTTTTTAAACAGATCAGAACAAATCAATTTAATTTTATACATAGAAGAAATAAACTCAAAAAATTGTCTTGATTATACCGCGTCTACAAATCGAATGAACTCGAACAATCTTCTCGCAGTATCTATGTATCTATTTATCCGTTGGATATGAAACGTCTTCTTATCTATTGTTGCGACATCTGGCGGTATATATGAATTTGAAAGTTCGTTTGGTGCTGCCAGTAGTAATTTATTTTCTTAACAAGAGAAATACACGTACAAATTTTTCCAAAAAAAATAAAACAACTTTTTTTCAAAAAAAAATAGTGTTTTCTAACCTATACAGTAGACGCTCAATATAGTGAATCTAGAAAGAGTGGACTATCCAGTTTAGTGGACACACAAAATTTTATACAGACTACTCTAAATAGTGAACAAAAGGTATCTCGATATAGTGAACAAAATTTTTTTTTTAATATTTAACAAGAATATTACAGCCGCACCGCGTTTACAGCATTGTAGACTTTCTTTGAAGATATTTTACCATTCATTTATGTGTTTCGTACAGTCAGACAGGAAGGAAGGTATCCTCTTGACCCAGTATAACACAAATTAATGTTGTATTTTAACTTCTTTGACATATTGTAATTGTGAAAACAAATTAAGCCAGATTCTGAAATTTTATTGGAAAAAGATAACCATGTTTGCAAATGTTTTCCCAAAATTAGGTATTGAAGTTACAAAAAGTTTGCAAGAAAAATCAGTGTATACCATTTTAAAGTTGAAAGAAACGGCAGACATCAACTCATTAAGCATACCAATCTCCACTCCATCTTCATCTACTTTTTCTACCTCAGCTTTTTCTAATCAGCAAAAACAACTCTACATCGCCTGACTCTCCGATTCCTAGCAACAATAATTACTCAACCCCACCTAAAATCCTGGAGGATAACAACAAATAACTACACACCGAAATGCACGATTTAGATCCTACCATGGCATATACAAAAACCAGCCTTTGAACTCAACCAGAATAAACACTTCCATCACCTACCCCAGGACGGTCTTCTAATTGTATTACTAAATTTGGTATACCCTAGACACTAGACGAATGGAATAGACGTCTTGAGAAACTTAAAGCCAACCAACAAGTAACGTTTATTTTAAAAGGAGCACCTCAATATGCTAAAGACACCTGGCTTCAACACTTTGTTGTAGCTGTAATCGTCTTAATTTTGGAACATTTAAAATTTCCTAAGAATGGTTGTTTTCAAAAACTCCTCTGTTTCTTAAAGACAGTAAGATGAAAATTGCTCCTTGGATACAAAAACTATCTAAAACAAAAAAAAGATGTATTTTAATAATAATTTTAAGCTAAATGCAAACAATTAACATCCTCCCAAAGTTAATAATTCACATCCCCCCACACTCCACAGTAAACAATGCACTTACATTTAAGAAATTATCAAACAATACCAATATCAAATATCCCAATTTCACTTTCTCACACATTTTTAATCCTGTCATTTTTAAAGCAGCCTCCCAACCCTCACAAAATATTTCTTGCAGCCAACCAATTCTCACAAATAACCCATTATGTTCCAACGCCTCATCTACCGTACCCCGTTTCCTCGATCCTCTTCTCCCTCCCACTGTCAAATTAACTATGCAAACTTCGAATTCACCTGAAGCCCGATATACAATGTCTAGACTTAGAGACCGTCATATATAAATATGATAACGTTCGGCTTTACCTGGCTTACCTTGACAAACTGGAGTCTGTCTGTTTCGAAGAAAAGACTAAAACAAACGTTATGGTTGCTTGATTAATTAATTGAACGCGTGAAAACCGTAAAACTTTTAAGATAAGCGACGATCACAGACACCTTATTGTTTTCAAAGAATAGTTTTTTAATTTTTCTTAATAAAAAGTTTTTGACGAATTGACACTACACTTACGCACGATAATCAAAACGCACAAACTTTAAATTAAACGATTAAAAACACGTACCTGAATGCATTTCGGACTGTTTACAGTCCATCATCAGCATAACGACTAATCCAATTAGTGAAGTTTTTTTTGTTTTTTGTTTGGATTCGTTTTGTGGCATTAAATTAGAGAGAAGACTTCACTAATTAGATTAGTCGTGATGCTGATGATGGACTGTAAATAGTCCGAAATACATTCAGGTACGTGTTTTTAATCGTTTAATTTAAAGTTTGTGCGTTTTGATTATCGTGAGCAAGTGTAGTGTCAATTCGTCAAAAACTTTTAATTAAGAACAATTAAAAAACTATTCTGTGAAAACAATAAGGTGTCTGTGATCGTCGCTTATGTTAAAAGTTATGGTTGCTATTCACCAGGAAGGCCTCCCTGCTAATCCCGTTATTCTTCGAAACATATATAACTCTTTTCATGAAGCCTTTAACCTAATCAATCAATTAGTGATCTCAGACGACCTAGGAGAATCTTTTATCCTTAGCGCAACCAATTTAATCGAAACTTTTTTCGTCCCTAACCATTTTTCTTTTAATCAGCGAAACAATAATCTTCCACCATGTCTCACAATATACTATCAAAATGTAAGAGGGCTACGTACTAAAACATTTACCATTTTCTTAAACTCACAACAATTACACTACGACATTTTTGCTTTAACAGAAACCAATCTTACTCCCGATTTTCTAAGTACTGTATTATTCACCGCAGATTTTGTCACTTTTCGAGGTATTAATGAAGACAATGAACTGTCGCGTTGTTCTATTGGCCGTCAAAAACTGTTTCGGTTACACGTTTTTCAAGTCCTCTCAATCAACAGACTTTGAGTTCATTATAGTAAAAGTCAAAATGTCAACCCGGAATGTATATATCATGTGTTGTTATATTCGTCCTTCTCAACCCCTAAGTTCGTATCAACTCGTTTTTGACGCAATTGATTTTCTTTTTGATGCGGCTGGCAATAATGATGATCTGCATGATCGATTTTAATCTACTACACATAGAATGGTCTCCCACCGATGAGGGCACCTTCTTCTATGCAAGTAATGCCAAATCGGGAAAAGAAATATTGCTGTTTGATTGTATTGCGGACTCTCTTGATCTTTTCGAAGTGAATGGTGTTAAAAACAATCACAACTTGACAACTTGACCTAATCTTTACATCCGACCCTGATAACTCTATTGTGCTCGAAAGTGATCACCTTCTTTCTACTCTTGATCATTTTCACCCTCCGCTCCTTATTTCTTTTTCTTATGAAAAATGTTATACTGCCACTGTTCCCGAATATTACTTTAATTTTCGAAAGACCAACTTTCAAAAATTAAACCTGCTTCTCAGCAAAATCGTATTTAACTTTGCTCACATTTCACCACTGAAATTTTCACCAGTTTCACGCATTCTGTTCCTTTTATGCCACATCTCCACTTTGGTATGACAGAGAACTTCGTAACTGAAGAAATAAATTGTGTAAGAAATACTTGAAACCCAAATCTCTCAGCGACCATCAAACTTTCTCAAATGCTTCAACAGAATTTTCTATCCTTTACGACCATCTCTACAAAGTTTACATTACTAGTATGCAATCCTCGATCAAATCGACTCCTAAATGTTTCTTTGAATTAATTAACATTAATAAAAAATCCGATATCCATAACATAATATAATGGTAATTCTTCTTCTGATCCGACTGTAATAAACAATTTCTTTGTAAACTCTTTCATACAATCGTTTACTGGTTGCGACCTTGAACCGGATACCCAAAATTTCCACTACTTAAAGAATTATTCGCAAACCCATTTACAACTCATTAAATGTGTGCTACAGAATTATTTTTAGAGAGGTTTCATATACAGCTTTATATCCACTCTGTTTTTTTTTTATAATACACGCGCACTCAAGGGGTTATGAATACCCTTATCATGATTAACACTGTGCAAGCAATTAGGAAAATAGGGAGGGATTAATAAGGAGAAACCGATGCACATTGTTTTCAAATTTCTGAACATTACAATGGGGAGGAAAAACAGAGCTTGGTAAAACATTCCACATTCGTGTAGAGCGGCTAAAAAAAAAATCTCTGAACCTGACGGTACGTCCGAAGTTGGGCTCGAGGGTATACTGATGAGCATTCCTGGAAGCGCGAGTATTACGGTTGAATTGTTTTAGGGGAGAAATGAAACTGGCTATTTCAATGGAGCATTGCTTGTAGTAGTAGCGATAAAAGAGGGTGAGACAAGAGACGTTGCGGCGATGTTCAAGAGACACAAACGTTTCCGTAATAGTACTATATCCTATCATTTTTAAAGCTCTATTTTGAATTCTATCTAAAAGATTTAAATGCGTTACAGGAGCACCTGCCACTGATCTCTATATACATTGGATAGTGTATTCATACAAAATTTTTGAGGCAAAAATATAGTCGTGGCCGGTACCCTCATATAAAAGTATAACAGCGGCGCCAGTGGCATGGACGCTACTGGACCTGCATTTTTTTTTATTTTTTTCAATATTTACAGCCGCAATGCTTGTTGACATCAACTAATATCAAATAAATGCTCAATTTCGGCAAATATCTACAATCTCTTTCTTCGTTTGTATAGAGCGAGATATGAGGTCGTGGCCGGTACCCTTTAAAAAACTTGCTTCACAAAAACTGTTATACACTATAGGCTATTCACAATCCAGTGTATTATAGAGATCAGTGGCATCTGCCCAATTATGCCAGTTATACTCAAGCTTTGGGCGGATGAAGGTTTTGTAGATTATAGCCAGATCAGAAGGGGTGAAGAATTTCTTGCATCGTCGGAGAAAACCTAGACACCTAGCCGCATTTTTAGCGACTTCGAATATATGATCATTCCACAGGAGGTGGTTAGAGATGCACATTCCGAGAACTGATAGGTGCTCGGTTTCGTCGATGCAAGTGCCACTCACGGAAAGTGGCAAGGGAGGTGGGTTCCGCTTTAACGACAAAATACAGCATTGAGTTTTCGAAGCATTAAATTCCACACGGTTTTTAAGTCCCCATTGAACAATGCTGTCAAGATCAGAATTTAACGAGCTAATCATACGCTGCCGTTGAAGTTCCACATCCGAAGAACAAGGGTGTGAATCTAGAAACGAATATGAAAAGCTGAGAGTACTGTCGTCAGCAAAACAATTAAATGGATTAGAAGTTTCAGATAAAAGATCAATAATGAATATAAGGAAGAGAGTTGGAGACAAAACGGAGCCCTGGGCACACCTGCATTTATTTTATGCACATCGGACTTGAAACCATCCAATACAACTTGTATTGAGCGGTCCGAAAGGTAATTTCTAATCCAACGAAGAAGAGATTCATCAATACCAAATGCACGTATTTTCGATAAGAGAGCTTGATGCCAAACTCTATCAAATGCTTTTGAAATATCAAGTGCAATAATCTTACTTTCTCCAAAACGATGTAAAGATTTGTTCCACTGTTCGGTAAGATATACCATCAGGTCACCGGTGGACCGAAAGCCGTACTGCCGGTCATTAAGAAGCTTTCGCTCTTCGAGATATTTCTTGAGCTGAAAATTAATCAGCGTTTCCATGACCTTGGAAAGAAGGGGCGTAAGTGCAATTGGCCGGTAGTTTGAGGGTGAGGAAGATTCACCTTTTTTAGGGACAGGCTGAACAAATGCTGTTTTCGATTAACTCGGGAAGAGACCAGTGGAATAAGATGGATGGAAAAGCCTACGCAATGGTTTTGCCAGCGTAGAAGAACACCTCTTCAGAACAATGGGAGGAATACAAACCGGGCCAGTGAATTTGTGTATGTCAAGATCTTTCAGGACTCTTGCTACTGCACGAGTACGAAAGAAGATTCATCCCATAAAATAGTTTACGCTCTCAAGTACAGGAGGAGTCATGACACTACCTGGCAGCGTCGAATTAACAGCAAACTGTGCTGCAAGCAAATTGGCTTCCTCAAGTGAGCTGACAGCAGGAGAATCATTGTAAACGAGCGTTGGAACCGAAGACGAAGTAGTATTTCGAATGTTTTTTTACAAATGCCCAAAAATTTTTGCTACCTTTGGGACATTGTAGTAGTATTTTTTTCCGTAAATTTTGGTCATGCAAAAATTTGGTTCGTCGAATATGACCATTGCAGGTCTTTCTAGCTTGTTTGAACTTATTCCGGTTTTCCTCAGTGCGGTTGGCTTTATAACAACGGAAACTTCTTCTCTAACCCTGATGGCCTCTTTACAGCTCAAATCAAACCATGAATTCTCTTTTGGTTTGATTGATTTTATCCTGTTAGGAATAAAATTTCTCATTCCATCGAGAATTAAATTTGTAATCATATATGCGCTGGAGTCCACGTCACTATCGAGGAAGCATAGTGACCAGTTAAAGTTCCTGAAAAAATCGTTAAGACCGTCCCAGTTGGCTTTCTCGTATTGCCAAACGGTTCTCTTAGGTGTCTTTTCTTTAACTGGATTTTGTTGGCACGAGAAATTTACAGATATGACACAATGGTCTGATGTGCCTAGAGGCTATAATACACTTATAGTGTATTGACAGTTGACAGTTGAATAAGTCGGTTGCATTAAAAATTTAGCTCCTGTATTTCACCAATTTAAGTATAAAATAGTGCATTATTACGAGAAATTTCGATTTAAAACTAATTATACATAACTCACAAAAAAGTAAGTCACAAATTATTTAAGATATACATAAATAAAATAAATAAGCCAAAGAATATCGGCAAATTGCAATCCAACTTTTACTTGTTGTAAACTTAATGAATAAGCGGAATATTAGTAAAATATCACCAGAAGCTTCTCCAGAAATAAAAAAATTGCAAGGTACTGAGATGGCAGTAAGCAATATGTCCATTTGTGACCTGAGCCGACTTCTCGACCAGAAAAGAATGTCATTGTTCACTTGCCTAGCAAGGCAAATCAGGATCTCTTGAAACACGCAAAGGAGCTCTGCCAGAGTTTAACAGATGGCGGCCAAAATACTGTTGACTCAGTCCGACTGACTAACAAAAACAACAATGAAATCAATCACGTAGTGGTAACATTGAAGCAGAGCTCTGATGTTTATAACATTTTGAAAGCATCATCCAAACTTAAAAACACTGGAATAAGCGTCCCCAAAGATTACCCTGTGTCTGTTAGAAACAAACGAGCAAAGTTGATCAAGTTAAAAAAATCTTTATACACTCGTCCTGGAACAAAAACACAACTACGAGATGACCGATTGTTTATTGAGAGAAAGGCATTTACTTGGAACACTGAACACGGATTAAAATGTGGTAAAGAAAATGGATTTGATGTTTTAAAAACAATTTTTCCTGATCTTAAATGTGATGTTGTGAAACGTGCCGTCAACTTTGAAAACAGTTATAAACGTCATGCACTGCTGGTACAAAATAACTTTCTGAATATCGCTGCGCCATCTAGAGGTTCAATGCAGCACTATAAAACACCGGGTGCCTCAGAGCAGGGTTGTGACTTTACTGCAATTGCAGTAGATCTACTGCATTTTTTTCGAAAATTAAATCTACTGCCTTTAAATTAAATCTACTGCACTTTTGGTTTTACGAAAAAAAATCATTCAATAGGCGTTTTTCTTTTTTAGATCAGAGCTGATTGAGCTGAGTACTGAGCAAAGTCTGAGCGAACAGAATAAATTTTAAGCAGAGTATGTTCAGAGTTCTCTGATTTAATTATGAAACTGAATTATCACTGAAATGTCATGATTATAAATTATTTATTTATTATTATTATTATTATTTTACCTTCTCCACTAGAGCAACCAGCCTATTCCGCCATTTTTTATTGTTTTGACGACGTTTTTTTTTAATTTCCCGTCATCTCGTTTGTTTTCAGCATTTTACTCCGTTTACTCTCCTATTTTATTCTGAGCTCACAGAGCGTGCCTGAACATGCTCAGAACTAAAAAAGAAACACAAATTTGAAGCCTGAACGATCAGAGCTAAAACAGAATATATATTTTATTATTTTAAATTATTTATGTTTATTTATGTTATTTCTTATTTTTATTTTCAAAATATAAAAATCTACTGCGAAAAAGTTGAATCTACTGCGTTTTTTTTCCAAATCTACTTCGGACATTTTTTAAAAAAGTCCCATCCCTGCCTCAGAGTCGTTACAATATAATGAATTTAATAATTAAGAATTAGCCGTCTGTCAGTCGCTTAGTAATAACAATTTAAATATTTTAAGTTATAATATAAATGGATTGAAAAGTAAATTATTATTTGCAAACTTTTTTAACTTTATAAAAACATTTGATGTACTTTTATTATTTGAAACTTTTTTATTGAAAGAAAATTATGAATTATTTTATGGTTATGGGTGGAAGCGGTTAAAACGAAAAAATTTGGAAGAGCAAGTGGTGGATGCATATACGGTTTTAAGAAAATACACACAAAATTTTTGAAATTTGAAAATCTACAAGGACACAACACTATTCATTTAACCACTACATTATACCAACGTACATAAATTGAAACCACTGGGAAGATGATTTTAGATCTTTAAATGATGTTGTTTGTTCTATGCATAAGGAGAAATTGCTGTTGATAGGGGATCTTAACGCAAGAATCGGAATTGAACCCGGCTTTTTCAATGTAAATGGATATCATTACCAATTAACCGAGCAAAGAGTATCGAAAGACAACAAGACAGATAGAAAAGGAAGAACATTACTTAAATTTGCTGAATCATATAACCTAACGGTCCTAAATGGAAGGTCTAAAGGTGATGCTAAAGGAGAATATTATAAGGGGAAATTCGTGCTCTGTAATTGATTACTGCCTTGTAGCTGATGATCGGTTTTATGAGGTATTTGATTTCAGATCACATGCAAGTTTCTGTACTTTTGAATATGAAAAATGATAATCACCAGTCACTATCGCCTGGGTTTACTGAGCTCGTGCTACCCAGATTAATATGGCGTCGTAACTTAAAAAGTGTATACCAAACGTCATTGAACCTAGAACTTGCCTCTTTGAAATTAAGAGAAGAAATAATCTCAATTGAAAAAATGCAAGATGTAATAATTAAAGCTGCACCAAAGATATCTGAAAAAGTAAACAAAATACAAGCCAAACAACATTGGTCTTCGCCTTTCTGAAGCTATTTACTTCAGGCAAGAGTATGCAAAAGAAAAAACACGTTTTCAGGAGATTTGTTTGTGTAAGAAAAATCAACATTATGAAGAAAAAGCTCAAATCATCGTTGCGTCCAGAAATACCAAGGAGTTTTGGAAAGCAGTTCGTTTTTTAAATGGAAAGAAACTTAAAATCGGCATAAACATCCCTGCATCAGATCTAAAAACACACTTTCAATCACTCCTTAATGTAGAGTCCTCAGCGTTACCTTTTCAATACTGTGCTAATTATATTCAAGATCAAAAAATGGATCAACCATTTACATTTTTAGAACTGAACTCGGTATTGAATGAGTTGAAAGAAGCCAAAACTCTTGGAGAAGACCTAATTCCACACGAATTTTATAAATATTGTTCTGATGAATTTGCCATCCATCTACTAGAACGCTTTAATAGGCGTTTTTCTTTTTTAGCCCCGAGCGTGGCACTGAGCTGTCAAAAAGAAAACTATGTTACTTTTTAACTCGGAGCGCTCCGAGCTCTCAACTTGCATTTCTTTTTTAGCTCAGAGCTCGACCGGGGCTCGCTCGATGATCTTGGAAAAAAATGACCGAGCACAAAGCGCGGCTAACTTCATACAATTTTCATGTAATTTGACAGATATGAGAGTTCAGTGCTCAATTGAGTTTCTTAAATAGATCGGTGCGCTCAGGTCATGCTCTATTCGCTCAGAGCCCGCTCTGTGCCCCGCTCGACAAGCCAATAATCTAAAATGCGATTTTCCTCCAGTTAAATTTTAAAAGCGAGTTTTAACGAAAATTTCTTCCAAAAAAATATTTCACTTTTAATAGGACATTTGAAAATTACAATTAAAAAAAATGTTCAACATTAAATAGATCGTTGGAGGTTAAAAATAAATAAAACCAGAAATGAACAGGTAAAATCCATTATTTTTCTTTTCAATTATTTCCTATTCAAGCCTAGTACATATGTACATATTAATTCTTTTCAACAAAAAAAAATGGTGGTGAAAAAAATTTTTTTCCGCAACAAAAATGTGTGTGGTGAAACAAAAAAGGATAGAACTCTTTCTTCTTCAGCTACAATACAAGTTTCAAAAGGATAGTCACTCACTTCAATTTTAAACCAGGTGTCATCTCTCATATCGCTATCTTACTAACACTAATTAAGCTTTTTCGTTCACTTAAAAAATTAGCTGACAAAATCCAGGGATGGTTCGCAAACAGCATTTTAGCTAAAAAATCAGAGAAATACATTCGTGAAACCCAAAAAATTTATCAAGCCGATAAATTTTATAAGAATTTTAGCAAACACTAGTTTTAGTGTATTTTGGTGCAACTGGCCATGAGAAAAAAAATTTTAGGCCTCCAAAAATATTTTAAAATTATCAATCACAGTCACATGTTAAACCCACAGTGATTCATAAATCACACTCACAGTTATACCTGTGATTGGAAAATCACAGTTTAGCTCATCTCTGTCTCGAACACGACCTTAGCAAAACAAGCTATTTTGAAAGTTACATGGATGTGGACAAAATATCAATAATATTTAAAACCAGAGGAGAGTTGCTCCCATTAAATTATATTCTTCGTCGTCCAGATTTACCAATCCAATGCTGTTTATGCAACCTGAATACGCGAGAAAATATAATGCATTTTGTAGGAGTATGCCCCATTTTAGCTGAATTAAGAAAACTGCACTTAGGAAAAGCGACTTACACACAGGATGAAATTCTTCATTTACTGAACGGATGGGACTGGACTGCCCTTTATAATTTTGTGAAGTCTATATAACGATACCGTAACCAAATTTAAATAGAAGCGTTTTAATAAACATAATTCAAAAAGAAAAAAAAAATATATATATATATACTATTATGCACTTAGTGCAATTTTTAAATACTTTGTTATATATCATAAACTTGTTAATCTGGCAGACGGCTTATGCCATGTCATTAAAGATTTGTAAAGCGAATTTAAAGCTGTAAATATTATGAATGTAATAAAATCTAAATTAATCGAATAAATCACTTATAGTGTATTTATCAGGGTCAGAGGTAAGGAACAAGTCTAGTGTATTGGCGGATTGACCCGCAACGTCATGCACTCGAGTTTGCTCGTCAACAAGCTGGTTTAGATGATTCAACTGAGATTGTGAACATTGAAATCGCCCGTAATGACGATTTCAGTGTAAGGATCATGGGCAACAATTCTTTGAATGGAGTCGGAAAAAGCATCAAATTCGTTAGAAGTTGATGTTCTGTCCAGGTTTGGACTTCGATAAATGAAGCAAGTATGAATGATGTGCTTTTTAACCGAAAACTTAAACCACATGAAATTGAACTTTGTTTTGGAACAGGGACCATATTGTGGTTGAAGTTGGTATGCAACATCGTTTCTACTATAAATCGCGAGACCATGATGAGAAAAGAATAATGGCACTAAGCTGTACCCATGCAGATTAAATTCAGAATTATCGGTATTTTCACCTACCTGAGTTTCACTAAGTGCCAAAACAGCTGGCCTGTTAACTACAGTATAGACGTACGCGGCACAAAAATTCGATCTTAGCCTCCGAATATTGCAATAATCAACTCTAAAATTACTCGCCATTGCAGTCCAAAAACAAAAAAGCCAAAGCAAATGATTAAAATTAATTAATCTAAATTAACTCTGCTTATCCAATCCCCAATTGAGCTTTTTGACACACACTATCACTAGTGTTATGCCTTAGTTACAGTGTGTGACGATCCGCCCTGGATACTTAGCAAAGCAATCAATTATGATTTGCTGTTATTTGAACTTAACCATTGCCTGCCACTGTTCATGAAGAATACACACAGCACATGCAATGGTCAAGCTAATAGCAACTGTGAGTGACAGAGGGAAGGAAAGAATAGGAAGCTCGGTGTGTAGTTGTTATTGTTATATGATTCTTATTTTAAAGAATTTTTTTTTAAACTTGAAAATGCGCATGCGCTTCACGATGTATTTGTGTGTAAATATAGTAATTCAACTCCACAGTCGTTTTTTATGTAGCTCAATAAATGATATTTTTTGACATTTCAGAAGATCATGCGCTATTATTTTGGACGTGTTGTTAGCAGCTCTACAATGTCTCAAAATTTTTTGATATTGAGAGTTTGCTCGTTAGTAGATGTATGAAGTATTTTATGGAGCGTATTGAAGCGTTTTAAAGATAATGGAGCTAAAATTGTTCTTAAATTTCAATTATGGAGCAAACTTTTTAAATCAGATGTAGAAAACTGTGCTATAGCTTCGGATTTTACTACCTTAGATCTGTAGAAGAACAATTTTGCTTCTAGTAGCTACAACGATGTTACTTGGGAAGTGCATACAAAAGGAAAAATAAAATATTTGAGGTTTTCCATTCAGAGGGCGTGGTATCCGCCCACTTTCACAAAATGATTCTTCAGAAAATGAGTTAAAAGTTTTTGAGTCAAAAGATTTTTCATAATATTTTTTTTTAAAATATTGTAACGTTTTACCAAGGGTTCGTAATAGATAAAACTTATTTACTTTGTTTAAAACTTCCACTTATTTATTTCGTAAATACTTTCTTACAACCAAACAATTTATTATTCAACACTCAAATATACCGAAACTAATTTCCGAAAACAATTTACTTATCTGTTATTACAACCAACTTTACTCTTTCACTATTAAAAACAAACTGTGCTTTCTGTCCGCCAAACAGGCGCTTTTTTACTTATTACATAGGTTCCCGAAACTACTTGAACATTCCATAGAAGAAGCTTTTCGATGTTTTGAGCTTTGGTATTCGATTTCGAATCCAAATTCGAAAAGCTCTCCCAAAGCTCACCTCATAGATATCAGTGGTATCGATGTAAACGGTCACAATGAACTACTTTTAATTTGCCTCTTACCCCTCTCTGTATACGGTAGACCACATCATTGATTCTTTTCACAACAGTATATGGGCCTTCCCAGTTTTAATGGAGTTTTGGTGATAGCCCTTTTTGTCGATGAGGATTGTAAAACCACACACTGTCTCCTTCTTGAAATCCTGTTGCTGTTGCTTTTACGTCATATCTTGTTTTCATTCGATAACTGGATAATTTAATGTTTGTCCTTGTACGTTGATGAATGTCAATAAGCCTGTTTTTCAGGTCATCCACATATTCCTCTGTTCCCTGTGACTCATTTGGACGACACCCAAATTTCGTTGGTAGTCGCCGACAACCTTAGATAGATCTTCTTTAAGCGTCCTGTTGAATCGATCAACCATCTCATCAGATTGTAGATGGAGCGGTGTTGTTCTCGTCTTCTTAATTCCAAGAAGCGTGCAAACCTCCTGAAAGACTTTAGATTCGAAATTTCTTCCTTGGTCAGAATGCAGTTCCATGGGAACGCCGAACCTGCTCACCCAATTAAAGACAATCTGATCTACAACTGTTTTGGTTTCTTGGTTTAGGATGGAAAATGCTCAGGCCACTTGCTGAAATAATCCATGATTACAAAAATGTATCGGTTTCCACTGTTAGTTTCAGGAAAAGGGCCTGCGACGTACATAGCAATTCTCTCGAAAGGTGTGTCCACATTATACTGCTGCATTTTACTCTGAATTTTTCTACCCGGTCCTCTGGTAGCAGCACAAGCCACAAGTATCACATTTTCGGCACCACTTTTCGACGTCATCTCTTGCGTGCAGCCAGTAGAACCGTTGTCGTATCTTTTCCAAATGAACTCCAGAAGTTCCGTCGTGCATTTCTTGAAGAACGTCATTAACTTTTGACCGAGGTACGACTAGCTGCATAACATAAGATTTACCGTCTGTGGATTCCCACTTACGCCTTAGTACCCCTTCTTGCACATGAAGCGAGTTCCATTGTGCCCAATATGCTTTGAGAGCCGGACTTCGGTCGGAGATATCACACCATTCTGGTTTCTTTTGGGGTTCTTTCCATGCAAGAATGGGTTCTATATCCGAATCTTCTTGTTGGGCCGTTCTGAGTTCTTCGTTACTCCAGCCGTAAATGGGATCAGCTCTTGTTCTTTGGACGATGACCATTTCCTTTTCTTCTTGGCGTGTGCAATGTTTACAGTCTGGTTTGCACGGTCGCCGAGATAGTGCATCTGTGTTTGAATGCAGCTTTCCTCTTTGATGTTGAATCTCATAGTTATACGTCTGCAGCATTTCGATCCATCTTGTTACTTGACCTTCTGGATTTTTGAAGTTTAAAAGCCAATTGAGCGCACCATGGTCTGTTCCAAGAAGGAACTTCTGTCCATAGATGTACTTATGGAAGTGCTTTGTTGCCAATATCAGAGCGAGAAGTTCCCTCCTTGTTACGCAATAATTCCTTTCTGGCTTCGAGGGTACTTTGCTGTAGTAGGCGACAACTTTTTCCTCTCCGTCGTGGAGTTGCGATAATACAGCTCCAATTCCAACGTTACTTGCATCAGCGTCGATGATAAAAGGTTTTCCCGGAGTTGGGTAGGCCAGCACAGGTGCATTGCATAAACGCAGCTTCAGTTCTTGAAAGCTTTTCTCGCACTCACCTGACCATTTTAACGGCTTCCCCTTTTCAGTAAGCTGATGCAAGCTTTTGGCGATCTTAACAAAACCCTTCACAAAACGCCGATAATATGTGGCCAGACCAAGAAAGCTCCGGAGTTGATGTTTGTCCTGAGGCGTTGGCCAATCCTTCACAGTATCCCATATATTTAACTTCGGCCTTGAAAAGCGCACATTTCTTTGGATTTAACTTAAGATGTGCTTCTCGAAGCCTCTGGAATACAGCTTTAAGGTTTTCGCAATGTTCGTCAAATGTTTTTCCGAACACGATGACATCGTCCAAGTAGACCAGGCAAGACTTTCAAGGTAGTCCATATAGAACGCATTCCATTAAACGCTCAAAAGTTGCTGGAGCATTGCATGGCCCGAATGGCATCACATTAAACTTCCACAGACCATTTCCTGTGGAGAAGGCCGTCTTTTCCCGATCTTCTTGGTGGATTTATACTTGCCAATAACCGCTTTTCAAATCCAAAGTTGAAAACCATTGGGCTCCTTCCATCGCGTCTAATGTATCGCTGATTCTGGGTAGAGGGTAGCTATCTTTCTTTGTCACATCGTTCAGTCTTCGATAGTCTACACAAAATCGAGTGCTTCCATCTTTCTTTTTGACAAGAACGACTGGTGATGCCCAAGGGCTTTTGGAAATTTCGATTACCCCATCTTCCTTCATGGTCGATATCATTACTTCAACTTCAGCTTATTTTGCCAAAGGGAGACGTCTTGCGAATTGGTCTTGCATCTCCTGTATTGATTCGATGCTGCACTAGTTGTGTTCGGGCATACTGCCCGCTGGGTGAAGAGAATATATCAGCATACTTATAAAGAAGGTCTCCAGCAACATTAAGCTGATATTGACTCAGATTAGACGACTTCAAAATGTGGGCTTTTAAATTTTCGGAGTCAATAGGCTTCTTTGTTTCCGCTTCGGTGATTTTAGTAATCGCGGATACAGATTCACATTGCCCAACTATTTCTCCCTTTTTGAGCTTAATTTCGTACGGTTTAATGTTCAGTATCCGTACAGGTATCATGTTGTTTTTTGGAACCACAAGAGTCTTCCCTACCATGATGTTTTGGGAACATTGCTCCGTGTCTGGTTCCACCATGAGGTATCGATGACTTCCAAAGTCACCTTTTAGTTTCGTCCACACGAATACTTCCGAAGAATCAGGCAAGCAAATGTCTTCTTTGATGACGGTCCTAATAGTTGTTGAGTTTTCGTTGCCATAGACCATCGGAATTTCCACATTTTGGTACTTTAGAACTTGATTACCGACATCCAAAATTATTCCATGCTCCTTCATGAAGTCGATTCCAACGATGCACTCGTCACATGCGCTACCAGAAATAGATGCGAAAACTCCAGTTCTGCCAAACGGATCGTAAGACGAACCTCACCATACACTTTTGCTGCCTCTCCTGTGGCGGTCTTCAGACGGTAGCTATTGGTGTTATGTAGCCAATTCATCTTGACCAAGTCTCTTCGTACAATGGAGGCTGTGGCACCGGTGTCGATTGTAGCCACATGTTTATTGTTGTTTATTATTGCCTCTACTGTCAGACTTTTGTTGTCTCGTTTAGTCTGCGACACTTGGATAGTGTTTCTGGAGCCATCGATACCAGAAACCAGATTCTGCCCCTCGAAGTTGGTTCTTATTCGTCCCGCCTTGGAAACAAGTTGAGCTGGAGTGTTGGTGTTATTGCTTTGTTTTTCTCGAGCGTTGGTTCTGCTTCCACAATTTTGACATGCAGCTCTTCTTGGTGGTAATCTGTACTGCCGCTGGAGATGTCCGGTTTTGTTACAGTTCCAGCATCGAGCAGGTCCTTCACGCTGGCTTCTTTGGAATGCGATTTTCTGACATGAGCATTCCTCAACTTCTGCTTCTCTGACTCGATGAACTCCTTGGGAAGCTTGTTCTGTTGCTTCCATAGTCAGAGCGAACGCTCTGATTTCATCCCCTGCAGCAGGATATGCCAGATGCCCCAACCGTTCGATGTCTGCTTAGAGCTGTTGCAAAGTTTCTCCTCTTTTCTGGGCTCTGGTGTTGATCTGGACGCGGAAAACTTCTTGCATATGGCCATCTCCAAAGCGCTTGTCAATGGCATGAACAAGTGCACTGAAGCTGCCATTCTTATCTTCTGGTATGGTTTGCAGCAGTTCAGCAGCAGGTCCTCTTAGAGCTTCTGTTCACTCTTTTGTTCAACACGTTGTTGTTTGATTTGTTCGAGAAGATTCCTTTGTTCACTCTTTTGTTCAACACGTTGTTGTTCGATTTGTTCGAGAAGATTCCTTTGTTCCCTCTTTTGTTCAAGGAGAAGAGCCATTATTGACGACAAGTCGGCACCAGTACTTACTTGTTTTTCCGGCATTTCAATTTCGAATACAAATGTGTCCGGGTTTTCATTGTGTTGTCTTAAATCTTCTTGCAGACGAATAATGAGGTCATTTTTCGCTTTAGCAGTAGGAAGACCTCGTTTACTCAATTCTGCCTTAAGTTCAACACAATTTAATTCATTCAATGTCTTACCCATTTTTCTTCTTTTACCACTTTCAATTTTTGTCTTTGTTTTATTTAAAACACACGCGCGAGTTAATAAAGATGACTCGTTATGGATCAAAAAAAATACAACTTAGTATTAGCTTGGTGTGCTAATACTGTCTTCTAACTGCAAATATCTTCAAATAATGAAAGACTGAGTTTAGAGTATAAAATACACGATCAAGTGTTACTTTATTAGATGTTGAATTTCAAAGGACCACGATGGAACTGTGTGCATCCTATTTATACAATTTCTTGCTTATCTAATACATAGTAGGATTACAAAGAATACATTGTTTATCCCTTAATTCTAAATATAGGAATCACTGCGTGATGTTTGTATGATCTTGGTCATGTAGTCCATTTCCTTATTGTTGTGAAGAGATACATTATCTTGATATTTTGTATGTGGTTATTAATATATTTTGAAGTAGTGGTATAGCTGTATGTTTACTATTTCTTGCTTATTTACTTATTTCTCAATACATAGTAGGATTACAAAGAATACATTGTTTATTGTTTAATTCTAAATATAGGAATGACTGCGTGATGTTTGTATGATTTTGGTCACGTAGTCCATTTCTTTTTGGTTATGCTTATTGTTTTGAAAGGATACATTATCTTGATACTTTGTATGTGGTTATTAATATATTTTGAAGTAGTGGTATAGCCGTATATTAACTCTCCCCCCTTTTAATTTTAAATGTCCTTATTTAACAATCCTTTGGCTAAAAGTGCCTGTTTGTAAAGTCTATTATATTCTCTTTTTTCTTTTAATTTTGTATGGTTTACATATATTGTATTAATTTTGTTTAAGACATAACATATAAAAATTATTATACTGATAGTTATAATTGTGTAAAATGCTGTTAAAATTGGGTGTTTAAGTTTTCAAATTTGTAATCAGAATTTGATTCTAAAATTTTCAAAATTTGTATTTCTTCTATTTCGTTAGAAATAAGGAATTTTTAAAGTTCATTTTTGTAATTTATATAAGTTTCACTGTTAATTTGGATTGTTTCATTAAATTGTATTAAATTAGTACCACTTATTGTTTGATTATTTATTACAAATTTTCCCGATAAAATTATATTTCCCTCATCAATTCTTTTGATAGGTTCATTTTCTTCTTGTTTGATATTACATTTTGCTAGTTTATCATTTAAAATTGGGATAGTGTCTTGAATTTCTTTACAGATTATTAAGTCTACATATTTTTCACAATCTTGGTTTTTTATATATTTATTTTCGCATTCTGAAATGGTTTCATCTAATTGTAGTTTACCATGTCTAAATTCTAAAGAATTTAATACGAAATGTTTACATTGTTTTTCTAAGATGGGGTATTTATATATTGTTATTAAGGTTTCATTTATTTTTGCCAAATAAATTTTTGAATATTCCAATACGTTGATTATTGGTATTTTTATGTGTTCCTTTAACATTATTTCCTGTACCTCTGGTAAATTTATACTTTTTGAGTTAAAATTGTTATGTTTAGCTAGATTAATGGTTTGTAAGGTAATCTCTAATTCCCTATATATTGCTTTTAAAATATGACTTTCTCTAATAGTTTTTGAGTCTAATTGATTAATAATTTTCTCAAAATGTGTATTTATTCTATTTTGTTTGTTATTATTTTCACTTAAATCATTTAAACTTTGATGGATTTGGATTAAATCATCATGATCTGGGTTACCGAAGACAAATTTTATTATGCTTCCTAAAAAGTTAATAGATCTTGTCAATCTGGAATGACCTAAAATTTGGTCTCCTAAGGTTTCTATTTCTTCCATTATTATTTTATCCTCCTCTGATGGTTTATATAGTGAGTTTTTAATATTATGATAAGGGTTAAATAATTTATTTAAATCTATAACATGATATAAAAATTCTGTTTGTTTGAATAAGAATGCGTCGTCAGTTTGCGTCGCTACATATTTTTTATCTTGTAGATTTACTACGTTGAAGCATTTGCTTGAGTCTAAAGACAACGTCTTTATTACCAAACTCTTTATTAGTTCTTGTTTTATTTTGTTGTGTGATAGTCCTTTGTTGGGCTTTTACTAGTAGTTCGCGTATATTTTTATAATTATCTTTATTGAAGAATAAGTCAGATGGTTTCTGTTTTGTTACCGAATGTATAGTTAAATTATACTGCTTAACCGTGTTATATATTTCAATTATAGGTTTAGTACCGTTTTCTAAAGCTAAAGTGCTTGTTAATTCTATTAAAACACTATGAACTCTTTCGACTTGTCCGTTTGTCGTCGAGTGACTAACTGGAGTTCTGAAGTGAGAAATTTTTAATTTACTTAAAATACTTTGAAGGGAAGATGATATAAACACGTTTTCATTATCAGTGATTATATTCGTACAGAATGGATAAGTGTTGGATAAGATTTCTTCTAAGTGTTTATATAAGGTTTTCTTGTCTTCAATTTTGTGTATGTGGCAGTATTTTGAATATTTATCCACTTAAGTTATAAATAGTTCATAACTCATATGGAAAATATTGAAATGTACAGTCTCGCCTGTGAAATGAGATATTGGATTGGGTTTCATGACTTGTTCAGTTGGATGGCGTTCATATTTGCTTATGTGGCAAATTTCACATGTATTGGTTATTTCTTTACATGTTATACATGTTTACATGTTTACATGTTAGGCCAATAATATTTAGTTAAGATTTCTTGAGCATTGTTTAAATAATTTCTATGTGCTCGTTTATGTGTATTCATTGAAATTTCTATTTGTTTATCTACTTCTGTTATATCTTCTAACATATTTCTAGTTATAAGTATTTTATAACTTTCAAAGTGTTTGAAGATCTGATCTTCTATATAAAAGAGACTTTGTTCATCGATTTTTATTGCATTTACTCCTTTAGGATTTAGTACCCTTTTTAATTCTGAGATAGCTATATTTTCACTTGTATAACGAATTTCATGGCGTACATGATCTTTAAATATATTTTGTGTTGTAGTATCGTTTCTGTTATCTTTTATAAGTATTATTTGGTTGCGGAAACCGTTTATTGGTTGTGGTATGACTTTCAAAGTCTTCAAGGGCGAACTGTCGAATTAATGTATTGAATCGTTTGGTGTGACTGTATTCATATTAATTGTTTGGCGTGATAGTGCGTCAGCAACTACATTTTGATGCCCTGGTTTATACAATAGCTTCGCGCCGTACTTCTATAAGGTTTTTCCATCTTTTAAGTTTTGCATTTGGATTTTTTTCTGATATCGCAAATATCAATGATTGATGATCTGTATATATTGTCAGATCCGCTATTCCATATAGGAAATTCCTAAGTTTCTGTAGTGCCCAAATAATGGCTGATAATTCTTTTTCGTTTGTGGAGTATGCTTGTTCCGTTTCATTTAATGTTCTGGATATAAAGGTTATTGGGTGTCTATCTTGAGATAGTACAGCTCCAATTGCAAAGTTACTCGCATCGGTAGTTAACTCGAATGGTTTACTGAAATCTGGCTGATATAACTCTATTTGTTCTATTAATTTATTTTTTAATTTATTCATTGCTTCTAATGCAAGATTATCATTTTCTAAATCTAATTCAATTTTATGGCTTTGATTCTTTTTAATCATGCCGTTATCTCCTTTTAGGTGGACTGTGAGGGGTTTAGCTATTTGTGCGAAATTCTCTACGAATTTCCTATAATAACTTGCTGGGCCGAGAAAAGAGCGTAACTCTTTCAGTGTGGTTGGTACTGTATACTCTTGTATGGTATTAACCTTATTTGGATCCACCGTCACTCTGTTGCTCTGTTAGATTAACATCGATGGAATTTACCTAAATACCAGAGATAAAGTTAATATTAAAACACGACTGATCCTTTTGGTGATAAGAAAGAGAAGAGCTATTTATTATGTAACAATATGTCAAGTTTACAAAGTGTCATTTAGATTTATTAGGCATGTTCAATTACCTGTCCAATACTCTCCCTTAATTGAAATTCCTTTATTAATAATTCAAAATTCAATTTCTTAATTTAATTTGGTGTACATATTATGTAATTAATATAAATAAAAAGTTATGTAATTTAATTTCATAATCAGTATCAAACCTTTTAAACTTAATTTATATTGATTTCATTTTAACGAATTCACTTTATTGGCTGAAGGCCATTAGAATATTGTATTCAATTAATACCAAAAATACTTGAAAACACCTCCAGTTTGCGACCAGAAGTTGGTTTGGTCAAAATGTCAGCTGGCATCTGATTAGTTGGCAAATGAGTGAGTTTAATCAAACCCTTGTTCACGTTTTGGTGCACAAACTTTTCTTTGACATCAACGTGTTTAGTTCGTGCAGAGTATGCATTATTGGTCGCCAATTTAACTGCACTAAGATTGTCACAAAACAATTCTATTGACCCAGGTGAATTTATGAAGAGTTCCCTTTCAAGCATTTTTAGCCAAATGCATTCTTGTATTGCTGCTGTCATAGACATAAATTCAGCTTCTGTCGTTGAAATTGCGATGGTTTTCTGTTGCTTGGTGCACCACGAAATTGCGCCACCTTGCATGGTGAACACATACCCAGTAGTAGATCTTCGCTCGTCCTCATCACTGGCCCAATCAGCATCGCAATAACCTTTGAGTTGTGTTTGAGAATTGTCGTATGTTATGTTCTTGTCAAGTGTCCCTTTAAGGTAACGTAAGACACGCTTCGCAGCACCCCAGTGTGCTTTACCAGGATTATTATTGTAGCGACTTAATACATTGACCGGAAAACAGATGTCAGGTCTTGAAACCTGTACGCAAAATTGCAGAGCGCCAACTAGTTGTCAATACGGTACATCTTTCATTTGGTTTTTCTCATCATCGTTGCTCGGACACATTTTGGCAGATATTTTTTGATTTATATCCATTGGTGCAACCGTTGGATTACAGTCGCTCATGTTGAAACGAGATAAAATATCTTTTATGTATTGAGTTTGATCAAGAGAAATGGTACCTGTTTTCCTGTTTCTTGTTACTCGAACTCCCAAAACGGATGATATTTCTCCCATATCCTTCATCTTAAACTGCTTGAAGAGAACATCGGTTAGCTTCTGTTCCAGCCCGTCATCATTGCTGAATATTAAGATGTCATCCACGTAAATGGCTACGATGAACAATCGAGAACCTTCGATTAGATAATATACGCATTGATCTGTCGATGAACGTTTTAGCCCAAAATCCAAAAGAACTTGGTTCAGAGTACAGTTCCAAACACAACTCGATTGTTTGAGTCCGTAGATTGACTTCAACAGCTTACAACAGCGATCAGTTCCATCGGAAAAACCTTCCGGCTGCGACATGAAAATCTCCTCTTCCAGCTTGCCATGGAGAAACGCTGTCACAACATCCAATTGACGGATGTTTAAATCAAATTTAGCTGCAATCGCCATCAAGTACCGAATTGTTGTAAAGCGAACTACCGGGGAGAACGTTTCATGGTAGTCCACACCTTCGACTTGAGTGAAGCCTTTGGCCACCAACCTCGCTTTGTATCGGACGACTTTGCCTTGGGTATCACGCTTTGATTTATATACCCACTTACACTTAATCGGTGCTTTTCCTGGGGGAAGCTGCACTAGCTTCCAGGTTTAATTTTGTTGAAGTGATTCAAATTCATCTCTCATCGCACTTTTCCACGAATCGGCGTTCTCACTCGCAATGGCTTGCTTGAATGTTGACGGATCACTCACAAAAAAAGCGAAAGCAAAGCTGGCGTAATCTGGCGTTGGTTTCCCTTGATTTCGAGATGATTTTTGGCGAAGTGCGACATCTTGGAGCAACTCCTCCTCATCACTTGCCTCACTTGGTTGCCACATGCTGCCATTGCTGTCATCAGTAAGTGAAGCAAATGAATCATCGACTGGTTGTTGATGGAATGAATCAACAGCTTCCAAATCACTCTGGGTCGTAGGTGAACTTGTAATTTGCGGATCATTTCTTGATTGAAGATCATCACGAGTGATATCCTCCTCTGATTCGCAAATCTCGTCTTTTTCACCTTTGGAATAATCCAACAAAAAACGATTAGTTTTATCAGATTCGAAACCAATTACCTGATTAATGCCACTTGACTCCAAGAACGTCACGTCTCTGCTTATAACAACTGAGTTAGACTGGGTGTTGTAAAGTCTGTATGCTTTTGCATCTGCAGCATATCCAATGAAAACACATTCTATGGATTTGTTGTCCAATTTTTCACGCTTTACAGCTGGTACGTGAGCAAAAGCTCGACATCCAAAAACCTTAAGCATCGACAAATTTGGTTTTTGATTCTTCCAGATTTCTTCAGGTGACTTCTCTCTAGTTCCTTTACATGGGATTCGATTGATGAGATAAGCTGCCGTCATTGCAGCTTCTGCCCAAAACGTCTTTGGCAAGCCCGAGTCGATCAGCATGCAACGCACTTTGTCCATAATTGTGCGATTCATTCGCTCACATAAACCATTTTGTTGTGGACTATAGACAGTTGACTTCTGATGCAAAATTCCATTTTTCTCAAAGAATTCTCGGAATTTATTGTTGCAAAATTCGGTGCCATTATCGCTTCTAAAGCACTTTAATTTGTGGCCTGTTTGTTTTTCAGCCATAGCTTTAAATTTAACAAAGCAATCATTTACTAAACTTGCCGTGGCAAGTATATTCCAGTTTGAGTCGAATATTTTACACCCATCATTCGTAAACAAAACTGATTTATTATTTTTTACCATTTGGCTTACTGATAACAGATTTGCGCAAATGTTGGGTACATAGTGAACTTCGTTGATTGTTATTTCTTTCTGGTTCCCATCATTCATCACACGTTGCTTTACGCTGCCGACACAATCAATTGAAATTTTATCGTTGTTTGCCACAACAACTTCTTTTTGCACAGGTTCACTTCTATTTTCAATGATCGATTTGTGTTTTGTCATATGCACGGTACAACCACTATCAATGTACCAAACTGATGGCAATTGACTAGATTGAACTAGCAATGATGAAAATAGCATCGTTTCACTTTTGTCATTTTTGTGTTGTTGCTTTTTTTTGTTCTTTGCTTTAGGGCAGTTCTTAACGTAATGCAGTTTGGAACCACATCCAAAGCAATGCTTTACGTTCCTACTTTGATTTTTTTTATTTTTTACTGCCAAAGCCGCCTCGCTTGAAATATACTTTTCGTTTTCAAAGACTAAGCCTTGCATCAGCAAGTTTTTGACATAGTCGAACGTGATTTTATTAGAAGAGTTTTCTACTGCGAGTATCATAGGTTTATACTCTACAGGTAAACCTACCAGCATCAACGAACCGGCTACTTCATCGTCTATATTGAAGCCTGCCGCTTTCACTTTGGACCACAGTGAACTCATCTTATTGACGTAATCTTCCATTGACACACATTCTTTTTGCTTGAGAGATACCAATTGTTGCAACAGTGCCACTTTGCGACCGGTGCCAGTGTCATCAAAAGCCGCCGCTATACTATCCCATGCTTGTTTGCATGTGCTTGCTCCTTCTATATGATTATAGTTGCACGGCTCGAGCAATAACGTCAACTCACCTATTGCTCTAAGATCTGCTTTCTTCTGGATATCATTTGCTGCGGCGGGTAATTCATTCTGGCAAGAGTCCCACAAACCCCTGATTATCATGTGAGCTCTTGCACCGACCTTCCATTCAGAGTAATTCTCCCTGCCTTTAAGACGATTGAATGGAATTTGAGAGGTCATTTCTTCAGTTGAACTTTTCGTAGATTCTTCGACAAGAATATTTTTAGAATAGTCAGCTATATCTGAGATGTTTTCAAACGAATCGCTTAGTTTAATTGCCTCAACTTTATCAACCATATGACAAGTATATATCAAGGCAGTTTACAATTAGGTTAAGCAAAAGAAAAAAAGTTACAACCAAAAGAAATTTCAAGAAAATATTAACCGCGGCAAATATATTAAACCAAATATTACTTATTTCTGACAAAATAGGCTGCGGATGGCCCATAACCTGTTAGATTAACATCGATGGAATTTACCTAAATACCAGAGATAAAGTTAATATTAAAACACGACTGATCCTTTTGGTGATAAGAAAGAGAAGAGCTATTTATTATGTAACAATATGTCAAGTTTACAAAGTGTCATTTAGATTTATTAGGCATGTTCAATTACCTGTCCAATATGCTCTTAATCATATGTCCAAGATATTCCACTTGGTCTTTGAAGAAATGTGATTTCTCATGCGATATTTTCATATTCGCATTTTGTAAAGCATTCACTATTATTTGAATGTGTTTCATATGTTCTTCGGGCGTGGAAGAATATATTAACACATCATCTATATAAATGTATGCAAACTTGCCTATATACTCGCGTAATATGTCATCAACACATCGTTGAAATATTGACGGAGCATTTTTCAACCCAAATGGCATACGTATGAATTCGTATTTTGTACAATTCACAGCGAAAGCTGTTTTTTCTCGATCTGATTCCTTTATTTTTATTTGGTGGAAGCCAGACTCCAAATCAATAGTTGAGAAAATCTTTGCTTTTCCTAAATTCTGTATACTCATGTTCACATCTGGATTAGGATATATATCCGTAATTGTTCGAGAATTTAATTTCTGGAAATCAATTACTATTCGCCGTTTTGGCCTCCCATTTTCATCGATACCTTTCTTTGGAACTGTCCATATTGGAGAGTTATATGGAGATCTACTTTTCAGTATGATTCCATCTTTAAGTAGCTTTTCTACTTCTTTATCTACAAATTCATTGTCTGAATATGGATATGGGTATTGTTTAGTCTATATCGGTTCATTGTCTGTAGTACGTATAGTAGCTTCTATAGTCGTAGTAAATGGCAATGTTTCATTTAATATTTCATTTCTTTTCATTAAATTTCCTATTTTTTCTTTATAAATTTCTGAGTCATTCGTATAATTGACTGTTTGTTCTACTCTTTGTTCATATTCTAATTTATAATCAAATAAATTTATTTTTGCTTTTATTTGTCTAAGACCTGACTCTCCTAATATTAAATCGAAATCACTTAATTCTGATATTACAAAGAAACACATTGTGTAACCAAAAATATTTATTATTTGTTTAAATTTTATAATTGAATATCCATGTAAAGTTTTTGTTTTTAAAGGTTCAATTGGAATCTTTTTTCCTATTAAGCACTTATCACTAATATAATTGTTAGTTGCACCCGAATCAACTAATATAGTTACCGATTTACCTGATAATCTATCTTTTCTTATTATACATGGCAAACCGTTTATTCTTCTAAAAAAGTACTCTCTGAATGATAACTTTCATTAGTGTTATTACTTACTAGATCATCCTCTATTTTATGTGTATCTAGCTGGTTTACCCTCTGGAGCTTATGGTTTCTACCTGAATCTTCTCTTTCTCGTTTTATAGCTGGAAATGATGGATTTGGTGCTTGTTGTTGTTGATAGTTGTTTTGACGTTTGTACGTTGAAAATCTAGTTGAGGTTGTTGTCTGAATGGATTTCTCTGGTTAAACGCTGAATTGTCCGTTTCCATGGCTCTCGGATGATTAGGTGTTACATACTGTTGCGGTTGTGCATGATAATTTGGTCTGAATCTCCTTTGTTCCGGTATATAAGCTTGTTGTACATGACCGTGACGATTATTTACTTGTTCACGTTTATGTTGGTGATTTTGAGGAATATCACGTCTTATTTGCGTGTCCGTTGCATGAGACATGTTGTCATGTTGTATAGTAAGTGCTATAGCGTATGCTCTTTCAATTGTAGATGGCTGATTGCTATATAGTGTTGCCTTTGAGAAGCTAGAGTTTAAGTTTGCAGTGAAGATACGAACTGCTTTATATTGCTAGTCGTTCTTGTATATTTCTGCCTTCTGATGATGAAGTCATCGTTATTTTATATAGTATAAGGTTGAGTACGTTATTTATTTGATCGTAGTATTCTGACAGTGTGAGTTTGCCTTGTCGAATACGACGTAATTCTTCCTGTAGTACATAAAGTGGTCGACTATCTGCATATGTACATATAGTCCAATCTATTTATAATTGCTTCAAAATTCATTATCGTGTTTTGATTTGTTAATATGTGTGCTGCTTCGCCTTGAATTTTTGTTCTGAGTATTGTTAGGGCGTGGTAATATTGTGGTGTACCAGAAAATTGTTTTATTCCACTCATGAGACCATATACCATTTGTCTCCATGGTCTGTATTCTTGTGAATTTCCATTGAACACAGGAATCGCTGAGAATACTGTAAGATTTATGTCTTCAGCCCTTTCGTAACTCGGTATTTCTGCCTTGAGTACAGCGGTTGTAGTTACAGCTTGGAATACACTTTGTCCAGCTCTTAATGTTTTAATTTCTTCTTTTAAACTGTCATTGACTGTATCTTGTCTTTTGATTTCTTCATATAGTTGTGTCATTGTTGCTTTAATATCTGGTACTTTTTGTTGAATTGCCATTTTATTTATTATATTTAATTCGATACTTTCTTGAGTACGAATTTCCTTTTTACTTGGCATATATCTTTTAATATGTTTAATTTTTAATTTTTCACTGCTTTCTACTTTTCAGAAAGACTTTATAAGTATACTTTTATTCACTTTCACTGCCTTTTACCTTTAAAGGTCTTTATAAGTTTTATTTCTTACTCTAGTTGCAGTTGTTAGTCGTCTTCGCTAGTTAGTGCAAACGTTGCTTGTATTACAAGACTTTTGGCTAGGAATTCTGTTTTTTCAAGAATATCCCGTTTGAGCCCCCAGTTAATAACGATGACTCGTTATGGATCAAAAAAAAATACAACTTAGTATTAGCTTGGTGTGCTAATACTGTCTTCTAACGGTCATGTAGTCCATTTCCTTATTGTTGTGAAGGGATACATTATCTTGATATTTTGTATGTGGTTATTAATATATTTTGAAGTAGTGGTATAGCTGTATGTTTACTATTTCTTGCTTATTTACTTATTTCTCAATACATAGTAGGATTACAAAGAATACATTGTTTATTGTTTAATTCTAAATATAGGAATGACTGCGTGATGTTTGTATGATTTTGGTCACGTAGTCCATTTCTTTTTGGTTATGCTTATTGTTTTGAAAGGATACATTATCTTGATACTTTGTATGTGGTTATTAATATATTTTGAAGTAGTGGTATAGCCGTATATTAACTCGCGCACTTTTTTTTTTTAAGTTTATTCATTTATAACCATAAATTTTTTCCGAATTCACAGATAATAAGTTTTATCTTCACTTCTAACATCAATGAAACGTTTCACCAAGGGTTCGTAATAGATAAAACTTATTTACTTTGTTTAAAACTCCCACTTATTTATTTCGTAAATAAAACACTTTTCTTTCTTAAGGCTTAACTACATTCAACTTACTTTTGTACAAAAGTGAACAAAATGTTTTGTCTTTTTCAACGAACTACAAAATCCTATCTTCTTTCTCAAATTTTACAAAAGTAAAAGTTAAAGCGGTCCTAACTTTTACTTTAGCACAAAAGTAAAAAGCCAACACACATAAATAATCAGTTTAAAAATCGACTAACAGATGTCACCACTGGGTGGGAAATTTTAGGGGAACAAAATTTTTCATTCAGATGGTGGTAGGGTTTTTTCAACAAAATGGCAGTTTTCGTAAAAATATCTGAAAAGAGATGTCGCTAGAGTATGTGTGTATTTTTTCTCATTTGTACTTTTTGCAAAAAGTTTTGAATGTAGTTAAGCCTTTACAACCAAACAATTTATTATTCAACACTCAAATATACCGAAACTAATTTCCGAAAAACAATTTACTTATCTGTTATTACAACCAACCTCTTTCACTATTAAAAACAAACTGTGCCCTCTGTCCGCCAGACAGGCGCTTTTATACTTATAACATAGGTTCCCAAAACTACTTGAACATTCCATAGAAGAAGCTTTTCGATGTTTTGAGCTTTGGTATTCGATTTCGAATCCAAATTCGAAAAGCTCTCCCAAAGCTCACCTCATAGGTATCAGTGGTAACGTTCAGTACAGATTTGTGGTTTACATAAATTTCCAAGAGATGGCGCTTCATAAAAGACGTTACATTTTAATTCAAAAGCAGTTGAGTAATTTAATTTTTACAATATTTATAATTTTTTATTTTTTTTAACATTAGATAAGCTACTTCTATATTTTATTTATTAAAAATCAATAAAATAAATTAAAAAATGTATAATGAAGGTGCAAAAATGAAAGATTTTCCAGACCCTCTCCAAATTATGTCATTTTTCCGGAAAAAATGTATGATATTCACATTAGCTTTTTTTTTATTTTGCGGTTAGTTCAACACTGCGTTGGGAAAAGGAAATTATATCTAAAGATTAAAAAATAAAAATGGGTTAAGGGCCATTTTATTCACTGTTGCTGAACTTGAGGCAAACTCTCAAGTTGACTTCAATTAGAGATTTGAAACATAAGTTGACATTTCTTTTTATTCACTAATTATTTTCTCAACTCCCCAGTTGAAGACCTAAAGTTGGCCAACTTCTAGTCTGAAAAATATCCCTGGGTTATTTGTGAAATATAAAACAAAAACCGTAATTTTTAAATTTGAATATGTATCATATCGATGTAATATTTGTTATTTTTTTTTTTATTTTTCTTAAATTGTGTTAAATTGTAAACAAAATATTAAAAAAAAGGGGATCATTATTCTTGGTCGTAAATACTTATCTAGCACTTAAATCATAGGTATTCACCACGAAGAACTTTTATGCCAAAAATGGCTTGGATACCAACCGAATGATTAGTTTGGATAGCGATATTTCCACAATTAAAACTCGTAAGTGGTTTGAAATTCCAAAACTCCTAATTATTTTTTTCAAAATCTTTCTGAAAATGAGATTTGCTTCTCAAAACTTTAGTTCGATTTAAACCATACGAAATGTTTGGATGGCGATATTTCCTCATTTAATTCTTGTAAGTGGTTGTGGTTTTCAGTGCTGTATTGATAATTCACAGACCTTTTTGCTAATATAAAAATGGTACAGTATATTGACAGAAATTCTGCTCCAAAAATTCATAAATGTGAAAGTTCCGACGTAAAACTTAAAGGGTTTCAACCGACCTATATTTCAGTGACGAACATTTTGGAGTGAATCCTTGAAATGAAAGGGTAAATAGGAATAAACAATAAGGGTATTCACGCAATGATGTAAAACAGTGGATAAGTTTACCATTTCGTTAAGTTTACCATTTGGTTAATGAACGGTCACATTTTGTATCAGAAATGATTTACACAATTTGGTTAAAATTCTCCAAGGATTTTGCTGGATAAAATTAACCAAATTTTTTTGGTAAACTTTAGCAAATGTCGTTGTGACTTTTAGAATGAGGCGTGTTCTGTAACTATCGCATTGAGATTAGTTGGCGATGAAAGTTGTGAATAAAAAAGTTGTTTATACAAAAAAAAATAATTAGGACATCCACATTTTCTGACTTTTTATCAGCATTGGTTATTTACACAAATCCATATAATGGGCCATATGGATATACAAAAGTAAATGCTTTTACTTGTATTTGTTATGGTTTCCGAATTGCCATCGAAGTGAAAGGAACCATTTATTGTTTTTATTCTTCTTTCATCAAATTTCAGTTGAGTTGAGCTTAGGACAACTTTTACTGCCGAAAACGATAGTGAAATAAACTGAAGGAAAAGTAGATATCCTGCACCATTGTGGGCGTGCCATATGAATTTTCTTGTATTCGCTCATTTTCGTTCGATCAGTGCCATGAGTTTGCGACTATTACAGTTCTACATTTAACCCCGAAATCGTTTTCTCATATAATTCCCGTCGGGCTAAAAAAAAACTTACATTTTTTCCGTTCCGAGACATTCTGCTCCGATTTTAAGTAAGGTTTTGGGAGAGGTTCTACATTTAAAAATAATTTCGAAATCTGAATACGCTTATTTGTATAAATATTTTGGAGATTCATATTTGACGTTTAACGAACAGCTGATTCAATTACACCTGGGCTTACCATCCGTCAGGATTTCGCCTGACGCGTCAGGCTTTTAATGTCCAATCGGGCTTTGGCCAGGTTTCGTCATTTGTCAGGATTTTTTATAATTATCGCACAAAATATAATCGTTAGAAGAAAAACGTTTACTGAATGCTTTCAAATCACAGTAAACACTCAAAACATTCATTTTTTTCATTTAGTTGTCAATTTTTAGAAAGAGACAAAGAGTTGTGCCATAGGGTGATTCAAAAAACACCTTTCTCCGAAATTCAATCGGGACCGGGCGAAATTATGAAATCGCTGAAAATTTCATGCTTTTAGCACCAAAACTCGAAATTTTATGCAGCTTTTAACACTTGAGAAAAATTCCTATTTCAAGCTAAATTATTGAAAAAGCGCTGGTTGCGACCGATAAATGCTGTTCGATTTTGAATTTTGTGGTCTTAATGTTTTGTTTTCAATCTAAGCTTCATAATTTCGCCCGGTCCCGGTTGGTTTTAGAGAAAGGTGTTTTTTTGAATCACCCTATTGTGCAAGATATGACACTTCCATTTTATGACGTATTTTTGTGTGTACTTGTTTTTTGTGTCTGTTGCAGATTGCAGTTGCAACCTATTTATCGTCTTGTCGTTTTCGTGCATCCAAATCAAAGTAAGTTATCTATGAATATTTTTTATAATTTTTTTTTTTTTATAAAAATGAAGTTTCAAAAAGAAAAAAAATATTTTTTTATTTGTCAGGCTTTTTTCTCTAAAATCAGGCTTTTCTTACTTTACTGTCAGGCTTTGCTGATTTTAGAGCTGGTAACCCTAATTACACCGCATTTAACCAAATGAATTAAAAGGGCGTTCACGCAAACTTTTGTGTAAAATTATCATTTTACACAATTCGTAAACTTTCCAAGTTACAATCCTATCGTAACGCTCGCAATGTTTTTTGATGTGTAAACATCTATACTGGCGGTAGGGTGAAAAAAAACGTAACGTATCTTGTGATCGTGATTGTGATTCTGTGATTGTGATTCACGTTACGTTACGTATGTTCACACATCTTAACCGTGAGTCCCGGCACTCACACTTTTTTTTTTTAAAGTTAAGGGTATTCATAACCCCATGAGTGAGCGCATATTAAAAAAAAATAAAAACAAACAAACAATAATCTCAAGTTTGCTCGACCAATTTCTACTCTAGAGTTGAAAATCGAAAGTGCATGTGCAAAAGTGGCATATATTCGTGTTGTGTCAAGGAATTATCGTTAAGATGAGGGGATTCAGACGATGAACTGATGAATTTGTACATTACTTTTCAACAGTTTTTTCATCGCATAATTTTTCCTATTAAAATAGCAATTTGTAAGCATTGGGGTAGTGTGGGTTTTTGCCGCCCGGGGCAGAGTCACTGTTTGCCGCCCGTAGCAACTTTTTTCTGATGCCTTTATTTTTTTCTTTTTTTTTTTAAATCAAATGAAACAACAGCAAACTATTTTTATGTATTCCTCTTCCTCGTAACGTTTGCCTCAATGAAAATTATTCTCCAAAAATTGTTTCAATTTTTTAGTAGGTATGAAATTTTGAACGGTTTGAAATTTTTTTATAGCTGGTACAAGCAATCCGATCAAGTCAAAATGTTAACATTTATCGAACTTCGAAACATTCCATTTGATTCGGCAGCTAAAGTAAATGATGAATCAAATCCGCAAATAACTTTAGCTGAGATGCTGGATGATTTGTATTTAGAAGAAATTATGTGAAATTATTATGACTAGTATCGCCTATGGTCGAAATTCGACCATCTGTATTTATTTCTATAATATTCAATCACTGATCAAAGGGTGAAACATTAAAAACATTTTAACGTGGCATTCTACCTAAATTTTAAGGCACAAACCTTAATGATCCGACTATTGGAACAAAAGTTATAGGCAACCAAACCAACCATGACGGCACCTTAATAATTATAATGAATGAAGATTACCTACCACAAACGTGCATACCAAGCAAATTTTTTTCCTATGCGAACTCAATTTGCCAAGGTTATGGTTTTTTGTTGCACACACTCTACCGTCTTTAGAATTGCTATCTCCCTCCAGCAATATATTATTAGTATCAAACTTTTTTTTGTGTATTCCTCTTTCTCTTTACGTTTGCCTCGATGAAATTTATTCTCAAAATATTTGTTAAATGTTTTTAGTATGAAATTTTGAACGGTTTTTTTGTAGCTGGTACAAGCCCGTCATTCTGGCTTTAATTTGAATTTTGAAAATCCGACCATTGGATCCAAAGATATAAGCATACGCAAAGCTAAATACAGACGATTGTCAGATCTTACAATAGGTGTGTTTTATTCATTGCTGCATAGCCAGCGCAGCAAAATTTCCCATGGCAAACAAAAAACAATTTGATTGTTGGCGAAAAAGAAGTCAGTAAAAAAAAAGATGGCTGTGCTGGCGATATAGCTTTCGATTATTGAAATGAACGTATATATCTGGCTATGCAGCAATGAACAAAACACACCTAATATTGTCAGAACTGTCAATGGTCTGGCAATAGCTAACAAATAGCTGACAATTGACATATTTCTTACAATGAAAAATTGTCCGTTCACATGGTTGATAGATTTCTTCCCAAAGTCTGACAATTTGATTGTCAGCTCTTTTTTATTTTTCTTTAACCAACCCATTTACATTTCAGACAATGAAGAAATTGTCATCAATATGATAAATATTTCAATGAAAACATCTGACAATGACCAATGAGTCTGACAATGCCCTAATCGACTGACAATAATAAAAATTGTGTGTTCAGACGATTGTAAGATATCTGACAATTTTTTGTCAGATTGTCGTCTGACAATGACGTTTCTGACGATATTGTAAGACAAAATTGTGTGTTCAGACGATTGTAAGAAATTTGGAAGAGTTTTTTCACTGACATATCTGGCAATATTGTAAGATCTGACAATCGTCTGTACTTAGCTTGAACAATAATAAAAAAAAATTTAATAATGGTTTAAGTTTCACAGATAAACTGGAAAATGGGACAAATTGTGGAAAGGCTATGATCTGTTAATCATGCTGAAAAAAAAATGAACAAACACCCTTTGATTATCGCGGACGCTAAATTATGGATTAATAAGAATCTACGATAATCAAATAGCAGATTTAACCCACTGTGAACAAACTGGCCCTTAAAATATTCATTCCTGCTTTTATTATTTCATTTCACCTACATTTCTACAACCCATATCCGAAAAAATAAATAGTTTAATCAGTTTCACTTGTTTTAATTTGAATTTTAGATTCAGTTACTACGTTGCATTTACTTGCACTTCATTATGATTTGCCGGCTCAGCAAATTATGCTCAGGCAAGTATGATTTCCCACGATTGGTGGATATCATGTATCGGAAGCGCTGAGGTAAATGCACTGAAACTTCGAATGTCGCTGAATCAGCACTCGTGGGATAGCATATATGGTTGACTTTAGGTTTAGGATATTAGATTATTTTTACAGTTAGTCTTATTCTAGTAGTCATACGGGTTAGACGTTTAAAACAAATAAATTAATATCTAATTAAAATACTTTTTGAGTTTCATTCGTAAGTCGAACAGTTGGGCCAGCCTCTTGGCTGGTGTTCGCGTTTTTTTTATTGTAACGGACATGTGATCCGTTTATTGGCGCCCGAGCAGGGACTGGCAAACTGCATCCTTTTCGCCTAGGAATCAATTCCAAGTTTAGAACACTTCCTTGAAGTGCACGTGACTATAACCATGGGAACATAGTTACTATTCTAACTTGCGAATAACTTTTCATATACCCATGGGAACATGTGAATATTCCAATGGGCTAAAGGATGTGGTGTGAAGTTGATCGTGCCATTAGTATAGCGCTGTGAACGTCTAAACGGGATAACACGACACTTCCATTCCAGTTTTCCCATTTCAATCAAATATTTTTCCTCTTTACAGATTTTTCAAAAAAAAGAAATATAAACTATAGGAAATAAAAAAAAACAACATGCTCATAGTGTGAGTGCAAAAAAACAGATAAAATTATTAAAAAATAATTAAAAAATAAAATCATAAGAAATAATAAAAAATTAAAAAAAGAATTTTTACCTATTGTGTTGTTTTGCAAGAAAAAATTATTAAAAATTTAAGGTTGAGAGTCTGCTGTGTATTGTGCAAAAAAATATATATTTGAAAATTCAATACTTACTGTGTTATGCAAAGAAAAAAGTAAAAAAAAAAAAAAAATAAAATAAATTGAAGGGTTGTGTCTGGTGTATGATAAAGTAAGCCTTAATTAGTTTTTCTAAAAAAATATAATAAAAAATCTTTGACATGGACCAAGTTGCTCAACAAATTGTTGAAGGAGCTGTCAGCAACCTAATAGCTCAATTAAAGGGCTTTGATAGGAGGCTCCAAGTTGTGGAGGAGAAGGCGACGTCGATAGACTCTCCGGCTATGCCTTCGGGCAGCAATCACGTCGACCTCAATCCTCCACAAACGGAGGCTGATCTTAGGGAAATAAGTAAACTGCCTGATTGTGTTAAAAAGCTACAGGCCTTTAATGGGAACCCTACGCAGTATGTATCATGGATACATGCCGTGGAAGGTATCCTCAAAGACTATGAGATAGTCAAATCAAAGCCCCTTTACCGGGCGATACTCCAACATATTCGGGGTAAAATTAGGGGACCCGCGGACGCTGCTCTAGTGAGCTATAATATCTTCGACAGTGACTGGCTCGAAATGAAGACTGGCTTGTCGCTGCATTATGCGGATAAGCGAGATTTACGGACTCTCGAGCATCAGTTAAACCAGCTTGCTCAGAAAAGCAGCAAGCTTGACGAAATTTATGCGGCCGTTAACCATCAATTAATTATCATTGATGGTTAACAAAATAGAAACCGAGTCATATAACGAAGAAACTATAAGAGCTCTGGTAGAAACGTACCGCAATAGGGCTCTGGATGTATTCGTGCGTGGCCTTAACGGCTACATCTCACGAATGCTAATGATCCAACGGCCCAGAACTCTCCCGGAGGCATATTCTGCCTGTTTAGAAATACAAAATCTTAATTACTGGAATAATTCTGTACATTCCTCTTCGTTTTCCAATACAATTACGGCTCCCATAAACCAGAATTTCAAGAGCCTAGAATTCAAACCATATTTGCCTTCGAGAAGGCCTCAACCAATTCCCGTAGGGTAATATAATAGATGCAGTTGGAATTCTTCTCATGAAAACGGTCCTACACCAAGGCTTGGACCAAAACCTTTGGAGAAAATGGACGTTGACCGTACTGTTCAAAGCAAACAGGTCAACTATGTCAATCACCCCAAATATCAATATAACCCATTTAAACGTAGGGCAGCCTCCGATAACTTGCGGGAAAAATTAAAATATCACGATATGTCCAGGGAAGATTCTTTGCTTTAGCCGGTGACGATACGATTATCAAATTCTTCGTCCTACCAGGACTTGATTCTTTCAATGGGATCATTGGGGATGACACATTGAAGGCACTCGAGGCTGTCATCGATAGGGAAAATAATTTCCTAACAATAAAATCTGGTATCAAAATTCCATTGAAAGAAAAAATATCTCGGCAGATAAACGTGGTGTTTAGCGAAGGTTAGACAGGGGTTACGGTCACTAATAGATAAATATGTGCTGCGTGTCTGCCGTGCTTCCTTGTGATAAGTGAAGAGCAGAGACGGAGAGTTGAAAATAAAAGATTTTAGGTTTTTTATTTACTTGTTTTTATTTAATATCTTTTCAGAAAAGGCCCGCTGTCTCTATGCTTGGCTGCGACCTTAGCTGTTTTAGTATTCTACTCTCAACTCCGACCTTCCTCACATTTGGTTCTTCTTTTATACTATTTTATCTATACAAATTAAGTAGGTACTATGCCCTAAAATCCATATGTTATTTGACATAGTAAGAACTATGTCACTTAACAATGCGTTTTGCTTACCAGAGCCAGGCCACACACCATGATCATAATTTCATAATATTTATATTCCATATTCCACTCGTCATAGCAACATAAATTATGGGTCGTGACAAATGCAATCCAATGCTTTAATTCTGCCGATCGTATGGTGACCCACTCAAGTACTTCGGTGTGTGTCATAGTCGATCGCAGTTTACAGTTGGAAGGTGTCATGTTACAAAATGCACTTGGAGAAGCGCATTGTTTATTTTATGTGGACAACCAAATGTTCTATAATTAGAAGAGAGCATTTGTTTTGTGTAAATTATGACGAGTGTGGATTATTATTCATGGTCAAGGTGTTTTGGTTTTCTGGGGGTTTCATGCGCCTAAGGATCATATGACATGTAGTGTAGGAAAGAGGTTTTTATATGGGATTTGGCTTGGTTGAGACTTACGGGTCACAACATCCTCCCCCTCTTAAAAAAAGAAGATTCTTAGCCTAAACGAGGTTAAGAATTTTCGCAAAAGGAATACGTATGAACCAAATGCGGCGAGGTTAAAGTTTTACAGGTTAGAGTTTTACAACAGGTCTGGGTTATGTATAATACTTATTTTTAAATAATTTACAAAAGTACAATTATTTTTTTTTTTTTTACTTGATACTTTTACATGATAGGTATAGGATTTTTCATTTGTCATCGAATTTGTACATACATGTGTACATTTATTAGTATTTTTTTTTTTTTTTTTCCTTACATTGTTATTTAATGCCATTTCTTTTTTTTTATAGGTCACTTAAATTTATTATTATTTATATTTTTTTTTATTATTTTTTTTTTGAATTTACTTAATTTTCATTGAGTCCAATTGTTAATTACTTAATACAAAAATTGGTTTTTCATTGCTATCTTGGGTTACCTGTACAATTTTCTTCCTCTTTAACTCTTTCTCGTACTCGTGTTTTACTATATAATTTTGGTATCTTTTGTAACAAATGGAGATTATAAGAATTATAAAGATGAAGTATATTAACGTATAATGGTGTAGGTCGTGTTTATCAATTGAGAGAAATGGTGATTGTTCTTTAAGTTTTTGGAAATTAATTTGTTTAGAGATGAGTTTCAGTTCGTCTCGGCTAGAGTACTTAACGAATGTTATTTTGTTTTCGGGTTTAATTATATTTTTCGGAAAATTGTCTTCTACATCGGAAATATTTAAAGCTGGAATAAAGGAGTTATAAATAAAAGTAGCTTTTTCGTTTTTAGCCCATATCGTGAGATCTTTGGATTTAAGCAAGCAATTCCCTGTTAGTTAAAGAGAAGCTGTTCCTTCCAGTGTGTGTGTAATTACAGAATCTCGACATATTTCGTCAACTATATATTTATTTACAGAGGACAATAACCATGTATCTGGTTTGGAAGTTTGTATCCAAATTGTGGAAATATTTGATTCTTTGATTTCACA
Organism: Epistrophe grossulariae; assembly: GCA_929447395.1. Lineage (NCBI taxonomy): Eukaryota > Metazoa > Arthropoda > Insecta > Diptera > Syrphidae > Epistrophe > Epistrophe grossulariae. The sequence goes on from OV839567.1 coordinate 79,235,824, forward strand.
GGAGGTTGGAAATGATTGTACTCTTTTTAGAAGTTGGATTTCACATTGGGGGTTGTTTGTATTTGTGTTAAAAATAGGATGTGTCATTTCACATAAGAAATTGTTGTCGATGGTTTTGCAGTGACTTAGATCTTCGGATTCTAAGTTATAATAATGTTCTTTCTTATAATCTATAAGGAGGTATTTAGAAGTAGGTTGAATAAATATAAGATTGTTGTGAAAACGTGTTGGAAGTGGTATGATTTTAAATAATTGGAAATTTTCCCTAAAAGGAAGAGGTATTTTGAACTCGTATATTACTTTTTCTTTTCTTATCACTGCACTCATAGAACTTATTTCATAAAGTGGTAAATCAACAGGAAGTTCCTGTTTGATTTTTTGTAGGACGCTTCTCAGTTGTTCCGGTGTAATTATAGTCGGATGAGGTGCACCATTTTTCGCGTTTATGACGATGTCTAATAGATCAGAAATTGTATTTTGGTACCTTATAATGAGTAGTGTTAGGAGTGAAGTAAGAGATTCTATTTTCAGGATAGTGGATTGATCTGAGGTTTGGTTGATAAGTTTTTCAACCGCCTCTTTTACATCTCCTATCTTGGAATCAATAAATTTGAACTGAGCCTCTATGGTGGTTTCTGACTTGTTGAACATATTACTTGTCGTTTCTATAATGAAGGTTTGGTTTTTCACTAGATCTAAAAGGTAGTTTTCGTTGTATTTAAGTTTCTCAATTTGTTTATTGTAGTATTTAGCATCATCTTCGTCCAATGTTCCAAACAAAGATTTGCTAATTGTACCTATAACGTTTACTAATGCCCTTTTAGTTCTTCGCTTGTAGTTGGGTTGTAATTTCAGTTTTATGTCATCCATTAAATGAGATACTTCGGCTACTGCACTCTTACAAAGAAGGTCGAAATTCGACATACCTGCTAATTGCTTACACAGTTTGGTAATTTAGTTTACAAAGTAGTCTGCATGTGTGAGAGCTCCATTGAATAGTGTAAGTTCGTAGTATGCTATAAGTTTCCATTCGGTCGTATAAATTTCGACTTTGCCTATCTCTTCAAAGTAGATGCCCGGATTTTGTCCAATTGGGCTTATCTTGAGAGTGGCGCTGGTCAATACTGGCAGTAGAATGAATATTAGGAGACCCATGATCTATAATACCAAAGAAAATGGATGGTTTTCTATAGTAACGTTTATTTATGTATATGTTTTCCTTGTGTGTATGGATGTGTGTTCGTTTGTAATTGTATGATTGTGCAGTTTTGTGTTTTTGAATTAAAACCTATGGCGCAAAATTTTAAACAGTTCTCGTTTAAGCAATAAACCCGACTCTAGTTAAAATAGTCCTTTATTTAAAAATTCTTGTTTAAATTTTTCTTAATTCTAAACACTTTAAACAACTCTTCTAACTAAAGAACGTGTTTAACAAAACGTCAGCAAACTTTTGTAAAACATGCCTGATTTTGACAGCTGAATAAATCAAATAGAACGAAAAATTAAAAAAAAAAAAAAAAACAAAAAGAACCCAATCTGTAATTTTGCCGAGCTATAGGAAAGTGTTTCGAGATTTAAATTTTGAGTTAAAATAGTGAAAATACTAAATAAAAAAGTGAAATAAAAGTTAACATAGTGAATAATTGCAATATTTTATAAAAAAAAACAAAACAACATGAGGTGCTGCGTTAAATCGTGTAAAAACACCTATAATATGGAGTTTTAAAATTTTTCTTCTCACGGGCTGATTGTGTCTCATATTCCACATAAAGTAATGTGAAGTGATGTTTTTTAGGCTAATACATTATCTGAGAATACTTTTCAATTGATATTTCGTAGCATTTTGCTTTGAAAAAGCAAATTATTTGAAAATAAAAATACACTTCAATCACGGGAATTAGCTGAACCCCATCTGTGAAAATTGAAATTCTCGTCCAGGGTAGCATTAGTTTTTGTTGGTGATGGCAAGGCGCTCAAATCCATTGAGCGCCCGTAGTGCAGAGTAATTTTACTTCCTTTATGTGGAATATGAGATACAGCTTACCTGTGAAATGAACAAAAATTACACTGCTTGTTATAGGTCTTTTTAAATATAGGTGCAGTATTTAACGCAGCACCGCGTGTAGTTTTCTATTTTTGTACATTTTTGTATTGCATATAATCACTTTAATTACTTTTATATTAAGTGTTTCTTTAATTTACTAAGCTTTTTTACTATTTTAACGATTTAAAATTTCAAAACAATCCTAAAACAAAACAGATCAAAATGCCTTTGGGGTGCATTTAGCTGTCTAACTGCACGCCTTCCCTGTGTGGATGCATTTGTGTTTGTGTACTTCACACTCAAAGTGATAATGTCCCACAGATAAAGCATACTTTAAAAAGATAGAGAAGCGTTTTTCTGGTTTTAAAGTTAGAAGACCTCTTTAACGCTAAAGTATACTTTATGTCGTTTAAAATTTACAAAGAGCCGCCTCTCATTCTAAAGTTATTATTAACAGCCGACTCCCATTTTAAAGTAGATTTAGAGCCGCGTTAAAATATTTAAAATTTTGCGCCTATATTTTTATTAATTATGTATATACTTTATTTCCTTTTTTTTCATTTGGCAACACAATTCTTGAATAAGGTGGGGGTTTTCTTACCCAAGGGTTTGGAATATGCGAGTACCTTCTCCTACGTCTCGCGACGTAAGTCGGGCAAACTGTTAGGTCGAAATTTTCTTTCTCAGCCCCGAAGCAAATAGTATCCCCGAACTTGACATCCAAGGCACACTGATCGGTTATTTTATTCCCGTTAATGTATGTACCCTTCGAATCTTTCATATCGGTAATTGTTATTCTCGTATCATCGGGGCTTACTTCAATCATCGCGTGGATGTTTGATACAAGTTCGGTTGGTATACGTAGCTTATTGGAATCGTTGCTGCCGATTTCTGTTGTCCCTTTTCTAAGTGGGATCTCCACATCGGTTACTGTGTTGTAAAGCAACCAGTAGGAATCTGGTTCGTAGTTGATGGATTCCATCTTGAAGAAACGGAAAAATTGGAAACTTCAATATTGACGTAGTTATAAATAATTATTGAAGTGTGGTGTTATGTGATGTACATAGTTTGAAATTGAAGTAGTTTTTTTTTTCTAAATTTTGAGGAAGTTAGTCCGTAAAAATTTGGAGATTATTGTTATGAACAACTTTTGTCCGATTCCGAATTCTTATTTCTGTTGTTTCGTCGGAAGTTATTCTACATACCTCGAAAGGACCTTCTCAAAGTGAAGAGAATTCGTTCTTTCTTGTATGGTTCTTTACTAGAACCATATCTCCTACGTTAAATGACTTTGTTTTAGTACTTTTGTCGTAGTATTTCTTACTGTTTTCTTTTTTGTGAAGTAATTTTTCTTTAGCAATTTGGTATCCATGTTATAACCGGGATTTCAGTTCGTTCGCGTAATTGTCATAATTGTAGGATACCTGAGGATTTCTCGTAAGGTTTGTAGGAATCCTGGCGGGATATCCGTACAATAATTCATGAGGCGTGTAACCAGTACTACTATGTGTGGTTGTATTAAAAACAAAGATAGCATATGGGATCCATGTATTCCATGAAAGGGGGTCTCGATTTACATAGTGTCTCAGATACTCCGCCAATGTGCGGTGACTGCGTTCGAGCGCTCCATTTGTCTGAGGATGGTATGGTGTTGTTTGAATCTTTTTTATTTTTAGGAACTTGCATACTTCTTTAAATAGTTGACTCAAGAAATTTGTGCCTTGGTCTGTAAGAAGAGCTTCAGGAAATCCGAAGCGACACAAGATTTTTTCCACCAACGCTTTAGCTACTGTAGATGCCTCTGCGTTTTCTAAGGGTATAGCATCAGTAAACTTTGTCAGGTCATCCTGAAACGTAAGGAGATGCTTATGATTTTCAATGCTACTCTCTCAAATGGTGCTGAACTGGTTGTGGTTTTCATGGGTATTTTGTGATTCTGTATTAATTTATTTGTTTGACAAGATTTACACTGAAGAATATGATTTTTTATATCCGTGTTCATAGTTGGCCAGAAATATTTTTCTTTAATTTTCTTTATTGTCCTTGTTATACCCTGGTGGCCTCCTAGAGGGGAGTCATGAAAGTCATATAGCACAGTTTTTATGGATTCTAAATTGTCTAGAAATATTCTTTCATCTATAGAGATGTAAATGTCTTTGCTTTGATTCTGAAATATATTTGTAATGATGATTTTTAATTTTGTTTTGGATTCGCTATCTATACAGGGTAACGCAAATCCTATTGCTGGTTCGTTATGACTTTGGTCGTTAACAGAAGTAAAACATGTATTAATAATTTCTGTGTCTTTAGGCGTTCTAATAGGTAAAGGTAAAGTAGTTATAAAATTTTTCTCGTTGTTGTGAAGAAATGTAGAAACTTTTCCTATGTCAGGTTTTATAAAGTTTGGGAATTTATTTCGCAAAAATTCTTCTTCGGTTGAATCGATTATTGGTAATACGAACACTTTAATTTTGATTTTTGTGTTTTCAAAAATCGATCCCTATTCTTCTTGGAGCGAAAAACGTGACAGAACCTCTATTTTATCTTGTTCAGAAATTTCCAAACTGTCCTGATTAGGTTTATTTTTGGTTTGGCTTCGAGTTGTCACCAGGACTTTGATTTAATTTTCTTCTGTACTTATATTTCTGCTTAAAGCGTCAGCATTTAAATTTATTTTTCCTGGTTTGTGTTTTATTGAATAATCGTATTCAGATAAAAGAATTTTCCATATTGCTAATCTGGACATAGGGTCAGTTCGAGAAAATAGCCACTGTAAAGGTTTGTGGTCGGTACAAATAGTGAAATGTCTTCCGTAAACATAAGGACTCCTTTTAGAAGTTTCGTAAGGGGTTTTGCTATTGTAGAGAAATTCTCTATGAACTTCCTGTAATAGCCAACAAAACCAAGAAAAGATTTTATTCCTTTTGTATTTTTTGGTGTAGGATAAGTCCTGACGGCTTTGATTTTTTCAGGGTCTGGTTTTAGTCCATCTTCTGAGATAAGATGTCCCAAGTACATTAGCTCATGTCTAAGGAAATTACATTTTTCTGGTTGAAGTTTTAGTTTATGAATACTCAGTTGATCGAGTATTTTTCTAAGTCTGGAATTATGATCGTTCAGATCGTATCCATGAAGAACTATGTCATCCATGTAGACGAAACAGTCGAATCCTTGCAAACCAGTAAGAACGGTATCCATTAAACGCTGGAAGGTTGCAGGAGCATTCTTTAAAACGAATGGCATACGATTATATTCGTAATGCCCGAATGGAGTGCTAAATGCGGTCTTGCAACGATCCTCTGTATCCATCAAGATTTGATGAAATCCTTTAGCCAGGTCAAGTGTGCTAAAGTATTTTGCTCTACCCAACTGATCAAATATATCGCTGATATTTGGTAGTGGGTAAGCATCCCCGATAGTTAGGTCATTTAGTTTCCTAAAATCGACGACTACCCGCCAACGTTTGCTTCCATCGTTACCCGGCTTTTTGGGAACAAGTAGCAAGGGCGAGTTCCAGGTACTCGAGCTTGGTCGTACAATATCATCGTCTAACATTTCCTGTACCTGTTTATGGATTTCTTCTTTTTGGCTTCCTGGAAGTCGATAGGGTTTAATAAAGAGAGGAGGTTTGTTCTCATCAGTAACAACTTTGTGTGTCATTGAATCGGTATTAGTGAGATGATCTCCCTCAAGATAAAACAAATCATTATATTCCCTACAGATCTTGAGTATAGATTCTTTTTCTTTTGTGTTGCAATGGTCTAATACCAACATGGATTCTAATTTTTCCAGGCGTTTTTCAATTTTGTTGTTAAAACCTTTCATATCCGACTCATCGTATTGATCTAAGCTATCAAAATTTAAATTTAAATTATTAATGTTAATTATTTTCTCTGTTTCAAGTGTATTCATAGTTAAAATTTTGATTTTGTTATTTGTAGGTCTTACTGCTGACTCGCCTACATATACTCCTGGACAGATTTGTTTCTTTTCAATCACAATGTCCTCAAGTTTTTTGTTACCTATTTCAAATGGAATTTCGATCATTTGCTGACTTCGAGGTGGAAGAATAAGATAAAAATTGTTATCACTAGAACTTTTGTTTGATGCAGTCATGCGAATTTCCGCAATCTTATCGATTACTGTTTTAGTTTCCTTGCTCTTTTGGATGTCGTTTTCTAAAGTCTTACCCATATTTATAACTGCTTTAGTTTCCTTGCTCTTTTGGCTGTTGTTTTCTAAAGTCTTACCTGCTACGCCATTTAATGCATCGGCATTTATTTTTACCGTTTGTTCGTTTGAAGATGAAGGTGATTCTTTGCTATCAGAGTCAGTATCCTTTTTAAGCTTATTTGAATTGGAGGTATCACTTGTGGTTTCAATGCCACTACCTTCAATGTCAAAGACATAGCCCGTAGGCATCACCTCGTGAGGGATAGCTTTTTGAATATTTTCTTTGATTACAGAGTCACCAACATTCTTATTAAAATTAATTTCAGTTATTTCTAAAACTTGTTTTTTGTAGTTTACTTTACATTTGTATTTACTAAGGAAATCGTTCCCTAGAATACCATCATACGTTAAATTTATACGTGTGGTAAGGAGCTGAAACTCTGCTGGGTCCCTGGACATAGCAATATAGAAGGGAACGACAAAGCAGATGCACTGGCAAGGGAAGGGTCAATGTCAAATAGAGACAGTCGTAGCCAATCAGACACGAGACCGGACGTTCCGATTGGCGTGATCAAACGGAAGATAGACCTAATAACGAAAGAGAAAATCAACAACTCCTGGATATCCAGGAACGATTGTGACATCTCTAGAAGTTTATGGCCTCTAATCAACGAAAAAGAAACTCAGTATATTCTATCGCTGAGTAAAAAGAATATTAGAACCCTGATAGGTGTACTAACGGGACACTGTGCCATTGGCACAATGGCCACTAGATTTGGTGTATACGCACCCGATTTCTGTAGGAGCTGTCAGGATGTTGAGGAAATAGAAACCATTAAGCACCTGCTCTGCGACTGCCCCAACCTCCAAACAAATCGCCTCCGTTACCTTGGGAGCAGATTTGTTGGAGAACTGGACGATCTAGCGCAGGTCTCAATGGCAAACATGAGGAAATATATTGATGGTACGGGCTGGTTCGTAAATGACCCAGTCTATGTGAACCATTAGTTTAGTTGTTATCTCTGTTATAGGGGATCACAATGGACCAACAGGCCCCCGTGTACGCACAGCCTCAGGGCTGGGCACGCCCCTCCTAACCTAACCTAACCTAACCTAAGGAGCTGAAAAGGGTGTTTTAATGAAAGATTATGTTCTTGATCAATTATAAAGGAGCCTGCTATTTCTCCCAGTGTGAAAACTGAATCACCAAAGATTGGGATATAGCACATTTTTTTTTCTGAGTTCGCATTTGCCCCAAGTTTGTTTTTATACAAACTTATTTCCGCTCCAGTGTCTATTAGGAAAGTGGAGTAGGTTTTGTTTGATGGCTGGATTTGAATTCGTATTACCGGCTCATGAAACTCTGGGCAAAGCAAAACAGTTAGGTTTTTTGTGTCTATTGTTGCGGGTCGACATTCGAATCTAGTCGGGATGGATGACCCATCTCTTCCTCCCGAGCATAGTCGTTTCCCGAATTGTTGGGATAAAAATCTTCACCAGAACTCCAATTCCTATATCCTGGTCTAGTATTATATTGTCTGACGTTGGTAGGATTTTGGTTGTTATTATTTGTATTCTGGGAGTTATCCCTAAATGGGTTTGAGGTATTTCGATTTAATTCGGATCGTTTTAATCTACAATCCGCTTCTCGGGTTTTTTGCAATACCCACAAGTGAGGCGTAGTACTTCTTTCTTTATGTGGGTTGATTGGTTTGGAGAATTAGTATTCCTGATCGGATTGCTATAGCAATTCGCACTGAAATGACCAATTTTATTGCAAAATTGACAAGTTGGACGTGTCGAAGGTGAGAAACTTGTATATTGTTGATTTCGATTCAGATTTGAACTGGTGGAAGGACTAACTCGTTCTAGTCGATTGGAGTGCTCTTCTGCATATAGGATAGATTTTTTCAAATCGGTTTCCCCGGGTGTCTGAACCATAAACCTCAGGTTTTGGTTTCGGATGCCATCCTCAAAAGTTTGAATGGCGAGTTTGTCATTTTCTTTAAAAAGAAACTTTCTAACTGCCTCTTCTGTGGAGCTGGCATAGGTTGCAGAATTTAACACGTTTAATAGTTGACCCACACGGTCACCGAATTCCTTAAGATTCTCCTTTCCTTGTTGCCGAGCTGAAATCAACTCATTTTGGGCTGAGGATCGAGACTTTACTATGGAATATTCCTTTTTTATTAATAAGCAAAGTTCCTCCCACTTTTCCACGGTTCGGAATTGGATGAGTTCAAACGCTGGTCCTTCAAGTCTAGTTTTCACTATACTGAGGAATAGTTTGGGCTCATCCGCTTTTACCGATTTAAACAGAATGTCACCGCAGGCTAGGAATTTGGTGAGGTTTTCCGATTTCCCATTGAATGTCGGGACAATGTTTATTATGTCTTTAAGGCTCATTTTGTACTCCGTTATTTCGGGAAGCGAATGAAAAGGTAGATGTTCAAAAAGACTAACTTTAATTTTTTGGTTGCGGGTAGTAATTTTGAACACTTTTTTTGATTTTTCGAGAGAGAGAAAAAGAAAGAAGAGAAAAAAAAAAAGGAAGAGGAATGTCTAACTTGAAGGATCTCAATGAAAATTTTACAATAGCTAATGTGTTTCTGTTTTTCCGTGTATAATAAAAAAAATTCTTACTTATTATAATAGCTGCTTCCGTTGTTGACGTTGTTGATGTTGTTGAGGTTGTTGATCTTCTTATAGATACTGCCAGGTAAGCTTCACGCCCTAAAGGTGATAATTACGGCCTGGTCTTTAACAAAACATTTTTTTTTTTTATTTTTTCTCCTCACTGTCTTTCACTGTCCCTTTTTTTTCGATAAGTTTTGTTTTCAATATTTTTCACTTCCCCTTTTTTTTGTATGTGGGTTTTTTTCTCTATTTTTCACCTTTTCACTAACACACTTTACTTTCCTCTTTTTTTTTAGCAACGCACTTTTTTATTTAAATCTATTTTTTTTTATTGTTACTTTTCTGGTGTTTAGCCCCAGAACGCATAAAATAGCTCTTGTTCTTGGTAGGAGGATTTTTGAGAATCCCACCGCTGCCACCAATGTTGCGTATCTGCCATGCTTCCTTGTGATAAGGGAAGAGCAGATGACGGAGAGTTGAAAATAAAAGATTTTAGGTTTTTTATTTACTTGTTTTTATTTAATATCTTTTCAGAAAAGGCCCGCTGTCTCTATGCTTGGCTGCGACCTTAGCTGTTTAGTATTCTACTCTCAACTCCGATTTTCCTCACATTTGGTTCTTCTTTTATACTATTTTATCCATCCAAATTAAGTAGGTACTATGCCCTAAAATCCATATGTTATTTGACATAGTAAGAACTATGTCAATTAACAATGCGTTTTGCTTACCAGAGCCAGGCCACACACCATGATCATAATAATCATAATATTTATATTCCATATTCCACTCGTCATAGCAACATAAATTATGGGTCGTGACAAATGCAATCCAATGCTTTAATTCTGCCGATCGTATGGTGACCCACTCAAGTACTTCGGTGTGTGTCATAGTCGATCGCAGTTTACAGTTGGAAGGTGTCATGTTACACAATGCACTTGGAGAAGCGCATTGTTTATTTTATGTGGACAACCAAATGTTCTATAATTAGAACAGAGCATTTGTTTTGTGTAAATTATGACGAGTGTGGATTATTATTCATGCTCAAGGTGTTTTGGTTTTCTGGGTGGTTTCATGCACCTATGGATCATATGACATGTAGTGTAGGAAAGAAGTTTTTATATGGGATTTGGCTTGGTTGGGACTTACGGGTCACAACATATGGATCACTCTTTGGACCAGTTAGTATAAATGAAGTAATTGACACTTCGATTCAGGCTGAAATCAGAACAAATACAGACGAGCCTATTTATACAAAGAGTTATCCATATCCTTCATGCCTAAGAGAGGTGGTTGAAGACGAAATAGATAAACTCTTAGACGAAGGAATAATTAGACCTTCGAGAAGCCCCTATAACTCACCAATCTGGGTTGTACCCAAAAAACCCAAGCCGAACGGTGACAAACAATATAGGATGGTAATTGACTACAAAAGACTGAACAGCGTGACAATTTCCGATGCATATCTGATACCAGATATAAATGCCACACTTGCTAGCCTAGGGAACGCTCGATACTTCACGACTCTTGACTTGATTTCGGAATTTCTCCAAATCCCAATAAAACCTTCGGACATACCTAAAACAGCCTTTTCTACCATGAACGGCAAATACGAGTTTTTGAGACTGCCATTCGCCCTCAAAAAAGCACCAGCCATTTTCCAACGAACAATTGACGATGTGTTCAAGCCATTCATTGGAAAAATCTGTTACGTTTATATCGATGATATAATCGTCTTCAGCGAAAACGAGGAAAAGCCTTTAGAAAATCTTGACTTGGTTCTGAAAAGACTAAGCGAGGCGCATTTGAAAGTTAACCTCGAAAAGATCCATTTCATGGATACGAATGTAGAGTTCCTTGGCTATGTTAAAACACCTGATGGCGTACGACCAGATAAGAAGAAAATTGAGGCAATTCAAAACATTCAACCTCCTGTAAACCTGAAGGAGCTTTAATCGTTCCTGGGCCTTACATCCTATTATAGGAGATTTATTCGAGACTACGCCAAAGTCGCCAAGCCCTTAACTAACCTCAAAAGAGAAGAAAATGCCCAAGTAAAAGCCAATCAGTCAAGAAAAATTCCAATCAGATTGGATGAGGGTGCGTTGGAGGCTTTCAATGAATTAAAAGTCCTCCTTACTTCTGCCGAAGTCCTAGCATTCCCAGACTTCAGTAAACCATTGATTCTCACGACGGACGCTTCAAATATGGCAATTGGCGCAGTTTTGTCACAAGGGGAAACAGGGAAAGAAAAACCCATAGCATTCATTTCAAGATCCCTTGGTGGTAGTGAGGAAGACTACGCCACAAATGAAAAAGAAATGTTGACGATAATCTGGGCCTTAGACAACCTCAGGTCCTATTTTTACGGAGCGAAAAAAATTGGGATATTTACCGACCATCAACCTCTGACATACACCCTAGGCAACCCCAAACTACAACGCAAAGTTAAAGCGTTGGAAGGCCAGGATAGAGGAGTACAACTGCGAATTGATTTACAAACGCGGTAAATCAAATGTCGTGGCAGATGCACTCTCAAGGCTTAGAATTCATAACGAACACTCTACCGTCTCAGCGAAAGCTGAAACGGAATGCCAAGTGAACGCGTTACATAACGATTCCTCTACGGAATCTGAGTCTGAGAAAAATACCCTTTTGGATAAAAACAGATCTCAAACGGACACAGCCTTGGAGCATGTCTCCTTTACAATGACGAATCGGCTTCAACCGAATCTGCCAATGAAACAATGCACAGTGCAGAACAGGACGCGACAGACTTGATTCCGCATGTTGAGGTACCCCTTAACGTTTTTCGGAATCAAATAATTATAAATGTAGCGAAACCCGCTGATTCTTATGAGGAACCGCATCCCGGTTACTCTAGACATTACACTGCAACCCCGTATTTAGACAAAGAAGCCTTGACCAATATTTTAAAGGCAATACTGCAACCCACCATTGTAAACGGCATTATGATTCCGGAGCTTTGTATGGAATTGTTGCAAAAGGTCTACTTGGAAACCTTTTCGAGAATCAAGTGTGGGAACTCATTAGTAAGGAACACAAGCGAGCACATAGAAATGCTCGAGAAAACAAAGAACAACTTCTGGAAAAATATTATTTCCCAAATATGAATAGCTTGATAACACGCTATGTGAAGTCCTGTGATATCTGTCTCGCCAATAAATATGATCGACATCCGGCAACTCCCATGTTTCATCCTACCCTGGTTCCATCTTATCCCTGTGAAATACTTCATATGGACATTATGGAAATCCAAGGGAAGAAATTCATATCATGCATCGACAAATTCTCGAAATTCGCCAAACTATTTCACATAAAAAATAAGTCTTCTCTTCATCTAAGGGATAAAGTGATAAAGATCCTTCACTATTTCTCTGTTCCTAAGATGTTAGTTACCGACAATGAGAGAAGTTTTCTTAGTCCTATTATGGTTAACTTCATTAAAATGCTCGATATCCAAATGTATCAAACACCTGTTAACCGTAGCGAAGTTTATGGTCAAGTTGAGAGATTTCATTCAACGATTGTAGAAATTTATCGATGCTTGAAGGCTGAATACAATGAGTTAAAACTAAGAGAACTGATAAACATCTCTGTGGACCGGTACAACAACACGATCCATTTTGTTACTGAACGAAAACCATCCGACATGTTTTTTAACAGGAGTACAAGAGTAAACTTTCAAAATATGGAAAATTTTAGAATAAGAGTTAACCAAGAGCTGAGAGAAAAAATACTACAAAAACCAAGAAGCAGAAATGCATGGTACAATAAAAAGAAATCGATTCCTAAAAAATTTAAAAAAGGGGACATAGTTTATACTTCCTTTAAGAGGATTCAGGGCAAGCATAAGTCACTGTATCGAAAGGAAGTTGTGGCCAAGGATAATAAGGCCACTATCAGAACAGACACATGTCGCAAAAAACATAAGACTCAAGTAAATAATACATACAGAAGTAATACTAAAGCACATACACAAATTAAAAAGCACGCATAAAACAGCACATATGAATATAAGAATATAAAAAAATGTAACAAATACCCATACGCTAAAATGTATACATTTATGTAAAAATAAAAAAGCACTTATGTACATGAAAATGCATATTCCAAAGAGAATACACAAATAAATACATAAACAATAAAATATACATGTATAAAATAAAAAAAAACAAAAAAAAGGAAGGAGGACCTATCCTCAAAAAAAAAAAGAAACTTTATATTCCTTAAATCTAAAAATAGAAACCTTAGATTCCTAAAAGGAACATTAAAAAAACATAAAATAAAAAATATTAATACTTATTCTCTTATCTTTTTCTAGCATTAAAATTATATTTTTTAATTATAAGTAAAGAAATTAATTATTTTAAATTAGGATAATATAAATAATGTTACTTGTATAACCTAGCTTGTAAGACTACAATTATACAGGGTGTGAAATCACCGCCTCAGAAGAAAACCATGAGTTCCTGATTTTAAGATTTTTATTCTTCTTTTTTTTTACTGGCTCTAACTTTGCCAAACTACAACCGATTTTTGAATTATGTGTTTTTGTGAAAAAAATCATATCGAAGTCAAAAAACAACCTAAAAATGCTTTAAAAATGTGCTTGAAAATAATTTGCGAGAAAACCGTTATCCACACAGAAAAAAATGTATAGTAGATACAAATATTTAACTGTTCTTGTTTAAATACAAAAAAAATTTCAAAAATCGGTTGTAGTTTGGCAAAGTTAGAGCTAGTCAAAAGAAAGAAGAATAAAAATCATAAAAACCGTTATAAGTCGAAAACGAAGCGAAAACGAGAAAATTACCTCTTAAGTTTTTCGACTTGAAATGATCTCAGGAACTCATGGTTTTCTTCTGAGGCGGTGATTTCGGGACACCCTGTATAAATTTAACAATTATCTCTTTTTTACACAAATAAGATTAACCATTATGCTATCAACAATCGCTGAGGGACTAAACATCTTTGATTACAAAGCGCCGCTCATTTCCCTAAAAGAAGGAAGAGGCTGGATTATTGATTGCAATTTCAAGCTGGTACACGTGATTGATCTTGGACATTTCGAGGAAATGCTTGAGAAATTAGATGAAATTATATACAACAACCTTAAAAGTACGGGACCGTAAACAACTAATCCAGTACCATCTCAATCGAACTAGGGAACGCATAGATCTCTTAAAAGGCAAATCGCTTCGCAAGACAAGATCGATTAACTGGATTGGCAGTGCCTGGAAGTGGATGGCAATCCTAATGCAGCAGATTGGGACCAGATCCTTCGGACTGAAGAAAAAATTGCACTGAACAATAATCAGCAATATAAAATAAACAACAAGATCTTCGGCATCACTGCAGAAATAACGGAAAAAATCAATCTTCTCATAAGCAGGGTCAACAATGGTATAAAAGATTCTATCTCGGCAGAATTGAACAAGACATACTGAATGAAGTAATCGTTGTTAAAGGAGAAATAAATGAAATTCTACGCGCTTGCCAGATTGCGAAAAAAGGTATGATTAACACCAATCTATTGGATAAGGAAGAAATTGGTAGGCTTGTCAATGAAATTGAAACTCTACCCTATGCCAACGAGATCGAGGCAATAGAGTATGGGACACCGGCAGTTTTTACTAACGGGACGATATTGCTCTATATACTATCTGTGCCTAAGGTTAGGAAAGATGAGTTCAACCTCCTAAAAACGAGAGCATCCATTATAGAGAACAAGTAAACTGATCTTAAATACGACAAAATGTTGGTCAACCACCAAAAGACGTACGACGTAGTAATTGCGTCTCGATAAGTAATACAACAATTTGCAGTGAAACCGCATTAGAAAAAGTTCCTGAAGAGGATTGCGTGGCAAGGCTTTTGAAAGGAGGCTCGGCAGCTTGTACATGCCATACAAACACCAAAGAAGTTATTGAACTCATCAATTCGGACACTATCTTCCTGACTAACATCAAGGGTGAAGTCAAATCCAATAATTTCCAAAGAACTCTTGAGGGGACCTTTATCCTACAGATGCAAAACGAAACGGTACAATTTAACAATAAAACCTTCAGAAGCCACAGCATAACGGTCCTACAAGCCCTTCCACCTGCACTGACGAACATTACCAAGCAGGATAACAAGTTCGATCTGGGTTATGTGCACAATATCGGTCTAACAAACATCGAAAGTCTTAGTAACCTCGATGAAAGGTTTAAGATCTCCCTTGTTGCGGAAGCTGCAATAATCTTGTTGTTTATCCTTGTTATACATTGCCTTTGGCGGAAGATGCACCCAAAAATCAGCTTTCCATCAATCCAGATATCAGCGAATCCATTTCCTATCCAAGAACAACATCCTAACCCCCAGAAACGGTCAAACCAATCTCCCGTTTCTGACGTCACAGCCGATCTATCGAAAAAAAGACACAAACTAATCAGACTACGACCTAACATAACACCAACTAAACCGAAAACCCGACGGGACGTAGATTTTTGAAGGGGGTGGAGTTAACACGTTGCATTTACTTGCACTTCATTATGATTTGCCGGCTCAGCAAATCATGCTCAGGCAAGTATGATTTTCCACGATAAATGCACGGAAACTTCGAAGGTCGCTGAATCAGCAAATCATCGTGGGATAGCATATATGGTTGACTTTAGGTTTAGGATATTAGATTATTTTTACAGTTAGTCTTATTCTAGTAGTCATACGGGTTGGACGTTTAAAACAAATAAATTAATATCTAATTAAAATATAACTTTTTGAGTTTCATTCGTAAGTCGAACAGTTGGGCAAGCCTCTTGGCTGGTGTTCGCGTTTTTTTTTTATTGTAACGGACATGTGATCCGTTTATTGATTCTGTTAACAGTTTTAAAAATGAAATGTTTATGGATGAACACACTATAATTGAAATTTCGCAACACAGTGTTCTCTTTTCTTTTCACGACAAATGGGTAAAGAGAAAAGAGAGCACTGCACTGCGGATCAAGTATTGCGGATTCCATAATTGAAATTTACATAATATGTATATTATGAAAATCAAGAAAATCGGAACAAAATCGTAAAAAATATCAGGACAGGATTTAAATGTTTAAACTGTCCCAGAAAAATCGGGACGCCTAGCAGGCCTATAAACACAACAAGTAGGAATTCAAATTTTGGTTGTTTCACACGAACACCCACTTCTTAAATTTGCTGTAGGTTCTTGGTGTATACAAAAAATTTTATTATCTTTAAAGATTGCTGTTGGTGACTTGGATGGCAATTTTCAACTATTTGGTGTAAAAAACTCTGAAGCGCAATTAGTTTTCCAAAACTATGTTGGATCACAGGTGTTGAGCATTCAAATAAGTGGTACTGCAGGCAAGAAACTTTATTTTTAGTAATTCAAATTTCCCTGATTTTTTATTTCTTTTAAGGCTCAGTACTGGATAAGATATTTGTTGCTTCCGACAATGTAGTTAAAGCATTCACCAAAAAGGGTAAAATGTTTTTGTCACTTCATACAAATCTTACTGAACCAATAAAATGCATGTAAGTTGAAGATTTGAATTAAATAGATCCAAGTATAAAGTAAATTTATAATTAACAAAATATAACTTTAACTTAAGGTTTGTTTCGGGAGCTGATTTGTTTATTTGTGGAAATCATGTTTACAGCCACTATCGAGATTGCAAGGAAATTGGAACTTATTTATGTGGAGACACGATCGTAGATGTAGTAGCATTGTGTCCTAATAATGTAAGAAGTTTGAAAAAATTTGTACTATATAAATAACACATTCTTACAAAGGTGTGGCATTCCGATTTCCACCACAGACGTCACACCAATCGAGACATCGACACAAAAAATTTAAAACTTTTGATTTTACTCGCACCGTGTCTGAAACCTAAATCGATGTGCGCACAAGCCCACACACAGCACACATTTCCGTACACCGACCCCGGTGCAGACACAAGTGTAGTGTTTTCACGAATTCTGTCACCACTTTAATTGTTTTTAGCCTCATTCACCGCAAATGTTACAAAAACAGTGTGGCATATGCATGATGTCGACATTGTGATAATTTCTTCATAACTGGATATTAAAGGTCCGTCAAGCTGGGAACACCACAATCGAAATTCAAAATTCTAATTATGCAGGAATTAGGTGCTATTTAAGTGCTAATTTAGTAACGCAATCCCGGCTTGGAACTAAAATCCCTTCCCCCTCAAAATTGTGGCATTCCCAGCTTGACGTCAAGCTGGGAACGCCACAGGTTTGAGGGGTAAGGGGAGGACTTTTTAATGGGGAGTTCCGCCAACTAAGGAACACTTAAATAGCACCTAATTGCCCCATCATTAGTTTTTTGAAATTTTGTGTTTGGAGTTGTGGTGTTCCTAGCTTGACGTCAAGCTGGGAACGCCACAAGTTTGAGGGGGAAAGGATTTTAGTTCCAAGCCGGGATTGCGGTACTAAATTAGCACTTAAATAGCACCTAATTCCTGCATCATTAGAATTTTGAATTTCGATTGTGGTGTTCCCAGCTTGACGGACCTACGTTTATGATCTATGAGCGAGTCTCACAGTATACAACAAAACTCTTGGGAATGTCATTTGAAAGCCTTGGGTGCTTTCATAAATGCATGGTTGCGAAAGTCTGACGAATGCATAACTTTGATAAATGCATGCGACAAATGTCAGATTTTCATAAAAGCAAAACGCAAATATTTGCAGCGCAAATGTGCAACTATAAAAACTCACATGCAATCTGAATTCCTTTCTTAAAGAAAGAGTGTTGCACACACTCCACCATCTTTAGAATAGCCATCTCCTTCCCATCAGTATATCGTTAATAGGAAACTTTTTGTATTTTTTTTTTTGTATTCATCTTTGTCATTACGTTTGCCTCGATGAATTTTTTTCTCGAAAATCTCCCTCTGTCTATTTTTGTAGATGCGAATTAAAAAAAAAACAATTGTATAGGTGCAGTAATTAAAGAGTTGTGAGATGATGAATAAAACAACAGAGATATGTGAATATCTGTCTATGAGCTGTATGATTTTGAGATTTTTTAAAGCATCCGTTAAAAATAGAAAATTAAAAAAGTGGTAAAAATTGACATATGACGCAAATCAGAAAGTGTTCATAAATGCAGCTTAAAACACATGCGCAAATATTTTGTATGACGTTAGTATGATTGCAATTGGATCGCATGTAAATAAAGCAACCATGCATTCGCATCTACGAACATAGACAATTAATTTGATACATCAAACATAACTGTACACCCTACACGACCTTCACAATAATCAAATAAAAAATTGTTTAAAAATTACGGAAAAACACAACAAAATGGGGTTGTTGTGCATTCCCAACCGACGTGTTTCAGTGGAGAACAGTCCAATTTTTGCAAAATTCCAAAAACACCCGTTTTGCATTCACTTAAATGCTTATATCTTTGGATACAGTGGTAGGACTTTGAAAATTAAAAATTAAATTTAAAGCCACAATAAAAGACTTGTACCAGCTACAAAAAATTTTTGAAAACTGTTCAAAATTTCATACTTAAATGTTGAGGGAGATTTTCGAGAAAAAATTTCATCGGGGCAAACGTAATGACAAAGAGGAATAAAAAAAAAATAAAAAAAGTTTCCTATTAACGATATACTGGTGGGAAGGAGATGGCTATTTTAATGACGGTGGAGTGTGTGCAACAAAAAACTTTACATCGGCGATTGCATGTGACTTTTTATAGTTGCACATTTGCGCTGCAAATATTTGCGTTTTGCTTTTATGAAAATGTGACATTTATCATTTGCATTTATGAAAGTTATGCAGTCGTCAGACTTTCGCAACCATGCATTTATGAAAGCACCCTACTTCTGGCTGCAGTCAACTACTTCTACTCTGTGGTCAAAGTAGTTCAAAGCACTTCAATAATGTAGTAACGAAATAAATCTACGCAAGAAAGTGACACATCAAAAAAAGAAATTGAAATTGTATTGTAAATTATTGATACAGATACAAACAACAAAAATTAAATCTACGTAGAGGTTAGATTTTTAGTTTGGCAAAATTAACGCATTCCTTTCAAATCTTCCCTCTACTGGGAAGTAATAAAAAGTACTTTGGAAGACCCAAAGGAACACACCTTTTGATGAAAAAGCAACTTAAACTTCATTTTAGTAATTTATGAATAAGTTTATGATTTAATTTTGTATCTCTTTAATTTATGTATACAATTACCTTTAAAACAGAATTTATTAATTATCAATTGTAAAGCTTCACTACTAAAAAGATATTATAAGCTTGTTATGAATAAAATAAATAGTAAATACTAAATACTAAAGTTGATAAGCAGAATACATTTTTCCACACTTAATTTTTTTTCTTTAGACAAATAGGATTCTAACAATTTTGGCCTGCTCCGGACGAGTTCTACGAATATTAGAACATTGCCGTGTTCGGCAGACTGTGGAGGTAGAAAGCGTTCCAACAGTACTGCATGTTCCAAAAAACGTTCTTGGTGATCGAATTCTGTGTGGATTTGCAGATGGAAAAATCATACTATATCAATTTGGACTGTTTACTGGAGAAAGTATTTTACTCAAAACAAAAAGTACCTATAACTTAATACACTTTTTTTTAGTAAAACAAAGAATTATTGTTGATTTTGCTTCAAGTAGAAGTGCCGTCACATGCATTGACACGTACGATTTGTCTGGAGACGGACGTGATGAGCTTATAATTGGAAGACGTGATGGAACAATTCAAGTTTTCACTATGACCACCGATGAAGACATAGATGTTGAGTGCAGGCAGTTATACAAAGAAGTAAGCTTCAGAATAATTGTAATTTTGAGACTCAAGTTTATAAGTTTAAATGCACCTTTATTCTTGAATGACGCTGCAATATTTTGCAGTAGGTAGAAGGTACTACTCTACTAACTCCCAGTGTTGAATAAACACTTATATTTGTTTAAACCAGGGCAGTGTGCAATTTCAAGATAAAATGGTGGAACGCCTATAAACACTAAAAAAATGGTTCAATCGCCCTCACGTCTTCAGTTTAAGAAGTATCTTTATGGGATTTTGAAAAAAAAAAATTTTGTATTTAATTAATTTTGAGATAATCACTTTGCTTCTGAGGCAATCCATGTATAGAAAGTTTTGAAAAGCTTAGTATAACTTCGTGTACGGCTCACCGTTGCTATCAGCTTTAAAAATTTAAAATATTGACAAAGTTGGTGTAGTCTGCAGAAGACCCCTTAATTGGAAACAACAACAAATATTATATAACAACAAATATTATATACCTACCTAACTATGCTCTATACATACTTTATTTAAATTCGTATACTTTTTAATTTATGTTTTATTTGATATTATTATTATTATTATTATTATTATTATTATTATTATTATTATTATTATTATTATTATTATTATTATTATTATTATTATTATTATTATTATTATTATTATTATTATTATTATTATTATTATTATTATTATTATTATTATTATTATTATTATTATTATTATTATTATTATTATTATTATTATTATTATTATTATTATTATTATTATTATTATTATTATTATTATTATTATTATTATTATTATTATTATTATTATTATTATTATTATTATTATTATTATT
The DNA here is from genome assembly GCA_929447395.1 of Epistrophe grossulariae. Classification (NCBI taxonomy): domain Eukaryota; kingdom Metazoa; phylum Arthropoda; class Insecta; order Diptera; family Syrphidae; genus Epistrophe; species Epistrophe grossulariae. The sequence continues at coordinate 79,256,340 of OV839567.1, forward strand.
ATTATTATTATTATTATTATTATTATTATTATTATTATTATTATTATTATTATTATTATTATTATTATTATTATTATTATTATTATTATTATTATTATTATTATTATTATTATTATTATTATTATTATTATTATTATTATTATTATTATTATTATTATTATTATTATTATTATTATTATTATTATTATTATTATTATTATTATTATTATTATTATTATTATTATTATTATTATTATTATTATTATTATTATTATTATTATTATTATTATTATTATTATTATTATTATTATTATTATTATTATTATTATTATTATTATTATTATTATTATTATTATTATTATTATTATTATTATTATTATTATTATTATTATTATTATTATTATTATTATTATTATTATTATTATTATTATTATTATTATTATTATTATTATTATTATTATTATTATTATTATTATTATTATTATTATTATTATTATTATTATTATTATTATTATTATTATTATTATTATTATTATTATTATTATTATTATTATTATTATTATTATTATTATTATTATTATTATTATTATTATTATTATTATTATTATTATTATTATTATTATTATTATTATTATTATTATTATTATTATTATTATTATTATTATTATTATTATTATTATTATTATTATTATTATTATTATTATTATTATTATTATTATTATTATTATTATTATTATTATTATTATTATTATTATTATTATTATTATTATTATTATTATTATTATTATTATTATTATTATTATTATTATTATTATTATTATTATTATTATTATTATTATTATTATTATTATTATTATTATTATTATTATTATTATTATTATTATTATTATTATTATTATTATTATTATTATTATTATTATTATTATTATTATTATTATTATTATTATTATTATTATTATTATTATTATTATCATTATTATTATTATTATTATTATTATTATTATTATTATTATTATTATTATTATTATCATTATTATTATTATTATTATTATTATTATTATTATTATTATTATTATTATTATTATTATTATTATTATTATTATTATTATTATTATTTATTATTCGTTACATAAATGTAAAGACTAATATAAATATTAACAGCTTGAGCGTCTTAGGCTTTCTGCTGAGATTTTACAAAAAACGGATAAAATAAAGGATATTTTGATTGTGTATTATAATATGAAATAATGAAATGAGTAATTATTGACTAGTTCTTTAGTTATTTAAAATATATAGAGACAGATTTTAAATTAAAAATAGTGGTGTAAATATTGTGTAAGAAATGGAAGGGGAGGGGTGGTGGGTGATGCACAGAAAAAAGGTATTAACCATTTCTCTCAGCATCACCAACCACCCCTCCCCATCTTACGGAAAAAAGTTTATTCAAATTTTACTGTCCAGTTTCAGTATTTCTAAAGTTTTGTAAACATTTTTAATATTTGGTTCAGATGGAACCGAGAGAAGGTTTGATAGCTTATGATTAAATAAAGATAAGGTAATACTGTTGATTTTACTGCAACCCGAAGTTAGATGTGTGATTGACAGTGTTTCGTTTGTTTGGCAAAAGTGGCAAATCGGAGGTGGATCTTTACTGATTAAATGACCATGTGTCAAATTCGTGTGTCCAAGGCGAAGCCTTGAAAAGCATCTGTTCATCTTGGTGTTGGTAGAAGTAGGATAAAGAGCTGGTATACCTTCTGGATTAATTGATGTGTAGTAGTGTGTGTAGTTGTTCCATGCTTCTGCTTTTTTATTTTTCCAGTGTGTCGTTATGCGTTTTTTAAGATCACTTTTGGAGGGCCGGTATTGTTTGATCTCTGCATTAGAGTTAATGGATATTGCTTTTGCTTGGATGTCCGCTGCTTCATTACCTTTTATTCCAATGTGTGCTGGAACCCATATCAGCATTAATTTATCTCCGAGGGAAATGATGTTGTCCCGGATGTTATTGATAACGGGGGCACGATGTTTGTTGTTGGCCAGAGCTTTGAGCGATGAGAGGCTGTCGGTACATATTAAGGTTCTTTTATTTGACTTAACGGCCAGTTGTGTAGCTTTGAATATTGCCAAGGATTCTATAGAGAAGATGGAAAAAATTGGTGAAATCCTTTCAGCGCATATAAGCGCTCCGCCGTTGTTGACAATAGCAAATCCTGCTCCATTGTCGTTTTTGGAACCGTCGGTATATAAGATATTCCACGAATTTATAGGAAAGTTACTTATAAGGTGGTGGAAGTTTTGGGTGAAGACTTCTTTGGAAGTCTTGTCTTTTGGGTATTTAGAGAGGCTGATGTCAATAGCTTCTGGAGGGCAAAGCCAAGGCGGATATTTTTCAACTGCTAAACTCTTAACGTTTGGACAGAGATCAATGTTGTTGGCAAAAGAAAGAGCATTGAACAAAGTCGATGGCTGTTTGGGAATTTTTTTCCTTTTTAGTATTTTGGCAGCGTCATTATGAATAGGGGAGCAAAACGAACCGCAGATTTTAGGAATAAGAAGAGATATTAAGATGTCTCGTCGTTCTTCTATTGTTGAGAAACCACCTTCTGCCATCAAATTTTTAATTGGTGTTGTTTTGAACGCTCTTAGAGATGATCTTACAGCTGCGTTGTACGAAGGTTGGAGAAGTTTTAGGTTTGATTTGGCACATTTTCCAAATATTACCAATCCGTAGTCAATCTTTGATAACAGAATTAGTTTAGTTATGTGGATAAGAGTGTTAGTGTGTACATAGCTATGTTTTGATGACAAATATCTTATTATGTTAAGTCTAGATACAAGCTTATTCTTTAATTCAAGGCAATGATTTTTAAAAGTAAACTTTTTATCGAATATTACTCCTAGAATATTTAAACTAGTTACATTTTCTATGTTGATGTTATTGAAATTAATACTGAAACTAGAGCAGTTTATTTTTCTGCAAATATGCAGGTGTTTGTTTTTGCTTGCAGATAGTAAAGCACCAGATTGAATACTCCAGTTATCAATTTCATTTAATATTAAATGAAATTGATTTTGGGTACGGTTTAAATCGTTGCACTTAGACAATAAATACAAATCGTCTGCGTAAAGGGAGTGATTGATATTTTTGTGTCTGGTAATAATTTCGCTTAAATCATTGTAGGCGATAATAAAAAGGATTACCGAAAGTGGTGATCCTTGAGGTATCCCGTTTTTTAGGTTATGAACGTTTGAGAATGAGTTGTTAACTCTGGATCTAAATTTTCGGTTGGAGAGAAAAGATTTTATGAAATTATAAATTTTTGGCCCGATTTTCCAGTTTATTAATTTGTTTAATATAACGTGAATACCAATCCGTTCAAAAGCTTTCTCAAAGTCTAAAGATATAATGGATACATGATTTTTGTTAGAAAGTGCTGATGAGATAAATTCATCGATGTGTAGTAGGGAGTCAGTGGTGCTGCGACCATGTTTGAAAGCGACCTGATTTAAGTCGATAAAATTCTGTCTTTCAATATACCAGAGCAGTCTTTTGGAAATAATTTTTTCCAAGAGTTTGCTGATAC